>OY747098.1:24002446-25233371 GCA_963556455.1 Epiblema foenella | reverse complement strand
CGGGCGGACCCTTGCGCCCAACAACTTAATCCATCTCCGCTTTCGTCGACTCTCTATTTTGATTAATGACTTAGTACCTGCTAAAGGTCCGTATATTATAAACTATATGCTGATTCGTGTTAAATGTCTCTATTTATCTCTTTGACGTGTGCACCTTAGTTTTTATAATTCGTCCGCCGACACAGCTGTTTTGTTTCATTTGCATTTTTATATTTCCGTTTGAATATTTTTCATTTCGGTCCACTTTTTTTACTGTCGACGCGTTCGACAGTTAAATAGATGCCTATTTAGATAAAAAAATCTTGTGGGAAGGTTTGTTACTGTGCGAAATAAAGTAGAGCGAATAAGTTGAGAAAAGTTTCATAGTCAATGGAAATATTTACAACATAAAAAATATAAATGTGTTTCAGCAGGTTATTATAAAACTATTTTTATTGCATTTTATTGTGTCAAAAAATTTCCTTTGTAAGAATTCGAAACTGATAGGTACTTATTGATAGTTCTAGGTGCTCTAATTATATAAAAACGTGTCGGTAGAGTACGTTCTAGAATTGATTTAGTCTGAAGTCATCGTAAACAAGTCAGTTTATAATTGTGTAAACACTCACCAATTCACGCAATATCCAACTGGATTCCGCATTACAAAACCAATGCACATTTCCAAAATAAATAACGAATCACTATCAATCTTGTCACTCATCCACTAAATAGGCACAGTTTGCTCCGAAAATATCCAATATCAACTACACATCGTTAACTTTTATATATAGATAAATGCTTTAAAAGTTACAAATATATCACCTCTTTTTTGACATAATTGATTTAGTTTATTGTCTTCCGGTATCTCATTAGAGAGTAAACTCTTTATGTTTTTCAAGGCTCGAATAAATTATTCTTTCTAGTTGGAAACTGAAAATGGGCGATATTTCAATCATACCACCGCGCGAACTAATCTCAAACGGATAACATCCAATTGGCAACATATTAGATCACTTCTTTAGATGAACTGATCTTCCACATCTCACAAAACAAACGGTGCATCGACTGAAATCCGGAGAGAATCAAAAACAAAGTTTGCGCGCGAAAGTTCCGTCAAAACAAAACACTGCAAATTCGCGGGAACAGCCGACTTTGTCGCCGTCAATTATTTCACGAAAATTACGCCCGATGTATAATGAACGTCTGAACCCGCATTGAGCTAGCTGTCAAATCTACGGGCCGTCATAGTCCGCTGCCATGAGTGGGCCCGCACACATGCATGCGTGCACGTGCAACCATGGACACTAACACACTGACAGACTCCAGCGGAGCGCGAACGTACGCACACAGAGAACGACATGAATCATACACGGCCCGCGTCTGTGTAGGGGCGGGTGGGAGTGCGAACATGCAGCGTGCTTTTAACGCGGCCAGACGAAATGATGCCTAACTGCAAAAGGGAGCGTAGCGTGTATCTGTTTTACAAAATGGCTGGTTATACGCGAGTACACGCGCCTATGTGGCCGATCACATGAGAGATTAGCCGAATGCGTGTGAATCCAATGTAAGCTACGGATGGGCGGGAAACGCTACGGAGATCCGTCGTTTCTGCGATCAGAATCGGATGAATAATTTCTTATTCAACATTTCATTCGTGTGCAATGTAATTAGATTGATATCATTATTAAAATGTAGAATGATCTTACATTCAGAACACGTCTTTAAAGATATCCGCGCAAAGAACTGAACAATTGAAAGTTGCTACCCACTTAAAGCTTTTATAATGTGTGTAAAGGTTCAATAGGTATAGTAAAATATACAACAAAGGTACCCAAATGACATCTCCAGAAAGAGTATCAGAAATATGAAAAACCTATTTACTACTCTGTCCGTCAGCATGGAAACAAAAAAGCATCACAAAACTTCCCTTTGATTTTCAGCTGTCGCTTATTTACACACACTGTTGCAGCGCTTATTCGAACTTCGAACTGACTCGGGACGTGGGGGCCGCGCGAAATTGAAGTACGACTTTATGTTAATCGTGATTGAACTGTTAATCGCGTGGCGAGCACGTGACAAAACAAACGATCACTTCACACACACACGGACGATTCGCAATTTGAATTTGGAATTCCATTTCCGCGGATTCCACGCTTCGCTCTGCGACGTGCGGTATTCTTACCTGAAACAAATGACAATGTCGTTAGTAATCAATAAGTGGCATGGACGAGTAGATACAATTTATTTATTAACAAGCATAATGATAAAAATAAATTGCCCTGTATTCTTTCTTGAATCGGAATTGTAGCGATATGACAGTATAATGCCATTCATTATACACTATCTGTAGTCCAGGAAAAATGTTTTCAAAAAGTCATTGCCTTTATATCTTTAACCCGTAGTATCAGCTTAGCTCATGTCGCGATATCAGGGTCAAGAGTCCAGCTGATAAGTGGGTCAGTGCAATAGAATGAGGAATCTTTTTATATTGCCAAGTTCACTTCATCCGTTGGCATTGAGTTCGCTTATCTTTCAATGTTAGTAGGTCCGCTTACTCGTAAATACGCAAAATCTGCTGTATTAAGTAAAGCATGACTGTTAAGTCACATAAGCCTCTTTTGAGTTGATTTGTAATACACGTCTTTGTCCCGTCCAAACAGTCATTGTTTCCCCATATTGACGGCAAATAAATTAGACAAATCAATTATATTTTAATATATTATTCACAATGGACTATTTATCCAGCGACAAAGTAATTAATTACTCTGAACCCAAATATGTACTTTTAATGCAATGATTAATTGCGTAGAGATAGTTAAAGTAATAAATTATTGAAAAAAATATAAACAACCCTAGTGCGTTATCAGAGAAAACACATTAATTAAAATGATAAAATTGCAAAGAATTTTGTAAACATAGACAGCGAAGAAATCAATCAAAATTAATTGAATGCGTTTATCGATGTGCAAGCATGTTCAAATTACTAAAAAATAAACAAGTAGGTAGTATATTGATAACATGTCTGTAAACAATTCCGTATAACATTTTATGAGGAGTCTATTTTTATCGAACGTTACTCACATCTGTCTCGGAGCTAGCTGCTCTTCAACAGGAGCCACGGAGCTAATCAGCTTTCAGTCGGCTGCCATTGTCAAACAAATATAAACCAACAACCTCTCAAAACCACTCGACAATCATAATGAAGATGTTACCAATTTTCCACAGCAGAATGATGTATCTACCGTGAAATTTTTGAAAAACGAGAACCGACTCGAAAACGCCCTCGGAGAGTTATTACATTAATATATTTACCAACACGTCCTATTATTACGTTTTCATGTACTGGTTCGCGCATAAATTAAAAAGTTGTCAGTTTTTCTTTTGTCCCAACCCTTATTTGGTATTCATATTTGATATTTTGATATTACAAAGGACCGACGCGCTTTGAAATGAAAACACAAAAACGTCCGTAACTTACACAAGGAAAACCTGTTTCGCCACCAAAGTGGGAATGGTAAAGATACAAATTGTAAAAGAGGCAATCGCACATATTATGATGTGTTCTTATCGACGGATACCCATTTGAATTATTATGAACTTTACAATCGAAGTAATAAAGGTCTCATTCGATTGTGACCCGCGGCACCGCTTCAATTATGGTCATATTGAATGAAATATGAGTTAAGTGAGGGACATCAAAGGGCAAAGCGGGGTTGTTTATGAAATGTGAACTTTGAAATATGTATTGCAACACAGCACCCTTTTTAATTTGTACCCAACTATGAACCGTGGCGAAATAGGGTCTCGAAAATATGTTCGTTTTTTTTATGGATCGATAGAAATTTCGCTCTTTCGCTCGTCTAACTATGTATAATTTGTGACTATTTTGGTCGAAATTTTCGTGTTTCTTATTGCTTCCGCAACGAATTTCGTGCGACCCACAAGTCAATGATTGGACCTATCGGGCATTCGCCGGCAGCGGCGGACTCCAATTTAGTTTTTCGGATTAGATATGGCTAACATAATAACATAATTGCTCTAATAACAGGCCGCGGCGGGTGCGCCGTGCCTTACAATTCACTTTCCAAATTGGTTTATTTTTTTACCTCTTATCTGTCTAAAACTATTATGATTTATTATCAAATTTTCGTGCAGGCAAATTACGGCCTCGGCTTTCGTGAATGCGCTCGTATAGCAGTCCTCTCTTTCTAACACGATGTGGATTCAGAGGTTAGATAAAGACGAGACTAAGTCAGTGTATTTGCTTGGTAGCCGCGAGGCTTTACATTTTACATGACTTAAACTCGTGAATGATTTACATCGCTTTTTATAATTAACTCGTAATAATTAGTTGGATTAACATGTAACAAGGACGCGCCATCCTATTTTTCATAGTCACGGAACTTATTAAAAACATCCAATTTTAATTAAAAATGCCGTCGAAACGGAAGCTTTTGGAAAAATATAGAAAAAAATGTGTATCTTGATTAGATAAGGGTATTTCGACATTTTAGTTTTTAAACTCGCAAATATACATAAGATAGGCACTTAAATATATGAACAAAGAGACTTTTTATCAACGCCGGATCTTCAGAGAAGTAGCCGTAGTAAGCTGGAACAAAACTTTGTACTTACTAGCTAGACTAGTCTAGTTGGTAGCCTTCGATGCTGGAGGCCCCGGGTTCGAATCCCGGTCAGGGCATTTATTTGTGTGATGAACACGAATATTTTTTCCTGAGTCCTGGATGTTTTCTATTATTTAAGTATCTATTTATCTATATTAGTATGTAAGTATATCGTCACTTAGTACCCATAGTACAAGCTTTGCTTACTTTGTGGACTAGATTGATTCGTGTAAGATTGTCCACAAATATTTAAATTTATTTATATAGATGGTCTAAGATAGGTACATTTTACAAATCAATATACTAATTTGATTTCTTCTCTTTTTTTACTAATGCTTATAATATTTGATATAGGTATGTACGCAGGTACATATGTAGATATGTTTACCAAATTTCGAGTTAATTTCTACCACTGATAATTGTGATAAATGAAATACTCTACCTAAGCTACTTATATTTGGCTATACTCTTTAATAATCATCTAAGTTAATAATCATTTAAAAAAAAATCATATTTATGTTTGCGAATGATATTGCAAAGTTTACGCGATTACATTTGTAATTGTGAAGGTAGAAACTGAAATAATGCAACCGACAAATGTTCATGACAAGCGGCTGCATTATACATGAACTGCCACCGATGGATTACCATAAGTACAAAAACTTACTTTCTGTTCATGTCAACGATACTTGAATGGAAATATGACTTAAGGGACGTAACACCTCCTTTACGTATCTTAACAGAAGCAATGCGAAATTTCTGACACTGTCCTTTTGGCAAACCAGAATAGAATTTATTTAGAGTTTAGCCGATACAACTTTGACGTTTAATCTCGTATAGTTGAAACCGGTATCAGAGGAATTTATACAGCCCAATTTGCCAAAAAGGTCAGTTAAAGCAGACCATCGTCAGTATAATATAGTGTTAAAAAAATCCAAATTTGTAATTATGGACAAATGAATGACTGACTAATTAAATTAACCCGTTGCCGCCCGGCGAAAAAAACAAAAAATGACACGTGAAATGTTCAATCAATGAGTTTAATGTATTTTTTATGGCAGCATAAATATCGTTATATTCAAGTTTGACCGCGTGGGAAATTTAACGGAGTAGCTACTCCGAAAACGTTTGTATTAAACGCCAGAGTGGATTCTCACGAAAATTCTTTTTCGAGCTGCGGAATATTTTAGAAGGAATTCTCGTCTCAGATAAATTACAATTATAGGAAACCAAAAAATTTAAAGCAGAGAAAACGCATTTTAGTTATTTTTTATTAATACGGTTTTATTAGTACGGTTACGGTTATTTCGGACTTGCAATTGCAATTTTTTTATTGATTCGAATAAAAAAAAATTGATTCATTCATTGATTTGCATTTCGCCGGTCTACTTCTATATCGTCTCCAAATTCAAAGGGTCGAGAACGTGTGTGTCACTCCCCTGAAGGCGGTAGAGTGCATAGTGTCAGTTTCTCACTAGCGACTGCGTAAAAAATTGTATGGGCAAAAGTACAGTGCCTCTGGCGGTTACGCAATAGAACTGAGAATTGGCATACTAAATCGTTTACGCAGCCGCTAGCGAGTACGTGACTCATGAGTTTGCATGACCGCACTTTACCATGGTAAAGGCACAGGTAAGGCTTATGCATCATCGTAGTATATAAAATAAAGTATACAATCTATGTGACTGCAACACAGTTCCAACGAGGGTACCTATCTACACTTAACATACATTTATACATGTAACATTCAGTCTCAGATATCGCGAGTGCTGAAGCGGAAGAGACCTCCGACAAAGGACTGCGACAATGAGCGCCCCAGGGTTGCCAAACGCAAATATTTGCATTTTTCGTACCGCGAATGGGCCTCATAATTCATAAAACTTTTTAATTATATGCGCGGTTTTTGGAGCTTAGCGAAAAAACTTCATTAGGTTTTTAAATTTAATTCTTCATGCACAAAGAATAGAATATGTCTTTTGAATTGCTAATCTTAGTTTTTATGTATGTTTAGGGGCGTATTACCAGTACATAAACAATCAACAGACACAATGGTTTCTAATAGTTAAACAGAGGTAACCCTTTCAATAAAATTTATGGTGTACTCATACGCAGGCAATATGTACAATATTACAGATGGCATTATTGAAAGTACGCAGGGATATGTCTGATAAGCTTCTCAACTACTTATGAAATGCAACAATGTGATGCGTGTGTGACTGTCGGAGATCACGTAACTATAATGATTTTAAACGGCCCATTAAACAAAACACTACTCGCAGGTCCAACTCACAGAAAACTTAAGCACGATTGCTTAGCAAAATCCCTGGAGGAAATAAATAAATCATGGCGGCAACCCTGCGTCGGACGCAGGCCCGGACACGTTTCAGTTCATGAGTTATAGCGCCAGCCGATGTGACTTTTCAATTTGAAATCATCAACCTGGAATTAATTTCATTTTTGAACCCCATTATTTCTGCTATCTACTCGCGGATCGCAATATGCGAGATCCACATTATTGCCGTGCCGACAAAAATATTTTGCGGTGCCATTCGGTTATTGGTATAATTTAATTCTGTTTTCGGGGTTTAATTTATTTGAATTTTCAGCGCCCGCCCGATATCGTATATGCTGATAGAAACGGGCGATTAAGTTATTCAATTCTGCAATAAATATTCACCTAGATTCTGAGCTCTACAATATTGACGATTTTCAAACTACCTATCCGTCTAACTGATATGGGAAACTACACAGCTGTATCCAACATGATCTTAATTTAAAAAGAATATCTCCTAAACACGTTGTGAACGCAACTAAAATTCATCTATCAACCAACGTAAAAAATACGTCTTCCTCGCTCGTGTACCATACTTCTGTAACGCACAAATCTGTCAGTGCGACCCGCAGTTAGTGTGTTCCCGAATCTATTCATAAAGTGGTTGACGAAAATCGGCCAGAATTAGACACATCCAAATACAAAACATCAACCACTTTTGTTGTAATAATCTATGGCGTCTCTTTCCGCGCGGGCCGTTGACCCGAATTTCCACTTAAATTTATCGATCTCTAATTTTAAATTGTCAGGACGCGTGAGAAAATGCTAGAGAATATTCGCGAGCGAAATGTAATCTTGTTTTTAATTTCAAGTCACAAATAGCTGACAGTGACTCACCGAAACGGCCAATCGTAAAGGATATAAAATAAATGGAAACCTATATCGGATCTGAGCGAAACATTCTAAGAAAGAGCGCCCAAATCCCTAAAGAGGAACCTTATAACAAAGCTAATATTAGACAATCATTTCCTGTCAAAAGGGAGGCGGCCGCCCCCGGGGGTCAGGAGGGGGTCGGATGGAAATACCTCCTCGTCTCTCCAGATTTCGCAGTCGCCGTGTTCGGGTGTGAATCTGAATTTTTATTTTTTGCTGTCAGTGTGATGAATGGATTTTTAATATCCTCCTGCAGCTGTCTGGTTTCGAAGGTCTTTTGATGAAAAATGCTCTTCTAAATACGTCCCTAAAAACTTTTTGTCGTATATGACACTTTGCAGTATCCTTTATCAATCGAATTTAATATACTTGCAGCGGCAACCCTGGGAAACAAAAAACGAATTACCTAATTTTTTTGTTTTAAACACGGAAAATTCAATGTCACCGTCATGTCGGCGTACGAAGTATAGTTAGACAGGCAACAAGACATCAGCATCCAGAGACGTCTCAATACGCTGTATATACGGTGGGCAAAAACGCGCCGCTCTCACGGCACGACTCTATTACGGGTCCAACGCGAATAAATAAAACATGACGACCCTTCCCTTACACATACTGAGTGGTACATTTGACGTCCTCGTATTTTATTAAATTATCTATTGTACAAAACACGACCTTACGACACGTAGCTTAAGTTCATATTTCAAGGATGTGCCGAGGTGTGATAAGAGCGTGTGATAAATACTATTGGATACGTAATATGGACTGCCGTACTTATGTGTTGATGTTAACAGAGCTTGATTCGGATCAGATTTGAAACGCTTTCTCCCGAACTTAAGTAATTCTTAGATTTTCATAAATGGAAACCAATGGAACTCTTCGTATTTTAGAAATACATCCTGTGAAGGGTGATTAAGTAAGTAACATTTTCGAGAGCAAAGGCAAAAATAAATGACAATTCCATATTCCATAGTAAAAATAACATACCATTAAAATCTACCTAAAGGAAGTTTGACTTGTTATAGGTATTTTTTTTTTCAAAGTACTGCAATAAGAACGCTGCCACAAGTTAGTCAGTTACAATGGTTGTCTTACTATACTGAATGGTACTCGTAAATAGCCAATCCGATTAACGTACAGAAGTACGATTCGAAATAAGGCGCGTTTAGAATGTAGGAAACCTTCACATGTGGATATTTTTATTACTGCTTATGGAATAAATAAATAAATAAATAATAAATAAATATTAGAGGACAATCTTACACAAATCGAACTAGCCCCACAGTAAGCTCAAGAAGGCTTGTGTTATGGGTACTAGACGACGATATATTTAATAGATATAAATACTTAAATACATAGAAAACATCCAAGACTCAGAAACAAATATTCATGCTCATCACACAAATATTTGCCCTGACCGGGATTCGAACCCAGGACCGTCAGCTTCACAGGCAGGTGCACTACCCACTAGGCTAAACCGGTCGCTTATGGAATGTTTTATTGTATCTATTCACACCTTTCCAAAGACGTCTACTCCCAAGTTTACACCTTTTTACGGCAAACCTAGAGAATGTGGAGCATTCAATACAAGAAAACCCCATATAAATATGTAGCAGCCAATCAGCTTTCAGAATGTTAACTTCGATCGTGATTCAAGAAATGACACGACGGCGGTCACAGACAGAAAAATAAGAGACGCAGTATCGTGGATACTGCGACGCGGGACAAAATAAAGTGAAAAATATATTTGATTAGGGTCCTTGCACAAGTTGCGTACGAGCTTAGCTTAAGATAAGATTTATTGCATATGCAACAGGACTGAGAGAAATTAAACAACGTATCCATTTTCAGTATCTGGAAATATCAAGCAATGATAAAATCTGGTTGGCCTGTATTTATAATAAAGCCTTGTGCTTAGGCATAGTTATGGGTACTGTTTAGGTAATTGTAACTTGTAGTTTCCTCATACCGGTGTCTTGGATCTTGATTAATACGTTGGGAAATACTTATGTGTCAGAATGATCTCAAAAAAAGGAACCCGAAGAAAAAGATCATGGAGAACAAAATCAGTTACAACATTTAAAATGTTGATGGAACCCCAGCAACGAAAGGTTTACTGTGGGGATTACAAGGTTAGGAAAGTCTGACTGACTCAATTTGAAAAAGAATAGTACATTTTGATGCAAGTGAAGGTATGTCATATCGCACGAAGCCAACGTTTTTTAATACACTTGCAAAAAAATATCAAGGAAACAAAAAGAAAATAATCATTAAGAGACAAAACAAAATGCTTTTATTTGTCATACCTGTTTTACCTGGTGTACCTGGTTTATATATCGGGCGTAGTTTACATAGTTACATTTTATTTCACAATCGTGGAAATGGCACATATCACCGAAATATTACTAACACAATACAACTCAATACAAAACTAAATCGAGAAATTATGAATGAAACACGCGGGAATTAAAAAGTCGGTACAACTTTTAATTTGATAGACTTTTTTCGACATACCATGGTTGTCAGCATTCAGCCAATTCAAAAACTATTTTGGAAGAGGTTTTATGTCACATAGTAGGTTAATTACATTTAAACATGAAAAAATACATAATTTTATAATTAATTAATTTATGGTTTATTTGTAAATAGATGTTTTTTTTGGCGAAAAAAACAAGCTTTCATTAATCCGACGCGACAGTCTTGCATAAATACTCTTTTAATCAGAGGTCTCGTATAATACTAGTTTTCGGTCATTGGTCTACTCAATCAGTCAACTTTTTGAAAACAGTTTTAATGCTTCTAATATGTGGCAACCCTGTAACTTGTATAATATGCAATTTTAATGTTTTAAATATATTAGAAGTATAGTTTTAATACCAAATGCTTTATTAAATAAATATATAAGTAAACTTGAACCTAAAACTCTTCGGTTGGATGTATGGCTTGGACCAATGGTAAAAAAAAAAAAAATGGAAAAGTAATAAGCACTAGTGGGAAAAATCTAACTTTGCGCACGATTAGACATAAAGTACCACTTTTTGAGCAACTGTATTAAAAAGGTCTTATGATCTTATGGTGAATATGATATTGGTAACATTTAACTTTTTGTTCTTCTGTCTAATAAAATATAATATGTATAAGGATATATATAGTTCTATAATTATTACTAAAAAAAATTGGAAAGACCCAGCATCCCCATCAGTAAATTAATATGCCAGAAAAAAAGTTAGGATATAAGAATACAAGTACAATAAATATTGTTTACATGAAAGCATGAAGCAGCATCGGAAAACATTTAACACTATCAACACCGCGTGTGGCGAGCGCATAGATCAACTAATGGCGACTGCGCAGATGACAATAAGAAGATGCGTGCGGGCACCGCCGGTACATTAACGCGCCCGCCATACTTGGCACCGCGCTAGCTCCTCCCGTTGGCAACAGAGTGCTAGTGATGGGACACAATCGATATCGCATTATCAGTTGTATTTGATTATATGATCATGGATGAATAAATATAGAATCGCCAAAGTTTGTAAAAAGTCACGCTTCTACAAAATAAAAAGCTGCTGCGGATATTGCATCATATTTTAGTTGTTTTCCTCAATATATTATATATAACTTTACTGCTGTGCTGCTTTTGTTCCTGAGTCTTGGATATTTTCTACGTATTCAAGTATCTATATATCTATATAAGTATGTATATCGTCGCCTAGTACCCATAGTACAAGCTTTGCTTGGTCTGCTAGGTCGATTTGTGTAAGATTGTCCATAAATATATTTAATTATTTTATTTACTTGGAGTGTGGAACTCCGGGATTCATACCACATCCTAATGAACTCTTTCAGTGCCCAATATCTCTATATTCATGTCACACCAGATGATGCTTCTTATGGGATTATCATACTATACATGTGTAATAATTATATATCCCTAGACGATAATTGTTTTTTTGTTTTAATTGTAACGTACTGATATTAACGAGTATATCAGTTCAGAAAATTTTGGGACATAAAATGCTAAACTTAAGTTGCAGTGGGTGGGTCATATATCACGTAGGACCGAAGGCCGTTGGGAGGAAAAGTGCTTGAGCGGCGAGCATGTATCCGGAAGGAGCAACAGCCTGGTAAAAAGGTCACTGGAGTCCGCTGGATTCTTTTGGACGGTCATTGTGGCACTCTTTGTGGGAGGCCTATATCCATCTGTGGCTGTTTCATCAGCTGATATGATGATAATAATGCAAATGTTCGGGTATAAGCATTATTTACATCCTAAAAGCAACGTTATGATTCTAATAATGCCCCTCTTGTATTTTGTCTTGCACCGCGCTATATGACCCCTCCCGCTGGCAAGTGCCGAGCTAGTGATGGACGTTGGTTTATCGATATTAATTTGTTACAATAAACATGAGCGATGGTGATTTGTTTATATTGAATGCGAATGCGTCTTGATTATAATAATAATTTCTAATAAGCGAAGCAATCGATCAACAGTCAGGAGCTGCAAGTTATAAGTAGACCGATGTGTTAAAACTGTTCACATATCACATATCAGCTGGCGCTTGCGTTTAAAGAATACAGATACTAGTAAGGCATATACATCATTACAATAAAAATATTTAAATAAAGGTGAAATTGAGTTTTAAATAAAGTAGTTAAAAATAGTATGGATATACTATTTTAATTTGTATGAAAATTAAACCATGATTCAGCTTGAATATGAACATGCCAATTAAAAAAACCGGTGTTGTTGTGTACCTAATTAATAATATAATTAAAAGCTAACTGAAATGAGAATCGATCAATAACATCCCATTTATCGATATCGACTCGTAAGCACTTTTCCACATTTCATTTGTTTTTCTTTATGAAATTCGGCAACAAGAGTTGTGGTACGAGTGGTTGGGAATTTGTACCACAATACCAGCGCAATCCCACCAGTGATCCTTGGCAGGGCGTCAGCGCAACTGTTCCGCGCTCTCACCCCACTTGGCACTCAATAACTTTCGCTTCACGCGACTGCCATTATAATTTGTTGCTTCTCTGTCTATAAAATAGATTCCTGAGCTTTTTAAATGTGTTTCTCCATGGTGTCAGCAACATAGTAACATGTTGCTGGCATCATCCCACAGACAAAAGGCGAACTTTTTTCTTCTTTATTTTATTAGGACTCTTTCCACCGCTTCGTGGATGCGAAGGTTAAGGTCAGGTATGAACCGCGAGAAAAACAATTCATGCAATTTCAGCACTGCCTCTTATAACGGAAAACATAACAAAGCAAAATTTTAATATTTTTATTATTCTCATTTGAATCACAACTCAGTATTTTGTTTCTATGATAGACATTCCAATGACTCCAAGACGATGATTGGGTCTGAGGTTTAAGAAACCAGGTTTGGTATATGTCTCCCGGGTTCCTCGATTTCACATGCCGCTTGATATCGGGCGAATGTGATGTCACAAAATGAATAATGTAAGTATTCTAGAAGAATGTAAATTTAAAGATACAAGATGCTTTCAAAGCACTTCACACAGACTTACTGGGTCCTTTAGTTAGAATCTTGCCTCATCAATTTCAGAGATCTGTTGGCTCAGTAATGAAACAGTACATTTTTGACATTACGAAAATGCATAAGGACTAATGGTTACTTATAAAAGCAACGGGCCACAGAGAGACGTTGATCAGCATATTTTCCAGATGTATACAACAGTTTATGTTCATGATGAGTTAGAAGTGAACAAATTGTGAAGGCTGCGAACTGTAGCAGACAGTGCTAGTCGATTGCCGTTCAAACAGTAAGACAAAAACTAATAAATGTTATGACAGCGCCACGCGCACACATTGTGGCGGATGGGGACGAATATTTATTTATTTATAACATCGAGAGGCAGTAAATTAGCGTTGAATTTACGGCGCGGCGCAGGAGTGATCGCGGGTTATTTCTGGCGCATGCGCATGATTTAAACAGTTCCCGGTGGCCCGTTAGAAATCGAAACCGTGGATCATTGTTCTGTACATTTGATAGCCAATTATAATGCAATTTAATGTGAAGTACTTTCGTAAGATTATTGTGTTAAATTTATCTATTCTATCTCTTTCGTATGATTTAAAATTAATTCGCAGCATACCAAAATAATATCGTTTATCATTGGAAAAAACCGAACTTATCTACATTTTACATTTACCTACAGAAAGCCTACAGAATGGCGCGGGCTTTAAGCTACAACATTTACCCGGAATTGAAAACAAGCCTCTCACTGTCTAAGGTCATAACACATGTTCACATGTACTATTGTTTTCGAATGACTCCTGTCTTGTGAACATGACGCAACGATGGCCCAGTCACGAACCAGCGCCGGTACGCAGCATACGTGACGTGACCCTAATCCAGCTGATCCCCACGTCTGGGATATTTCTGTGGCAACACTGGCCAATTAAATTAATGATAACGTTTCGTGTTTTTTTAAGACAGCTGTGGCATTCGGTTCAGGTGACGATAGTATAAACGAAATTTGAAAATAGAATATTATGAAATGGAGAGTGTCAGTGGCAGTAGTCCTACCATCCACTAGTGTATTTAGTATAGTATAAAGGGTTGTTAATAAACTAACTATTATTTTAATCGATTTAATCAAATCAACAATCGAAAATGATCAGGTAGTAAACACTTCAGAATAGAAAAGTAACTAAAACTCAAGTCAAAGTAATTAAAGGTATAAAATTCTAAACACCATTTTACAAAAAATTGCATGAAATAACAACCATCCTAAAGAATTAATACCATCGCTTAATTAGAGAATACAACTACAATCGTAATTTGTTCAACCAACATGTTAAAACCCACGTTGATCAATGTACATTCAGAAGCGTTGTAAAAAACTGCATACAATGAAAACTTAAATTTTACTGCCGCTCCGTTAATGACGAATGGTTGTAAAAATACAGCAAATTGGTGCTTTAGCAAGCAAATTAATACGAATTCAGCATTGAAACGTGATTAACGGGCTGTGATGATGTTTGTATTGTAGATTAGTGTCATGGTGGTGGACGGTTGAGTTTATATTTTATAGCTCACCTGCCTTTAATGTAAGCGTACTTTCATAGTAAAATATTCCCTTCAATGCCTGTGCAATAACTTTCTTAGATCTAATCTAATGTATATATGGAGTCGTTAGCTACTTATTTAATGGCATAATCAACCATGTTAAGCACATGTTTATATTTGTAATGACGTGCTAGGTCATTTTTATTACGCCTTCTACAAAAAAAATCAGTCTAGGTTGTAGTTGTCTTATTCTCACAATGTTAAACACTATACATACCCTATTCGTATTCTATATTTTTTTTATTTATAAGGTTGAAGTCTTTAAGTCGTATTTATAAGAAATAAGAAATAAGAAATAAGAAATATTTATTCGAGACAAAGACAACAATTAAAGTTGTGTTATCTCGAAACAAAAAAAAAAAAAACAAAAAAAGTTGTGTTTATGATGCTATTTAGCAAAGTTTACTTACATGGGTAAATTAGCTATTTCATTTTTTAAATATTCGTCATGTTTTAATATTGATTCTTGTTACTTAGTAATACCTAGTTCTTAAGTAGGTAGGTGTATGATATGTAAGCCCAGTGTGCTTTGACGAGATATCTAATCCGTTCTGTGCTAAAATTAACGTCATGTTGGAATCATGTTAATCATTTCTAAAAAAAGACGACAATTGAACGGTAAAAATTCACGCAAAAACGTGTTCGAAATGTAAACAAAATATTCGTAGAGCATTCTAGAAGCGGGGCCGGTGACACCGCGCCGCACGCCCCGGGAGCATAAATAAGAGACGACGCTTGTTTCACCAATAAAATTGATTCCTTCGCAAATCACCGAATTGCGAGATTCATATTTCAGCGCTTGAATTTCAAATAGTAAAATTGCGTCGTCGAAAAGGCATGTCAAATCTAATGTCTAATACTTAGTGTATGTGTTACATGAACGCTCGGTCTATTTCCATTTCGACGCTCGAGTATAGTTCCTAATGTATGAACTTTTGAAATCGACTGAGTAAAGGTACTTACAGTCTTACATAGAATACATATGACACATTATATTACATATTTAAAAATGCATCAGTACAAACCACTCGTAATAGATGGTACGATGGGAACGATACAGATATAAATAAATAAATGTATAAGTAATGTATAATGATCACTGAACCAACAGAGTAAGTAGGTAAATGAGATGAGATTAATTCAGTCATTTAATATTCTATTAAAATAGCCATATCTATCGCAATCTGTAATTTAGATTTAAACTATTCAGTTTATAATAGTGAGGATGTTACTTAATCATTTTATTTATGAATGATGTATAACGGACACTATATTATTTTAATAAATTTAATCGCTTACGTATAATTTGTAATATTGTAGTAATAAAACAGTTCAAAAAGAAATAAATCTTGAATCTAGGCACCATAAACATTTCAACGCACCAGTCATAATTCATCGATGCCTCATATAACTACATTTAATGCAAGACAATAGTAAAAAGCGTGTTTTAGAAGCGGATTTCGCGCTTCATACCAAATAAATCAATACATTGACAGGGATCTATTCAATGAGCCCTATTTATCGGAAACAACGCGTGCCAAACTAAGCATTGATCAATGAAAAATCGGAACATGACAGTATCTCCCTTATACCGAATAATGATATATCGTGTCCAGACGTATTATACCCGTATTTATTATCAGACATCAATACGAGACTGAATATCGTTTGATGGAACATTAATATGGTATTCATCAAATAAGAACTGCATCTATAAAATGTGGTTATCGGTTTTACGGTTTTTAATTTACAGTGCATTTTGATTGAACATAAAAAGTCACATTATCGTTGGTTCGCGCATAAATTACAGTAGTTGACAGTATAAGCCTGCCGTTTAAAAATGTTTGTGAATTCGTAGGACATTGAGAGCAATAAAATCATACAGTAGCAACAATTAATAGTGTGTAGGATCATTGCGCCGATCAGCGATTACTTAATTCTGTGCCGGTTTCCAACCACTTACTGGTCAACATTTTAGTAGAATCCATTGTTTAATTTTTAAAACCATTATAAATATCATACCTACGTTTAAAATGGAACTTGTCTTCAGGTGGTCGTTAACTGAGACTGGTTGCGTAACTGATAATTGGAAGTTTCCTAATTTAAGAGTAACTATAAGACTACTACCCAAAAACAAAGACTTTATTTATACCCGAATAATAATTAGAATTACTTTTATCATTATCTTAATGTTTCAGCGAACCACCGTCCAAGAAAATAGTATGGAGTTTATTATTTATGATGGTGGAACAGAGGAAACTAACCAAAGTGTCCGCGGGCAGGAAACAGCGGGGCGCGAAACAAAGGGCGAAGAAAAAGCGTAGGTGGCACTTTAGCGGTTTAATACTGCCTTCTGAGGACGTACTATATATAGTACAGTCGCCATCAAGTATATCGAAGCGAACAAGGTGTTCATAATTATCTGAATACCACTCTATTACCAAGGCGTTAGAGTGTACGTTCAGATGTTTTGATCACCCTGAAGAGTACAGATATATTTTATGGTGACTGTACTAGTACCTAATATAAGCTTAAGTACCTAATATAAGTACATAATATTTCTATGTGTATAGGTAATTATTACTATATCTTGGTATTCGGTGTATTTATCACATGAAAATAAGCTCACTTATATACCTAATTTATTTATATATGCACTTATTATGCACTAGTTTCTCTTTGTACACAGCGTATGTTAGGACTCGGGCGCATTTTAGTAATTAATATCTGTAATTTTTAGGTAATAGTACATTATTGCCGAGGCTCGGCAATCCCGGTTTCCGAAGAGGTATATATACCTAGTGCTTTTCTCAAACATTGTGAGGGAATAATGAAAATTAATTAATTGAAAATGAAAATATATTTTAATGTGAACAATGTATTTGAGAATCAAATACATAGCCCACAATGTAGACGGTTCTTTGTTTTTGATTGCTCGCTGAAATACGCCAAGAATACGTTTTCCGAGAATGTGTTTGCATTTTTTTGTCTTTTATTGAATAAATTGCTCGTAAACTCGATTATATTTTTCTTTTGACTTAGCGGGCAGCAAGTTTTGCCTTCAGATTAGGCGGAGGGCAATCAATATCTAAGCTACTCTCATCACTCGAACTCATATTTGAAATTAAAACGCAAAATTACAACAAATCCACGCACTAATAAACTGTAATTGCCTCCAATTTATTACTTATAAATTGTATCTTTGTACCCATAGACATTTTAAAAAGTAAAATTAAGAAATGACACACATACGCACTGTGTTGAAAGACGAGCGCGTTGTTTGGCTGAACGCAAAATTTCTTAAGTCTGACTGAATTACTGTGAACTGTCAGATTGCAATGTTGTTTTATTTCTTTGGTAGGGAAACAATAAAGATTTGTATTGTATAATGCTCACTCAAATTATTGCATTGGGTATTACAAATGTGTACGCGTATATTCATATTATGTATTAACATTATGAATTCTCAAGTTATATATAACACCTAATACACAATCTGTTATTGTCAACGATTCATCTTCGACTGTGATCAAATTAATATTTAATCTCTCACAAGACGCCAAAGCGATGCCTGTGTGGGAGCGAGTAAGAAAGAAGCGTGTCAAGAAAAGGGACATGAATGTCGTTTCTAACCTCTCGGGATTACCCAGGGCTTAGGCATTATACGTACTTTAAATATTAATGCCGGTTACTGTTAATGTTAATCTAGTGTAGGGGAATCGTGACGCAATTTGAATGAGCCTGGTCTGTGTTAAAACTGTTTCAGATCCGAAATCAGTAAAGTCCAGTTGTGCCTGGGGCTAATTCTTATTCGTAGACGGTTTTATACATTTTACTCAAGAATCCAAGGTATCTACTGAGTAAGGAATTTTCTAAGCGGAGGCGAACGTTTGTGTTTTGTTTATTTTATTGCAAACAGCGTGTATACCGATAAAAGCTTTTTTATATTTCGAGAACACTTGAAAACCCTTTCTTGCTAAAAGGATTTGTGAAAATACGGTTTATTTCATTATTACAATCGGAAGCGGAGTTAACCCTGCCAACGCGCCGGTGGATCCAAATGGCACGGCAGTCATAACGCTAAAGTTTCTTGCAGCACATATGCGACCGTTTCGTTCCTTTATTTTCTCCTCCATTTTCCATTTCCGCTAAAGCGAAAGCGACTTTTCACGGCGACTTTTTTCCTCTGAAAGCTACGAGTTGCGGTAAAACAATGAAAATAAAAACAATGAACGAAGAGAAATGGAAACAAAAATTTTCGCTTTGTGATAAATCATAAAACGCTCGGACTGGTACAAAGTTTACGAGTAGGTATCAGTGTTAGCATTGTCTACACAAAGATACCGAGTAAAAATTGCGCCAGTTATTGTTTCGCTAACCGAAAAAGTTTATTCAAGTTTAGGGATGAAAAATACGGAAAGCCACAAGGATAAACTGGAGGCCCACAAAACAGGAACTATAGCATAATATAAGTAAACGGGAGAGCTTAACGCATCGCTCGACACAAATCCCAAGCGGAAAGATTCCATTAAGAAAATCAAAAAAGGTCTGCCCGGTTCACGGCCCGCGACTATTTTCATTTAGCAAAAACAACCCATAAATTGTCATCTTAACGAGATTTCTGTTTTTGCAGCATTAGCACCCTCGAGTGTTTGGCGACTAACAGTTCGGTGACGTCCTTGTCTGTCGACTTATTGCGTCAGCACATTTATGGAAATAAATTGCGAGAGACACTAGGGAAATATGTTAAGGGTTGCGAAATCAGTCACTAGATAAATATTAAGTTAGTGGTCCTAGGAAAATGCTAGATTTATTTTCATATCTGTTCTAAATCTCGTGAGTAGAATGCGTGTGCTCTGGCACGCGGCGCGCAGGGCGCATGCGTGTCCGGCCATCACACTGCGCGCGAGTGCGTTCAGCCGCTCGTTATTTATTGCCTCATCAACGAATTAGCTTTGTTTATAGCACTTACTATTCGTGGGCGAACTTAGTAAAAAGCTTATGAATATGTTACAAACAGCTGACCACTGTATATATTTACATTCATAACAGAAAAAGTCGATTGACAATAAATACCTTTGAAAGTGGAATTATGAGCATGTTCATTTTTATAGCTTCATACTTGCACCAAAAGCAACTGTAAATTGACTGATAATATTCAACTGCTAACTGACTATTGCGAGAACAATGGGCAACTTGAATGAACCCGAGAATATCATAATTAAAGAGCCGTTCTACAGTTAAGGGCCCGTCACGTGATCGCGTTGCCCAAATTATCCGGGCGTCGTGTCATCTTGTCCCAATCCAATATGGCGCCATAAATCCTCGGAAGGAGAAAAGGGGGCGGTGGAGGGGGCACGTCACTCAAACTTTCTCTGTACTCCGTCTTGCGCTCTCGGTCTTAAGGGTGGGTACGGACAGCACCTAACGAGGCATTCATTTTTCATTTCGCGCGGCATTGTGAGGGTTGGTTGCCATGCGTGTGCTGTAAGGTACTCTTATTGTTAACGTTTTCGAAGGACCCAATGAGCGTGAAATTAAAAATCATGGTGTATAGTACTTACTCATTTCCTAAATCGAGTTTTGTAACTTCATGTACTTATAAGTAAAGTTCGAGAGAGAAATATCCTAACTACTTTACACTTATTCATAGTTTAATTAGCTTTCAAGTTTAAAGGGCTGACGTGGGTTGCTGAGGATACGAATACAATCAAACCATGCAGTGTAATGAAAATCTCATGAAATTTCTTGCATAGTGTCAATGGGCCTTGAGCCATTAAGTATTTAACTCTCGAATTATCATATTTTTATAGGATGAATGCGCTAACGTTACTTTGGAGGAGGAATGCTCAGACAGAGTTCGGCCGTGGGATGAGTAATCTCTTTTTGTTTTTCTAAGAGCGTCGGATGGCCGCCTGATTATCGGCCCGCTTTCCACACGACCTTTTAAACAACAATCGATATATAAACAATGTTTTCGCGCAAGTGCGTAAAGGTATGTTTTGTTAGAGTTTCAGTAATACCTTAACGTTTGCGCATTGTCGGTAGAGTAAAACAAAAGCATTTTAAAAGCTACTAAGAAAATGTGTCGGGTAGAAATTGTTTCATTGAGTGAGTCTCTATCGTTACACTTACATACTTATATGTTGCTTCAGAAGTGTGATGCGTGTGTGGAGGTATATTTAGTTTAAGATCGGTTATGCTCTAACTATACATACAAATTAGGCCCCTTATTCATAAAACTTAACAGACCCCTGAAAACTAAAGTGTTTTGTGTCCCTTCCTCACAAGCGTATATATCAAAGTTACGGAAAAGGATAAACGAATCTTAGCGGCTAGTTAACTAAAATAGTTTTGGTTGACGTTTGTGAATAAGGGATTAGTTGTTTGGATAATTAACAAAACAAATTAAGCTAACAAACGTTTATTTTTACATGGAATAGCAAGAATTAAAATTAAATGACCGATATCACCCCAATTATTAGCCTAAACATTTAATTACCTACAAAACAAAATAAAGCTTGGATTATTTATTTAAATTACTTATTATTAGACGACTGGTTTATCCTAGTGACCCCGCTTACAAAGCTGACAGTCCTGGCTTCAAATCCAGGTCAGGGCAATTTTTTTCACCGCAGCCTATGGACGCTTGCGACTCCAAGGGTGTCCACCGGCACCGTTGCCGACCCTTTAAAATTATTTGTGATATGAACATGAATATTTGTTTCTGTCTTGGATGTTTTCTATGTATTTAAATATTTATATTTCATCGTCTAGTTGCCATAGCACAAGCCTTATTGTGTGGCTGTTTCGATATACACTCGCGAACAGAGAATACGGGTCGGTAAAATACCGTGTATTTCCTAAAATATAGTAAACTTGTACATTTTTTAATCCCATCATGATCTTTATTTACTTTTACATGTAACCTGCAAAAACAACAGTTAAAAAAATTAACGTTTCCAGGTTTAAATCGGACTCATAAAAACCCATGAAAAAAACAATGTTAACGGAGCGAGATATAGCAAAAATCGTCAGTTTTGGAGATTGATATTTTTATGATAGGATCCCGGGCATTGTTAGTACTGTTGGGTATTACGTAGAATAATATATCATGTAAATAACACTAGTGTCAAATATTTAGAAAAACCTATATAACTGCAGTTATTTAATTTAGGCTGACCCGAATTTTTTGACCACGAGTATACTTATGTAACATTGTTCCCCCTTATGTTTATTTAATATTAATTTTATTTTTACATAAAACATATTGTTAAATTAAAATAGTAGATTGTATGACAAGGGTCTAAAATGAGCCATATTACCACGAGATAGTTATTTTCCCGAACGAAGTGAGGGAAAATAGTTCGAGGGGTAATATGGCTTTTAGACCAGAGTTATACACTCTACTTTTCACTTCGATTGCGAGAAAATAAATAAACAAAGGTTAACCCACCCAAAATTAACAATAAATTCCACAGCGAAGATATATACTTTTGCAGCATGTTTTTTTTTCTATACTCCTTTGACACACAAAACATAGACACTGCGGTTCGCGCGCAACATTCACGCGCGAAAAAAGCTAAACTGACCTTCCATTGAGCGCTTCAAAGTGTTGCTCGAACGATTTAACCACTTTTTTAATTATTGTGAAATAGGGACTACTACAAACTTAATCTTTAGAATCTTTAGAAAAATTAATTATGTTTCCAGATTGGTCGATTTTAGTAAAGCTGTATTCTGGTTGGTTAATACCCAATACCAAATATTTTTTTAAGAGTTAAATTAGTGTTCTGTGATTGGTGGATTTAATAGGTGAAGTATTTTAATTGGTCAAATTCAAATGTTTTGTAAATCATAAATATGTATTCATATTTTCCCTAGGGGTTAAATGTACTACTTTAGCCCCGCTTGACAAGTCTAATATGACATACTTTTCGAGCATGAGAAGTGAAAAGAAAATTAAAGATTTGTATATTTGGACGTGAAAATATGTTGAATATCTAAGAATCAATTGATAAAGTAGAAAAACGAAGCTATTTAACCACAAGCGGTTATAATGGGTAATCGCACGGGTAACCGCAACAGAAGTGGATAACTAGTGCTCTATTAACTGTTTGATGGTACCCTCTAGTAACTAGTTGAGTGAGAACCAACTTACCAGTACTTAGACAGTAGGTAAATAATGTTAATATTAAGGCATATCTAGGAGGGCAAACGCACGAATTAAGAGTAATTATAATTGTTCCTTCCATTATCCTGTCCTACGTATATTTCCTGTCATACTAAGTTTACTTATAGTATATTTATGTCTGGTTAGTCAGTTTACCTATACAGACACCAGATGTAGTAATTTATTTCAGTTTGTGCGGTCGAAGTATATCTACAGCGACTTCTCTTGCCGACTGTACGTTAGACAATTCAATATCACTCTCATTACTTCCGGCCCGGTATCCAGGTCTAATTGGTGCCCACATGCTCTATAATCCCATTAGAGCCCCTCGCGTGACCACGCTCTATGTAGAGACAAATAAACTTAGGTATTGGTTTTCAATAAAGTGGCCGTCCATCACATAGTCTTAGCGCTGTAGGGGGCGACTGTATTGGAAAACCTTCGTCAGACTCACACCTACATCCAGGTACCTACTAGAGTTGATGAATGACCCTGTTCAAGCCTGAATGAAATGGACAGTTGATACGAACTAAAGACCTGCAAGATTAAAGTTATATAAGGAAAGTTTTCAGGTACCTACTTGTTAGTGTGCAACATATAAAAGATAAGCACATTAAAGCCGGAGCCAATTTACTAAAATAATACCCAGATTAAGGAAGTGCGCTAACAAAAGAGGACGCCTAGAATATAACGAAGTAAAAGAAGGTGAATAGGAAAGCGGACCTCGGCAAAAACCCGACGTAACTTTAGGTAGAAAAAGATTTAAGTACAGGGGCCTATTAAGGTCCATCTTAATTTAAAGCCTTGTTAAATCAAAAATATTATGGTAGCTATGATATATCAAGAAAAGTCATTCATAGGATTGCCAATAAGTAATGACTTGAAATAATTACACATATCAAAACTCCTGAAGTCATTCTGTACCAGTCAATCTTAGGGCCTGCAAAGGTGGGTGCAAGATTGTATCTACGTATCTTATCTACCTTTAAATGTTAAGTCCGGGTGGCGTAATATCATTCTTACTAAATGTGTTCATGTATTTAGTTTGAAGCGAAAGCAAAGATCCTGCAGATATGAGCCTTCAAAGATAACATTTCGAAGGCAGGTGGTCTCTCGCGTCCAGCTAAACGGACCTTCCGGTCACCCACGTCACATCCAAACATACAATGTGTAGAATGGGCCTTATTTAAACCGTGGTATGTTTAGGCGCGGATCCGTACCAATAATTTAACCCTATTGTTTTACATAATAAGTCATTAATTGATTAGACAATTTTAAGAATCGATCTCATACTAAGGGATAAAGCTACGACGATTTTTCTTTATCTCCGATCTGAGTTTTAGCAACAAATTTTCGAAACTAAAAAACTAGCCAAGTGGTCTAACTATCACGGTTCATGATACAGCCTTGTGACAGACGGACAGAAACCTAAAAAAATACATGCCGTAAAAAGTGGAACATACAACCTCCTTCTTTGTTGAAGTCGGTTAAAAATGAAGTTTTAATTACTCGTTTTACACCAATAAGTTTTTCTTGCATTAATTAATATACTGATTGCTTTAAAAAATACTTGCTTCGCATATGAAATTTCAACCCGCTAATTACCCCTTCAGTGTGAATATTTCAAAACGCTGAACATACCTACTTTTCTTATATTTTAATGTTAGACCTA
Source organism: Epiblema foenella (assembly GCA_963556455.1). Lineage (NCBI taxonomy): Eukaryota > Metazoa > Arthropoda > Insecta > Lepidoptera > Tortricidae > Epiblema > Epiblema foenella. The sequence continues at coordinate 25,208,611 of OY747098.1, read as the reverse complement.
TAAACGAAGTTTCAAGTTTCTCATTAGAAAAAATACTTTGCATCTCAAACAAGCTTTCAACGCCGTTTTCACCCCTACAGTGTGAGTTTTCAAAAAATCTGGAATAAGTTTTCTTTGAATTTAATACTAGGTTATAGACCTAGCATTAAATAAAAAAATAACAAATTTTCAAGTTTCTTGTTAAAAAAATGCTTCTCATATACCTACATTTTCAACCCCCTTTTCAATCTTTCAGAGGGTTAATATTCAAAAACACTGAAAAAAGTTTTCTTATGCCTTAGTAATGTTAGGTCTACAAACTAAGTAGGTATTAAGTTTCTCATAAAAAATAATTGCACTCCAAACAAACTTTCAACCCTGTTTTCACCCCTTCAGATGGAGAATTTAAAAATATATATGTATAATGATTTCGACTGTATATTAGGAGCTTGCAGCCGGAGTTTTAAACTTCTTACAATAGAAACTTTCAACCCTTTTTTTAACCTTCTTAGGGGATGAAATTTGATAACAAATCCATATAATTTATTTTGATATATATTAAAATACGTTTATGCAAAGACACAAGTATCTAACTTTCCAAATGAACGATTTCCATATAACGGCTCAACATCTATTTCACCCCCTTAAGGGTTGAATTTCGGAGAATCCTTTCTTAATCCATGTGTACGTACTTTAAAGAATATATGTTCCAAATATCATGCATTTAGGCTGTCTGTCAATGGTTCTGTCAACACAAGAGTTTTATAATATGTATAGATTATATACTTACGTACGATAAGCGATTTATTTGACTGTTCCTTAGATACCACATTAAAATTGTACCAATGTAAGTTATTATTTGCATTCATGTGTTGTTATAGTGCATTGTTGACAAACGTTACGATAAGTCTCAAGTATTACCTCTTTCGTAATGTTGATTTACAAATAACTATGTAAGTATTTATTTTGTAGATAAGTATGCTAATTATGCAAAAGTTTCAACTTAAATAATGTTATGAATTACTCACAGAATACCTGTAAGGCCAACAAAAACCTCATAATAATAGTGTCATTTTGTCATTATACCTACTCGTATCTTGGGCTGGTTAAAACTCGTTTGACATTCTCTACATTTTTGATTTCTATCTTTATTGCTGCTGACAGTCATGCAAGGTAAAATAATTCATTTTAATCCTGTGATCTGATTATATTTCACAACAATTCTAATGTAAATTAATAACAATATTACACTTTAAGAACTAACGTGGGTTATTAATTTATTATTAATATAAAATTATATTCTCTGAATTTGGACGCTAAGTATGTAGTAAAGTTCATTGTAAAAACTGTACAAAATAGAATGATATATTTAACTAAACAATTACGCACTCATTACGTTATTATAATGAGCATTCTATTGTCTATGTGAAAAAAACAGAGAATTAGAATGCGTGAAACAAAGCCTAATACAAAATTACAAACACATCTTTACCCCATGTTGCGGTAAATTAGACTGTATGTGGATGTGTTAGAGGTGAAGATATGTGTAAAGACATGTTATAATTACCACATTGCTTTTATATGTAGGCCATGCAATTTAAAACTGTTTCACGTTGTAATAGTGGTTAAGGCGGGTGTAAAGATGCGTATTTACGCAGCCCGCTGCGTTTATGAGAGTAACGGTGAGGGAGCATGCGGTCCAACGTTTTCGGGCTTCGGTTTCGGCCAAGAATTAATTATGCAAACAAAACCCAGGTTTATTGTTCCTTTTGCCGAAATTTTCGGGACTGTTTGGACGTTTTGCGTAATTTTTTTCGAAAATAGAATTGTCATTGTTTTGAAACGCTTTGTCTGCGATGTGGTCATAATTGGGGCCCGTTGGATAACGGTTATGGGAAATGTTTATTTTTGCCATTTTCGGTATTATAATGTAATTCCACGAAAAGGTAATTCTATGGTTGTTGCCGATATTAAGTATTTATTGTTTTTCTTGAATTCCATACATTTTAAAATAATTACAATAATTATAAGCAGAGCTCGGAATAGGTAGTGCCTATTTACCTAAACTTCGCGGGAGGACGTAACTAAGAGTGGTTACAAGCACCAAAAATAATTATTTATTTTTAATGAATGCGGGATTTCCCGGGATTTACTGTATTATTCTAGAGGCTTAATACATTTCGTTTTACTTATAAATCTTGTTATATTGCATATTATTTGTTTAACTACCTTGAAATAACAATCAGCCATTAAAAATATAATATGGATCAAATTCAATCAAAAGGATTCCGAAATTTGATACTTTTTAGTTGACTTAGACAGAATTATACTCCTTTCTTCTATGAGAGGAGACCTGTGTCCAGCATTAGGGCGTATATAGATTGGTGATGAGAGAACTATGATATCGTATAGAAAATTCCGACGTTTCGAGTTCTTTACAGCACTCCTGATCACGGAATGTATTTTAAATTCATTATACGCGATATAATCGGTTGAAAAATAGTTTTATTTAATATATAAGTACATGTCTACCATTATATTAGAAATAAATTAAAATACATCTGTACAATATCTTCTATGCCATATCATAGTTCTGTCTCATCACCAATCTATATACGTCCTACTGCTAGACATAGACCCCCTCTCATGGAAGAAAGGAGTATAATTCTGTCTAAGTCAACTAAAAAGTATCAAATTTCGGAATCCTTTTAATTGAATTTGATCCATATTATATTTTTAATAGCTGACTGTTATTTCAAGGTAATTAAACAAATAATATGCAATATAACAAGATTTATAAGTAAAGCGAAATGTATTAAGCCTCTAGAATAATACAGTAAATCCCGGGAAATCCCGCATTCATTAAAAATTAATAATTATTTTTGGTGCTTGTAACCACTCTTAGTTACGTCCTCCCGCGAAGTTTAGGTAAATAGGCACTACCTATTCCGAGCTCTGATTATAAGGGTCAAAAAATTGATAGATTGAAATTAAATATAAAACCAAAGACATGCTGTCTACCTAAATGATATTGATGGCGTCCAAAATGGTTAAATTCCAGACAAGGCCACTTTCAATTGAGTCATCAACGCTTATTACCGTACCATGCGGTCATCTGACCATATCACCCCAGCATTGTTCCAGTATTAATAAATTGGGCCCTAAAAATATTATTAGTTTACACCAGCGTATTGAAACGTCACTCAGCGGGAACTTTATGGCCTCATTTGAACAATCTGATGGCACTTCCTTGAACCATGACCAACCATTTAACCCTGACCTCCGTTAAACCCAAGTAATTGCCTATCCCGTCTTTTGTTTGAAACAAACGAACATCGTGAGGGATCTTCGTAAAACGGTTACATTTACCTATTTAGATTTTTTCCCGGTTTGGGTTATTCGAATTTTAAAGAGCGAAAACGACGTCAAAGTCGTTAACTTTAAGACTATTGTGACGAGTTGTGTGCATGCTAATTGAGCATAAAAAATCGTAAGTAACCATAAAAAACAACACTAAAGATAGTGTCGTACTATACACTAAAGTCAATTTAATTACGTGCGGGAAAAGTGTCGCCGAAATAGAGCCGAAAGTGAACTAAGAAATAAGAGATGGCGTGCCGGTGTTAAAGAAAAAAACCTAATATCTCAAATGTCAAAATGTGACATTGAGTGATTTGTGGCTAAGCTCCGCCTGTCCTGTGTTTCAAACATCACCGCGCGCCAGACAGCTGAGCCGAAAGCCCCGAGGACGGCACCGACCCACCCGTAACTATCCTATTCCCTCCCACCAAAATACCTATCTCCATCTCAAGTGACGGTTAAGACTACATTCTATAGACACGTATCATGGCGTTACCTGAGAGCTTTTGTGTAAAAGTTCAACGCTTTTTCGTGCAGTTGTTTAAAAAGATTTTGTGCATTGCGCAAGGGATTTCGCACTGTTGCATTATTATAGAGCTTCTTTAATTTCCGCCCGGTCTCACGGTGAGTTCAGTAAAAATATTTTATGTTACATTTCAACGTTAAGGCAGGTTTGCACGTACTCCAAACGTTACATTTCATATTTTCCCACTTATGATGATAATTTACAGTACATTATTATAACTGTGTTCAAGTTAATGGCTAGCACATGCAAGTTTATTTTTATGCTTGTCCACATATGACTTACTTACCTAATTATGTATTCATTATGCAGGTCTTGTTTTCAGACTATAACCCCAACGTACCTGTAACAAGAAAATACGAATTTGTTAAAGATATAAAACATATGTTCTTAGTAGATATTCTTGTTATATAAATATAAATAGATATCAATATATACGAGTAACTATAATCAGATTAAGTTTCTCTGCCTGTGCAACTGAAACACAAAGTTTAGATACCTAATCCTTTGTTTGTATCTAACTAATATAAACTTCACTTAATTATTTCACTAACTTAAAGAGTACAATTTTTCTTACAAAATTTGTTTAATTCAAAACCAAAATGATATTTAGGCATAAATAAATAGTGCGCCTAGTGTGTTAACAATAACATGTATTACTTGTCTTACTTTTTTAACTTCAAAAATACGATTAAGACGTTCAAATAAACAATGTTCCATTTAGGCCTGTGATCCAAAAAAAGTCGATAAGTTATTGAGTGCATTACGCGACACTTACGTCACATCTGGTTTTAATGAATGCTCTTCTATGAGCTTAGTACTCAGTTTCTCACAGTAGAGCTATGTAGGTTCGCTGTTCTATTTATGAAGTGCTAGTTGTGATGAACGTTTCAATGGACTAATGGAATTATTTAAAAAAGTACCTTCATGATAATAAATTTTATTTTTGGTACGAGGATTTTGCCAACTGTACCTTTTTTTTCCACACTCTTCAACTACTTACTCGTTGAGAGGTATCCAATTAGCTCAAACACGACGGGTTGATATTGTATTGCTTAGGAGCGACTATGGCTACTTTTTGTCTCCATCAACAGATCAACTCGATGGTACCATAATACATTTGCTAATTTTTTTCAGGTCAATCGGTTGAGGATAACTGGTCTAAAATTGATGTTGAAAATTTGACCCAAACATGCATACTTACTTACATTGCAAGTTATAAATAAAAGCTTATGAAAATAAAATTGACATAATAATTTTTATTCATTACAAACATATGGCGGTAAAACATATAAGTTCTGAGATCGCAGCTATTTTGTCGTCAGAGCTGAAGAGGAGGACGGCAAAATGCCTGTTCCCCAGATCCAGAAATGTGATATCCCATGAGTATGTCTAACCTGCTGGAAGGATACGTACAGTCACCATTAGTGTTATCTGAGCCAGCGAGGTGTTCACAAATATCCGATCACGACTCCATATGTTTTTAAGGATCCTGGTAAGAGTACAAATATATTTGTTGAAGACTGTAGGTAGGTAGCTACACATGTATGTGCCTGTTGTTTTTCACTGACTTTTCACCTATGTAATTCTTTTTTTGTCACGTTTTTTTTCAAGCAGTTTGTCTTACGAACGAATGCTGGGCGTATTTTACAATTGCGTGATATAGGTACTTTTTAATAAATAGTACATAATTACCACATGTGAAAATCACAATGACTACCTATATGCATGCGTACTCTATCGATACATGATATCTCTCACCCTATCGATATATCCGAGTTGCGAAAGATAACCTAATTTTAACTATATTCAAGTGATCTCCACTCATTAGTCAGTGTTTGAATTAAGAGCATACAATGTGACAGATGCTCCGTTCAATCCGACCGAAGATATAAATAGCGTGGCTTTAAGTGGCAAAGAGCGCCGCCGACCCTCCGATAACATCGCATTAGGGTGCGGTGGGCTACTGGTTTAAGTCACACTAAAAAACTTATGTAGCGACTCAAACTTCAGTTCTGGTAATTTTTGGAAAGCGAAAGTGAACTTTTCCGTTGCAGCGCATGATCTTTTTTTTAATTAATAGTCTTCTCAATGAAGTGCATACTAAGGTTTATATTTAAAACGAAGATATTTTTCCTAGCATTGTTTTAACAAGAGGGATGTGGATATCAACGTCATAATTCTTCATGCGCCCTTTTTATAGTTACAACAAAAAAAAACATTAATACAAACATATTAAATAAAACCTGTAGGCATCTACAATTTGTAACACGAAACAAATAGATACCTAAAGCAAGAAACATTCAGAAATTAGAAACAAAACCAATTTAAACTATTCCGTTTCGCCTCGCACAGGCCAGTACGAAACTTTGACGAAAAAAAAACTAAAATGTCCGCGATCCCTGGGGCATCGTTATAAGCCCGTGTTACTATTAAATAATGATTGTGGATTCGAAAGAAACCTTACAAAACCGTAGTCGATTTAAAGAAACAACTTTTAATTCGGTTGGTTAAAATAAGACGTCATTCAAAATGTTCAAAATACGTATACGAAAAGTAAGTGCGTTTACAGTAATAATAGCATAGCAAAGTAGTATAGCAATACACGTGACTTTATCTTGATTTCGGCTATCGGCTCAAAATACGGTATAATTCCTATGAAGACGTTGCGTGACTAATGTAAGGCGTAACCAAAAAGTACAGTGATCAAGCAACTATCGAACGGATTCGGCCGTCGTCGTGTGTGGCAATGCTTGATTGGATGACGCTCATTTTTCTAATGAACGTTGTTTACACATTTTTTTCTATGTCTATAGTCTATGTAAATGTGATATACGTATTACATGGTCAAAATAAAGTATGTATCACTATACACAAAAAGTATCAAGTGATAAAAAAATACCCTAGTGATTAGATACCTCCGAGCTCCCGGGGCTTTTTTATAATGCAAGCGGGGCCTCTAAGATGAGTAGGAGGAGTTTTTGTTAGTTTGTGTCTCAATTTTGTACAGTTAGAACTGAGTCAGCATCATACATGTATACAGTTTTAGAATATCTCTGAATAATGAAGAGCTTAAATGTACCTATAGTATACCTAATAGTGATGCCGACTGTACTCTAGTGTCCTTTGAAATTGCGTCACAAAGCGTTTTCGACCAGCATGTGCACATTAAGGCTCGGTTTTATAACGATCCGTTAGACCTTATGTCGGTTTGTTATGTCAAAAAATGTAATGAGTTACTGAAATTTGATCTGACATTTGGTCTAACGGATCTTTATAAAACCCGGCCTTAAAAAGTCAAATTCTGGCTTCAAATGGGTAAAATAAACGGAAGACGAGTTCATATCAGTCTATCAGCAATATCAGCATGCGGCATCGAAAGCACGCGCCGCAGGAGCACGGAATGTGCGGATGTGCCCAGCGATTTGCAAAGCGATACTTTCGTGTCAATTAGCATCCAATGGGAAATTAGTAATGAGTGCACCTTCGGGCCCGGGAGTTCGTACTTACATATATATATAAAGATACGTGTATTTAACTACAAAATTGTTGTAACGTTACGTTTGGTTTAATGTTTGAACGGGTAAGTAGAGTACTCCACTCTTAATCCGGATTTGGCCAAACTAGAATAAAGACTTAGTTGTAAAAAATGTATGGACTAATTTTGGAAGTTTGTATAAATATTATTTAAATTTAACGCTGTTCTTATTTGGTCGAATTGATAGTTTAATATTGTGGATATGTAGGAAACTTTCAATATTTATATAAAGAAATCCTCTTTTGGTCCGAATATTAAAAATTAAAAACCGTTAATTAGTACTATAAGTAGGTAGTAGTCACTATAAGTTTTTTTTTATTACCTAAGTAGACTTTAATAAAGTGCTAATGGAAATGCTAAAGAAATTATTCAATACCCTTCAAACAAGTTTATAGTCCTTGCTGGTTAAACTAATATTTTACGGCTTATCTCAACTTCGTGATAAAACCACACATGGAGTAAATTGAAATACAATCCAAGAACGTTAATATTCAGCCTAACGATTTTGCAAGCTGGTAGTTAGGTTAGCCCGCTTTGCAAGTCGTATCAGACTATCGCGTAGGGAAATAAGACCGGTAAAGCATAGATTAAACGTATATCTGGATAAAAATATTAGGTTGGTAAAAATATAGCTAGCAAATTTTATTATCATGATATGACGTAAATCGTTCAAATGTATAATATATGAAATACATAATTTTTAATACGTACGATAAAGATAAAAATATTAAAATAGGGGAAAACGCATAGATTGGCATTGAAAATTCTGGTCATGATATTTTTTGAAGATCGTCACTGTCCCCATCGTTGCCTCAAAGTAAGGTTCAACGGTAGATGACATTTTATTATAAGTTTCCAGTGGCTTTTCTGTTATACATATAAATATATTTAATACTATATATCTGAGAATAGTACACTCTTGTGCTTATCAGAACTACACCATATGCACATTTTCTATAATGTTTCAATAGGACTCAAATGTGATAACGTTAAAGCAGGTTTCTAAACTCTCGCGTTTTGTGCACATTAGGTATTTAAAAGACCCGTTAAACAAATCTTTTAAGTAGGCATGTGTTACAAGCCTATTTATTCGTTTCCTAGCCACTTATATCTAAACATAACATTCTTACATAGCTTGGTATGTATTCCGCAGGTACGCTGCAGTAGGCAAACAGGCGTCTTGTTTCCCGCCCTCGCTTCCGTGGCCGTCACTCGATGCCGGCCCGGAATAACTGGCTAGAATATGCGGATTACGTATTAAAAATGGCTGCATAATTTTCCTTTGGTGGAATATTTTCAGGTTTTATTTTACTTTGTGTACGTATAAACGGAAAAAGTGTTTAGAAGAGTCCATTGACACGAAGAAATGTCTCGTTGGTTTTTTGTGAAGATTTTGTGACATCTCTCATGTTAAGAAGTTAACCGTAACCTCCAAATAGGTCATGTCAGATCGCTAGTGACATCACCATTTGCTGTCATAACATATGTTATGAGCTATTTTTACCGGCCGAAAAAGACATCGATTTTTGAATGAAAATAAATCGAAATATTTCGTGTTTTCTATCTGTAAAACAATTCCCATTACCAACATTACTAATGAATCATTAGACGTTTAATAACGAACGCGCTGACATCGATCGCTTCTAGCGATAAGCTCGGCACTTCCTACCTATTTATATTTGTCCTCGGTATGGTCACAATTACTCTACGGCAGGTGAACATGGAATTAGTTGGTTAAAATATCGATTATTAGATTCACAAGTAAAATGCATCTGTGCCCTTTAAAATGATGATATCGGTTCTTACTAATACTTTATGCCAACTTTGTTTTACTGGACTACCCATTAACCGATATTTTTTCAGATAGCAAATTCTAGAACAGGCCGCTCGGCGATTTTTATAATTATAAAGCAAAATTAAAAATTGTCTGATCTTGACCATATCTTGACAGACAAAGTATAATTCAAAGCAACCCCTAAAAGAAGGATTGAGTATCTTCTAATAGCAAATTCCCCGCACAGTCCGATCGGTCTTATTTCGTAGGCATTAAATCCACTAATACATTTTCTCAGTGTCGACAACGGCAAAAATCAGGGCCAGCCGCGCCCTGCATAGCAAGCAGCCTCGAAAATGTTCTTTACTTACTTATACAGCTTTGCGCAGTTTCTTGGATTGGGGGAAACGATTTCAGAAATCGGTGCTTCTGGGGAAGTGTGTGTACGCGTAATATAAGAAGGTGGTAAGAAACACGTTGTTTAGTGCGATGGTTGCTGTTGCTAGAGTTTACAGATGCTCGCAAGTGAACAAGCGAAGTTGGGAAAGCCAAGTTTATACCACAGATGTTAATAGCAAATTCTGTTAGAAAACAATAGACATTTATAGTTTTATAGACTGTTATTCATAGAGTAGAGCTCTACTTCTTTTGTATTTTCATAGGTTCCGTAGGTTTACTTTCCGTTGAACTCGGATTGTTTCTGAGGAACAGGGCAGGTATATGCGCCCGTTAGTAAAGGCGCGTCTTTGTATATTTTCGGATCTAGCTACATATTGTACGTATATAATACATCCACAAATCAAAATGTAGACGATACAATTCAAATTCAATATACAAAATCTACATATTTACACTGTCTTCCGAGATACAATAAAATAGCGCAGTAATAAAATTAGTATTCACAATTTTGTGCTATAACAAAAAAAAACCAGTTTTACATTTTATTAGATTTATAAGGCCAATAAATGAATAAGCATGATTAATGACGTATTATAAAAGTATCTCATTTAATTAATATAGTCACTGACTTTTATTAATTAATTAAGATATTAAAAAATAATTACAACTTGGGTACAATTAATACTTCATCCGCGTGACGTGGATTTTTCATATAGGATCATTTTATACTTACTAGGTGGGGCGATGGTATTCGTAAGGCAGTGGGCAGGGATTGGAGGAGAAGAGCTGAAGACCGAGCTCAGTGGCGTGCCATGGGAGAGACCTATGTCCAGCAGTGGACTGACACAGGCTGATGATGATGATGATGATGATGATGATGATGATGATCATTTTATATATATTTGCTTGTGCCGAAGTGGCCTAAATTAATTGATGATATCGCTGCTACGTGTATATTTTTGAAGTGATATGTATTTATAAACATTCTTCTCGAACGAGAAGAGCCTTAATCGCAGCAAATAAAGTGTTCAATTGTCTGTTAAGTCTCATTAAGTGGTTAAATTATTTTTAAAGTCGTGCATAGTTATCTTGGTACAAGAATTCCGATGTTAGTCACGCGATCGCGTCCTAGTTGTCTACATACGGCATTACTTCATTATGAGACAAATAGACAATCCTTGTCTGAAGCGATAAATGTTTATTTTGTGCACAAGTTTACAAAGGTAAGTAACCGCTTAGTACACTAAATATTTTATTTTGCTCCCTGTTTATTTAAAGACATTTTTTTAAATTATTTAAGGAGAACAAACAGATAAATTTACATAGAATTGAATGAATATTATGCATATTATTATCTTCGTGGTACTTATATGTACCTAAACCTAAGCTAAAAAATATAATATATAATAAATATGATTTATGAACAACGTGATTCGTAATAAAAAGTTTATTAGGATAAATGTATGTGTAATACTTAGGTACTTCAAATTTTCGCTTGTCAACTGCAAAGCAACAGTACAGATTTCATTCTGCATTTAATTCTGAATTTTTAACTTTATTATAAACTAGATAATAAAGATCATACCTGATACTCAATTACTCAGGTACCAAAAGACGGCAGGTTTGTACTTTTAACCCCAAATTTCACTAAAAGATTATTTCTAACAAGGTTGCATGTAAAGTTCATAGCTCACAGGGAATCCCTCGGCAGCCAGCGGGCCATTAAATCCAGCTTTACGACGCGCTTACGCCGGCGACGCCGTTTACGCACTCGTAACTGACCTTAATTGCCATATTGAGATTATAACACTGTAATTGCTTGTTTTACGGCCGCTTTAAAGATCACCGACGTTTAGATCAATTGATTTTCGTTTTGCACTTTCCCCTCATTTTACTGCGGCACTTACATTTAATTTTAGAGCGCTTCTACGATTCAAGCAGTTTTTGAGCGCAATAACTTTGAGTACAAACCTCACATTGTACTTTTTAAACTAGTATTAAAACAGAGTAACGGAATCTTCTGTTTATTCTATGAATGAAGTAAGTACGTTTACATAATGAAAATCGCCATATTTTAAAATTACACCGGGCAACTTCCACTTCAGCTCGGAGTGCTTATTATGTAGTACTTGGCCTGTAATTTACAAGATGGCCACCGTCCGACAAGATGCTTTCGTGGCTCATTATTAACACTTTTGACATGTAATGACATCGTAAACGATTAACACGATCATGATCGTGTGACACACGAAGGAACGATTCAATCGAATCGGTTTATTACTATTCCGATTGTCTTTTCGATTAACTGATTAGATTTAATGTCATAATAAAATTGTGAGTAGGTTTAGAATGCTAATTGCGTTTTGTCTTCGGCAGTTAGGTACTAGTGTCAATTAAGAAGCGCCAAAGAACCTTTTTACCTAATAAACTGGATACTTTCATTAGAGAAATTGTTGCAATATTAATAATATGGTAGACTTATCGCTACTACACATCGATCGACTTAGATGCCTCAGTAATAAAAATACTTGATAAACCAAAACGGCGGGGTAATCACGTCAATTTTGTACTACCGTTAGGTAGATTTTAATGTCAAATTTTAATTGTCAGCATCATTTATACTTCAAAATTGACAGTAAAATCTATCTACCGTTAGTACATAAAGTTACGTTATTCGCCTGGGTCATATTTTCCACATTTTAGTGACAAGTTGACAACAATACCGTATGTAGGTATATCCCGTTTATCACCGAACGACAGTAACTAATTCACAAATCCTCAAAACACGCATCAACCAAACAACAACGCATCTGTAAATCCGTAACAATATTTCAATTGCAGTCCACTATTTCCATATTTGTGAACGCTCGTGCAATATCACTTTTATGTTTTTCGGGTGGCTGGCGTAAATTCGAAACGCCTGATTCTGGCGTAGACCATGAGTATTTTAATTACTCGTTTCGAGAATGATTTATGTCATGCCCAGGCACAAATAGCACTAGCTGCCGTTGCGGTTAAGTTTTTTACTCGTTTCAAGTGCAAATGCGAATACCTATGTAATTTTATTTGTTAATAAGGTCCAATATAAGCGAAAAGATAGCGTGTTGCTGTTTTTATTATTTGTTGTTTTAAATGTTATTGTTCATCCAACTTCTACCTACAACTGACCGCATTTTTTAATATGCAGTTGAATTTGATTACACACTACTATATCCTATATAAAATACTTAATATAAAAGCTTTGTTACAAGAAGTACCACTTTATTTAATTTATTAACAACAACTCGAATCGATTAATATACAATTTATAACATAACAATGCACTATTTTCGACTATGTCAAAAAACTGTGTCTCTCACTACCCGGCCCATATAAAAGAAGTTGTCTTTAGAAATAGCCGTAGACAAGCTATAAACGTTTCGAAAGTGTATCAAAACTGTTAAGACATTTATGAGGCTTAGACACGATCGTACAGGAAATCTGACGGGGATATAAAAAAGCGGGCCACGGCTCTCAGACTATGTAGATCACTCATGATATGTGGTCACACAAGTCTGACGTGGTAGGTGGCATTCATTTAATTAGTTTAGATTAGATGTGGATCGTGTTGATCGATCGCGCAAAATACCCTTCTTTTTTACAAACCGTTCCTATAAGCTTAACTCGTAATTAAGTATCATTATACACACATACCTATGTCATTTGGTAGAGCTCAAACGATAATGGAAGCAGTTTAATTAGAAGTTATTCGTTGAGCATTGTTCTATTATCACGTTGCGTTTTTGCGTGCGTGTAAAATTGCCAGTGCATTGGAGTTAAACTTAAAACAAATCGCTGGGATATTAATAAAACATAGCTGTCAATTATAATATCTATACTAAACTTTTAGTTTAAACCGAGATATAAAGGACTTTGTTATTTCTTTGCAAACCTTGCTTTCAAATTATAGTTTTGTGTCAACATATGCTACGACTACTGCGTAATTTAAAACTAGTTATAATTTTGTGTCAGTTATAAAAGAACAGACTAACTATAGTAAATGGAAGCAGCAAAAATTCTACGAAGCTAAATCAGGGACAAACGCTTTCAAAAGTATTTCATATCTGAGTAGATTTCTCTTTTGGGTAGTTGAAAAAAATAAATAAGACTCGCTTTCTACGACCACCCCGGCACCATTTAGAAAAGAACAATTTGCGTTTGGAGCATTCACGAAAAATCGTGAACAAAAAGCATTGCGCAAGGCAAGACCATTCACTGGCATTGTGGCTGTTACCATTTCGGGATCGCAGCATGTACCGTTAGGCCGTAAAAAGACTAAGATGACCATAGTCTTTGTCAACGGACAAAAGGCCCGATATGATTTAGTGTTTTCTGTGTGAGATTACCGTGTTAAAAAGATGTAAATTGATTTACAATGTTCTTTTGAGTTGTAATGCATATTTGTCGGTGCATTGTAAAAAACGAGACATTGTTTCTAGTTAAGAATATTATAAAAACCAAACCACAGATGTAAAGCAATGACCAATAAGTATTATGAAGTAAAATAATACGACTGAGAAGGCACAAGAACGGTAAAATGAAGCTTAGTTTTATTTTATCTCATCTTATGATATTATAAATGTAAGAGATCAATCTAAACAAGGTTAAAAACTTAATTGCTTCGTAATAGAAGAGTTACGAGCATCGTTATCTAAAACTGTTTCGTGTCAAAAGTCATTGTTTATTTTGTAGATGAGATAAGCCTGTACTTTTTTCTATTTTTTATAAACTATTCCCATGAACGCTGAATGCTGCTAATGAAACATTAAGCTGCAAATTAGGTAATGTGTATGTGAGAATTCAAATTTGTATGCATTTTCTTAGTTCTAAACCATGCCGTCTTGTCGCCGTTTTATAGCGTGGCTTTTATATTTATAGTCGTTCGGTAAGAAAACATTGCTTCCGCTTGTCATGGAAATCTCGTAAAATTTTAAACTGAACTTGTTATGTTAATCTTGGTGGAAGTTCGGAATTTAATTCGGAACTTTGTAAATATTGGGAGCATTGCAGATTCCGAAATTAGAACGTAGATTAGTCAAACTTTCGACGCGGCTGCACCGAGCAACAGAATGCTGTTGCTGCTAAGTTTCATTATAGGAGTCGAAACAATTGCGTTCGATTTACGATCGGCATTCGTTCGTTCTATATTTAAATCGTTAGGCGCAGGATAAACAATTTGAGATTTGCGCCCGGCGAAGTGTTGTCGCGTCGCTTCGCGTGATTTAGCGACGCCAGCGGATTTAAATCATAGTTGTCTTGTCTTCGGAAACCGGAATACGTATGCTGCACTCGCTGCTAGCTGATATGAGGGAATCACTGAGAAAGTTGATATTTATGATTTGTTATGCTTATTTTGGTACGAGCGAATTGGCGTGAATAATCTACTCATGTAGCTATTACTCATAAAACATCTACCCGTAGGTAACGTTGGTCAATTTTCATCTACCTACCTTTAAGACGATTTACAAACGCGCCAAACTATGTATTGCATTGTTTTTATTTCGACTATTAATATGTTCTAGAAAATATTGTTAATTCCAGCTTTCGTGTATAACTATACTTACCTTAGTATGTGTCGGCAGTTTGCGTTATGAACAGTATCAATCGATCTCGATTAAGCGACTTAAACTACAATCACATTGAATTCATACAAAACTGACCCTGTATTAATTCGTATTCTAAAATCTCTACCGTGCTGCTAATTTATTATGTTACATTATTTTGTACTTTATAATAAAAATACTAATTTAATTACAAGACTTTTGTGCTACGAAAAGAAAATACACGAAAAAAAAGCACTGTGAAAACACTTGTCTATATAGTGGTCCAGGTAGGAGAATGATTTGTCGAATTTATTCAGTTTTGTGGGTCGCGTTTATGTTTACAGTAGTAGGTGTCGCGTAGTCGCGCGTGCGTTTGTCGCGGGCGGGTCGAGCCGAGTCGCGCGAGGTGTCATGGCGCGGGTGCGACTGGGCGGGCGGCGCGTCGGCCGCCGGGCGCGCACTGCCGCGGCTCGGCCGCCCCCGCCCCGCCCGCCCAACGCGAATGATTAAAAATTCTTCGGGAAACTTTGTTCCGATAGTAGCCTTAACGGTTTCTTTGAGTCTTTCTATGTAGCGACCTTTTGGGGGTGAAGTAAGGGCTAAACAAGTAGGTATCCAATTAATTTTGGAAGGGAGCATTCAGACCTGTAGGTATTATATTGGTGTAGTTGAGATAGTAGACACGGCGCTGCTATTACTATACTGAATACTTGATCAAATAATAATAATGTAAAGTTTATTATGTTTCTTGACTCAGTTGTATGTCTGGAATGATCTTAAAGGTCGCGAATGCAATATGGTTTGAGGTTACATACGATTGCTGTAATAAATTACGACCCACTTCCAAGATTCATTCCTGGAACTGACTGGGAATCATACGCTAATGACGTTCATCACCATTATGATGTATTTAATAGAACATATTCTCAGAAAACTTTACATACAAATATAAATTGTTATTGTAACAGGCTATGGCCAATCGGACTAAATTGGTTTACCTAATCTCCATATAGCTTCAGGTGCCCTCATATAGGTACATTAGGATTTAGACATAACTTACATATAGGTAGTATTAAGTAATAATAATGCACAACGAACCACTGCAAATCTGATGATTCAGGGTATGAGGCAATGGCCTCATAACCTACTTCTTTTATTTTTTTATTTCTATATACGAAAATTATAGTTAGTAAAGATTGAGTCCCAGAAGTGGCAAGAAGACATACGAAAAAATATTCTATGCTCATTAAAAGATCAAAGGCCAAAAACGTTAAGTTTGTACTGTACCGGCTCTCGTATAAAAATAAGACATTTTTAAAGCCTACAAATTTATTCGACACCTTTTCTTTATCTAGACTAGAAGTTCATTAGCATTTAGTAAACCGTTTATAAAGCCGATTAAATCATGATAAGCCAACGTTGAAAGGTGACCGATAGCGCCAACTTTTGTTTCAGAGCTAGTGGAGCTACCAAACTACTAAAAACTACTAAAGGTTGGGATGCGTGGCGCCCGGTTGCCCCCACGACTTAAGTGCTGGTCGGATTATAAATGACCGGTATGCATAGTGAGGTCCAAACAAATATATTTTATACTATGGTCAACAATATACGTCATCAAAGGTAAGAAAACATAATTGTGTGTCACTGGCTGAAAGGATGCTTCGTAATTATTTTTTTTAACACGAATCCCTAAAATTTTAAGCTATCACAAACACTGAAAAACTGCCTTAATATATAGCAGACAAAGTATCTGCACAAATACTAAATACTACTACACTAATGGTTAGTACTAATACACAATTACACGTACGTATAGTAGTATACTAATGGTTAGTAGTCGCTAATAAATAAAATATACACAATTACACATGCATGTACAGAAATTTAATTCAGATTCAACATGGTTAACGTTCATTACAAGTAGTTTCTTGTGTACGTACAGAATATAACATTTTAGGTTGATTTATATCACTGTTTCCTCAAAACGGCATATTTATGTACCTATTAACACTTCTTTAGGTAAGTGAAACGTACTGACATTCGTTGTATTTTTTGAGTTTCAACTCAATCAATGTCACAACAAATCAATGTCTTTAAAACAATGAAAATAATAGCTGCAGGTAAAACGCCGCTGCAATAAACATTTTCAAGCAAGTCCCGACCATACATACGAGCTCTCCTACACAAAGGGCCCCTCAAAAGTAGAACCGCTGTAAGTCCGTACGAAGCCCTACCACGGTTACCGCTTTTAGCCGCTAGAGGGATCCCCCCGCGGAACCGTGACGACCCACAAATATAATTTCACAAACTTTCCCCTCAATGCCTACTCATCGGTGATGCAGAGCATTAATATGCGTTATAAGTTTGCATGTTCCGAGATCTTGCTAGGGGATGCCGAGGTCCTTGGACATCGCGACGCGACGAAGGTATAGGTACTATCGTATGAGTAGGTATCGAATTTCGGAAATTATAAACAAACGAGTTTTGTTGAATATGCAGGTAAAGTCGTAGGTAATTTACAAATTGTTTCTGATCGATAGTGGAGTAACTATGAAAAAATCTCATAATATCTTCGATGCTTGGACTAACTTCGGGATCGTTGGGACAAACATATTCACTACTAGCGTTTAGACTCACAGTTATGGTCAATACTTAATTATTACCTACATAGATGAGTGTCTTAAATTTTCGTCACTTACGCCTGAAATAAGAAACCATTATACAACACTAATTTCGATTCACTGCAAGCAAAACGCTAAACCAAACAAATGAACGCATGCATAAACAACGCACACTAACAGAATAACGTACACGACCAACAAAATATGATAGTCATAGAGCAAACACTGCACAAACGTCACCGGACGCTGTTCGCAAAATCGCGACACACTTTTTAATTTATTTCGTCCACAAAAAGCCATTTTGCTTTATTTTCATTTCAACGGAGACTTGCGCTGTAGCGGGATCTCTATTTTTATTTATTCTGTGCTACGTTTTTTTTTTTCAATTTTGCCCGATCGACGCGGGACGAGGCAGAACGTCGGATCTCATTTTAAATTGAATTCGTCTTTGCATTTTTCTTTCTCAACGTTTCTAATTGGTGTTATTTGCATGTTCCTATTGTTCCGGTTTGATTGGGAGTCCGTTACGCTAAGAAAAATACGACTATAAATAAGGAACGGAGTAATCGATACAGTTGCGTGATATCAGAGACTTAAGGTAGCTCGAAAGCTCTTTGCAAATTAGTTTCTTTCTTTCAATTGTAATAAGAGTTTTTTTCTCTACCTACTTCCGAGTCGTGTTGCAATAAAGCTTTTCCCTAATCGCATTCATATACATATTTCTGTAGCTATATACAACACATTTGGATCTACCTTATTGCATGTACTTTGTAAAAAATGTTTGGAATTCCATAAAAATGTGTTATTTTTTTATAGCGTACTTATCACTTTACTCTTATTGTAAGTTACTTATAGTTATTTTTAGGGTTCCGTACCCAAAGGGTCCAAACCGAACCCTATTGCTGTCACTCACGCGCCCGACCGTCGTCTGTCTCAAAATTATGTTCCAAAGATTTTTTTTTACTTCCCATTGAAATTCGGTGATAATGTTTATTATTACGTATATTTTACCAATAAATACTAATATATTAATAAATCAGATTTTTTTATTTCAAATTTCCTTATTCTTCCTATTAAAACCAACAAATTTTGCGGTTTTGGCGAGTTTTTTAACCACTTCTATTCAATGGATTACTACGATTTGTTACAATTCATACTTATATGAATAAAGAAACATGGCGCCTATTCCGAACCCTGTCCTAATGTCGCGCGATTCGAAATTCGATTTGAAGTCGACGCAATCGAATAGATTGCGGCATTGTCGGGGCGAATCAGGAGGGCGCTACACACATCCATGTGGGACACAGTGGGTATACATTGAATTCGATTGCCCCTTTATATTACTCACTAAACGCATTAGGGTGCTTGCATAACGTAAATTATTTTAGAGGAAAGTTCTTTAATTTTGCTAATCGATGATAATCTAGGTTATTTTATAGACATACAAGTTTTTCTATCTATCGGTTCCAACAACATTTGTTCATCATCAACATCCTAGCGTTATCCCGGTGCAGTTGCATCCTGAAGGATGCCCAGGGTCCGCTACCTAATCCCAAGATTTGGCGTAGGCACTAGTTTTTACGGAAGCGACTGCCATTTGACCTTCCAACCCGAGGGAAAACCAGACCTTATTGGAATTGGGCTTGTCAAGTGAGTGGGCAACTTGACTGTTAGAAGTTCTCAAGCCGCCCGAAGGCCTCTAACTTGGCTTGACAACTGCTATCATAGACGGCAGCCGGGATCAACGCCTTAATGCCTTCCAAAGCACGGGAGCGCTCAGTTAATAACCACTCAACGCGGTCACCCATCCAATAACTGACCTAGAGCGCTCCTGTATATAATTTAATAAATACCTAAATGTAATTTATAACTAACAACATTTTAAATATCTAAAAGCTGAAACTGGACTTCGTTTTTAAAAATCGTTTAATCCACATTCCATTAGGAATAGTGCATTTCAAACGAAACTACATTTGACTAAATACTCACAATATTACATCGACATGTACCCACCGCAACAGTCATTGATAGTGACTGCAGGCCGATACGAACTAATGAATATGTATGCAGGCAGGTGCGCCAACATGATTAACTGGGTGCCGCGGACGATTTTTGTTCGATAGTTTTATCGATTGGATTTTATCGAGCGCTTTGATAATATACTTTTTTTGCTTATCTATTTCGCAATAGTTTACGCACGTACGTAAATAGTAAATAAGAAAAGACGAATTGTTTTGTTTTTATTTTTATTTACTATAGGTGTTTGGTTAATTAATTCCTATTTTTTTCCTATATAGTTAAGGACTTAATTATGTCTCCATTGTAATTGATTCAAGTGTGTTACGATAGTTACCCAGGATATATATATATATATATAGTGTATAGCTAATTTTCGTTACACACTTACTCAGTTAAAATGTCGATATAATTAAGTCCTCAAAAAACTACAAATTAACCCTTATATCTATAATCTCATTTGACAAAAATTCATATAGAGCATAATATTTTTTAATGTCTATATACATCATGGATTGTCGTCAACAAATC
The DNA here is from genome assembly GCA_963556455.1 of Epiblema foenella. Classification (NCBI taxonomy): domain Eukaryota; kingdom Metazoa; phylum Arthropoda; class Insecta; order Lepidoptera; family Tortricidae; genus Epiblema; species Epiblema foenella. The sequence continues at coordinate 25,188,288 of OY747098.1, read as the reverse complement.
TAGATTTACATATGTTTAATAGTCTCTTTTCAAAGTTTAATAATAATCGGCCATATGAATACAGACTGTTGTTTAAAACTTTCTTAGACAGTGAAGTTGGATCGTTTGTATGTATTATAAATATCTATAGTTTTATTACAAATAGCTCCATCAAGTGAACAAAAACTTTAATGGTGTAACAATTATCAGTCAATTTGTTTATCATATGATTCGTAAGTACCTACATCGATGACTAATGCGCACCATTAATATGCAGCCGCGGGTTTAGTACCTCAGAAACTTGAGTTAAACTACCTCACTTTACTTTAATTACTTTATCTTATCTCGAAGCTATGATTTGGATAAGGGCTTCACTCTCCACCAGCTTGAATATAACTGTATGAAGTACACCAATGAAGTTCAAATGGATCCTTTCTGTGCAAAAAATTATATAGTTCAAATATCAACGTTGTTTACATACTATATATACGTGTGGTCTACCGATCAAACTGGCTGGACATTTTTTATCCACCAGAATTCTCGTGACGTCACCTGCACACAGCATAAACACACCGCAACTAACACCCTCCCACCTTTCGCGGCTCAGAAACTGTAACGTATTAAATTAGATTGTATGTGGTCTGATTAATTAATATGTATCAGGAGCTTAATGGTTACTAATTAGATCAATCAGCTTGTTCAGTTTACTTTGAGATAGCGAATCGCTGATTATTCGGGTGAAGATACGTGATAATATTGAGTTTACTTTAATTTTCGTAATTTATGACTCGTTTAATTTATTAGCGGTGTAATCTTGACTTCATGTATACAATTATGTTTTTATTGTAATTTTTGGACGTTAAATTATGATGTACTCGTAGTACACATCCATCATCTCGAGTTTTGAATTAATGTATCACTTCCAGTAAAACTTGTATGTTTACAGTTGTAAATTGTAAAATACTTTACTGTTGTAAAGTTAACTAACTTTCTTTTTAGGGTTCCGTACCAAAATGGTAAAAAAGGAACCCTTATGGTTTAACTTTGTCTGTCTGTCATATCGCTAATTATCTCAAGAACTACTTACGCTATCGATTTGAAATTTGGAATAGTTATAAAAAACCGGCCAGGTGCGTGTCGGGCCACGCACAGTGTAGGGTTCCGTAGTTGCCCGTCCATCACGTCACCGGTCATATGTGGAATTACGGACCCGTAGAAGGGTTTTTACTGATCTTAATACTGACGATGTACTTTTTTGAGGTGTTGTGTTGTATACATATTTTTGCCCTTTACGGTAATGTCTACTTAGCTGTGATAGATTTCCTTTTAAATTAATCGTATATACTACTGCCATGATTTTTTTCATATGCCTAGTAGCCACCGTTTAGCTGGCAGGGGGGGGGGGGGGGGGGGGACACTTGACCATAGCAAAAATTATCACTTCAAAGCTTAATATCACGCCAAACGATTCTTGAACCAAAAAATGCTTTTAGAAACCTTATAATATTTTTGAAAAAGCTATCCAACGATACCCCCACTTTTACCTTTACCTTTTACCAAATTGCACCAGCATTTTACATGTAGGGGTGGTACCCTAAAAAATTTTTTTTAATGATTTTATTCTACCGTTTTGTCGGTGTCTTTCATATGTATACTCATGCCAAATTACAGCTTTCTACTACTAACGGTTACTGAGAAAAGCGGGTAAACCCTAAAAACGGTAGCCTAGATGTAGAACATGTTTTTTTTATATTTTTTGTGAAAAATTACAAAATAGTTCTAAATTTGAAAGTCTAGTGAATATGTCAAGTGGAGTGTCATATGAAAGAGCTTGCGTTACACATTCTGAAACAATTTTTAATTTTTTTTAATACCGTTCCCCCTCCCACTTATCTCCAAAGTTTACCAAGAAAAAAATATGGAACTATTACGCAACGTTAATATCTATGTATGTTTTACAGGAAAAATTCACCTTTGCATGTATTTTTCTTTCATAAATTCCTACGCGATTATGCTGAAAGGACTTTCAAATAAAGAAAAAAAACTAAAATCGGTTCACGTGATACAGAAAATTATTCTTGAAAAACCACCAAATATACTAAGTTATTCAGTCGCTCAAATTTGTAACAAAATTCGCCGATATATATCGCGTTCAATTTTTATTGACACCCGCGGACATATCTCTGTTAAATTTTTATTAATAGAACTCTACTAAACTCACACAAGTCCTTTCCAAGGACAGCCATAAAATGTATCGTAAAACCGAGTCCCGTGCGAATTCATTAATGGGGACAACTCATTATGTATGTAAACAACTCTTATATATGTAAATGGACCGATAGATAACAAATCATTTAATTTAATATACCAGTTTAGGAAATTACGTTCTCACGCCATGTTGATATTTATAGTAGAGCTCTTTTGTGATGGCCGATATTTTATAAAACTGTTATTGAATTTTGAATCTTGTTTTATGCAAAAGTAGGTTCTTATTATGTGGATCACTTTGACTAAACTCGGCCAACTTAAATCATTTGAACATCATGAAGCATTTCCTATACTAGACTATTAACAGAATGTCCTAGACTACCAATTTGAATATCATAGAAGTAGCCGGTGATTTAAGAAATATAGCGATGAGCTAAATTAGTTACTAGTATTTTTAGATGATTATATAAATTAAATAAATAATTATATAAATAATCTAAATAAAATTGTTACTCTTATCTTCCAACATAGAATTGTTATTCTTCAATGTGCGTGCCAAATATAGGTATAGGTATTAGGGAGTTGGTGAAATATATTTACATAGGTATCTACTTTACTGTTTTGTTAAAGTTGCGATAATGCGATTCTTAAACTGTCTTTTTAGGCTTGCGACTGTTATATTTTTATGGTTCATTATTTTATTTTAATTAGGTACTTTAAATACGATACGACCATCCGTATTTCCGAAGTGACGTTCGGCTGATTATTTCTGATTTTTCAACGAAGAATGCTTAAATAGACTGAGATTTACTTTCAACCGAAGTGCTATTTCCGTCAGAACGCTCCAGCTAAGATTTATACGAATTTGAAACAAGCCAGGACAAGTCGAAGGGAAATTTTAATTGAATTATTAACTCATTTCGAGATGAGTAAGTCAGTTTTGGTGAAGTCGAGGCGTAGATTACGATTAAATCTCGGGAAGTGATGTCTACTTGGGTGTGGCCAATTCGATTTAGGGCAGTCTTCAGCTTCACAAACCGTTTTTGATGTTCGAATGTTTTAATTCTGAATTTATGATGATGAATGAATTTTGAACAATATCAGCGAATATCACAATTCTGCATCAATTATCGTAAACTGGGGTGACACTAGGAAAAAACGGGGCCACTTTGATAGATTTAGAACATTAATATAATCATCACTAAGTATTTCTAGTTTGATTAAGTATAGTAAATAGTTAGGTAATTTACCAAGGTATTTGCTGACTCCATGTTAACCAAATAAACACTAAAACACGGCATAAAAACTGGATTTTTAAAGCCGGCCTTTTATTTGAAAATAACCGCTATTGACGGTACATTTAAAGGCTTTAGAACGAATGTCACTGTTAGGAAAACGGTCTAATCCGAGCAAGGTTAAGTTTTCCCTCTCGGTTAAAATAAGGATCCTTTAAAATAAAACCGCGAAACCGCTAGGAACATGATGAGAACGAATGTCCCATTTTCTAACTGCTCCATAATTTCTTAGGACCTACCGAAACCTTATAAGGAATCAATTGTTTGTACCCATCTTTTTCCAAATCAATAGACATTTCTATCTACATTTGCCTTCACCATAAGCAAGTAAACTGCGTCTATCCAGACAAGGAACGTAAAAGGAAAGTCTGTATTTCCTACAAGATACTTCGTTTCTCTTTCAACTTGTCCGTATGTACTAAGTTTACAGAGCACTCGAGAATAGCCGAGACCCCGGATAGCAGACGTGGCTGACGCTGGTATTCTTTTTGGCGGAACGAGCGAAAACTAAACGGGAAAAGGAATCCTGTTCACTTTTACTTCGTTCTCGAGTGGGATAATTATTACGTACTGTTGCAGTACCTAGTATATGTAGACGGTGAAAATTATGAGCTCGCACACATTTCACGCTTATTTTGTTGCGTAATGGATTTCCATCCCAATTTCAACTCAGTAGGTATTGACGATCGCAGTATTATATATTCGATATTGTCGTTGTAAGAATATTCTATAAATTACGATATCATTTTCTGATACAGATAATATTGATTTGCAATAAATTCTAATAAGCTCCTAAACTTTTTGGTTATCTTCTATATGTCGCAGCCGGATTGCATAATCCGCCGTATTACATTGCAGCTAGCTGTTTTACAAAACAGAGCTGTTTTGTAATAAGGCGGGTCAACGATTAGCCATATCGTTATTGCGATACGTTTTACAATATGGCGGCTCACGTTTAGAAACATTGTATACTTGTCCCAGGCGGGTCTTATATCAGCCGTATTCAATCCGCCGTACAGCTCTATTGTATAAAACGGCTAGTCATAATGTAATACATACTGAAGATTACATAATTTGCTGCGACATATATATTTACAGCCATAATATATTTACTGTTTGATTTACTTTCTGTTGTAGATATGTTACTAAATTTAATGTCAAATTTCAAGTGTATTTTTCATTTGAGATGTGGTCATATTGGAATCACTACACGAATTAATTATCAATATCAAACTTCAACTGATTGTTACGAAATAATCTTAATATTTCATTTGTTTCTTTGGAAAATGAACAGTAGATTTAAAATAAACAATATTCATGTCATCCATTTTCATTAGACGAGTAGGCGAAAAAATTGTGACAAACGTTGGGGGAACCGTTTAAAATAATATAAATTTAGATGTGGTAAAGCTTTCAACGCTCCCCGCCGAATCCGACTAACTGGAGTAAATCACAAAAAGAAGGAAATGAAGAGTTCGCCCCACCTCATGTGAATGTTTCCAAATACCAGGCAATATAATTAGGTGTGACAATATGAAATATTTACTTTATATTAAGGAGTAATAATACCAGATTCAAATTAAGGGGAAATTAAATAACTCTGCCTATAAGCATTCTATTATCGGGTAATATGCCAATGGCCCATTTTTTTTTATTTACATCAGGGATCGTTATCGGTATTCTTACTACCGGTTTTAAATAAGGTATAACCGGTTACAATTGCATTTCGCTATTTATATCGCTAAACGTCTGATGAGCGGTATAATCAAAACCGGTATTCAAATATAGTAGCGGTTTCGCCAATTGACAACAATACCTCTATTTGACGCTTTATCCATAAAAACCATTACCGGTAATAGCGGTCAGTGTCAATATACTCGATTATTTGTTTCTGCAAACTGGCGTACTTATTGTAAAAAGTAGGTATTTACACGTATTTGTTGCGTTTTAGTAGTAATGTTTAATTGACATATTAACTTTCCAGTGCAATGAATAGCGGTATTGAATACAGGTATTTAATATCGTAAATAGTCTATACATAGAGATATAGATGAGAGCGAAATGACAATAAAACCTCTAATTAGAATATAGGTATTCTTTTATTAGCGGTAATAGTTTGTCAAATATTATACAGGTATTAAATAAAATCGGTTTTGCAATCCCTGATTTACATATGCTACACAAGTCTGACGTTGGTCAGACTTGTGTAGCATACGTCTGATCTACTGTACTTACATTCAATAAATATAAATATATGTGTTGTGTGATATTTGGAAGGTCAAATGGAAGTCCCTTTTGTAATACTAGTGCCTACGCCAAAGCTTGGAGGCCTAAAGCACTTAGGAATCAAGTCATTCAACGGGGATAACTCTGAAACTGATGTTTTTTTAAGTCGTATCTACATTATCGCCAAAAATGACGTCGGTTATGACCTCTGTAAATATACACCGATCAATAAACCTTATAATATAACTTTACATAAAACGAAGACTTGTATAAATTTCTGTCAGTATGCAGTTCACATTGTTTAACGATAATTTACAAGTAAAATAACACATTAGCACTTAAACAATAGTAAAACGACTAGACAAATTAAGTATGGGAAAAAATGCCTTCGTTACATATCAACCACATAATTAATCTCCGTATTTGGATATACTGTCATGTTAAAATTCTTTAACAATTTCACCAGCACCCCAAAGAGACTTCGCTAGAGTTATGTTATAAATAAAACATCAAATGTGAAGTTGGTGCGGTGTATGAATTGCAAATACCTGTCGCTGCCGAGAAGTTGGGGCGAAGTTAAAACTAAGTACATTTGGTGACACTCTCTTTTAGACTTTAGAATTACTTTATTCTTATTTTCATCTATTGATCCACTGGGATTCTTTTATATTGGGGCAGGCATGAAGTAAATTTAGATAGTTTAAAGTAATAATTATTATTACGCAAACACACTGAATCTAGAACAAAGCGAACGTTTGTGCGGAGTTCAAAGTCTCTTAATATACTCATGGCAAGCTAAGACAAAAATAACCTTAAAATGACTTTAAGTTGTACATAAGCGCAAGTCGTCGATTAAGGTTCATTTTACTTTGTAGATTTCTATTACATGCACCCTAGGCAGCAACTCATAAACATTTTAGAAACATAAGTTAACTCAAATAACGAAAAAAAACTTAGTTACGCAATTTTTTCGTACACTATTTTAAACAATAGCGTTTATAAAACTAAGATGGTTATCGCTTGACGAAAAACAATTAAAATGGTAATTAAAATAAGTAGGAAGCGAACCCAAAACAGGCTGTATACCTGCGCGTGGGCAAGCCTCAAGGATCGTAAAATGTTTTATGCAGACATAGGTTACTGAACAGAACAGAGACATCTAGGGCTTGCTGTCGTAGGCGGCGAATACGCACTGGGGTGCTACAACGAACAGCAAACGAAGTTTTCGCTCTCTGTCGCACTTGCACGTTCGGACGTAAGTGCGACAGAGAGGGAAAACTTCGTTTGCTGTTCGCGGTAGCGCCCCTGGCAATATGTGACGCGAAACGACACGACGCGTGCCTGCTACTGTCGCCTGATACCTCGCGCGTCATTTCGCTCAGCATGCCGTCTGCGCATAACCGCAGACACGCTGGATTCTACGAAATAGCAAGCTTTATTTGAGGTTAAACATCAATCAATTTCAAGTATGAACTGGTTGTTTGTAAATAGATGCAATGGACTCGATCATTCAATTCAATGAGTCACATATTAAGCGATATATATCAGACTAAGTCCTAGAATTACTTTCCTTTGTATTCTTTTCGGCAAGGATCATCACATCACAAACCATTGTTTCTAGCAAATGCTAAACGACTGTATTTATTAAGTATTTTAATACTTTCATAGTCAATCATTCAAATTAAACTTAAAGGTCATAAATTAATACAGAAAATTTACTGATACAGGTACATGTCGGCCTCGGCCATATCCCGAACTAACACAAAATATTTTTTATGAACTCTCTGTACGATCCTAATCTACGTTCATTAATGAAAGCAAGCTATAAAGTTGCATGAAGTTGTATAATATGAATTGTATTAGCCTAACTATACACACTTGTGGCGTACAGATATACAACCTGAGAATCGAATCTGTTACAGTATAATTTGGCTTTCGTCCGGAGACTTTCACTAGACGTTATTTACGATAACTTCCGTGTTATAATACTTATAAATCAGATTTGGGCACTCTAATTAGTTACGAAACTAGTATTATACAGGGTGTAAGTAACATTACGTCGAAAAGTTATACTTTGGTTTCAGACCATTATCGTTAATTGAAATCAAATATTTATTTCGCAAATTCGACAAAAAAGCTTCGCAGTTCCGACTACATTAATGTGTTCCTGTGCTAATATATTTCTTCAATTATTCGAGATTTTTTTCTATATGACGAAAATGATCTAAAACTGGGGTTATGCACTAGATACTTACATTCTGTATTTTTAATTTATAGGATCGCAAACGGCGGTCAAGCTAAACCGTTTTCGAAGTTGTAACCGAAGGTTTCAAACGAAAACTTCATGCAATATAATTGTCATTGTCGACGGCGTTGTTGAGTTACTAAGGACCAAGGCGAATCACGTAAGGTTATGGACTAACGGTAGACAGATTTTACTGATAATTTTGAAGTATAAATGTATGAGCTGACTATTAAAATTTGACATTAAAATCTACCTAGCGGTAGTACAAAGGTTGCGTGATTACCCTGCTGGATGTGATGTCTTGCCAATAAAGAACATATATGTAGCTTCAAATAGTATGTAGTAGTTAACATGCAAGATTTTAAACTGGCATCATTATTTAATCACTGACTTATGAGCATACGTTTCGATTTGAATGCATTCAATGAAATTCATCGATACCTACCCGCCTCAAACCGATAAGACAAATTCAAACCTCGTAAATATCCCTAGAACTCACAGCATTCACAAAACAAAACAAACCAAACTTCTTTCGAGTTTAAGGTGCGCTAAAAATCCAGACGATTTAAAAACATTTGCTAAAAGCTTCACAAGTCGGAAAAAAAACAGAGAAAAGAGGAAGGCAATAGAGTTTAGGTTCTCAGAGACTAAAGTTAAATATCCATTTAAATCTTCGACGCTGTTCCGTCCCTAGAGAGGGAAGCGGTGCAGCGGTGTAAAGCGCTTGGCTGGAGCGGTATATTGGATTATGTTCTGGTACAGTCTTGAACAATTAACAAGTAAGTATTATACGTCATATATATAGACCAGCTCATATGTGGTTGAAGGTTAAAATTTCACTAAGACCTCTAAGGAATTGATCAGATCATTAGTTGAACTATTTGGTCTTAAGACACCTTGTTAATGATCTATTTTTCTACCAGCAGGTACTGTGATAAATGCCAGCAATCGTTTAATATTGATTACATTATTATATACGTATGAATTAGCAAACTTCGACTTAATCTTGATGCAATAGAAGTATATTAGATCCGATCGGAGATACCTACGCTTGGAATTAATTTATAACTGTCAACTAACTGTCATATACATTTGGTTTTAATTAACCTGTTCACCGCCACAGTAGATTCTTTAAGTTATATATAATAATATCTCATACGCCAGTCTTTATAGCAAAAATCTGAAAATGAACCTTATTTGATAGCACGCAGGTTGCCTTTACAATGTTTAGATCGACTTGATATGAAGTCATGGCGTGTGGGCCACTAAATGTACTGACTTTAGGTATGTCAAGCCAATGGCGGAGAAAAGGTTAAAACAATTAATTTCAATTCCACTATTGCTGTAACTAATTTTTTAAGCGATTATTGTTAAGATCCGTTTGATTTTATGTCGGTAAGTTACGAGTATGTTACAAAATGTAGTCAATGACCAAAATGCTATCACTCACGGATCTTTTTAAAAACTTAGCCTTAGTTTATGTACGAGTTGGTTCTGTTATTTTACAGTGAACTAACTGATTGTTCGAACCAATCTATCTTTCTAAAAACCAGCCGTATGGCGTTTTCTAAAATTGGGTAATTTTAGGAAGCGCTATCGACGTTCTTTATTATTTTAATATATGTAGATATCATAAAATGATTATACTCCATAAAATTCATCGGTGTCACTATAGCATCTCTCTCCAAACTCACTCATCACCCGACACATCCTCCAAACTCGCAAAGAAAGCGCATCAAGCCAAGCGACAGTACCTACCTAACACTACGGCCGACGACGGCACTAAATCAATACAAGCCATCACCCCCCACCCCGCCCCACCCTCGAAAACCTCGTGAGCTGAGCTCCTACTTCTGTTCGGCTTTGTGGACGTGTAGCACGAGCGTGACGTCTTGGGATTTGCCAAATTGACAGTTCGATATGCGATTTTTTTAAGGCGTTGAAAAGTTCCGTTTTTTTTTCATAAACAATTAAAATTTTGTCGTAATCTTGATGTCGCTTAGGCTGGATTTGACTGGTTGTTAGGTTAAACATAATTGTGTGGGAAATATATAAATTAAAATCTATTCTTGTTTTTTTCGAATTGATACTTAGTTGTATTAATTATTGTATCCTCATTTTTACACAAGAAAATTGAATTGTACTTTCAAAACCATGTCTTAAATGACAAGTAAATATTAAATATAGATTCTTAATTTAACTGTATTTATTATAAGAGGGGCTACTCCGAACTTCGTATCGTGCAGTCCCTTTCACCCATATAGTGTTAACACGACAGTGAAAGGGACGGCACGATACGAATTTCGGAGTACTGGCTCAGATAAGACTAATAAAGGAAGTAATGTTCTGTTATTTTTTTAATCTACATTAAAGTCATGGCAATATTTCATAGTAAGTCCAACTATAAATCTATATATATCTCAATCACTTCGCTTGTCAGTAAAGGTTATATTAATTCCCCGACCTACCTACATCTTTCTAGAATTAGCTTATATCATGAAAGCACTAAGTCTATTCGGTCGGCGTATAATTATCCGTAATGTTTCTACTAAGCGACTGTATAAGTAAATCAAACATGCGCCGCTATTGTTCGATTCGTGTAAGATTGATAAAGTTATTCGCGAGTGTGAACGAGACAGATATCCATTCATTGCTTTCTATTCATAAATGTTTGTCAAGCGATACCGCGTATATGTAATATTTTAAGAATAGACGCGTTGAGATTTGATATTAGAAAGGAAAATGTAGGTGAACTTTTTGATGTTTTTTTATGAAAGAATGCGTTAAGAGTAACATTTTATGAAATGGATAACGAAGAATGAAGTCGGAGAGTTATTCTGGAGTTTGAAATGTACTGTGATCTCGCCTGGAGGTAGGCCATCAAAAAGTTTTTGCGCGCTTTTAGTTTGAAAACGATTTTCGTTCTATTAACATAACGTTTTAACCCTCTCGGGTTGTCTCGTTTTGAAACATAGCTCGTTTACTGCTCTGAAGGATTTTGGGGTAAGTAGCGGATGAGTTATAAGCTTCCTTACTTTTTTTGACTTCGCAAAGTGTTATGCTTATACCTACGACTAAGTCAGGATAATATATTGCCTTATCCACCATATTATTTATAAACCTATTTGAATGAAGCTCTGGTCCGATGAAATATCTCAATTACCTGGAACAAGAAAAAATATTAATTAATTAATTTTCACTGTAATTGATCATAACTATCGTCTATCGTATCGTATCGTATTGCATCATAACTACAATGTAATGTTAAAAATTAAACATAAAATTATATTTTTGGTTTAAGTCTGCAATGTCCCATTTTTTAATACCTACTGGTGGAATACCGTAGGTGTAAGACCCCGATATTTAGAACATATGGCAACATTTTAAAACGTCCCATTAGGCCTAAAAGCCTAGAGCCCAGTTTTAAAAAGTTGAATGGGAGCGTTCCAGAACGCACCCTCCGAGCAGTAATGAAATAAGCGTAGGACAAATATAATAAATCAAGTGCTTACTTCCTTAAACTCGTATCTTAAATGCAACGTTAATATTTAATTTCAACTTTGTTTTCTTTGAGCTATGGTTGCTTTTGGTTGAAAACAATGATGTTAAGATATCAGTATGAAAGAGTATCGATACCTCATCGAGACGCAAGGGCGACTTCCTTCGATATTTGAATTTAATTTAGCACTCCGATTGTCGACGCCTAAACTTATCAACTGTAGAATGTTTAAAGCAGTTATTTTATGTCAAGTATTATAGGAACTATTTTTTCCTTCCGTAGGTACACTAAGTTTGATACAGTACATTATAGTATCCGCAGGGCCGTAGCCAGAGTTGAATTTAAGATAGGGCAGCGGTAACTACAGGTAGGGCACAACTAGTGCAAGAAAAAAATGAACTCAAAATTAACTTGGTCTGATCTGGTGAATCGATTTTCGAGTTTGAGGCAGTTCTTAATTATTGGGCCCCGGGGCAAGGAATGAACAAAATCATTTATGTTGATGCCTAGCCCGTGCTACTTAAATCTGATAATTTAGATGTCGATACACTGCCTACCCTAATATGTCTCAATTTGGTACGCCAATTATAAACAAACAGTTTTCTAGATATCATATGCGATGGGTTAAGGTAGGGCAATAGTATTTTAAGGTAGGGCATTGCCCCATAATGCCCCCCCCTAGCTACGGCACTGAGTATCCGCAAACCAAACTGATGACCAAATTGATATCGCTATCTCTTGCATACTTGCATGGTATTACGAAATGTGTCTCACATTTCTTATGACATCAGCCGTCAGTTTTTTTTGCGGGCACTATAGTTAAATGAAAACTGCACGTAACATCTTACTACTTTCTATTTATATATATATATGAATCTAATCTAATGATCATTTAATCTCAGGCGCGAATAAGTGGGTACCTACAGACCTTCCGCTTTCTTATTTAACATGGCAGTTTAATAAAACAAAAAAACAACATGTAGTTCTTAAGTACAGTAGAGTTAGTTGTGTTTACCCACTTTATAAAAATTAATAAGGAAGAACACCAGTCAGTTCTGTAAGTCGTTCTGTTAGTTCAACTTTAAAACAAATGGAAGTAGCTAGTTTTACTATAAAGAGGTCTCTACAGGTGACATCATTCATCTGGGGCTCTTTTATTGTGTTCTTAGATGGCGCTATTTTATTAGCTGAGGTCTAACCATTTACCACGAGGTAGTTATTTTCCTGAACGAAGTGAGAGAAAATAGTTTAAAGGGTAATATAGCTTTTAGACCAGAGTTATACTCTACTTTTCACTTCGATTGCGTGATTCCCAAAAATAACAATAAATTCCGCGGTGAACATATGTATACTTTGCATGGGCATGAGAAGTGAAAAGTCTAGTAATTAATTAGTCTGTGGCGTCACTCCTGTCAACTGTCAAATCTGACATGTTCTGCATCGCGCTATCGAAGTTTCTTAAGTCAGTTGCATAAATATAACTTCCAGAGATCTCTCTATTGTCGTTTCGTCCTGTTTTTCCTATATATTGCATATATGTATATAATTTGTAAGTACTCCCTTTCATGTATATTATCCAACCCTGTACATTATCCTTTATAGAAGCACATCCTACTTATCCACAAGTCATAATTTCATAAGTATATTTGCCTATGATTTGCCTTATACTTTATGGTTTCCGCCCCGACAATGAAATATGAATTGATAAATCTATGTAAAAAAGTGTAATCAAACAGAAAAGTGTAAGAGACTAAGTAGCACATCAATTCAATATGAACAACCTTGATTTATTGTAGTTTATGTACCGATAAAATGCTAGTTATAAATTAGCTATAAAACTATACGTTCTTAATATGATGTATTGGTCAATTGCCTATGGCGATATTTAAAAAAATATACTTATACTCGGCAATTTTGTTCGACGTTGACGAAGAGGATGATGATATTAATGGAAGGGTAAGTTAAAAATATTTAAGATGGAAAAATCTAATATTGCCGTTTAGGTACAGAAAAAGAGCTAAGAAACTCTAAACAAATAAAGTTGTTTCTGCATAGAGCTTAATAATATATATTTTCTAATAAATTATATTAAGTTTAAACTTAAAAACGACACTTGAATTTTGTAAACTAAAAGTATTCACCTACTTAGATTACCTATTACACATACCAAAGACTACATGCTACATATACCAAAGACTACACACGTGTTAAAAACGAAACTGCTAAAAATCGTGCCTTAGTTTAATTATAAAAAAAAAAAAACATGATATTCAGTAAAGTTACAGAAAAACGGTAAACCATAGCGTTTAATAACAGCCATGATATGTTACGTATTAATGACTCTCAAATTAAATACGCTCAACCCAGTAGTTGTGTATGGTAATATTGACATGTTAAAATGTTACCTAATTTTACTAACTACGGTATTATTAATAACGTGCAATTGTTTCTATTACCGTCTTATTGTTTTTAAACACACTTTAAGGCTATTGAACCACTCGTGGCGAAAACGGAACCTATCTGTTCGTCCGTCCGCCTGTCACATCCGATTTATCTACTCGGATACTATAAGCACTACAATTATGAAATTTGGTAGGAAGGTGTATTCTATGAACCGCTACATAAAAGTGATGTGAAATTACGAAAAACATACATGTAACCGGGGGATGAAAAAATGTTCAATGTACATTGGCGTGTGGGGTATCTATGGATAGGCCTTTCTTAAAAAAGATACAGAGGTTTCTAAAGAGAGATAAGTAATTAGCTGTCGAAGTTGTAAAAAGTGTGTCCCCTCCCCTAATTTCCAAACTATGAATTTTAAAATTCTGGAAAAAGAATGATATGGTGAACATTAAAAAATACTTTCAACGATTTTTGTTTTCAATAAGATTGGTCTAACAAAAGCACGTAAGTGCCGTGAGTTCCCTTTGAAGATACGACCTTGTTTGATTCAATGTATTGGATAGTGGTTTAAAATGTGGACTAGTAGATGTCGGTAAAGAACCCTTCATTGTGCGTGATCCGGCACGCACATATACAGTATTTTTTAAATTTCTTACGTACGTTTGAATGGACGATACTTTGTTCTAATTAATTCCTTTACAAAGCAAAATCTGCTAATTACACCTATACTACTTACTCGTCATCATCCTTGTGCACATTCGAATTACATGGGATCGGCGTAGCAGATCTGTTTCATCCATAGGTACTTACTTACCTCTACTCTAGTCTATATATAGGGAGACGACTCTATGGTCCGACATCTTAACAACCCAACCTACCTATAGTAGTACTATCAAATAAAAACTGCTTTACAACGTATTACATTTCATTTCATGACAATCAGTTGTTTCTAGCACACAAATGTACCTAATACCAATGATTGTATTAGTGATACTTTTTTATTGCAACCAATTTTATTTTCCAGGGCGGTTATTCCGTCGCGACACGGTCGGGGGGCGATCGTGTTTCGCGTGTTTACATCCAGGATTATCGGCCGCCTTAACTCACGGTCTAAATGTTGGGTTGGTGGCACAGCGGGCCAAATTATAGGTTTGGACGATCCGGTGTCTTGGTGACGGAAATGAGATCAAAATGAGTTTGGAATGGAAATTATATGTTCGTTGTTACTTTTGTAATGTCATCATTAAATGTTTTTTTTTTTCGTTTACTTCATATAAAGAAACGATTTTTCGATATTTTTTAATTTTCCGGTTCTATTCTGTATTGTTAATTTGTTTAGACTAGGTGTGTAAAAATTTGAGGGATAAGTAAAATAATTGAAACTGGATTATGGATCATGTAATTTATAATAGGGACGGATGTTGACACCAAATAAGAAAAACAATAAATAAAAAAAAAATACGTTCGAATTTTCTCGAACAGGAATCAAATTCCTAATCAAATGGCGAAAAAAATAACTCAAAAGAATAAATAAATACACAATTAAACATTTTCAAGAAGATCTTCTAAAGAATAAATAGTTATATAATTATAAGAGGGGGCATACTCTGCCCCTTTTCCGCAAAATGCACCTCGTATTGGGAGGATCGTCATTTACTATGGCGCTCGTGGTCAATGACATCACTGATCTGTCGCGCTTTTTCTCTCTAACCAGCAACATTAAAACGGTTGTAGCTTCGTTATTTTTTGAGATATTTGAATAGGATTTTCAACATTTAGCATATTATTGGCCTTGTTGCTTTTGGAGTAGTCAAATTCTGAGTCAACATATCTATTTGTTGATGTTAAGTTATAACCCCGACAAAATGTATTATATACCAACAAACAAAAGCAGGTTGATCATTAGATCATTACACAAGTTTCCATGTGAGTGCATAGGCGCTTTCGCGTAGGAGTTTTCAGGACATCAGGGAAGTACTGTCAGCCTAAATATTACCAGCCAGTGATCGCAAAGTAAACTGTCACTATTTTCGATATAAGCAAGGTAACTTCTACCAAAAAAACATACACACTAATTAAATGTTTAATCCATACTTATAAATGCGAAGGTAACTACATGTATGTCTGTTAACTTTTCGAGCTTAAACTGCTGCACCGATTTAGGTGTTTTATTAGTATGAAGACAGTTTAAGTAAACGACATAGTAAAGTTTCATAACGTGAAAATCATTTAAGGGGTTAAAGATTGTAGCTATCTAAAAATAATACAATACGAGTTATCGTCAGGAGAAGCTAATTTATTTTAAGTACCTTATAATTCACATTATTAAAAAGCGGAAGGCTCTCTGTGTACCCCCAGCCTAACGCACAGCCGCGATGATATAATCAGATTCCATCCACGATACAACTATACTTATATCTGTATAGCTGAGCTAACAAGCAGATTCTAGCCTTCGCCGCCTTAGATAGACCAAATCGTGACTGTGGCACACTAGTCCCGCTTATAATTACTGTGGCTACATGGTTCTAGTTTCATCTGATGTGTAATAAATTGTCTGAAATATATTTATTAACATGCAAAGTTAAATGCAACTATGAGAGACAAGAGTAATGAAAATTTGTATTTTATTTTCCGTCCGTCAATGCTACATTATTTGTGCAAAAAATCTAGGCATTTTGTATTTCTAAGCTCAATTATAACAGTTTACTATATATTTTTACAAATACATAATACAAGTAATTAAAAAAGTGGATTAATGTTTTGAGTATCAATCTAATTTGTAACAACCACAAATTTCACAATCCTGTACCTAATATTTATCATTTCCCTGGCCCAGTTTAAATGTTCAAAAAATTAATCAATCATTTAGTCGTTATAGTTTATATTAAACTAGATAGTTTAATATTAAACTAGAGCTTTTAGTCTATATTAAACTAGATAGTTTAATATAGACTAAATTTCGAACGCATCCGAGTAGCGGCGGGTAGGTGCGGCATGGGACCACGACAGGAGATGGGGTGACATGCTGTTATTATTAGTTTTTTGTCCCCACTCTCCCCACTACTCGCTCGCTCGACGCCATTTTAGCGTTAGAAACGGTTTTTTGTCGAGATGAGATCAGTTTTTGTAGCGATTGGTGGGATATTGAATTTGAGTCAGGTCGGAATACGTTAAACTATTGGCAAACAGGAATAGATACGTACGTAGGTAGTGTAGTGTCTGCTAATATGTAGTGGGTAATTAAATTGATAGTCATATCTTTCAGTTACTACACATACTGCCCAACTAGCACACAAGAGGCTTATACAGGCATTGTAGAGCCTGTTAGTTGGACGGGAGTCATTCAAGTGCTGTACAATTTTCCTTAAGTTCTACAGTAGCATATCTAAAAACCCTTTAACAGCTAGGGGGTACAGTAGCTGATTATTAGCAAAAAAAATACTTATTGTGGTAAAAGAGCATGTAATAGCGTCGCTAGACAGCCATAAGAAGTATAATTGAGTTAATGTAGGTAAAAGGGTTTAAAAAGAGTTATAAATTGTTTTTGTAGCACTCAAGAGCGTAGAGAGGTATTTTGTAAAGCCGTAGGTTCTTTAACGGATTTTTTACGGCTGTTGTATTACTAATCTATAATAGAGTTGTGTAGCTCTAAAATAGCGCCTTGAGCGCGATATGAGAGAATTATACGTCTACTATACGGTGAATAGTTGTATAAGGAATCATACGACAACTTTTATAGGTACGCCCGTGGGGGTTACAAAATAGTGTTATAGCACCTAAAGTATTATAATGGTGTTTACTAGCGCTCTCGTAACTATACATCTATAATGGAGTAACATGTCTTTATACTAGAGCTCAAAGCGCTATATTAAATATTTATACAGCTAAATTGTGATGTAAAGCTCTAGAATAAAGGTACATGTTGTTTTATTCAGCCAATGGCGGAAAAATAAACGTTTATACGGCCCAAGCCTGTAGAACAGATTTAACTAACTCTGAGAGATGCTTGATCGAGACGACATTACAGCTTATGGTAAACATATTTTTTTGAAGTTATTACAACATTTTGAATATCGTAAATATGCATAACTTATTACTTCTGACGTAATTAAATTTACTATTTTTTACTTGTGACCCTAATTAAACTATTTGTTTTCATTTAAAATATTATTTTTATTGAAGAAATAACCAACAAATTCGTATATTTTTTTCCTTAAAAAATGAATATTTCGAGGGCGCGTGAATATTTTGACTATAATATACATATAATATTGACAGCAAACTGGTACTCGCAAAGATATTTCACGTATACAAAGAAATAAAACCATGTTACTCGTAGACACAATCAGATTCTTTCTCATCCTCGTATTTTTTCCTCACTTGTCATTCTGTTTAATAAAATCGATTAGTTTATACCACAGTAAGCATTACTAATTTACAGCGTTGGCATTTAATGTAACGATAAAAGAGCGCCAAAATAGGATGAAAATGGTATTATGGGGCTACAAGAGCTTTTTGAAATCTCTTGACAGTAACTATCGCATTTATACCACCTCTGTAGAGCCATTATAACTTATCTTTACTACCGCTGTATACCCATTTGTAGAGCTATGAGCTGTATAATATGGGCGCTACAAGAGATCTATAGCCGCTTATAGAACCACTATATTTTTTACAAATGGAGCCGAAGCCGTTATGAAAATCCTTTATCCAGCTACTGTGTAGCTTGTTATAGCGCTTGTGTGCTAGTTGGGTGATATATGGTCCGACACAATATATGTATTTTAATAATCCGATGGAAGTATGTGTTTAAGGTTAATGTTGCTCAGATGCACAATTAATATTTTGTCAGACTAGAGGTATAGGTACTAACACGTCAGTGTTAAATTGAATAAAAATGTTATTTTCCTGCTGTTAATACCTACAATAGGCGGTAATGTATAAGCGAATAAGCGTAATTATGTCCTCAGCGGGATACCAACGCCTTATCGAAGCAAACGATAGACATGTCATTTGTAACTCCCACGGTTACATCAGCACGTTCTCTCACTTTCCACTCAATCCGTCAAAGGTTTGGAAGAGATTCCCATAGGTATAAATTCGCCTTTGTCCCTTAATCTTATTTGACATATATATTGTTTTTAATATGTTATGCTTTTATATTTTATTGAGAAATACCACATCATATATATTACATTTCACTTAAAGCAGACATTTATTGTTATGTATCTGAACTAGAATAAACATAGGTACATAGGTCTTATAATAAAGTTATAAATAACCTAATAAAAGTAAAAACTAAACGAAAATTAAAAGTAATTAAATTATATCTAAAAAGGGCCCCCGCGGCATCGTACCAAAGACGCTGGCAGCATTCCCTCGCTGCATACTTAAACGTTGCGCGAGGAAGCTGCCAGCTCTTTGGTCACCAGTTGCATTGACGAGCCTTTTACCTAGTTCTTTGTACTATTGTCGAGCGCTCGGGCCCCACGGCCCAAAGGTCTCAACACCGAAAGCCATGAAATGGTATTGGGCGCCGAGACCCTGGCACTTCGATGTTTTTTTTGTCTCGGCCGCCTCCGCCGCCCCACCCTAGACGACGTTCTTGAAAGATGGGACTGTGCCAGTGTATCAACGCATGTAGCGTCCCGCACCAGCACTCGTCCCATCTTCCTAGGGACGAGGGTCATCCCATCCGGCATCTTGCCGTCGTCTCTTGACACGCCGTTGGGTTCGAGGATGGCTTGCGTGTTATTGTGTTCAATAAAGTAAACCAAATTCAAAAGAATACATAACCAGTTAGTTAGTGCTTAACGTACGAAACGAAAGTAACATTCGCGTTGCTTTCTTAGTTTATAATTTATCTTTTTATTCTCGGTACTAATCGCTTACCTTTTATATTTTATGAAATCCATTACACAAATAGGTACACTAATCAAACTGAAACAACAACACTTATCACTAATATTATGAATCAATAATGGATATACCACATTAAAGGCTCGAAGCACAGTATTGAAGTCACCGATCCCACAAATGATGCATAACACGCGTATTTACAACCCATCAATCTACGTTTATGGCGATTTCATTCCAATACGTAAACCAGTTAAAAGCTATATCATAAATCGGGGCCGCTAACGACTCGTGTACCCGCTGAATTTTAATAAAGCATTTATCATTTTATTCATTGAAATATCGACTTTTATGTAAATGCGCGCACCTTTACCGAGCGGCCGCAAAATTCGTACTAAAATCTAAACTAGGCCCGCCGGTCGCATCCTTGAAAATGTTATTGTTTATAAACAATATTACGTAAAAATAAAAAAGTCAGAGACAAATTCATACTAAACTTGAATGCATTACGCGTGGACCTTGAAATGTTATTGTTTATAAACAAAAGTGTTATGCAAGAGGGTAACAGCCAGGTTTATGGGTATTTTACGAGATAAAGCGTTTGTTTTGGGTCGTAAATAAGGCAACAGGTACGGCAACGGGACCCAATATCGCGGGCGCTTTCACTTTCGCGTATTATCTTTGTGCATTGATCTTTACAATGCGGTGCAGTATTGTTTAAAACAGGCTACTGAAATCGTACAATGAACTTGAAAATGAGATAACAATATCATAAATAAAACAAACAAGTATTCTTCTCGCGATCGATTTCTGCTTATATTTTTATAAAGCTTCGATTTAACTGTAGAACGATTATATTACTTTTTGTGCTACGTGCCAATGTATTTTCTAATCTATAGCTTAGGATATGAGGAACGCGAAATTATTTATGAGATACCAAACTTTCAGAAATGTTTGGTTGATAGTTTCAGTTTCAGACCCTCAAAAAACTCCTTTAAACCAGGCCACACGGATGATATCTACGCCTTAAGAACAGTCAGAAAAGTAGTCCGCTGCGCACCCCTGCATGTCCATACAAGATCAAACCAGAGGCGCGGAACTAACTTTTAACTGTAGGAAATATAAACTTAAAAAATTCTAACAATGCCAGCAAAAATCGTTTTAAAACGTCGATTTGGGATAGACACTTGAAAAAAACGGGATACCTACGAATAATAGTAGTTAAGTATGAATATAAAAAAACAAGTTTTACCTGTTTCGGTTGCGTGTCTGAGCTTCCGCTCATTTGCAGTCGAAATCTTTCGTAACAACGCAGTAAATAACCCCTCCCGACCCACCTACAAACTAGTAATTGAAGAGGTCGTATTATGAATAATATTTGGGCGTCGTCACGAGGGGCTCGAATCGATACGTAATTATAGAGTGAAAACGTACTAACCCTCATAAATATTATATCCAGGGCGCGGCCGGAATAGCCCGTGGCGGCAATGACATAGATCGTATGGACTTGATGTCTAGGACTACACTAGGACTACGCTTTTAGTAAGTATTCAAATTAAAACATAGCGCTTTTTTTATTAGCTGCATATCGATGGAGCAGATTAGGTCATTACACACCCCGATAACCCGCAATTTAATGAAACTTGCACGGGAATCTTGCACGTGTGGTTTTAAACTTAAATCCTAGTATATAGAAGATGAATCACGTTTGAGTAGAAATAATCGACTCCGAGTTTTGTTTTAGTTAGTAGTCAATACTTTAAAACGTACTTGCAAGTTGCAACATGCTTACGGGACGGATAAATCTTTTACTTTACAAAAATTTAACGAGCCGCTACTTTAGATCACTTTGAGCGACCGCCGGAATGAATTTATTAAGCATTTATAGACCCAATTACAAGGCAATAAAAGTACTATTAAAAATATAGCTAGATGTGACATTTATTTGCTTAGTTCACGAATAATTAATAATTAGCATATTGATGCTAATATTAATTAGCTATTGACCCAAACGTGAACTTTAGAAGTTGTAATGTAATACCTATTCAGTTTATATTTCTCTATAACTATTGTCTGCTCTTTTGTCTCAACATGGAAATGGCGCCTTATCAAAATCGCCAAAAGTTACCATTTGTTTGAAAATAACAAATGTGGTCCGTATTTTTCGTTTCTCCGTGGCGCTAACCTATTTAGAGTACCTAAAGAGATGGCTCACAGTTGATGTCATGTCCAAAAGTAAAATACAGGGAGCGCTTTCGTGCTTTTGTAGTCTTATGTACTGTATTATATGTACATTATTTCAACAAATAGTGTAAGTAGGTACTTTTCTACTTACTTGTATATTGAGATCCAAAAGTAGTAGATCACTTTCTTGGCTTACTGTATCAAGGAAAATGGTTAGGAAGAATCGGTCATAATAATTATGAGTTTACGATGGTAACAAAATATTTCTCCACATCATCAACTGTTAATGAAAATTTATTAAAGACATACATTCCTGATTGAATAACATTAGATTACATATAAGTTAATGTCAACAAACGAATTACCTTAACCACCGAAACATTAACTCACGCGCCACTATACGATTAAACAACAAGTCAAAGGTTGCCCAAAAGACTCATAAACTTTTAACAGTTAATTTTATTTAACAACAAATTGTTTAATTGAATTCCTTCAACATAATAAAATATTAATTTTAATATATTACAATGCTTGCATGTCAGTACGCAATCAACATTTTCACATTAACCCGGAGAGCGGACAGGCGACTTCCTTGGACGGAAACATCGACCATGAAATCGATTTGAATCGGTTTAGATAGAGAGTTCGTTAGAGATTTTTTTACATATTCAACGTATATTTTAATCGACTATGATTGTTCCACTTTTGTAGATTAGTTCCAATTAGTCGAACGGTGGGTACATCGAATAAACGTTTGTTGCTTGTCAGTTAGGGGTCCAGATCACGCAAGCGAAATTATGTTTGTGTCTATAGATACAGTCAAGCAAAAAAATATGTATCGAAGCTCATAATTATTTACAGAAATCTTAATTCACTGACATAATAAGAGTCATTGGAGATATTTTTAAGTAAGTTGTATGCATTCCCTATTTTTAAACCGTGATGGTGACCGGAGCGGGACGAATCGCCCCGCAGTAAAAAAGCAAATAATTGTAATAATCGTATTACTGGTAGGAGATACCTAAACTAACCTATGGTTCATTTATGTGTATGTCCCTTAGAGCGGAAATAGACACCCCGTTAAATAGAATAAGTTTAAAATTTTAGGTGTTATAAATATTATACTCTTTAATCGTTATATCAACAGATATTATATCTAAATAACTTTAAACTTGATGAAATTAGATATTTGAAATTATATCTTTCGTTCATTCATTATAGGTATGCAGGGAAGGTTATACTAAACAAGCTTATACTAAGCGAGCGTATATATTACCCGTGATTCACCCCATACTTTGTTTCATATAGGTAAATGTCATTCCTAGTTTGGAAAACAGAGAGATAAATTCCTAATATCTTATGACATACTAGGAACATGTCACATTATGAAATTCAACAATGCTAAAACTTTATCATGACGGCTCAAGTGACCATAACCAATAGTTAATATGACAAAAGAGACTCAGAGCTAGGCCACGACTTTGAGCGGTGGCGGCATCGGCAGCGGTGTGCGATACGTTGAAGCGAGAGGCCGCGCTCCGATCTCTCGCTCTCTCCGCAGCCGCGTGAAGTATGGTGCCCGCAAACCAAACTGACGACTGAGGTCATAAGAAATGTGAGACACACTTTGTAATACCATGCAAGTATGCAAGAGATAGCGATATCAATTCGGTCGTCAGTTTCGTTATAGTGACCGAGCCCTATTGCTTCGTATTGCATTTTTTGTAAATAAGGTTTTATCTAAACTAAACGTAGGTAAAAATTTTCAGTTAAATTGATGCGTGCTAGTTACTTTCATGATTTCACGTAATGCACGACAAAAATAAACGAAATATTACGAACAGTCAGGTGCCGTATCTAATTGAAAACAATATTGCGAATGTTGCAAAAAATCAATTTGTTGAGCGGTAACATATGACAAATGACATACCTATAAATATTGTGGGAGGGCGTAAATGTCATTACTAAAGACGACAAGTAAGTAATAATTAATGCATTTGTTAGCGTAATAATGTATTTTGTAACTTACCCGCATTGTTGAGGGGTCAATTGGTTAAGGAATCGGACAAAAACAAAGGATGCGTTACTTAAGTCTATAGGGGCCTTAACCCTGCGTCTGCCTGGTCAGATATATCATTCAAGCAAAAGACATTGCATCGTTATAGATATAGCGAAATGTGCTTGAAAATTAAATATGCGTAGAATACCACAGGTTATTCCCGCGAAGTCTTTGACGTGGAGTTTGTAGGAACTGATAAGTACAGGTTACAACCTGAGATATACATATCTCAATGACAAGTGATTATAAGATCGGTCTGAGTACCAACACTTCTTATTATATCTATTACATTGGCCTTGGTTTGATAGTTATTAATATTTTTTATTATATTCAATAGGCAAGACGGACAATAATAAATCCGGAAAGTAGATATTGATATCAAATGTGTTTTACCCATCCTTTATGTTCCGTGGTCATTAATACAATTAGGTTATTTATTCCCAATAGTATTTCATTAACGTAAGTAGCAACAAGAACCGGTCACCTTCGGCCAGAGACCCTAGACATTCGAAGGATTAAGCATCTGCTCAAAGAATCCAACATGTCGCATCTGTTCTCGCCTCTTTTTCCATACATGCTCGCGCGCAAGCCGACTCAACGTATCAAGCAGATGTTCAGCGTTTAACAAAAACTACAATTAATATTGAACCTTCCCACAAAAACAACAGGGATTAATATTAGTTGACCGGCGTCTGAGTTGGTTAACTTTTTTAAACCGTTTTCGTGGACTTAGATTATGTTGTTCGAATTTTAATTTTGGCTGCGTTTTAGGGCCTGTGGTAGCGATCATAGATAGCGCTAAACGGGTCATTATTACGACCCTTCCGAGCCACAGGTAAATTGCAGTAATGTGACGCATTTGTCAGAATGAGCGCGGCGTTTTTTAAACGGTCTTGATGCTATTTTATTGGACGTCATTAGTCATTCCAGCTCCTTGCATTTTGGTAAAAAACGGTTTCAATAACGCTTGCCTATGGCGGGTGAAACTTAGACAATTTAGGCATATTTTTTTTTGTAAAACTAATTCTGATGTCAATGTCAGTTTACCGGTAGGAGAATAAAAAAAGTTTAGTAACATGTTGCCAAACGCCACTTTGACCCTAGGCGAAGAATTAAGAAGATCTAAATAAATTCTTCTTATTTAGACATGCACTTTTCTTCAGTGGCTAATGGTCACTCACTGTGATGACGTAGTGTTCAGGGTAGCCTAGTGGTAGACTGGTAGGGCGCTAGACCAGCAAAACAGAGGAAAAATCACGGTTTATTTTTTCTTTCTATTTCTTATCTGTATCAAGTAAACTTTAGACATGGACAGATAATTACACATTTGAAGGAATGGAACTCGCCCTTCGTACATACCAAATAACAATACAACGATTTAAGAAATAGAGTGGGAAACCCCCAAGGGCTCCCACTAAGCTGCTTTCCCATAAATTGAACATCGACCACTTATACGCAGGAAAACAAAAAGTTTCTTCCGACATACGCAGGAAATTAAACCTTAACACGTTAATTATACGATCACTCTTAGCTTGCGGTTTGTCGGTGAAGAGTAATGTTTTACTCCACTTATTTTGATACAAAGGGGAAATGAATAAATATACCATGATAGGTATAATGTACAACTCAATCATTGCAAGACTTTTAAGCCATAACAGCTGAGGATTTCAAATCCGTCGTATTTTTGTGTATTCATTTATGGCTATTGCCCATATACCCGGAAAATAGGAAACTGTATACGATAGTAAACACGCCGTTTAGTCTAAATAGTATTAGATCCTTTGCTTTAATTCGTGATTTGGCACCACACAACGTGATACTGATAGTGGTTTAATTGGGTATTTGATACATGTTAAAATTTATTCCATAGTGTGGTTATGAAGACAGAAAACCATCAAATTATCACAGTAGTAAATTGGACAAATTAAGCAAATTTATGAAAAGATGGGACTTAAACTATTTGGCAATATGTTGTTTTTGTTTTTAATAGTCCAAATGTAAATTGAAAATTACCAATAGAATTATCATGTTTCAATAAAAAATAAATGTATGGCAACTATGTCCGTAAACGCAGTATTTCATGACTAAAATGGCAAATTACTCGTTTTTCCATACAACGGGATTACGACGCTATTACACTGTGACGTTACATTTCACTGCCTATCACTCTAAGGTGTCTTCGGGGAATTCCGAATGTCGGGTAATTCGGAAATAAAACAAATTCCAGTCTAACTAAGCGATTTCGTTTCACTACCAAACATCAACAAAAATTTTAAAATTTCTTTTTGATGATGATAATGATATGATGCAATAAAATCGCTTAGACTGGAAATTGTTATTTTCGAAATCACCCGACATTCGACATTACCCGAAGACACCTTACAGTGTTTTCAGTGCTTGTCAGCTATGCTATTTTTCCTTTCGCCTTTTGTGTTGCTCTAATTGTTGGTCCCATACGTAAGAATGACACCATAAAAAATTGTAGTCAAATATCCGATTTTACTAAACATCATCATCATCATTATCCTTCCTTTTACCCGGTTGTGTCCTAAACGAAGACCTCTCGAACTGCTTTGGCACCTGCTCCCAATATTTATAGGCTGTAGGTGTAGGTATTTTTAGGCACTAGATTTACGAAAGGGACTACCATCTGACCATAGGGAAAACTAAACCATTTGTGATCAGTAACTCTAGTATAAGTTTTTTCGAAACAAAACACAAACTAACGCGTTTGCGTTTGGTCTCAATTCATATGGCTGCTCGCGTTGAACAGCGCCTGGCCTTAGATGGTAACTATTATGTCCCATACGAATTGAGACTAAACGCAAACGCGTTCGTTTGTGTTTTGTTTCGAAAAAACTTGTAGTAGATGCACAGACCTCGGTTTTCTCACGAAGTTTTTCTTCGCCCAAATGTCATAGTTAAATATCAAATGACATTTCGTACAAAATAAGATCTGTTTAAAAAGCCGGGGTCGAAGCCACGACCTCTAGTTGTGCTTTCCCACTCACCTGAAACGTCGGTAGAAATAAACCCATTAATTATCAATATTTACTTATGCCAATTTATAACACAAGTATCTAACCATTATACCGTCTCTTAAAGTTGTAACCAGGGATTCTGATGACGCCATTTTAGTCCGTTCCTCTACCCTAACCTTTGCACCTATTGTATACTTAGACAATAGTTCACATTTAAATCAATCGACCACCCTGTTGTGCCTGCAGAAGACTTATTTCTTTGACCCTCAAATTTGGTAGGTAATTTAACTTTTCCCCTCCGAATAGCATTTCATTTACCTCTTCAACCGATACGCAGTGTGGGACGAACTAATCTGGGATAAGGGGTGGCATGGAGATGGCGTTTACACTGTAACAGGAAGTAAAAGTCTGAATGCTCAATATTCTCTGGACGAAAGCATTGCGAATAATAAAAAAAATAGTAATGATAATCTAATTTCTTTTGGCCTTAGTTATACACTTTGGCGTTTCGGCTTCGGTACGCAGCGATTGCAAAGGAACAGGATGAGTTTTGATATTCAAATGTTTGCTTTCATTCCAGGAGAGTTCGAAACAAAAGTGAACTGTGAATTAGAGTTTGTATTATAATTATTAAATACGAACGGACTTACGAGAATAGAACACCATAAATAACTTTTTCCGGATTGGGAAATTCTTCTGATTTTTTTGCGGACTCTCATCTTACTTCCGTTGTTCAACTCCAGGTTAAACTCCAAGACTATATCATGTTTTCTTCGGGTCCGTCCCACAACGTGTTTTTTCTCCCATGCCTATTACAGGCATTTTTTTGTACAGTATAAACAGTTTTCAAACTTCTTTAACTAAACGCAGGCTCTATGGTGTTCCCAGTGCCGATAATTCCCTCCATTGATTCGTAACGCCTCCCGCGCCACGCTACAATGCTCGCGAGTGAGCCCGACATTCGCCATTGTGTCTATGCCCCGCTTTCCGCCATGTTATTTATGTCATAGAGTATAGAGCGCGTGTTGAAAAGCTTGCGTTGCTCAGGAAATTAGGCGATCTTACAGGCTTACATGGTTATTTCTCAAGTTGAATACAGCTGCTTACTTTGTAGGTTACTAAGATTTTTAATTATTTTTCACTTCTCATGCTCGAAAAGTGTGTCATATTAGACTTGTCAAGCGGGGCTAAAGTAGTACATTTAACCCCTAGGGAAAATATGAATACATATATATGATTTACAAAACATTCAATTTAGACCAATCATAATACTTGACCTATTAAATCCACCAATCACAGAACACTAATTTAACTCTTAAAAAAATATTTGGTATTGGGTATTAACCAACCAGAATACAGCTTTACTAAAATCGACCAATCTGGAAACATAATTAATTTTTCTAAAGAGTCTAAAGATTAAGTTTGTAGTAGTCCCTATTTCACAATAATTAAAAAAGTGGTTAAATCGTTCGAGCAACACTTTGAAGCGCTTAATGGAAGGTCAGTTAGCTTTTTTCGCGCGTGAATATTGCGCGCGAACCGCAGTGTCTATGTTTTGTGTGTCAAAGGAGTATAGAAAAAAAAATCATGCTGCAAAAGTATATGTCTTCGCCGTGGAATTTATTGTTAATTTTGGGTAGGTTAACCTTTGTTTATTTATTTTCTCGCAATCGAAGTGAAAAGTAGAGTGTATAACTCTGGTCTAAAAGCCATATTACCCCTTGAACTATTTTCCCTCACTTCGTTCGGGAAAATAACTATCTCGTGGTAATACGGCTCATTTTAGACCCTTGTCATACAATCTACTATTATATGCCATAGTATATAACTCGTCTACATTATTACGATTGTGAGCTTGGTTATCCATTTATTGCTTAGATAATCCAAAAACACGATTTAAAAAATCTGTACATGAGCGTAGTTAGGTATAAAGAATGCTGATTTTTCTTTACAGGCTTGGCTAATTGTAGCACAAAATACTTTTTAGAGTTACGATTTACTAAACCCTCAAATATGTCAAATCATGATACCTAATATATTAAAATTGAACCTGAATTTTAATGTAACTAAAAATAATTAATGTAACTCAAGACAAGATAATAAGTAATACCTTTCTTTTTTTTTTGACTGCTTTCACTCCTTTCTGAATTTGGAATTTGGGGTATTTCGCCAGTGTCGCCGTATACAGACATATCACACGAGAGAAGATTGATCGTAATAAAATTTTGATTTTTGTGGAAGGACATGTCTGGGGACCTGAAATGAAATGAAATCATTTATTCTTCAATTTAGGCATGTTACATGCACTTATGAATGTCAAAAAACTACCACCGGTTCATAAAATAAACCTCTGCCTCGAGAAGAACCGGCGTAAGAAACTCGGCGAGGTGTCATTTTTTCAAAACAATATACTCGTACAATGTATATAAAATAACAGTATCATAATACTACAGAATTTAAATGCTACAATATAAACATACATACATATTTTTTAATATTAAGGACAAAATATTTCTGTGTTAGATTACTTGTGCGGGACGCTATCACTGCCAAACATCCCTATCCATGACATAATCGTTTATCTTATAATATGTTTTTGAAATAAGTGTCTGTTTCACGACAGACTTAAAACAATAAACCTAAAACAATTAACAACACATATTAAGGACGGCACAGACAATACAGGACGTTTGTACTGTTAGCGAAAGACCCGCTCTTTCGCTAACCGTGGGTAACAGAACTTAAAGCATGCCAACATAGATGATAAAATGGAGAATAGAACAACAAATAATTGTAATAATAAAATGAAATCGACGGTTATAATTATTTTATGCTGGTTATACAAAATTTTGGATAATTCGCACATGTCGTTATATAGATAGCACAGAGTAGATTAAATAAATACAGTATTAAACTTTTTCTTGCATAGCGGATACGCTCGACTGACCTGCGGCAGTTAATCTTATCCTGCTAGAGATGATGTAAATCAATTCGAATTTAAATCAACTTGACCACTGAAGGGGCTGCAATATATGTCGTTTGTTAGTATGTGGCTGTCGAAAATAAACAATTATTTCTTTGCAGCAGGGCGAGGGCAGCCGCGTGGCTGCGCGCGGGGCCCGGGGCCCCGTGGCCTCACAGTCATGAGAGCGGAAGGGAAAATTCCAAATTGTATTGGCTTTGCGGGAAAAAGTACAACTGTGAATAATTTACCCACATTTTCGATCAAACAAATAGTTTAAGGTTACTCAGAATAGTAAACTTGGTTATTCAAGGCGACATATTGGAAGAAATAGTACCGTCGTACCTTAATACATTCAATAATGTAGGTACAGTAAATAAGAGTGGCCGACATCGGTCAAAAATTGTTAATTTGATGACCAATGATCAATTGGCAGATTTAAAAAAATGTGTTTCCCATTTATCGATCCACTAATAGTTATCTTTTTTATTTCAGGTTCACCGAACAATCAGAAATAAAAGCTTAGCAAGTTACTCGACTACGAAGTTCAAAATTTCAGTATCACCCTTCTACCGACCGGCCGTCGCGCACCGCCACCGAATCTGATCACTGACCCATGAAGCGAACAGAAAGGAAATTTTCTCCTACCAAAGAAAACACAGGCTTATAAATAACTCTATCGACCCTACTCCTACATCACCCTATGACAAAAGAGTTATCGGTGCGTTGAAAACAAAAATGGCAAAGTGATTTATATGGAACGCCGCATTAGCCGCGTGGAATTGTGGCGAATGTAGTTTTGGAAGGAGCAGTAATACCTACACTAATTTATGTTAAAGGTGTTGATGCGTCATACACAGGTTCAAAAAACAAAAGTCGTCTCTCCCTTGGCCAATAGTAAACGGCTTAATATGTGCATATAAGTTATGATTCTATTTTTTTTTATACAACGCCGGTGGCAAACAAGCGTACGGTCCACCTGATAGTAAGCGGCCACCGCAGCCTATAGACGCCCGCAACTCCAAAGGAGTCACGTGCGCATTGCCGATCCTTTATAGGATTTGAGGATGCACTGTGTTGACAGCAGAAGGAACACATTTAGGTCCCCCGCTCTCAACACAGTGCATCCTCGGGAGCTCTGGCAACCTTGCTCACCTCCAGGAACACAACACTAAATACTTGTGCAGTAGTATTACATAGGTTATTATGCAGCAGATTATTAGTCCAGCCAACGATTTAGATGTGTTCGCAGGAAAGACGTGAACTAAAATCTGTGCACAACCCTGATAGAACAGCAGTATTCAGTAGAAAAACTAACTTGGCAAAGGTATTAATTTACTTTTCGGTTCAAAGATTAATATCACAATTTGTTAAATGTTATATGTCTTGTGCATTAACCGCTTGTAATAGTGGCAAATGTAGTTTAGGAAGGTCTGTTCCATGTAGGTAATTTGTTTTAAAGGTGTCAAGTTGATAGAAAAGTGTAGACGTGTAATGATATAAATTTAATTCAGGTACCTACCAAGGTTAATGTCACAATTTGTTTAAGTTAAGTGTTGTTAATTGAAGCCATTAAGAGACTTAATGGAGTGAATGAAAAAGCTCAAATAGTAGCACCAGTTACTGGTGTACACATAAAAATATACTTTTAATCTTGTTATTAGCTATATATATATAAAATCCAGCTTGTGTAAAATTTGTCGTCACCATTTTCAGTCGTATTCCTTCTTAGATGAAAAATATTACCTTAATATTAATTGTAGAATCAAAATTTGCTTTCACATACAATAAGCATAGTCGTAAAGCATGCTTGCACAACAAGACGACTACACACTGGTAACAACATAAATCCAGTCGCGACGAAACTGAAGATTAGGAGCGAGCAAGTGAAGCCAAAACTCGATATTGGGTGAATAATCGTCGCCACTACCGGCGCGGCGACCGGCCGGATGCGGCAGATTTATACCCGGGTACCTACCGGGTGGTACCCGGACATAGCCGGGTGTACCGGCCTGTGACGGTATGTATCGGGGTAGGGGCTCAATTGGAGCGGGAAGGTGCGCAGCGTCGTCTTAAGGCGCGTTTTCATTGGTCCTTAAGTCGGTCGACATAGCGCCAATCTGTGAAATCAGGCTAATGGTTAGCGCCCGCATTCGGGTTGCGGAACTTTCCAAAACGCATTCTATAGCGCCCGCATGCGAGGAGCCCGGCCCGCATTGGGCATCGACCGAATTAACGACCCATGCAAATAACTCTCATGCGTGTTGAAAATCTCCCGCGTTCCGCATGCGGTCGCTAACTTTATGCTCTCTCCCAAAACTGAATAAATAGATTACTGAGCAAATTGTAATTAATCATTGCATATTTTCCTTATCTTATATAATTTGTTTTATTTAAGCAAACAAGTTGAAGTTGTAGGTTAATGAGCATCATAAAACTTTCAAACGTCCGGGACGGTATTATCTCTTCGAGCTCCTTCAAAGTCGGACCCTGTAGGCTACAGTACGAATTGCGATTTTTCGTCCCGCTTCTACTAGCGACCAACCCCACCAATTCATAACGACAGTAGTTCGCATCCCACTGTCGACGAGTATACGCTCTTCATTGCGGCCCGATATGTCCACTCGCCTTGAGGCAGATATTTATGGCCTGGAAACGTCACGGGACCCTGTTATAGAATAAATCATGTACGTTTGTGATGTCTTCATTTGCAGTTCAGATCCGGATTGGATGTTGCTTAGATATACGCAAGTGGTGGACCTTTTCCCATATACATACGTTTAAAACCACCGAATTGACGACGCAATGGAGCCACACGCCGTTTTGTCACATAAATAATGTTTCTGATTTAAGTATATATATCATTGTATATATGTTACATATAAGGTATTTAGATATGATAATAAAAATATTATATTCAAATATGATAGCTATATATAAAATCGGGAAATAAATGAGTTATTATTATTATTGACACAGTGCTATAAAACTCTCTGATCTCTATAAAAATCCTAAAAATGGTCCTTATGTGCTAGAATAGGCATTCTAAACTAGTATTTCCCATTTTTATTTTATTCATTAGTTACTTAGTTAAGCTAAGAAGTTTGAATATTCCTGTCCTGTGCTAAAATCTGTTTTTGTGCTTAAATTCTACTACACACAATGAATGCACAAATGGCTCTGTTACTATCTAAAACTTTACTAAAAACATTATCGTATCCTTTAATAAGTTAATTAGACTTATCAATAGATATTTTGTAATAATATAATTTGAGTTCTAAACATTTTAATCCCTCCCCCTCCTCTCCTCTCGGTCTCTAAATATTAAATCATATGTTCAATAAGGGTCTAATTAAATCAATCAATTTGCCGTTCACATAATCAGGTGAAATTTATACTAGTCTATGAATAATTAATTCTCACTAATTAATATTGATGAATTGTTCCGGCAACAATATTATAATAAGACTTTTTTTATAGTTGCGCTATTTGATTATTTTTGAATATTTAGTATAACTAGCAATCAATAAAATCATTTGCAGGGCGTATTCATAACAAACTAAATATTTTACTACATCATTATCGTCTGATTCGGTTAATCAGGGAATACCTTATTCTGGAGTTAAACATCAAAATTGTTATAATCTGGAAAACAGACATATGGTTGTAATTATTGTTTAGTTGGATAGAGAGTAAAATAAAGTCAAAAAGTCTAGTCTAAACTGAAATGCTTTTTAAATTAAATTTACTTCAGTTTTACATCAAAAGTCGGGTTACAGATTTTAAGTCAGCTTCTACTGGCAATCCGAAAAGTATTACAATTGCACAACAGCAACAATTGATAAGAAGTCTTTCAACATAATGGTTTCAAGCTACCGTTCCGCCTTTCATTGACAGGTAAGTCAGAAACTACAAAAGATTAAAGACAGGTAAGTTGACAAAATTTACGGTGTGAATTGTTAACATTGTATCGTATTGTGACTAACAACAATGCGGAAGAACTTAAATGTTTATGCCATTTTAAATTTGCATGAATTTCGCTTTCACTTTTCTTTTCAAGATTAGAATGGTATGTTGCATAAACTACTTTTTTGCAATTTGTTTGACTATTGTCGCTGCATTAAGCTCAGTTAATGCTATTAAACATAAGAACGGTTTCGTAACCAGTTTTTGTACCGATTTCTAATGTAATTAGCTTTTAGAGCATCAATTTATTATATCCGGATTAAGTAGTTATGATAGTCGAGACTTTGATAATGTAATTAAAACGACGACCTCTGTCTATAAATGAAATTAAATTTATTATCACGTGGATAATCAAGTTTATTTTCATTTCTGTGCAAACTACTTTTTAACTAACGCCATAAAATGTCTACATATGTCGAAATGTGTCTAATGTAAATAACTTTTGCTTGGAAGCTTTAAACTTCAGAGTAGCATCATCGTAGCGCCATCTACAATCCCTACCTTACATTACGTAGTCACATCTAAAACAACCCTCGCTCGTGTCGACTGAAACCATTTCCAACCCCCTAGCTACCCCAAAAAGCGAACGTTTCCACCCTTGCCGCAGCGCCATCTCTGAGATGGCGCGTGAACTTCCGAAAAAGCTCGCAGTTCCGGGCTTCACCGCTGGAGCAGCACTATCGGAAAGCTTGAATGAAATATCGGGCGCGTCGGAAAGTAAATTCTGTTTGCGGGGGATAAAGTTGTTTTTGGGTTGTTAGTTTTTATCGGTGGGCAGAGTATGCAGATTAACGGGCTATTACATGGTAATTTATTTGAAACGAATGACCACTTTGCGGTGTAGTGCATCGCTGAACGTTTATACAGACCCTGACCTTATGTCGTCAATTTATGGCGAGCCGTTAAACTCTTTTACGTAACAGCTGGCGTCTTAGCACAGTAACCTCGATTGTTAGGACTTTCACCTTTTGACAAACAAACGCAGTGTGTTTCTGTTCGTTTTTCAGTTTAGCTGATGAGTTAATAGGAGTTTTCAGTTTAGCTGATGAGTTAATAGCACTTGCGTTTCGCTACCATCGAGCACACGTGATGAAATTGGAAGAACTACGATATGTTGGCTCCATTTGTTAGGTAATCTTTTAATACCACCGATTACCTAATTTATATTTCATTGCACTTATCTAGATCAAAGAGACTGGTTCGGAAACTTTCTAAATAATAATGTAGTAATAAATAAGCTAGTTACTTAATTTGATGTCTGCTGTAACTTTCCAATCTCCACACGCCTTCACACCAAACCAAACATGACTAAATTCATTATAATAAAATAGCTAATTTCCTAGAACTGTATTTAACTACCCATAAACGCATAGGAGTCACGTAGGTAAGGTACGCCTGAAAAAAATACAAAAAGATAGTATCGATTAAATATACGCGTCTGTGGTCTAGTCGATATGTCGTGGGCTGTGTTCGCAAATAAAGACATAAACAAAGAGAGAAACAACAACGATTTATTTAATATGAAGATTTATGAAGACACTGGCAGCATGGAGTCTTAAAAAAGTACTTGAAAATGTTACAATGACGCGCGTTTTATGATTTACGATTTTGAATTTAGAACCGATTTTGTTGAAGTCAATAACTTTACGATCAATTCTTATTATTGCCAATTTGGTATTTTAACAGACAAAAATTAGAATATAATTATGTTAAAATTTACCAATGTTTGATATAACCTAATACAATAACAATAATAATGTATAAAATTCATGAAATTAATTCGGGTATCAAATTATTTAAAGTAAAGTTTGTAGATTTGGATGTATAGGAAAAAAAAATAGTTCTAAGTCCCAAAACCAGATGAAAATCGTATTTATTAATTAATTTTAGGTAACTGCATTAAATCATTAGCAATTAACTTAATTATAATTATTATAGTACCTAACAAACCAGTACTATCATACTGCGATCGCACGCAATTTGATATAATGATTGAAATTATATGAATTAAAATAAAGAAAATACTTAAATTGTATATCATTTTAATCCATTGACTTATATTAAGCCTGTTACAACTCATTACAAAAGGATAATCACGCCGCATTTATTTTATGAAATCGACTAACGAGAATATTACGTAAAATATCGTACTTAAGTTTAATTTAATAATATGTTGGCTTTTGCAAGTATGGTTTAAGTACACAAAATTTAAGGTTGTTTTTCCAACACCACAACAAATAAGATACGAGCGACCGAATGCCACATCGAAATTCGAACTGGTTAACGCGCCAAAAATGGTCGCAAACGAACAACAAGGCACGCTTTTGAACTTTGGAACTTTCTGTTGTTTTTACTCTTTTAGCGTTAAATGAAATAGTGAAAGAGACAGCACGATTGTGTTTACATATATCACAGGGCGTGTAACATAGGAAGCAAAGTGAACTTTTTGTCGCCGGTGTCACCTGCGCGCGGCGTCGGCGCTACATTGTCGGCACAGCTAGCATCGTGTCAATTAAGTACTTATTAACTTAATCACTTCAATTGATGAATTACGGAGAACAAGGTATGGGACAAGTCGACGGATTATCTTGGAGTTATGATAGTGATAAAGCTATGAGAACTCGTTTGTGAAGAATTGTAACACTTATTACACCAGTCGATGAAGTTATTTGTACATAATATGTAAATACAAATTACTGAATAGCAATTTCCTGTATCATGTGAAGAGAAGCGTTTCGTTTCGTTGCAAACCAAACCCGCTGGAGGTGCATCGAATATTTTTGACCAAAAAAAGGTCATACAGCCAAAAACATGTCTAAAAACGCGTGTCTAAAATCAGAATTTAATTAACCAATCCTAAAAATAGTAAGTTAATCTCCTAGGTGCTAGTGCGTCGCCCGCTCCAATCGTAATGGCACGGGGCGCGATGGCCGCGCCGGATAGCATTGTGCGCGGCGCGAGCGCAGATCGCGACGCCGATTGCGCCGGCCCTGTCGCGTCCGTGTCGCCTCTCCCTCCTATCTCCTTCATCGCACGCAAATTATAATCGATACCATTATTGTAATATCCTACCTATTGTCTGTCGTTGTTAACGCTTTGTTTGGATGTAAATTTTTAATTGCGACTGTAGGGTGTGGCGATTTATTTCGATTACGGGGGAAATCAATTGCTGAGACAGATCATTTTGGCTTTAACTTTTTTTATTGTAAAGTGTAAAGTCCATTTGGCTGCAAAATTACTGTGAAGGCCGCTTTTTGCAACGGATCGTCTAGTAGTTAATATCTAGATAATTTTGGACAATCGTTCAAAAATGAGATCACAATAAATTTACACGACTATTAAAAAAACAGTAAAGGAATAAAGTAACGAGTTTCACACTGCAAAAACCACTGATATCTTCCGTCAGTTTTGTGATCCCTAAGATGTTGACTTTTATAGTTTATTTAATGCTAAATTGTAAGTAAATAGTTCATTTTAATGTATATTTATTGAAATCGTCTTCATTCCCACACACGAGCTTAGAGCAAGAATATGATATAACGCTTATTTTTCAGATGCAAACATAACCTTTTCCCCGCGTACTTAAGGCCTAAGTATTAATTCCCACAGATTCCTAAGCTGGCGATATTCCCATGGCTCATTTTCCACTTAACATTCGTAATTCAAAAGCCATAAACCGGGTTCACCGTTTAGTGGCGGTAGTTTTACTATAGAGACGTGTGGTCCAAGGAGAAGCGACTGCGACATTACAGGCCTATGTTCACAGCAGCCCTCTCTGTCGCTCAAATAAGCAAGTGCAACAAAGATATACGATTACGAACGAACTTCGTTTTTCGATCGCGTTATCCGGTCAGTTGTCCGTGATTATCCCGAGAGCACGTGGTGAACCGAAAACGAAATAGCACATTCAGGTGACAGAGAGTAATACTTTGTTTTCGGTGCGCGAAAAGTTTATATTATGTATAGATAACCTAATAATAGGAATTTATAGGTAAAAATACTTAAATATTAACTAATTGCTGTTTGAATATTAGCTGATTTAGGCCGGGTTTTATAAAGATCCGTTAGACCAAATCTCAGATCAAATTTCAGTAACTCAGTACATTTTTTGACATAACAAACCGACATAAGGTCTTACGGATCTTTATAAAACCAAGCCTAAGTAGTTCAATATTTACCAGAACTATTGGAACTGATACTCTAATTAAATAGCCTAAAAAAAAATGAAATGAGGGCCAAGTATTCGGAAATCCGCATTAAAAACAAAAGTATCGAAAAATTATGGTAATGAAAGAGAAGGATGGCCCAGGCCCTGTCTTGTCGCCCAGTAAATGATAGCCACTAGACTAGAGTGGCACAAGCCACAACCTCAATCTTACGCAATAATTTTTTTAATTGATTTTTATTGCGTTGTTTTTGTTGACTTACCTACAAACGGGCATCTAAATAGTAACGATATAAACACTGCTATGATTTTTAAATACGATTCAATTATTCGTGTAGTCGGTGGAAATTTGCGTTTAAGTAAATATGATACTAATAATTCAGGATGTCCACAATTACAAAATATTTAAATATATAAAAGAAGAAACTGACTGACTGATTGATTGACTGACTGACTGACATATCAACGCACAGCCCAAACCGCTGGTTCTAGAGATTCCAAATATGGCATGTAGGTTCCGTATAAGGCCTAGAGGTTCAAAATTCACCCCCTAAAGAGGTGAAACGGGGGTCCAAATTTTGTATGAAAAACCGTATTTATTGAAGTGAGAGAAGTGAAACTTTGTATATAGACTCTCTGTTTAAATACAACAAAACATATTTAAGCGTTTTTCGAAATTGCTTCCCTAAAAGGGTGAAAAGGGTTTCAAGTTTGTACGGGGAGCAAATCTTTTTTGAACTGAGATATTTAAAACTTCGTATATAGACT
The DNA here is from genome assembly GCA_963556455.1 of Epiblema foenella. NCBI lineage: Eukaryota > Metazoa > Arthropoda > Insecta > Lepidoptera > Tortricidae > Epiblema > Epiblema foenella. The sequence continues at coordinate 25,149,492 of OY747098.1, read as the reverse complement.
CTTTGTTTAAATACAACAAAAACATGTTTCAGCTGTTTTCTAAACTGCTCCCTTTAAGGGGTGAAAAGAGGGTTCCAAGTTTGTGCGAGGAGCAAATTTTCTCTTTTCTTAAAAATCGATATGGGTGTCATTTTCGAGATTCCTCGGGGTGCCGATTACGAAATTGACATGCATTTTCAGATCATAGATGGCGGACATTAGTTTTCTTAAAAATCGATATGGGTGTCACCTTTGTGGTTCCTCGGGGTGCCGATTACGAAAATGACATGGATTTTCAAATCCAAGATGGCGGACATTTATTTTTCTTAATTATCGATATGGGTGTCACTCTCGAGGTTTCTCGAAGCGCCGATTACTAAAATGATATGGAATTTCAAATCCAAGATGGTAGACATTTATTTTTCTTAAAAATCGATATGGTTTTCATCTTTGTGGTGCCTCGGGGTGCCGATTACGAAAATGACATCTAATACATATCTACATACAGGTCAAACTGAGAACCTCCTTTTTTAACGGTTAAAAATTCCTCTTAGTACGTGGGCAAAGCCGCGGGAAAAAGCTAGTAAGAACATAATGCCCTACTGGCACGCAATATGCTACCGATAACAAATCCTCCGTTTAGGCATGCGAAACGTGCCTAAACGTGGCCATCTCTTTCTATCGCACGCACTTGTACTCGCTACATAACTTTCAATTGCATGAATGGGCACCCGACTGGTGCCGGCAACATATATTTGTAGCGGCGCGACACAATCACGGAGTGCGCCGCACCTGCCTTTATGCCATCATTGCCATGAATTAAGATTGAAAGTGTCAAATATTGGGCCAATATCAAGCACTAGGACGTTTATCTTTAATTTGAATATGTACTTGCTTCTAACTGTAACAAACCTTTTACGTAGTACATTACTACAAAGGCGGGAAAAGAAAGATCTCCTTTGCATAGTGCCGAATGTGTTTATATAGATGGCCGAGCGAGGGCGCGGCAGGCCCCGAGGAGCGATGAACGTGGCGTATAATATCGAACGTAAGTTTTTTTTTTAAAACATGTTTGAGAAAAATATTTAACTGGCTGACACACTTCTTATGCGATTTGTAGGTGATAAAAATTGTCCAATTCAGTTTATTCGTCAACAGGCAGATTAATTGGAGATTTTTTCAGTTTGAAACATGCTAGAGTTGGCACGAAACAATCGTAACAATTGTTATTTTCGTCTTTGCTGTTTTAAAGACAACTGCAACGTAAGCTTAATTTTCAATACAAGCTGGCCTTAAGCTGTTGGATCCCGGTTGTGGTTTATGACAACATTAAGCCTTCGAGCGAGTGGAGATGTAAAGTAAAGCTCACTTGACTAGACCTAGTTCCAAAATTGAAAATTTTACCCGAGTTGCGCTTTTCTTTCATCACTTAAGGGCCGTGGTACACTGCCAAGCGAAACTGTCGGCCGGCCCGAAGAAGGCGAGCGTTCCTAATAAACACGCGCGTCAATAAAAGTCACCGCTCCACTATACATATGTCCCTTTTCGCCAGCAGGTTGACTGTCCGATCTCTTAGGGCTGCTAGATATTATAAATTAATGTTAGTATAATTTTACTGCAATATCATAGTCTATAATTGGTTTTGGTTTGTTAAGGCAAGGGCATTTCATTGCAAATGACCCCCTCTAACACGCGAGAGTTTCCAATTAACCATCCCGTTCTCTACGGAAGCTCTGCGCGTTATTTCGTAAATATTTCGTACATTTTAATTGATTTTTGGAACACATGATCACTTATATAAGTCTATCCAGTCATTTTATTATCCAAAAAAAAACTATATGTTCTGTCTTTCATGTCTTTGATAAATACGAAATCTGCAGCATTAAAGTTTATTAAACCATGATGTTTACGATTTTTTGACAGAGTTAATAAGGCATTTTTCAATAATTATTTTGTCCGGTTATTTTGTTTCTTTGTTTTTTTTTCGTCAATCCACCGTAATTTTTGTGTGGTGTAAATTCTACATTACTTGCTTCTTCACACTGGAAGCTCACTCTTCAGTATTTTCTTCAGACCTCTGAATGGGCCTCGCATTAAAATAGATACCGACCTGAGCTAAGCATTGGTAAAAGAGCCGCTGTAGCCGAGTGGTAAGGTCACGTATGCGGTAAGGGGGAGAAGGAAGGGCGGAGGCTCATACCGGGTTTTTCACAAAAAACTTACGTAGGTTCGAAATAGCATTTGTTATTTGACAGTCACTTTTCGGTGGAAGAAAACATTATGAGGAAACCGCGGCCTAAACCCAACAAGGATTTGTTTTCCCTCTGGGTTAATAGAATGTCAGATAGCAGTCGGTTTCGGAAAAAACTGTTTCTAAGCCTAATCTAGGGATAAGGTGTCAAGCGGACCAGGGTTTCTAAGGGCGGCGGGAAAACGCTAGGAAGGTAATGACCTACCTGAACAATTGGTAATAACTTTATACAAGTGTTGATAACCCTGGTTGTAGTTGAACACGCATTAAGGTATGTAAATCCAAGTTTCCGTAGACGGATGCCGTCATTTCATACATTCAAACTCAAGCCACGTGTGTACCAGGGTTAATAGTATCTTTTAAAATAACCCACGTGTGTGCCCGTCTTAATAACATCCTTTAAAATACGTTTACTTCCATTCCCGTGTCAGGTGTCAACGAAATAAAAATTAAGTTGAATGTTTGATGGTGAGTGTTTCAACGCGTCTAAAGTCTGTAAGTTATTATGTACTGTCAAAAAAACTACCTTTTAAAGGGCTAGGTGTAGCTGTCGGCTTTTGAATTGCCTTCATAATAGCCGAAATAGATGACTACGACTACCAACTTCTGACAGATACTGCTTAACGTGTAAAGAGTTTCTTAGTCAGTAATGAACCAACACTCAAACGCCAAAGAATAGTTTCCTTTATTGTCAACTAAACTCTTGTTTGTAAACAGACTTTCCTTGCAATAATTGAACAAACTAACGCCAATCAAATGCATCCGGCCATACAAATCGCGCTGAGCTTCAGTCAGTCAGCTCGGCACAGGCACGCAACGAGGTGTTTAATGATGCAATAATTTGCATAGGAGCCCGTTGGAGACCTATTCTCACATCAACTGTCTGTGTAAACTTGCCAGACCTATTCTCGCATCAGCTGTCTTATGTAAACTTGCCTTTTAGAGCCTGGGCTCTTGTTACTGCGACTCTGTCACTGAAATATCGCGCCAATGTGACGAACGCGTTCTGTTTTTTTCATGTCATTACTGCTTGGAATTCTCTTTAGCGTGGAAGAATGCTAGTTAGCCTTCGGAGGCAGCGATCGCGTACAAATGTTCGGTTTATTTTTATGTAATTTGCCTTGTAACTGACGCCGACTTGGCAGCAATTATTTTAGTGTATTGTTCAAAACTCAGCATGTAAATATACATAATTCATGCATTGTGTTGTTTAACCTACATTTCTGATGTACAAGTGCTTACCATAAAAAGAGTCTCGCCAATTGATTTCGAGCAATATGTTTACCTGAAAAAAAAGAGGTTGAATATGTAATAACGGTCATAAACGCAGGTGTGAAAAAAAACATTAAAGGAGCATTGAAAAATGGGCCCTAATCAATTAACGCACAGTGAGTGGAGAATCGGGCCTTTTCGCCGATCCGGCCCGCCGCTAAGCCCGGCGCGCAATCTGACATTTATGAGTCCCATAAAAACGCTCAAGTAGTGACTTTTACTACTTGTTTAGTGAACATAAATGTCTTTGCCTTGCCCGCGCTCCACGTCGCCCGTATTTAAAAGCGCACAGTTCGTGCAATGTTTTGCTCCTTTTACCACTTTTTATTTACTGTAACTGTACTGTTATGCAACTGTATAATGCTTTGGTTACTTTTCAGCGGGAATTTATGAGTGTCGTCTTTTGTCTTTATTTTCGCTGCGAAAACATGTTTGTTTTAGTTTCGGTAAGTTGGTTTGAATTATGTATTTGTGTTGACAAATTGCTTTGTGGAAATCAGCGAATAATTCTTATTTTCTTGGGTCACCTTTTATGTCTACTTTTAAAATATCGTTTGTCGTAACCTTCCGGAAGATCGAACCATAAATTTGACGGTATACGTGACAGGTTTTATAAGGAACAACTGGCCGCTAAGTATGTTGGTGACTCCATAAATCAAAGCAGGGTGATAGAACGCTCGTAACGACCGCGTTATCTGATACTGTTTACACCGGTCGTAAAATCAATTAGACACTTACATTTATTAATTATTCAACTGTTCAAAGAATACTTATTTTATCAAGTTGAGCTAACAACCCTTTGGATTCACCTTTAGATCAATAGATTGGTGCATAACGCAACGATTCAAATTGTAGTCTCATAAGAACTATTTCATAATACCTCATATCTTTACTGATTTAATGAGATATTAAACCTTATTGAATCAGTAAATGCATATTTATATGTAAGGAACTGATACGCAACACGTGTCTTAATAGCATTGTATGTTAACTTGCGGTTAATTAATTAGCACAAGTATAAAAAGAAGACTAAACAGAACATCTAAATTGAATCCGTTTCATTGAAGTATAAATAAAAACAGTCAATTATAGATAGAAACACGAACTGTAACGGATATGGTTTTGTAACAAACCACTTGTATAGAATTCCAAGTACCGCCACCTAGAACCAATACGGTTCACCGACCTGCCTAAACGTAGTTATGTAGATACAAGCCCGATAGCTAAGTAAGCCCCAGACACTCAGTATTCGGCGGCCGCGGTAGCTGCATGTTAGTGCTCAAACTTTCGCACTGGCCACCCACACTGAACACATACATGGTACATGGCCAGACGCCTCAAGGAATAGTAATGTGTCTATGTACTGATCCAAGGTCGGATGACAATAGATACACTTGATTGCTTTTTGCCCTTAACTGTTAGGTTTTGAAATTGTTTGCCTATGTTATATTAATCACAATACACTGTCAACCATCCGTCTAGGTGATTCTGGTACTGTAATATTGTCACATGTTTGTGATGGCCAGCCTGTGTATCGCCTGACGATACGCACTTACGTACATGTCACAAAGAAAAAAAATCATCCGGGTAACCTACGCCTTTTCAAATGCGTAGATACAAATGCGTCGCTACGGCATGGATTAAACTTAGCTAAAATAAATAGATTGCCTTCGGATAGTTCGGATGTGACGAAATATAACAAAACCTAGGATAGATGTTATATTACAGCTTAGGACCGACACCAAGAGGGCAGTAGTAGTTTCAGCCCAATGATACTTTTTTTTAAACTGGGAACTTCCAAAAAATCTTGCAGAGAATTTTGCAGTTTAAGAGTGAGTATCCACCGGATGCCTTGCGTTTCAAAGGCTGTCCGAATACTTATTGTACTTCCTTTGGAATACTAGTTTACTTTTATACACGCAGGTATGGCAGCCGTGGCCAAAGCTCGCTGTTTGCTATTCGCCACTGGTCTTTATTTATATCCGCGCCAAAAGAAAGTCCTCAGTCTAATTCAGACATTCGGCCGTCAAACACGCTGGTTTCGCCTTAAATTAGCCAATTAGAAGTCCCGATGTGACACAACACCTATTCAATTAAAGCCGAGTACGCACCGGGCACCTCCCGCGTCGATTTTTAATCGTATGTATGCAACGTGCGAACCACGACGGCATTTCGCATGTCAATGCGTACGACAAAATTGATGGAAAAAACAACCGCTCCGCGTTTGTTTTGTGAAGTATTTAATGCGTAAAACACGATTAATTATGGGTTTCATGGTCGTACGGTTGAACGTGTAAAACCTTTTCGTGTAGTAAATATACCTATGAGGAATGGACTATTCCGAGGTACACATTTGTCATCTAAGGCGACATGTTACCTACATTTGGATTCATTAAACTATCTGTTAAATCGTCTGTTACTTGTTAGTTGAGTAACGAAAAATTCTTACTAAGATGCAATGTTCAGTGTTACCCACTGCTTTATAACTATGCCCAATTATGTTAAGATTAGAATTTTAATGGTCATTTTCTTCTACAACTCTTTGTTTCCCTAAGACATATTGTACTATTTTCATTTATTTCAGTAGCTTATCACGTCTCATATTTCTCTGTTTCAAGACTGTTTTTTAGGGTTCCGTAGCCAAAATGGCAAAAACGGAACCCTTATAGTTTCGTCATGTCCGTCTGTCCGTCTGTCCGTCTGTCCGTCTGTCCGTCTGTCCGTCTGTCACAGCCGATTTACTCGGAAACTATAAGTACTACAGTGATGAAATTTGATGGGAATATGTGTTGTATGAACCGCTACAAAATTATGACACTAAATAGTAAAAAAAAGAATTGGGGGTGGGGCCCCCCATACATGTAACTGAGGGATGAAAATTTTTTTTTCGATGTACATACCCGTGTGGGGTATCAATGGAAAGGTCTTTTAAAATGATATAAAGTTTTCTAAAAAACATTTTTCTTAAAGTGAACGGTTTTTGAGATATCAGCTCTCAAAGTCGTAAAAAGTATGTCCCCCCCCCTCTATTTTTATAACTACGGGGTATAAAATTCTAAAAAAAATAGAGGTGATGCATGCTAATTAACTCTTTCAACGATTTTTGGTTTGATCAAAGTATCTCTTATAGTTTTTGAGATAGGTTGATTTAACTGTAATTTTGGTTAAGTTATTTTTGCTGTTTTATTTTTTAATCGCATGACGACAATCGCACGATTTTTCTAAACTGAAAAAACCAAAGTATACATCCGCAGTCACGCGTAATGAATATAAAGTGTGCCAAATTTTACTATTAGTAAACGATCAGACGGTTTAACTTAACAGCCACCGTGGCTCTTGTGAACCCGTCATAGTATTTAAACACAGTTCATAGTTTTTATCATACATAAGAATTACTAGTTCTATTCCTTGAACTTGTTGCTGGGTTAGATGTACAGATTACTGAATTGTGGCTAAGTTCATCAAAAAGATCTACGGATAAGACAGTTCGATGGCCGGATACCGTGTAAACAGTGAATTCAGGTAGCACAGGCCTAAAGAATATCATAATAAAGAACTTACAGAAGAGGCCCATCAGTGGATGGGCTGCACAAATAGACAGATAGAAATACGGTACATAATAATATGCAAACTGAATTTGTTGTGACCAATCAAAATCAATCAACCTACCGAACTGCCAGCATAACTTCCTAATAGTGTATCTAAATGCACCTGTAAAAACAAATAACCATCAAATTACCATGAACTTATGACGTATTTTGAACTCGGTTAGAATTACGTTAAAGCTGAAATTGGCACGGGTTTTATTTAGACTAACTGCTTTTCAGTCCTAAGTTCACCATTTGTTCGTTACCATCACAGTGAAGTCGATATCAAATGCAGTGTGTAATTTATGAATGCGTTTAGTTTACGAGGCGTTAACTCTTCTGATCTTTAAACATTTTAAATATAATTTAACAAGTAGACGTAAAATGTATTCTCTATTTTAAACCTAAAGAACGCATCAATAGGGTTAAATTGGAAATAAATGACTTTTTAACTTATCACGTTTCGGTTTTTTGCGCGGATGTGCGTAGACACGCGGCGAAGCGTGCAGTCTAGGTGTGCAGTTGATGCGAAAATAGATTAGCAACATCTGTGGCAAAAAGTAATCATTTCATAAAAATCCTAAGTCATATTTTTCATATTGATTCCCAACGGCTAACAAATAGCTAACTATTCCAATTCGTGTTTCACTTGTTGTATCTCATACACATAAAGTAAGGAAATAGCTAGATATTTTACTACGTACATGTTAGATTAGACTAGGTACTCTTACTTAGTATTTTACAGGATACATCCAAAGAATTTAAATAATATGTTCCCGAAGTATTTATTTTGTTAGGTACTTAAGTATATTATGTTGTTTTATGTTGGTAAACGTATTTATCGAAGTATTAAATACTTGAAATTAAAAAGTACCTACAGACGAAGAAACTGAACTTTTGTCACTATTGGAGAACTGTTCTATATAAATAGAGTCCATAAGCGATAAACATTCAGTTTCCTAGACTGTAACTAAATGAATTTCAACATGCTAAAATAATGCAGTTTAAAACTGCTAACAAAACTAAAAAATACGCATGGCAGCAGTTACCTTAGCGTCTAAAAAAATGTGTAAAGAAATGCAACAATTATTTTACTTGATAACAGACAGTCTTTACTGACATTGGTGCCTACTTGAGAAAATGGATTCCCTGACAGATTACAACTAGTTTAATTACAAAATTACAGTTAACTAGTAGAGTTTGTGTATATACTCATACCTAGATTAAATCGATACGAGTCAAGTCGTCGCTAATATTATCTTTATAGGAATCTTTTGACACCTGTCTCAGAGAGTTAAGAAATTATCCTTACTCGTACCTGATATGTAACTCTACATTTTAATAACGGTAACAGAACAATATAAGTAAAAATGCCTATACCTCAAAAGATAAATGTTGATCCTGCTTTCTTACAGAATATAAGGTAAACGTCCTTGTGCTGGACACGGATTGTGATCCAATACGTATCATTTTCATGGCATGATGATAGAGGTGATTTATAGGTGTCATCTATTGGGCACTAAAGTGTCGAGCACTGGGACATTTACCTTATTATATTTGAGTTTTGACAATTATCATTAATTAACCGTGAGGTCAGATATTAAGTTTACTATTTATAATCACCGCCAACCACCAATTTGTCTTCATATGTACATCCTTTAATCATTTTAAAGCGAGACGGAGACGCGGCAGAGCTCGTCGGCGTTGGCGAAACGAGGTAGACTCCTTTTTAGAATGGCCTGCAGAGACTACTCAGAATCGGGAGCAATAGTAAAAGTGCGAAGAGGCCTTTGTCCAGCAGTGGGACACTACAGGCTCCTAATTATAATAAAATAATAATGTAAATCCTTAAGTTCCCCGTTGAATGTCGTAAAAGCCGACATCACAACACAATAATGAAGTACGAGTTTCATGAAACTGCATTACTCAATAAGTTTTTCTTTTTAAATGCACTTGACTGTTTAAGTAATTTTTGGACATTGAAGAGTTCCACCTTCTGACTCTATCTTCAAATTAACTTGATGGCCAAATCTGGATGAGTAATGGAACTGAATAAAAATTGCTTGCAAAATTTGACTGCATAGTATCGGCAAATCTAGACTAAAAATGTCAGCCGATAATGACATCTCCCGTAAATATCGAAGCCTTTGCAATAAATCAGTCCACATCTACCATCACTGGATAGTGGGCAGGGTACGGTTGATCGCCCACGGCGGCGACCAATACCGACGCCTCTAAATGTTAATCACCAAGTGTCGAAATTATTAATGACAATCGCGCATCGGCGCGGGACGTTACGCATGCAGATTGGTATGCTAACGAATGATTAACTATGTATGCGTAGGCACAGGTACAGATTTAGATCTGTGCTGCGTTTGAAGGGAGAGTACGGTGGAGAGCTGGTCCGTCTACGGTTGCAGGTAAGAACAAATTGCATAGCTGCACTGAAGCGAGGCTCGTTTCTATTTAAAGAAGGTGAATAAAAACTGGCGATAACTGAAAAATTGACGACTGGGGAAATTATTGGAAACTAGCGGAGTAGTTTTTAGATGTCCCAAGAATGTTCTTAGTTTAAGGAGGGGTGCTCAAATGCTGCAATTTTGAAGTAAATATATTTTTGTAGTGCAGGCATTGGTGCGGCAAAGAACTATTTATTGTGGACCATTTATTGAAACGCAGTTTTGTAGTGATATCGAATAACTATGACAGCCAGCTATGAAAGGTGAAAAAATTATACTGCAGTAGTTTTCATACCATGAGATAAGTTACTAATATTTTAAAAGACCGGAAAAGCGCCTTAGTGTTATATAAACAATATTATGGTAAAAAAATCTTGCTCAGGAATGCCACTCCCTACAGTCGTCTCGACCTTAAAATACTGACGTAGTGCAAAACATTCACGTGATCGTCACGTAGATCACTTGAAGGAAAATAAGCTACGTATGCTTTATCTTTACTGGAGACATAGAAGATGCCTTTCCATGCTAATATGATTCAGTAAGTAAAATGATACTTACTCCAAGCAAGTTGGTAGCACAAGTCTCCATAGCAATACATTGAAAGCTTACTTGAATGGCACGCAACCAAACGCGGCATCGCAGCGAAGCTGTGCGAATGCTAACTCTCTATAGATTTAATCTAATGCAGACAAGATTTAAATTGGAATTTAGTGGTTGAAACAATTGAAATCATACTTAGAATAATATCCACAGTTTGAATGTCTTAATAACACAGTTCATGGTGAATCACGTACACGATATCGCTTATTTAAGCTTACTATCTGGACGATTTTATTACTTTGTAATTAATTGTCTGTTTTGCATAGTGTATAATATTGAAAAAACGTATAAATATCTAGTAAGGTTTTATTATCTAGATTATTGTAATAATACAACTACAAAATGTATCTAGTAGCAGTCAAAAAAAAACATTACTTAGGTAGTGGTGAGGCTTCGTTAGTCACAGCTTTGATTAAGTAACAGCTGCAAAAAATTGCGAAAACATTGCTAAACTTAACTAACTCATAAAAAAACTCCTCGTATTCAGATAGACACCAAAAACTCGTTATCGATCACAAGAAGACAGTTGTAAGTAGGTACTTTCCACGCAACTGTAGGATTACACTACGTATAAATATATACAATCATCCTACTAAGGATTCTAAGCAGGTTTACACTAGAGTTTGATCTCATAATAAAATATAGGTGTTATTTAATGTGTGCACTCTGCACTGCAGAGCAATAAAACTGGACAACAATGTAGTGCGCCACGTGCGTCTAATGATGGAATTCAATCACGAACTTCATTTATTGGTTAGCAGAGAAAGGAATGTGTCAATGCGGACAGATTATCTAATACCTGGTAAGAGTTACGTAATTTTTCTTTCATTATATTCAGAAATAGATCGATCGATTATATTTAGATATCGCTGTTGAGGATAGAGCGAAGTGGTGAAGATTAGCACAGAAAGCTGACCCCATCACCGTGTGGGATTCATAGCTAAGCAGATAGAGATACTTATTTAAAAATAAGTTATAAGAATCTTCTTACGGAAACCTTAGAAAATATAATGAGTGTTTTTCCTACAAAGTTATTAATTACTTACCTAGAGGCTCCTGGCCATATTTAGAAACGGCAAGAAAATATCACTTTGGTTTTATTATATCACAGGCGATGGCATCTAAAACAGTAATTAAATATAATTATGTACATAATCATTCAGTTCTTTTTTTTTCATGTACCTACATAATTATAATGACATTAATAACAGAGTACACCCCTTTTAAGGATGCTCAACGTATGTATTCTCAATACAGATACTTTTTCCTACACTAAACGACAGTCGGGAAGAAAGTATCGATTTTTACTACATTATGTTTTACGTTTATCGATAAGGTAAAGATCCCAGTGCTCGACACTGACCTAAGGCTTGACACTTTAAATTTTATGTCACAGGGGTGAACAATAGTTGTCAAGTCGTTCAGATATTTGTTTCCCTAGCTACTACTAGGGTAGACGCTCCAGTGAATGAGCAAAATGCCCTTTTTCTCTTAAATTAAGAGTTCTGTATATATCTAGAACACTTGGTAATTTTTTCTCTATGAGAAGCATTATTTGTAAGGTTTTTGTGACATTTACATCGACTAAAGTCCAATAGTTGTAAAACGAGAGAGCTTTAAAGTTAACAGGTTAAGGGTGTAGATTTTTAGTAGGGGACGGTAATAAGCAGTCAAGTACATACATTTAAGTAGTTGACCTGTTGTTAGCTGACCTGTTCCTTTACCATGAGTTTACATGACCGTACTCGCTAGCGACTGCGTAAAAACTTGTATGGGCAAAAGTACAGCGCCTCTGGCGGTTACGCAATAGAACTAAGAATCGGTATACTAAATCGTTTACGCAGTCGCTAGCGAATACGGTCATGCAAACTCATGGTAAAGGCACTGACATTTTATTTTTATAAACCTGGGGCTTATGGTGTCTGAGTTTTTCATACATTTGATCAAAATACCGTTATTAACATATCGTTTCATGTTACCTAAAGTTAAAATCTTGTTTTTAGGGTTCCGTAGTAAACAAGGAACCCTTATAGTTTCGCCATGTCTGCCCGTCCGTCCCCCGCTTTTCTCAGTAACCGTTAGTACTAGAAAGCTGTAATTTGGCATGAGTATACATATCAATGACGCCGACAAAACGGTAGAATAAAATCATAAACAAAAATTTTTTTAGGGTACCTCCCCTAAGTGGTGGTGCAATTCTTTTTCTTCCAAACCCCATCGTGTGGGGTATCGTTGGATAGCTCTTTCGAAAATATTATAAGGTTTCTAAAAGTTTTTGATTCAATCGGTTGGCGTGACCCGCCCCCCCCCCCCCCCCTGCCAACTAAACGGTGGCTACTAGGCATGTAAAAAAATCATGATATTAGTATATATACGATGAATTTAAAAGGAAAACTATCACAGCTACCGTAAAGGGCAAAAATATGTATACCACACAACATCTCAAAAAAGTACATCATCAGTAAGATCAGTAAAAACCCTTCTACGGGTTCGTAATTCCGCATATGACCGGTGACGTGATGGACGGACAACTACGGAACCCTACACTGTGCGTGGCCCGACACGCACTTGGCCGGTTTTTTTAAATCACGTTCTATAACAAGAACTTAACAAGTTTACTTTTCATTGACATAACTATAAATTATTTGTCTATCGTCAGGCCAGTGTTCGAACAAAACTTGGTTTGGTAACATTTAAAGTATGTTCATTAACTGGTTTGAAGTTACCAGTACATGAACATCGAACGATAATTAACCAGTTCATTTACTGGCTTCAGTATTTTTTTTATAACCAGTTAATGGACTAACATTTCTTACAATGTTTCAATTGTTTTAGCAAAATTATCTCAAAAAACTGGTGTCGCGTACTTTTTAAGATTGAGATAACTGTAAACCAAATCGGTAAACAGCTGTTCAAAGTAAAAATCATAGTCAAAACAGTAGTTTATTCACTGGTTTCCTTTGTTCATTTACTAGAAGCTCGCGATCATTCACTGGTGATTTCCCATTTATTTGGCATTGATTATGAAATACTACTGCAAAAGTGATGTAACGTAAGCCAACAGAATAGTTGCTTGTCCAATAAAAGGGAACCATGGCCGATATTAAGTATAGCTATCTTATACAGAAAGATTTTAGATATCTAAAAAGTTCTTAAGGGTTAATTCACTGGGAGCGTTTACCTTAACTACTTTGGCGTGCAATAAAGAACATTTTGTATCCTAGTCAAATTTTGCAAACAGTTTTGCGGGACGTTGTATTTGTGGTTAAAGAATTTATTTATCTCAAAGAAATTTTACATTTCACTTAAACTAGAGATATACATACATTAATTATAAAGTAAAAACTAGGTGAGCACGGAGTCTCTAAGGTAGATACTAATTACAAAATGAGCATATATTTTGTGCCACAATATTTAGAAACATAATTATAAAGGAAAATTAAAATTATCGTGCCCATTTTGTCGGGTATATTTTAAACATAGTATTGTTCAGTACTACAATGTTGCTAATCACTTTAACAGCTAAGGTGCCAATACATTTACGACTTTGAGTCTATACAGGTTGGGTTCATCATCGGTTCCTTGCCTATGCGTTATCGCGTCCATGCAGAAACTTGCCATTATTGCCAGGGCCGGATTTAGATGTTTTGTATTACATAGTCCATCAGTTGGCGTTTATAAATATAATATTTTTTACACTCTTTAATAGTTTTAGGTAGTTTAATGTAAAACTGTGCTTCTTCGTAACATATATTTTAAGTCATGTCATTTGCTTTACTGAATAAATAGTGTACATTGAAATTCTCACACCCTAAAGACCTAGGTCCACATCCCGGAAGCCCAACGATGTCACCGAGTATTAACATTCACCAACACTGACCGGCCCGCACGTACCAGAATAGAATAGAGTCATAATATTTTATGATCCCTTGTACTCCTTACTAGTGCGAAGGCGGTGTTCGAATTTTAAATAATTAATTCTAGCGGTCGAAAGGCGACGAGTCAAAACAAATGACTACGAGGGCCTATGCTGATGTGTAAGAGTAACTAATGAACGATAAAAAAATGATTAACTTATTGATTTGCACCCGCAAATTACAGGCTGTAAACATTAGGTACCTATTCATTCTCCGGAAATTATTTATTTATTATTATATTTATTAGTACTCCCAGTTCAACCTCACGTTCTAATTTAAGAACAATAAAGTAAATTAAATTAATTTATAAATTAAAGTTTTGAAAGTGTAAGAAATAGAATGATCGAGAAATGGAATGTAATATTAATTAATTAGTTCTAAGAGATTAAACTTTTGCAATACCTATGTTACGAAACACCAGACTTGAAGTTTTATGAACTGCAAAATACCTATATTATATATATATGCTAAAATACAATTTCATCTTACACCAAACAAATAGGTACATATTAAACCCACATTGGGTTACGTATGTACCTACCTATTTCTTATATTTAAAAAACCGGACAAGTACATTCGGATTAGCCCACCGAAGGTTCTGTACAAATTTTTAGGTATTGACTACGTACATTAAATTAAGAGTATTTTTTTTTATGATTTAACCCCTAATGTATAGTTTTTAGATTTTTCCCTGTACTTGTAGTATAAGACGATATAACTTGTCAAATTTCAGAGTTCTAGTGTCAACGGAAAGTAGATAAATACAGGATGTGACAAAAGTAGTTAGGGTCCGTTTAAGGGCATATCCGGTATCGTGTTCTGATTAGAAAAAAGTAGAAGAATATTTTTTTTGATGCAATATATTTTTGTCCCTTGTATGGACAGTTGGCTGACTTGGACGACATGCCCCATAGAAAAAAAATTTTTTTTCGCGTAAAAAAAAATTTTTCCCAATCAGAATACGATACCGTCACTATTTTTTTTACACCCTGTATCTAAATAAAAAGTATTAATAATCTTATCCGGCAGTATCTTTTTTTAAGATAATATATAATATATTTATATATTATCTTTAAAAAATCTTCTTTTTTTGTATGTTATATTTGAATTTTTACAGCTTCAAGGGACTGTAGACCTAAGTAAATGATTTTAATTTCAACTCGATATCTCCACGCGTACCATAGATAAAGGGTCTGACAGACAAACAGACAAATGGACAACAAAGTGATCCTATAAGGGTTCCGTTTTTTTCCTTCTGAGATAAGAAACCCTAAAAACTTAATGAATGAAATTAGTCCCTACCGATTTCGAATATTTAAAATATTCGAACGCATTACAATTTCATCTTACACTAAAATCAATGTAAGTAGGTATTTTTATATGTACCTTGCTATTTCTTACTTCAAAACCAATGAATGAAATGGCTGCAAACCAATTTCCGTTTAAAACATTCGAAAGTATAAAACGTAGGCCGGTTTATGCATAGGCCATAGATAGAGTTGCATAATGTTTGCGTGTCATACGAAATGCTTATTTGCTGTATTGTTAAATTGTACAGTGCACAGAATCATCTTTAAAAGATAGTAAACAGAGCCAAACACGCAACGCCTTTGCAGTCTGGTGCATACCACATTGAGTTTTCCTTTTAAATTTCATGCAGTTTATAAAGGAGAAATAATTTTGAAGACTACTCTATTGAGCAGCATATATATGCCTGGCTGTAAATAAAAATCAAGCTGTAATCTTTGTTCAGCAAACATTGTTATAATCAGTCAACAATTTAGCCAATATCAGTCCGCTGTCTGGCTAATTATATAATAGTTTCTTGGCCAGTAAGATTTCACAATGGGTCAGCAGAGAAAACATGTCTTTAAGCAACTTATTTGACCCTAAGAACCGTACAAGAAAAGTAGGTCAGGTTAGATTATAACTGCGAACCTCACAGAACCGAATTTCTACCAAGTAGGTTAGATCGAGTTACATTTGCTACTCAGAACTGGACTGCTACCAGAAATGTTAGTTATGTTATGTTAGAACTGCCACCCTCAGAGAATTGAACTGCTACTCATACTAGAAAACTAGATTAGGTTTAGAACTTCATTACTCACATTTTACTCCCACCAAAATCACTCATACAATCCTGAACTATGTATAGCACCACTTTTTAATTTAAGTAGATCTTATCTTATAATTTTGCGTAAATATTTTTTGAAATTTGACTGAGCATACAAATAGATTGTTATTTACAACACCAGTAAAACAGGCCGTACAATTAAAACGCCATAAGTGTCGTGACCCGTTACAGTGCCGTATCTTCCTTTTCTGCTATCTCTCCCTGGATTAGAACATCGCGCTATGGCAGGCTTGCATATGTTCAAGCGATTTTTCACGGCTCCGGAACCCGTGTTCAAAGGGCACGCAGCAGTGTCGCAATCACGATCCCTGATCACGACTACTCCTCTACTATTTATTCTTAGTCTACTTCTGAATCTGGCCAATGGAAAACCACCCTTGATTCGCCCCCGCTTAGGTTCAAAATGACCGCAAAAATATGCTTGTCTGGCAACAAATTACAGTCTGTGAGTCAGCAGAGATATTTTCCACTTTAAAGATATTCAAATAGAGCTTATAGCAAGGGAAACGTAAGGATGGGAAGACGGCAAAATGTCTCTAAACCGTGTCGCTACTAGCCTTAAAAGCATTAAGTTTATTTTAGAGATAATAATCATTGCGCATGCGAATGCTTTATTGTTAAGATAAAGTTGTCGTTTCATTTGTTTTTGGTTAGCTCTAGTTTTAATTGTTAATTGGTTAGATTCAAGCCTGAAATATTCCCAATTTGACTAAATTGGAATAAACTTTGTTAAACTTGTCTTAAACGCCACGATTGTTCAGTATAGTTGTTTGACGGTTAGTGGTGAAAATGAACTGTATTAACTATGTATATATATTTTAAAAATTACATAATAAAATATCCTGCGAAATGTTTTAAAACACCAGTCTATAAATACATTCATATGTATTTGTTTATACTGGATGGAAGTCAAGAATTCTTTCAGTTTCTTTCTGGAGCAAGGCCATAAATTCAGCGTAACAAAGTGGATGAGTCAAATGCATGAATGGTTCTCTCTTGGGTAGGAAAATGTTAGAAATTCTCGCATCGCATCCTTCCGTATTAAAATGTTACAGTGAAACTATTGCTTAATACATCTTTAAACGGTTTTTTTACATACCTATTAGAAAATTGGAAAGAGCGCAGAATTATTAATTACTAAGATTCTTGGTAGGGAAAACCGTTTCTACTTTATATGTAAATAAATAGTAACTTCAACAATACGCTGTAGCCGTATATGTATAGTCAGCTACAGAGAAACCTGACCCCATGCGTACAAACTTCTATGCAGGGGATGTTTCTGTGGGGCTAACTGTACATATCAATTTGTCGAGTTCCAATAACTCTGACACCTCGTGGTAACAGTAACCGTAGAAAAATATGTAGGAGGGTCGTTAGTCTCTAATTATGACTTTATAAGAATTCTACTTGCCTAGCATTAAAAAGAAAAAAGGAAATCAAAGCCAAGCCGGCTTATTAAAATAATTTCGGAGAAGTGCGTGCCGTGCGTTCCAAAACTACCTTTTATCACGCAAACACTGACAAAACAAATTAAAATGTAGCACAAAAAGAATTTGATTTCGTAAACTGGACTTTGTCAGACGGGTAATACGGTAGCTTTTATTTTTGAATGAGTAACGGGTGTTTTGGTAACCTAATCTGTAACTAAACCTGTCCTACTGACTTATGGTGCGGGTGTATCATAAACAAAAAGATTTGGATAACTTTATATACGTATGTAGGCGGTTAGAAAAACTAATTATGTAAGTGCCTATGTAAAATTAAGGTACATACCTAAGTATCAATGTAAAATTAAGGTCCATACCTAAGTACCTATAAAATATATTAAGGAACAATCGAACTAAATACATAAAACAACTTACTTCTGCTGTAACTAATTAATGAAAATTAAGCGCACATTGTTTGACTTTTTGTCGATAAAATAATCAATTAAGAAGTGCCATTCTTGGTGCGTCTTTTTAAGCATTGTTGATATTTGTGCTAAGAGATCACCGGTCTTCCACTTTTTACATAGAATTAGTTTGAGTGTTAACTTAGGTACTTATACTAATACTCCTGTTAAATTATTCTCTTTTATCATAACAGTAATAATAGGAATATCAGTAAACGAAATAGGTACCTAACTTAAACATTTTGAGTAAATATAAAAATCATGAAAGTGTTGTAAGCACCAAAACGTTTGTATAAAAAAATTAAACTTTTTTAGTTTTAAACTTGACAGAAATGTAGAAATGTTACAAAGTTTTATTTTTAATGTGACTCGGACCATTTTATGAACCGATAAAGAAAAAGTCCAAGTTTATAAGGATTATTACCTGCCTAATTAAATAATTCAAATTAAATGATACACTGCCCGAGTATTCTTTCCACTGTTATCTCCCCGCACAGTGAAAGTTAATAATAGCAAGGGTAGGCACCCCTAAAAATTAAAATGGCCGCCGGTGGCGATTGGCGGCCATTATTCATCCAGCCATGCGCGCTGTCATTTGTCTACGCCCGAGATGCAGGGTGGGGTGGAACTATTGTCACTTAGGTATCCGAGTGTGAAAGGAATAAAATACCAAACTACTATTTCGGTACGGTAAAAATAATAGCTTTATTTGCTTTAGTTTGATTCTTGTGATTTTGAATTTAAAATCTGTTAATCTTAAATGTGGTTTTTTTATTATTATTAGGAGACTAAGTTTGGCCTCAGTGAGGGCCAGTTACTTTTTTGAAACGCAACAAGGAAAGGGAAAGAAGAAATGGAAAACAGAGTACAGAAAGGAAGAGAGAATATGAAAGGAAAGAGAAGAGAGGGTTTTACTTAAAACTACTTAAACTACTACCATAATGTCTCGGGGGGCGCGGCCACACTGATTGTTGAAAGCGCCACCTTTTTTTAAACTGAAACTCGATATGAATTTGTACCTAGGTACCTACTGTGGTAACTAACGTGGTATATATATTAATTTTGGGGTATGCTGCACGAGAGGGGTTAGGCACGGGTTTAGAGGTACTGGGAGGAGATCGTAGCTAAAATATAACACTGGAAGCACATACGAAACTAGTATATTTCTTACTTTTAGTGAAATATGCTTACAATAAACTCTTAAATGATTTACAGAACATGTGATTTCGATGGTGTCGTGAAGACAAGTCCCTGGAAAACCATATGTTTCTAGAAGAATGCCAGTTTGACGCATTCTCGAATCATAGTTTAGATTCAATTATCGTATACACGTTATGATTCTGGACCTACACGGCCAGCCTCATATCCAACCTCTACAGTACTTATACTTGTTGTAATAATTACGCCGAGACTTACGAGATTAAGGCTCGGTTTTATAAAGATCCGTTAGACCTTATGTCGGTTTCTTATGTCAAAAAATGTACTGAATTATTAAGATATGACATTTGGTCTAACGGATCTTTATAAAACCCGGCCTAAGTCAATCGACCTTGTTTCATCTTTTTTCTAACATGCGATTGTCAAAGCGATAGCATGCGATAAGATTAATTTTGAGTAGGTAACTAGAAATATATAAAAGTACCATCATCGGAAGTTAATTTTAATAAAACAATTAATGTACATCAATCAGTTTAATTGCTTCAATATGTAGTATACATATTCTCAATATTCCTTTGATAAAAATCTAGATTCAGCATACCTAGTTGTCAATTAACTGAACTGACAATCCGTATAAATATGTACGTTACAAATTGCTTATTTAAAATCCTCTCAATAACTAATACCATAAAAGTCGAGATTTGTCTTAACTTCAACATATAAATTTAACGTTTAACCAATAAACACGTGTTAATAAGTAAATATTTGAAGTAGGAGCATTAAAATCAAGTTTAATGACTCGTAAAAAATAATGCCCTCATAATCGTTCATTCAACGTCAATGTTGACATAAAAGAGCGCCCTCTATCGCCGTAGCATCGAACTGTTACTTCGCTGTGTACGTTACAATCTCGTCCGGATGACAAACGACTTTTATGGCAGTTTTATGACTGTTACATGCTTGTTTATTTACTGTTTTCTAATAGAATGTCAATAAACAATGTTGATAACAATAAAACGAGAGATATTGCGCGCGATAGCCGTCGGCTTTCGGATTCAAGCATTTTGTTAATAACGACATCTAGTGGTGGGTAGGAGGACTAAGTGCTAGTTTTTTCGAGGAGCGTCGAACGCATTCATTTTAATAGGAACTCGGAAGTGGATAAGGCCAAGTTTTTAGAATTAGTTATTTTAACCATGTGTAGTTTTGTAAGCAAATATGGAAATTACGGAAAAGTGAAACAGGTATTTAAATACGAAAAATTTCTATGAAAAATGAGTACTTTTAAAAACAAACTTCCTCCGGAACTTTCAACATCTGTACCTAGTTAACGAGCGAATCATCATTTATCACGTTGCTGCACATCAATAATTCATAGCTAATAACAGTGGTATTGACGTAATTAGCGCAATTACGTGCCCACCCAGCGCTCGCGCAAAACGCTACCGTGCTACTCAAATGCCTCAAGTGCATTTTTCAATCAAGTACACTTGAGCTGTTTCATTTTAACCTGATGAAACGGTACTAATCCCCTACGCTGCAAAAAGTCGTAAGTATGGTTGAAAGGAAAACGTTTATCTGACTTTTTGCTAGCGTCCGAGTATATGGTATTAATTGAATTTATCTTCATCTAAGTCAAGCAAGATAATTGCGTTCTTCACCTTTGTGAAGGCGCTGTAAGGTTAAGCTCCGCATCGTTAAAGGTGCGTGAACGGTTGACAATAGGTGCGTGGTCTGATCATTGCAGAGATAACCCTTTGTAAACCATTTCAGCTAACGACAGTGTTTAAAACTGTGTCACCTAATATCTTTTTATATAAAATGTATTCTTTATGTATAGTGTTCATTCCAATAAGGTATTACTAACAGGTATTTTGTGAAAGTACAAAATCCCATACACAGA
Source organism: Epiblema foenella (assembly GCA_963556455.1). Classification (NCBI taxonomy): domain Eukaryota; kingdom Metazoa; phylum Arthropoda; class Insecta; order Lepidoptera; family Tortricidae; genus Epiblema; species Epiblema foenella. The sequence goes on along the minus strand of OY747098.1, from coordinate 25,128,341 downwards.
TTCCGCCACAACAAAAGCGGAAGTGGTAAAACACTATAAAGAGGTGGTCTGAAAATTCAAGAAGAGGTACATATTTTCTACCTACCTTTCTTTCGCTTTATTCCAATAATATTTAGCAAACCAAATCCACTAATCCACCCTCATACATCATCGACAGCTGAGAGTTTATCTATGCGTTATTGTACATTATAGGGGAACAATTACACATCCATTAATCAGGACACTGGATATTGCGGCCCCGGGCAACCCTTTGTTGAGTTACACCCTCCCGCCTAAAGACCCGCACTTGATTAGTCGCGGTAACTTACTTTTTAGCCTTTTGTGTTCCTTTTTGGAAGTCAAAACGAGACTTCTAGTTTTCAGAGCCGAAATATTCTACATATGTGCTAATTTTATTTTGTATGTTAAATTATAATTGGTTTAGTCTTAAAAATGCAAATATGTTAAAGGTTATAATTAATAATTATCAAATGTGTAAAAAATTCAAAAGATCCTTATCTAAGCAAATTAAGGCGGAAAATAGATCATGATTGAGAATGTCAGATGTGAGTATTTGTTCACTGCAGCTCATATGAATCGATGACGAATAAAAGGCGTTAAAAATACCAGCAGACATATGGTACAAAGCCAGTTTATTGCGATCGCATAGAAATATCTAATAATATTCTAATTAGCAACGGTTTATTACAAGGAGTCTTATAGGAATTAGAATACAAAATACTAATAGCAAAGGTTTATATTATATACTACTAACATTGTCAAAATACGACCACATTTTGTGGTGTTCGGAATGATAACTGTGTTTACTTTTCCTGAAATCTCATTCAAGATAAAAACAAAAGTGACTTCTTAAATAATGGCATTGTTATTTGTTTTGTGCATAATCACATAATTCTCGGTGGAATTAATAGTTTTGTAACGGCTTGTAGAAGATTAATGAAGAGAATTATTTTAACGCCTCCGAAACCATGAAATTGTATTTCACTGCGCAGTATTTTCAATTAGGAGATTTTTTGGAACCTATCCAACACTAAGAGGAATTCGTGTATAGTAATATTATTGTATGGACAGAGCTAAAATCAAGAGTAGGTAGTGGTTAATTGTCACTACTCTCTAAAGTTTATGCCGCATAGAAATAAGTGCTTTATGAGTATTACGTAACTCAGTGGATTAAAATCAGCATGGAACAGTCTTACACAAATCGATCTAGTCCCTAATTAAGTACCGGTGACACGAATGTGTTGAAGGACCTGCCCATCTGACTTGGCCTGAGCACTACTGTGCCTCGAGTTTGGCATTATTTTGTTTGTCCACCTTTTACATTACCTAAATATTTACAGATTAAACTAAAACATTTTTTGTTGGTATAGGTACTTTCTTTTTTCAAGTGAGGGAGGAAGTTGCCGAGTCGTACGGGGAAGTCAAGAAATAAAGAAGAGTGGCGGTTACTCCACCGACAAGAGCGAAGCTCTTAAGTTTTGATGATGATGAGGTACTTTCTGTGTGACTGTTTTGATTATTCTGAGCCGTATGAACTCTGGTTTTATTCTACTACCTTTTTAATAATAACCAACGAGTCTTACTCTTCTTTTATAAACCATTCTATCTAAATAATAGCTGCCGGCCCCTAATCACTACCCCGTGTGAGCAGAAGGCAGTAACTGCGTTTTAAAGAGGCGACGCTAGCGCCACGCCAGCCATTAATTATTTCGGGCGAACAAATGACGCACCTGATTAATGATTTACGTACACAATTCCACGTCCACACCGACCTATGTACATGCGCCTACAGGTATATAGGAATGAAACATTGTACAGACGTGATACACAGACCATCGTTTATAGAAAGTATGCTTTTGTTTTGTATTTTCGGGAACATGATGAAATTCGATCGGTTGTAGGACTTACTATTCTAACTTTTCTGTGGGTATAACTAGAAAACTAATATAAACTGCCATAGAAAAACATTAAACAGTGTCGTTTGGTGTTAGCTGTAAAACAAGATGGCATCCTAAACGTAAACAGGTGAGTACCCGTTTATTGAAATATTTTTTTATATATTTAGTTTTCAATTATGAATATTTTATAATATATAAATTCTGATGTCTGAACTGTCAAGACTCGTCTTTGATCGTGTGTGGCAGACATAGCTATTGTTAGTTCGGCTGGCACATGGGATAGATGCCAGACCGCTAGATTAGTATTAAATAGTTTGTTTCTGTTTCTTTATTATCATCAGGACCGCCTGTTTGTTCTCGACAAGACTTTTTATGAAGTGAAAAATAAGAAAATTCAGAGTTGGGTTAAAAATAGCTCCATTACAATCTAAAACTCGAATATAAACACCGTATCCCTAAATCATTTCATTGGAATTATCAAAAGTTTTGTCATAGTTTGACTTCAAACCATTTTAAGTAAGGGTTCTTCAAGAATTTGTATTTTTCTACAATACATAGAAAAGAACTCATGGAGCCAGGAAATTTGGAAAAAAAATCGTCTTTTAAACTGCTGCGAGCACTACTATTTCTTCCTTATTTATGGGTTTCTATTTACTTAAATACCACATATATGAAATCCAGCATGCATAGTTAAGTATAATTATCGACAATATTATACAACACTTGATAACCATAACTAATTACATTTCTCTGGTAGCAACATGACCTTGTAATACCTTTCAATCGATTGTAATATTTAAAGGAATCATTGTTACATTCTTAGAATATAAATATGTAGAATATATACATAAATTAAATCTAGCGTACCTACACGGTCAACTATGTCGAATGCTATAGGGTGACTATAATGAAATTGATTTCCCTGGCAATAAAATGCATCCTTGATAATCCGCCATTTTTATTAGAGCCCCCGCAACATTGGCCGGTCAGGTGGCTCTCCAAAGGGTCGCGGGTTCGAACCGAGTCGACACTTTTCCGTGATTTATCTGCCCACCCGTTTTAATTTTGTTCCGATATATAAACGTATGCTGTATACGGAACTTACGTAGGTATAAAAAATCGATAATATTGTGGAGGGGATTTAAAAAATACAAACGTAATCTGCGCGCTTACTGTTCATTTCATAAAACGTTCATTAGATATAATTATATAGCAGTCCATGCATTCGTAAACATGGTTTATGTACCTACACCTCCTTAACTCCACTGTGAATGGATATTTCATTTATATATGTTAACACTATGATTAGGCAGTTAACAATCAATATTATATGTAATATTATAACAACAGTAAAGCGAATTAAAAAAAAGTTGTACCTCGTATCACAATCTTAAGTAACTTTTTGGAACTTTCGGAAGTTTTGCAAATTTAAATACAATAAATTAGTATTGAAGGGAATAATTTAGTATTCCTGAAGTGAATTAAATGTGTAATTTAAGATTTTCTAGTATTGTTTTTATTGATATTAGGAATAACCTAAGGTTCTGAATAATATTAAGGCAGGGAAAAGTGTAAATTGTTGTTCTCAGATAAAAATGTGTACTATTTATTATGTAGTTACCTAGTACACAATATATTTTCAATAATAGACATAGAATAAACAGAAAAGTATACCATTGATTATAGACAATTAGTAAAGAATATTTATTCAACTTATTTTCATCCTATAATTTAGCATTAAGTACTATAATTTGATTGCCTCTATAATTTTCATTCTAGCATGGATTCTTTTTCATTCTAGAATTAAATTTATTATGGTTCAGAACATTACCGTCACCACATTCGATATTACAACTTAAAAAAGCCTGAAAACCTTCTGAGCTCGGGTCTAAGTCTGAACCCAGCAAGATTTAGCTGCGGGATAATATCGGTTCCCATTTAGCATCGGCGCCAGTATCACAATAGGTACTGAATGCCAGCCGATTTAAATTTATTTCGGACGTCGGTTACTTCCAATTTAAACCTCTTAATCCGCTATGATATATGTCGGTATTCAGCGGGATTAAAAGTTCTACGGAAAATAACCGGGAAAACCTTTTCCGGGGTCGGATTGACCCAGGCAGCCAGGATTAGGTGACCGGGATTGAATATACATAAATCTCGGAGGCTTTAGGGGCGCAATTAAGGCTGATAAGTCATTCCGCGATGATGCGGGCTAGTCGCAGATTCGCACAAACATAATTCCGATATTAAAATTCAGTCCGTGCAATGGTCGGGTGGGCATGGTGTCATAAATTATTCAATTTCATAGTAATAAAATACGCGTGACTGGCGCTACGGCATGAAAACTTTTCAGCAATTACGGGTCGAATATAACAAAAAGCGCGGTCGAACCGCGCGGGCCGCCTGCGCCTGACCCGCGGAATAACTCATGCATCAGCTTGCGGGGAAGGGTCGAGTGCAGTGACTTATAGTTTGTATTAATACGTCTCGTATAGAATCCGATCGGACTCCCGTTTCATTAAGTTAATTGAATTAATATTCAAAACTTGATTTATTAGCTATGTTCGGTAATTATGAAATGTTACGTAAGGGCCTTCTTGCATTGAGGCTCAATAACATCAATCAAAATTTTAACTACGTATTCTACCGACACGTAATATTACTTTTTCAGTACACGTTAACTAGATTTATCTGTAAGGCCGGGTTTTATAAAGATCCGTTAGACCAAATGTCAGATCAAATTTTAGTAACTCAGTACATTTTTTGACATAACAAACCGAGATAAGGTCTAACGGATCTTTATAAAACCGAGCCTAAGTCGCAGACCGCAGACAGTTCAAAAGCAAATTAACTAAAATATGTATTATTTTTTTGTTTTTAGTTATACGGAGTCCAACGGAAGAGAGCCACAAGCGCATTAAAATTACCGGGTGGAAATTTTAATTTCTATTCTTTCCCTTACTAACCAGATTCACTAAACAACTTCCAACTTAGAATAATTTTACACATCTATTGCATTCACAACACCGTATTCTACAAATTTGGGAGCACAGTAGTGTCGGCGCCAAGCAACAACCGCAAATTCAAAAGTCAATATCACAATTTATGATAGAATGGCTGTGTAACGGCTGTCAAAAATAATCTCCTCTTTGTGCCTACACTACGTCGTCAAAGTAATAACAAGTATGAACATAATAACTGTAATTGCGGTTTCACAATTGTCGCGAACGTTTTCCCAGCGATTTACAAGCAAAAACTATGGCTACATCGTACATGATCTGCAAGTGATTTATAGCGGTTTAATTAAAACAATTAGTCACGGTATACACGTAAGCAAACAATCATAGTATCACCTGTGATGCTTAAAGAATTAGCCTCGTCAAAATGGAGAATTTTATAAATAAGTACTGACAAAAGAAAAAAACACATTAGTGCTTATTTAACAGCTTCAAAAAATTGCAAAAAATGTTTGATGTTCGTAATGACTGATATTGATGACTTCTTAGACAGGCATATTCAGTTCGGGTTCGGATCATTATCGAACACAGAAATACCTAAACGCCTATTTGAAATACCTTTTTATAGTTTAAAATTGGGAGGTTAGTGTCAATGTAGTAAGTCTACTTTTATACATTTAATTTTAAAAAAATGAGATTTATCCTCTAACTAAAATACTTCGTTGATTGGACTACCGAGGAATCTAGTCGCGTGCGCGAGAGCATTATAGTCAACGTGTTGAACTAACACGTTATTGTATTTCAATAGCACGTTAACGCCGGTAACTAACGCTAAAGGCTCGAAGACAGTTAGTTTCGTTTTAAATTATACCATTAGTTACCAATTAAAAATAATAATATTAATCTTATACCAATTTAGTATTTTCTAATTAAGAGTTTTGCCAATAGAATCTTGTTTCGTGTTCCCATAGTTGTATATAATGTACGAAACGACCAAAGTGTCTTCGATTAAAAATGTACCAATGTAATAATAAAGAAGTCCACTCCACACTTAGTTACCACGGATGAGAACGATCTAAGCAGCCATTAAAATTAGGGTTGGGCCTCAAAACTCGCGACTAGGGCAGGGCCGGGCGCGCCTCGGGGCTCGGCCAAAAAAACGAACGAAAACACACATCCGAACATACCTACGGCGCAACCGAGCGCCGACGCCGATGAGATGAAATATTTCTCAATGTCCAACCGTTGTTCTTGTAACTTGTAACTCAATATTGAACTCGGCCAATACTTCTTATTGCTATCAATTATTTATTCTTATTGCGGTCCCACAAAGCGCGGCACCAAATAACTTTATAATCCGCCGAGCGATTTTTTAATTAATAAAAATCTGTTCACAGTTCACCATTACGTTGCGGGTAAAAAAACAGTTTCGGGATCATCTCTCCTCAGCTATTAAAGCTGGTTTGAAATTAAAAAGCAATTTCGTAACCGTTACTAATTTAGAACGGCGCGGCATGGAGCTCTCAATTTGGGAGGGGCGAACCGGCCGTCGAGGGGGGAGGGGGCCCTAATCTAAAAGCTGTCAGTTAACAGCCCAGACAGCTGCTATGCTCGCTGGCCTTCTATGTACACCGCCCTTGTATCGGATAAGATATACTATCCAACATACTATTATACGTAAACAATTGAAGTTTGCACAAAAAACTGCAATTAGTCGCGTAAATTTTTGTATTACACACAATTTCATGTAACACTTTTTGTGAAAACTCTTTCCCGTTGCGCAACGGTACCTAATTAACGCACACCTTTATCTCTTTTTAAACGCTTCTTGATTAATATCAGGAAGTTCAATTTCTTCCACTAATTAATGCAGATAAATTAAGCATAGAAACTAGAATTAATTCATTGACAAAAAAAGAACTATAAATTCACTTCCCACATTTTAGACAGATTCAAATCTTTAAGCAATCTAATACGTGCGCCTACGCATCTCTAGATTTAAAATTCGAACGACGAAAATTGAACTCTGGTCGGTTGTAATAATAAACACGACGAATAATTTGCATTATAAATCGAAAATCCATTTTCGGCGACACTAATTCCGCTTCTTCTTTACGACATTGTATTTTCGTACCTACATTCTATCTACTGTCGATGGCCCGTAATTTAATAGATTTTATGATATTATAAACACATAAATTTGTTTAACGCAGCTCCATGGTGTTTTACTCCTATCAGATAACAAAATGAAGTCTTAAGAGCGAGAATTAAATAAAATTATCCGCTTTGACGAGACGTCATTAACGACATATTCACTAATTTGGATAGCTGATTGAAAATGAATAAAAAATGTTAATTTCACGGCACTTATCTTTATTCATAAGCTTTGATTATGAAGGCTGAATGCTATTAATAAGGATTTTGTATAGTGATAGATTGAAGCTTTGAATTTAATTAAATGCGCAAATGAAGTAGCCCATATTTAAATCTTAAAAGTCAAGCCATTCCAAATCGCAACTTGTCTAATAACGACGTTAATAAATTAATGCATTAATATAATACTTCTTAACGATCTTGACCTCCTAGATATTATTTATTGGTAGCTAAAAATCGAAGCGGTCGAAGCGGTCGAAGTCGAAAAGAAAATCGTATCTTGGTTGTTTGTATTAGCCGAATGCATCGAAGAGGTCCGACGGGATCAAGGGAACCTAATTCTGGGACCGGTTCTGCGCGGCCTCGGCAAATGGCCAGGGACACTTTATAAATTTAAAATAAACCGATTATGCTAAACGAGTGTGCATGTCGATAGATATACGAAATAAATCTTGAATCGTAATCTTTGTGTAAGTATTTCCGATCGATGTTGTTTCAGTTTGCAAATAAACTAGTCAGTTTGGATTAAAGTCCTTAAGAAATTTGATAATAAAACAATATAGAAAATTGCTCAACTTTAATCTACTATTTAGTTTCAATGCCTCCTTTGTTTATCAAAACAATACTATTCTGAAATGATGTACCAAGAATAATTAAAGACAGTAACAAAAGGCGGCCTCGAGAAAGAAATTTCATTATCTCACGGAGTGTCCACTTTTTACGTCGTTGCTCAAAATTTTTTCTTCTGGCGACATTTCAATAGAGACTTAAAACAAACAAGAAAAAAGCTCGCAAGGCTGCAGTGAAAGGCAGGACGCCGTTAAATGAAAGAACTTTGTAAAAAGTTTGACACATTTTTAGAAACATCAGGCACGCAATGTTTGCTCGCGCGGACCGATCGTAAATTTTAGTGTAGCGTCAGGATGAAAAAGGGGACATCATTGTTAAAAAGTTTTAAAACGCGTCCTGTGATTCCGATAGCGTCATAAATCTTAAAGCTAATAATGCGCAATATTTGTTAGTTTTCATCGCCGACGATCGAGATAAGTTCTGAAATCTAGTAGAACATCCTTTAAATCGTTTTCAATCAGAGTAATACACTCAATTTTATCCACCCCAAATATTTACTGTACGATGTATTTTTAGGTTGAGCTCGAGATTTTCCCTTGATTCCGTTTGGCAATCAGATGTTGGATATAGCAGGCGCGGGCGCGCTGGGTGTTCCCCCCGATACATTTCCTCCGCGGATAACAGAAAGAAGTGGGCTTCTTTCAACCGAGGCACGATAAGAATTTCATTTCCTCGCCGCTGAGAAAGAATTCGCTATCTGAGGAAGTGATAAAAGCACTGGATTCAGTTCAGGTGCTGCTAATATTGTGCTCGCGGCTTTTTGAAATCCGAAAGTGCTTGGGGATGTGCCTGATATTGCGGTTAGCTGTTATATTAAATAAATATTTGATTTACACTTTGTACCTTACCCTAATCCAATATAAAGTGAAAAATGATAACCGTTTCAAAAAAAGGAGATACTGCCAGTAACTGTTGATTTGTCTTGGCGGGGGCACTACCGTGCCTCCAGATTAAATTAATTGAACAAATTCTTATTTGACTAGTTTGGCAATGAATAGAAGTAGCACTGAAAGTTTAATTCCAGTTCTCTGCCTTCCCATTTTGGGAGTAGGGTACGGGCGTGATTTTATGTCTACATAATTTGTTAAGCGACGATTTAATAATTGATCGTTCAAGTTCATGGCTGTGGTTTTAGTTGCGTTACATATTTTTTTTAAACGAAGGTTTCATACCCTGGCCAACTTGTTGTTAGCCCAATGTCGTAAGTCTTATATTAAACGGGGATATCAAAATAAAAGGAGCAAACTTCGAAGAACGAAACGAATCGGTCGCAGCTTTGCTTTTATGAATTCCCAAAGCTAGGTCAGAACCTTTGCCTTCGTCTCTGGCAGAAAAAAATAAAATCTCTGTCCGCGCGAAACTGTACCTTATCTAAATTGCATAAGACAGGTTATTATTTAGAGGAGTGGTTCACATAATATGGTTCGATTTTGCTTTTCGGTCTGAGAATCCGGATGACATCTTTTATCGCGATGCATTCCTACTCGCTCCTTAGAGGATCATCGAGCCGCGGGACTGAGCCCTATTTATTTATTGCGACTCAATATTAAATTGATTATTCATATTATTTATTCAAGCAATGACTATTGTCTGAACTCGACTAGTAGGGTAAAGCACATCAACAATGTGAGTATTTAATAAATATGCTTTTCATGGTAGGCTTTAAATTTATAAAGTTCAGAAGTGTTGTAAGTTTAAGTATAAATTGTAAATATTCAATTCATTAGTATTATAATTAAGTACCATACAGGGCTAATTGTATAATTAATACTTACGAATATAAAAATCCTCTAAAAAGTCTTGATCCACTCACAAAAATGATTGTTGACACTGTTTCACCAATTATAAACAATCTCAAATACCACTTGAACACTCGTTAATTAGATATAATTCTTTTTGGTTTCTTGTTGGAACACTATAAATTATCAAACAATCTGACTCTATATTTTGTTATCAGAATCTAATTATATAATAGGAGCGATAAATCTCAGTCCGCAAAACTTGTCCGATACGTATGGACCATACAAATCCTTGTTTACAACTGACACTGTTGTCCATATAACAGAATCGTGTTCGGAGCTCACCTAGCGCGGAGACGGCATCTGCCCGCCATCGCACAAAAACCTACGCCACAATGGACCCCATATCAAAAGCGGTCCAATTTTTTAACTAACACAACATTACAACCCTAGCGCACTAGCTCGACTGTACAAAAAAAGTCACGAGGTCGGGGAAAAATTTCGTAAGCCATTACCCGGCTCCATACAAAAGTTTTGACACGATCACTTTGCGCTTGGGCACGCAGTCTATTTTAGTGGGGTACGAGACGGCAATAGGCGGGCAGTGACTAATGAACGTGCGCATGAGAGAGACGGCTAGATGAATGTATGTCGCATTTGAATAAAGTTTAGGGGGACCAAAGAATATCGTGAGCCACGGGACGCCGAGTAGGTGGTGATAAAGCATTCGTAGCGCGCTCGCTCCCAAATCGAATACGATGAGTAATAATATTTAAAAAGCAAGATTTGTTACCTGTCGAGCGCCCCGAGATAATGCCCTACGTTTTTTGAGAGAAAAATACAATTAACTAGCCCCGAGTTATAAATCATCTTGTTGTACGCACCGGCTCAGGTTGTACAATTATATGTCTTTCATAAAAAAAGGTGACGGTAATAGAAAATTGTAGCGGTTTAGAAGTGGCCTGGCTGAAAAGAACAGATAATTACGGACAAGAATGTAACCGCAGGCACTATTGAAAATTAAACTTTTTTTCAAGTCTACTCAATATAATTGCCAAATGAAACACATCCGCCATTTTTTGTATTGTGCATATTTCAGCATCCGGCTGTAATTACGTGAAAATGTGGTTATTGATATCCAGAGTGGATATATCATTACAAATAGTATTAAGTGATAAAGTAACGACAGCGTCGTACATGTAGGTATACTTTTACATCATTGTAGTAATAAGACGGCATCATTGAAAATAAATAAGGTAATGTCTTAGAATGAAAATAATATACCGGTCTGCACCAACTCATCATTTTAAACAACAATTTAATGAATCTCTCACGAAAATTACTGGAATCAGTCGTAAATTTAAAAGCTCTTAGTGTTTCGTTGCTGCAAGTATGCAATAAGAGGTGAGCACTCAATCGCGGTAATTTTAAAATTGCGACCTGCCCCAAAGCCTCAATTACAACGGCCTGCGAGAGTGCGCCAATCGCCCGTTCGGAAATTGCCGTACAAGAAATTGTCGGGCGCTTTTCAGAATTGCGGCCCCGACAAATCGGGACCCGAACAACGCAAATTGCGGCCCGAGCCGAGCCGAGGGCCGACTCGGAAATTGCACCGAGACCTGCGCAGGAGGTCGTGCTGCGCCTAATGAAGACGTTAAGCTAAATCGTGGCGGTTTTTATAGATTGTTACGGTGTTTATATTGATTTTTATGGGAATATAATTTTATTACCGCATTGTGGGCGTCGGACCACGCTTTGTTGTTATCGCTCGTTCTTCCATGATTTACGCCGGCCGAAATTTCGTAAATTAACACACCGTTTAAAACCAAAAACATTAGTACATACAAAAGTGACGTTAACGCCGTAATAAATTTGAGCATATACAAAAAGCGATGTCACAATAATCAACACAGGCAATTTAATTTAAGCGACTTAAACACGGGGCTATCTTGCGCTGCATCGATATCGGCGCTTCAATTATAAAATAACTTAAGCGGCTGAACTAAACAGACACAAAATACTACAAAGTGCAAAAGAGGCATACAATTCCAACGATGCAGGTGTTATCTTGTGTCATAAATGCCGCATAGGACATTTATACATTTAAAACCTGTTATTTAGGGTGTGCTAAATGACAAAGTGCGCATGTGAGCTCACCAAGAGTGCAATTTTTACTGTGTATCTCGCGATCTGAAGATTGCACATTATAAATTCCAATGATGAGTGTTTAAAATACAACGTGCATGCCAATATGGAACATAAGTATAAAGAATTAAGTTCGAAGTTCGCGACAGAGTTAATTTAAGCTTAAAACGTGTTGAATAAATCACAAAACATCAACGTCTCTAGGTAAGGAGTAATTTTGCGACAGTGCATTAAGAAATGTCTTCTCAATATGCTATCGAGAAAAACAGGGTGTATACGCATGATACACTATATTGGGACTATCCCTATATAGAGTACCTAATAATGTACGGAAGGGACACTAAAACGGGTTTTATCCCTTTGTGTGACAGAAAAAGTTATGTAACTCATTTCCGTGATTTACCTATATCTGCTACGTTCACTATTTTGGTCTTTGACTAGGTAAAAATACATAAAAGTTGTTCACGTCCTCATTTGAAAAAAATGAGTTTATAAATGAAAATACATATGATGTAATTTGATTATATCTTTTTCCCAATTGGAAATAGGTAATTGAAAGCCTACACCCTACTTTATATGAAATTATTCATCACCACGTAGAAAATTATAGAGCTGTCAAATAAATTGAAAACAGAAAAGCCATTCTATATGCTAATGACCTGATTAAAACGATGTAATAATTAAATTACAGCTTTTTCTGTTGCACTAATTACTTTGAATAGGATTGCTAAACGAAGAAATACACAACCTAGGCTGACGTTGTCTGACTTTATACTTTAGAATAGAAAGCTGCATCTTACTTACATATAGCTTTATATACTACTTAGCAATGTTTATTTTATAAATTTTCCACATAAATACGTCACATACATTGTCAACCGCACCGCCAAATTTTCCTCTTCTGGCTCAAAATTTGCATATCATGACTGGTTTTAAATTCAATGCCACGTGAGTTGAGGTGAGTGGGTAGCGTTTAGAACACACCGCAAAACGTGCTTCGTTCAGACACATTGTAATCGACCGGGTTCAAATAGAACGGGCCCTTAACGCGGCCGGCGCTTGCGTCACTGGGCGTCGTGATCGTATGGAGTTGTGGGAATAATTCCCTAACCGCCAAAGACTTTAAGAACGATTTTCATTTGAATAACTGCGTTATGCATGTAAGCTTGTATATGTATTGGGTTATGAATATTGCAGCCGCATAACCGATTGAACACACCTCTTGATGAAGATATTATAAAGCCGGTTTTTCGTATTTGCGGATCGGGACTCGATAGATAGGTATAGGTGGTATTTTTAAATTTAGAATCAGGGTTTCAAAACTCTATGAAAACTGTAGCGGCCTGATTGCGAAATATCTCTTTCTTTCTTCTTAAATCATAAGCAATTCAAACATCTACCTACTGGAATATTAAATAAAAATAAATAAATGAATGAAATAAATTTATGAACTTTATTCTGCAAGTAGGCCGCAAAGGCACTTTTACAAGTCAAAAACTACTAGCGTTTCTCATGAGACCACTGCCGAGAAGAAACGCCGAAAGAAACTCGACAGTCAGTCATTTTCTCCAAAAATATGCTTATTACAATGATACTACTTAACCTACTTAAGTTTTAAGTGGTAAACAACAAAAGAGAATTGAAAGAAAAACGAGAAAAGTTAACCATAGGTATTTATTCATTTCTTAATTCATGGTAGTTTCATATTAATTAGCATCGAGAAAATCGCTGTTGATTTTTTAATAAAGTTTTTTTGTGTGTTGGAGCATCACTTCAAATAAATATTTAATTTTGTCGAAATGTTTAACTTCATCAAGTCCTTATAACGCGCTCTATCTGTCAATTCGAAACTATTTTAGAACCAATATACCCCGCACCAATCCCACCAATATTTCAACCGAAGCCACCCTCAAACTAATCTAAACGGCCTCTTTTAAAACTAATAAAAGAGGTCGTTAAAAATAGCCCCCGAAAATCTCGAGTACGCGCGTTTTATCTTCGGTAAACAGCCATGCCCCGGCAGCTAATGATAGACATCCATCAACGTACAGAGTAAATACAGAGCCAAGTTCGGTGAATGAAAGCAGTGTTTTAATGGTGCTGTGAGGCATGGCGCGAGCGTGAGCGGCGTTTGACGCGAGACTAGTGAAGCCACGACGGTATGACTTATGGTCTGTGTTGGAAATTGGACTTGGTTTTTAATTTTTACTTTAGCGTTTTGTTAATATTTTTCTGACTTGGGTGGATTGACGGGAATATGCAAGCAAAAGGACCCGAGTGGAGCAAAAGTGGAGAAAAAAATGTTCTGTATCTTGGCAACCCCTGAACCAATTTGGTCCATGTTCCAACTATAAAAACATTTTTACCTCATTAATTCGCATATCAAATTTCACGATGTTTCAATCAACTATACTCGTGTTATCATGGATTGTAGCGACAAAACTCCCAGTAGCTCGATTCCACTCACACCTCAGATTCGGTTGAAACCGCTCAACCAATCTCACTGGAGCGCAAACTCTTAGAGTATTCCAGTGTTCCAAACCACACGCGTGGTCGTACCGGAGGTTTCCCCTGGATTTTCCCCAGGCTACTCTCCAACCGCGCACTCCTATTGCTTTATTGGGCTCGGCCTATAAAGCCACAGTCAGGTTCAAAAAAAAAACAGTGATACATACATAATAAATGATCGAACAAATGGATTTTTCAAGTAGACTCGGAGTACTTCGCTTTCTTTGCCCACTAGTAAATTAGATTAACCTTATTTATCAATTTTAAGAACAGGCCTGTAGATAAATATAATCGTGTGTACTTTACACAACATTTTCTTGCAATTTTATGTTCACTTACGCCACAGATATGTCAATTGAAAATGTAGCACATTGAGTCAACATTTCGATCGAACCTCAACCCTGTGGTGCTACAGCTTTATAATTCTGCAGTAATTACAAAGGAGGTCCGGCGGCCGCAATTTTGTCTTGTACCGATCGTGCTGTACATAAATTATCAGATATTGATGAAGACATCGGGCTTGCGAACCGAACAACAATTAAATATCGCTTTTTTGGACGCAGGGCTGGCTCTTGATACGATTTTAATGTTCTGAGATTTAATGCCAATCTTTATGTGTGAGGAAATTAAATTAACTCGCGATGATAAACATGTTTTTATTATAAATGCCAGTTTAGTTTGTTTTTATAAGATTAATTATATAGATAATATACATGCAATGGATTAAGGGATTTATTGTACGTACCTATACCTATCGTACAATGATGGATCACTTACTAGATGCACTGACCGATCGTCAGATACTGCAAGCTGATGCAGATGATGTCAAAAGCTACTTTGCACAGACCTGTTGAAGCGGTTTTGTCACTAAAACTTGTCAACGATACGTGATTTATTAGAAACGATCGAGTTAGTACCTATATACATAACTAAAATCCAGTTTGAGTTAAAATCGTCAACCCTACACGTTCCGCTGACTCCAGACTCCTGATGAAGCCCTACGTGCCACCAATGCACTATGAGGACAATTATCGATATTTTCGTCGTCCAACCGAATGTTTTGCGGGAACTTTATTAATAATCGATTGTTTTCGCGTCAGCTTTTGCACTTCGGTGAATCTGTAATGAACGGAGTAAAAAAATGATTTCCTTTCCAGTTTTAACGTGTCAGTCAATCAGATAACTGGCTTCACCTAATTTTGATGATAATGACGGTGTGGAACAAATAAGATTAATCACGCGCCGTTTTCAAGGGGTCATAATTAGTGAGATGCCGGTTGGGATTTTCTCACATAAGTCTTGGTAATTAGCGTACATTTTTAGTGTTAACAGTGTGTAAATCTGGTGTGCTATGTAACTGCTCGGAGATTATAAAATATTTATATATATTTTCATTGTGGTGAACCTATTTGTTCGACACGAATCTACTTTCGGAAGGCAGTTTACAGATAAATCAAAACTATGTATTAAACCAAGGCGACACGATCGCTACATTTCACATCCCAAGCCCTATTTCTCATACGAAATTAAGAAAGAAAAACGTGTCTCCAGTAGTCAGACCGGCGCAATTAGGTTTATATTATTTGCGTTTTATTATTGAAGTATAATCGAACAATCGTAGTGAGAGACAGTCCATGATTTACGCTCTCGCCTCGGCCTGCATCGCCTTAAGCCGCGGCCTAAGAATAAAAGTCACGATTGTAATTTTAAATGTCGATACGGTTTGATGATTTTATTATTCGCTCATGTTATTTATATCTTTTACCGTCTTTATGTTAAATGATAGTAATTGTTTGTTGTGAACGTAGATGGAATAGCTTTTGAACCACAGGTGATATGCTTGAAGTTAGATGTTTATTGTGGCAATAGAAACATTTAAGGTAGTAATCTTTCTTTATGTAATGAATACTCATTCATTACCGTAGGCCGACAAAATGACGTAGAGAATTCGGAGTGACTTAGTACTTTGTGCTTTCGTCATTGACGACGAAAACAAAATGCATTGTCGTTTTAAAAAATTGTGATGATGGTTAGTTTTGGATATAAAGAAAGGGTCTTTCACGGTTTAAAAAATATCTATTATATACTAGTTTTCCCGCGACTTCGTCTGCGTAGAACTCGTTCATCGCGATAGAACTTATTGCTATTTTTTTTTATATCAGGCGTTTACATCGCTCTTCGATACATACTTTCACCCTCTTAAGGGATGATTTCCGGGATAAAAAGAATTTCGTCTAAGTCTGGTCAGCGGTTTTAGCGTGAACAGGTAACAGACAGACACACTTTCGCATTTATAATATTATTATGCATGAACTAAGTCAACCATCAAGACATCAAACAACATCGAGGTATCACTTCTGGTACACTTACATGATAAGTAACGAATACATCTGTCAGTGTGGCTGTCCCGAACTCAATACCGCATTCATACGTTAGAGCAAAGACAGGATGGGACAACTTGGGTGCACTTGAATTGGACGTTAGACTTCGGACAGCCGCTGACTTAAATAGGAGATTCAATTAATGCTCGACTTCATCGTTATGTAGTAAAGACTATGTTGTTTTAACTTGTTTTATAGCAAAAACTGGATTATAGTCAGAATATACTAAAACAACATTAACAAACATATAATTATGTACTACTGGTTTTATATAACAATGCCGGTTTTACAAAGATCCGTTAGACCATTATCAGATCCAATGTTGGTAACTGAGCAGTACTCAGTATTTATATTGTAATCTTATATTGTGAATAAATGAAATTTTTTTTATAAAACCGAGCCTAAGTCGAGTATATTAATAACGTTTAACACAGGTCAGGTAAAATCCAATCTGATGTCAATAGCATAAAGACTAATTCTCTCTTTCTCTGATCGATGATTTACGGTATTAATTATACATTTTACTCACAGACACCTCTTTAACGTAATAATGAAATAATTAGTCAAGATTGAATCGAGCCCTGCCAGCGAAGGGTTCCATACTTCATTATTTATTTATTAAATATTTATTTATTTATATCCTAAATATCTGTGACGAGACATATAGTACAGTGAGTATCATAAATATATCTACACTTTTCTACCTAAGCGATAACGTCCAAGAATGCCGTACAAGGAAACATACCGACAGACATATAAAGATTCCTACGTTCACTACAGACTCCTAAAAATAATTATTATTATATCTCCGGGCCAGTTCTCTCGACGCAAATAAAGCCGATACTTAGTTGAAATTTACGAATACAACTACTAGTTTTTGTTTAAACTTAACTGTATTATTTTAAGTAAATTGCTGCCGATAAATATACCTATGTATGTACCTACAGCGTAAACTCACACGTTATTTAAAAACAGTGGATATACACAGGATAAAAAGATGTACATAGGTATATTTGCTTAACCATTTAGCAGTTTTATGATGATTTTCAAAGTAAATTAAAACGTACAGCCGTTAATGAACAACTATAAAAACTGTCTTAATAACGAACCTGAATAAAGGAATGGCGAATGGTCTAATTATTCTAATTAATCTCCAAAATTTGCATATAAATGAAGTTATTTCCCCCGATGATTGGCGTGACCATTGCTGATTTAATGATCCAAGCACGAGATGGCACTGTATCAATGTAACACAAAAGAGTAGGTCTGAAAAAAATATGTTCTAACGTTAGTCAAATTATTTATTTATTTCAATTTAGGCTTATTTCATGCACCTATGTTTATAAGATCAACAAAAAATATTATTATCAATAGTCGTGTTCAAAGAGAAATGAACCAAAAAGGAATTTATAACAACGTCATTTTATAAAATTAATTACGTAGGTAACTCATTACAAGTAAATAAAAAAAATCTAAAAATCTTCAAATAGAATTTGAAAGTAGTTTTACTTCATACTTATGTAATACATAAAAGATGATTGTTGTATCACATAAATCTTTCATTTTGAATACCTTCGTTGGCCAAAATAACTTTAACTAAGTCTAGTTCTTTTTTGCAAGATATCGAAAATGGCAAGGATGAATACCGAAATGAATGCGTTTTTCGTATTCCCAGAAGTCGTTAATAGTTCATCGACATCGGAAGACATTTCTTCTGTAATAGTTATGGCATTTCGGCATTTGTGACCTGTAACTGGTTTGCTCTATCGATCCCGATGCGGTTTTTGTAAGTATCGTTTTTTTTTGTTTTTTAACGTTTTATTTTTGTTTTTACGAGCGAAGTTAAGTTCAGACCAGGCTAGTTTTTATGACGTTCTTTCCTATAGTTTGAAAATTAATATTCTTCTGCTAACAATGCACTAGTACCTACATCCTTCCTAGAGAGCTCAACCTAGATTGCCTTTTTATTAATACTTATAGGAACCTTATGATACTCCGTTTCACATACATACATATACTCACGCCCGTATTCCATTGGGGTAGGGAGAGTCTATACATATCTAGCTTTATATTGTTATCGCCCATCACTTTCTGAATTTCCGATTCTAACATTCGATCAACGTCTTTATACTAAACTAGATATATCTCTATCATTGTCATTATGATGTATTTAGAGAACTAAGATAAATTTTGACAAGTGGCAATATCTGTCAGATTATATCGCACTATATTGACACTTGACATTTAATGTATTGTATTGGCAGTTAGCAAATGCACCTTCACTTACTGAACATATAATAAGTCTAAATTCATAGTGAAACCAACATTTAATTTTAAGTTTATCTATATCAAAAATGTGCCCTAAGTTGTAGATAGAAGCAAATAATTTCAAAACAAAACACCCACCATTGATTTATAATATAATAAATAAGCAAAAAATATCGAATATGTGACAGATATAACGTGGCCATCGAAACCAGTTGTGGATAAAGACTGCAGACTGCAGCCGTCACCAGAACGCATGCGAGACGCGGGCATGCGAAAATGCCCGCATCGGGTATTCCGCGCGCCCGGCCGATGCGCGAATGTGAATAACAATCGATGGTAGCTGACAGTCACATTCGTCCCTACCACGATCGCTAGTGAGTTGAGGCTCGAGAACCCAGCACGAATCTTCTGTTATATCGAAATCTAGAAAATTGACAACAGAGGATGTCGCTAATACTCAATTTTCCTATTTGATGACTCATCATCATCATGACCTTCATAAATATTTTTCTCTAAAATAATGATCTTTGTCTATAAATAATTAAATATATATATGTCACTCCCCAACTTGGGTCAGTGCGGGTTTGAGAACCATGCCACTAGTGCATATAGTATGTACTAGTGGCATGGTTCTACATACTAGTATGCACTACATACTAGAAAAAATAGTTTAAGAATGACTTCAGGAATTTATTATCGCTCTCACTAGACTCTATGCATTTTTTGGATATAGTACGTAGTAGTAAAAAGTGAACTTTCAAAATAGGTATCAACATCAGCTGACAAAAGTAGGATATCTAAGGATAAATTATGTGAAAGAATCTAAAATTTCCTAAGAAATTCTGTTAATTACTTTTCTATGAAACTGATAGGTTTTTCGTAATCTAAGTCAGGTTTTTCGAGTACCACTAGTACCTACTTGGAGAAACGTCGTAAACCTGGAAACGGGAGTGCAGGCGACAGTGACGCCGCCGTGACAGACGGCGGAGGACCGTGTCCGGTTGCCATGGAGACACGGGAAATGATATTCAATTATTTATTGCTCATCTGTACACTATCTGACGTTGAATACAGTTCGGTTGTACTTTTGAGATAAGAGCAGAACATATATTCAAAGGTAATATGCTGATGATAAACTCTGCTTTACATTTTAGTTGTACTATATGTACAACGATGATAGAATATCGTATAGGTAGTGCAATTAATTTACTCGTAGAATTTAGGATGGCCTGTTAAAGAATAAGCAAAATCAAGTGACAATGTTATTAATTTTAACGTTAAAATACAGACGCATCCAAATCAGTTGAATCCTAAAACATATTTGTATTATAGTTAGTACCTACCTGTAACGTGAAATGAAATAGAGTAAGTAATTACTTAGGACGTTGTTGAACGAAAAGGACTCATTCAGGAGACACTTTTAGGTTGGTATTTTATTCCTTATATAATTATTGTCTCCTCAATTTTTGTTTAATCACGTCCAATTAAAATATTTGTTCGAATGCAACGCCAATGTTATGATTTGATTTCAACATTTATGTGCTGATTATAAAGTCGTGCAAAATTCCACTCGGCCAGTTGAACGAGTTGTTCCTTCGAGACCGCGAAAACTTTAATCTCGTTTTGGATCGGCGTTTAATTTAATTATTGCCTCTGAATAAGCGAAACGATTTGAACTGCAATTCAAAAAATACTGTTCCAATAATTATAGCCAGTCTTAAACTGCTACTGCGAAATCGCGGCTAAAAAGTCAAACACAACATGTACGTAATTACTTAATCTCAGGAACCACAGTTCGAACGTAATAAGCTTTTTGAAACCACACAAATCCGCTTATTCTTCATACGAGACAGGTAATTTTAATGCATATTTAATGGGCAATTCTTGGCTTCAAATTCGCTAAGATAAGGTACGGCTATAATGCATGCAGTTGCGCCGGTATTATTTATTGTGTGATTTTTGGCAACAGTACGTTAGGCTTACTTGGCTTGGCTAGATGTGCATGCAATCTTCATAATGCATGCACTTTTGCGGGCGTTTGCGGCTTTTTTGGACGCCGTGACGTAAGAGTTTTCAGTGTGCTACTGTTCCGTAGCTTTGCTTTGTAGCCAAACTACTATTTTTACTAGTTTGTTTTGGTTACTGTTTTCAATTTTTATATACTTACAGACTCAAATACTATTTTCAAAAAGGAACTTCCTGAATATGCGGTGTCCAGAACAGTCGCCCTCTGAGCATATCCTTGAAAAGACTATAGATAAAGAATGATTACACTGTTATGAATTTTTCGTTTGTTTTGTACGCACGCTCCGCTACCCGCTCCGCTTCGAGCGTGCTCAAGCTGTAGCCTTAAGGTGTCGAGGTTCCGCTATGAGTCCGTTTCGCTATCGAGAAAATAATAGACAGCAATCGTTAATTGTATTATTAATAACATCATTACTGACTCAACGGAACGCTATATTTAATATAAATGCCTGGGATTCAATCAGTTAGGAAGATAATGATATTTTATAATTAATTCTTTGACTCCTTTACGAGCAGTGTACCTAGTAACATATGTTCGTTATAGGCAACGTTGGCAAGGCAGGTTCTTTGTAGGCAATACACGATTATATATGCATTAATTCTTAAGACTTACTTTGGAAATACCACTCATAATCCATTGACTTAGACGCATACCTGTAAATAAAAATAATGTTATTAAATTCATAAACAAAAATTGGCATCCTTAGAAAGAACAAATCGTTTTAATTAGGTATTTCGTGTGTAAAGATTGTATAAATCATTTCGACTGAATGATATGTTGCTTGGTCACGTCATGAATAATTCCGTCCCTCTCGTGTCTGGCCACTCGCTTAATTGAGAGAACAAGACGTGTTTGTCGATGTCGAATCTTAATAAACCCGGTTTTTCACAATGCGATACAGTCACAACCAACGCAGAATAAATAATAGTACTGACGGACAGAAGGTCCACTGTCTAACAATCTCAGATTGACTGATAAAAACTCAAATCATTACTTCCCTTTCTACAGGATAGCAGCGTTCTTTTGTCTTGCTAGGGCTGCCACATTAGTGTGTCAACTCTGTTACCTTAGGGTTGCTGCGAGCTGTGAAGCAACAACGTGCCGCGACACGGTCGGTGAAGGATGAATTGTCAGGAGCAGTGCAAGAGCAGAGTGTACCCAAAGCGGTAAGTGGGACAAGCCATTACTTTATGGACCACTTCATGGATAAGCCATTAATTAGGAGAGTACATTATTATGCACTTATTACTATGTACTTACATACCTATCTATGTATACTATATCTCCTACTAGAGGTAGCATATATAGGTAAATAATTACGTTGCTATTTTAAGAGGCATATTTGAATAAAAATTTAATAACCTCGCTAATATATATACATATGTATTTTAAGAACAGCTAAAAATTATGATCATATCTACCTATGGAAAATTATTAACATGGATTTATTAATCTGACTGCTAAACCACAATTAACGTGAATAGGTATATGCTGAATTATTCGCGTAACTTCATAAATCAATAACTTTAAAAAGGAGACACTTAATGCAAGATTTATAAACATTGTATGATTTATGCGTTTAAGTCCGAAATACCGATCGGACTAAGCACCGCCTACATGCTGGGTCAATGATAAATCATATTGCGACATCTCAAAAACGCTTACCTCAAAAACATGTTTGCCTGGCCAGTACAGCACGCACGAAAAGACACGGAAAACAAACCAAAAAAATAAATTACTTTTGTCTACCTCATTTCTTTTCCGTTGTTGGACGTCGAACAACTCGTAAATCACCGAAAGATAAGCATAAAAAGATTGTATGAGGTGGGTACACGGTAGAACTAAACTTTTCGTATTTTGTTATCTTGTGTCAAGCGGAGCCTTAAAAAATCCCGTCTACGCGCTTCTACGAAGCTGAAGATAGCGTCTAGTTCCTACTAACTCCGTGGTGCGGCAATAGAACACTCAATTAGCTTCTGTTTCATTTAATTTGAACGTGTAGCTTAAATTAAATCACCTTTTGACATAGGCGAATGTACCGCCCTGGTAAGCATCGAGTATTTTTCTTAGACCGCTGTTGTCGCATCTTGCTCACAGATTGTACTGAGAAAATTATCACCGCTACGATATAAAACCCGCAAAAAGTGTAAAAATTTTCGGTCATCGCTCAAAAACAAGCGGTCACCTGCGCCCGAACAAATTGCCGCGTTACCACACAACCCATTTATCAGCACTACATGGCGCCTACTGAGCAATTAGATTTGTTAGCTTGTACCCGAGGAGTTTCATCACGCCCCCGCTCAACAACAGATGCTTGGACTAATAACCTCTCGAAGTTTCCCCTCGACCCCTCTCTCCCCGAATCCACCCCAGCCTCCCCAAGCAACCCAACTAAGATAGATTGCGCCACCATTCTTGCAATTTTCCTGTCGTATCTTGCCTCGTAAATTCCTGGTGATATATTGGTTCGGATCTCGCGCGATGCGCCCAGGAGCATACTCGAAATATGATAAGAGTTATTTATTATTGTTCTTATTGATTTTTTTCGGGGGTGTTATTTGGTCCTTGTGTACTCTACATAGGGTGGAAAACATAAGTAAGTATTTACTTATAGGGCGATATCGTATACAATATGCATTTTCTTAAACGCCTCTATTTCATTTGTGCCTAATCTATATATTTCATCTGCTAAGCAATTATGGTTTAAGCTGCCTCAGATAGGATGGCTCTCACCCTTTTTAATAAATATATATATATATATATATATTAGTGGACAATCTTACACAAATCGAACTAGCCCCACAGTAAGCTCAAGAAACTTGTGAACTATTTAAGTTGGTTTCAAGAACAAATGTTACTAAGTGCTAAAGCAAAATTGTTTTTCATAGTTCTGTTAAAAAACCTACAAACAACAGCGAGCGTGTAATTAATAAAATAAGTAATTAATCTCGAAAGCGAATGCGGAAATAGCGAAACCAAATTACTTGGAAAACGCGCAGATGAAAAAGCCAAATTAAAAACACCCGAGCCCCGTCTTGGGCAGCCTGTGCCGCCATTTCCATACTGTAATAATAGTACCTAAATCGTGGGACATCATTATAATAAGCAGACAGAAGTGTTTACATGTGGCAAACATTAAAATCAACCAGCAACTAACTAGAGACTTCCTTCCAAAATCAAATTTATAAATACCATTGTATTTTATTTTAGTGTACTCTATAAAGATTTGGTCAGTTCAGAGAAAAAAAGAAATTATAGATAACTGTTTTAATAACTAAGATATTAAATTTCGAAGTAACGTTTCATTGTAGATATGAGTTTACAATTTCCACAGGGACAAATAGAAATTAACCTACCCTGTATGCTGATCACAGCCTAATGATGATGATTATTACCTACTGAATAGAGATTTTAAAATTTAAACAAACGTCAACTTAAATTTCAATATATGAACTTGTGCATATCTATGTATACTAGTGGCCCTGTGAGCTGTAGACCTCGTGAGTGAGTTTTTTATCATTTCCAAAATGTCACATTGTTACAATAACTAATACAAATATCAATTATGAATATCGAACCTGCTAACAAAATTTCACGAGAAGCGGTTGAAAAATGCGACCTGTAGAGGAGAAGTAACCGAAATTCGGACGCAGAAACTTACAAAATCATTGATAAAAAAATTGTTTTTGGAAATTTCAAAAAACTGACTCGACAAAAAAATATATAATTACCGGATCTGCTCACAAAATTTCACGAGAATCGTTTGCGAAATGCGACCTGTAGAGGAGTACAAACCGAAATTCGCCGGCAGAAACTTACAAAATCATTGATAAAAAAATTGTTTTTGGAAATTTCAAAAAACTGACTCGACAAAATAATTCCATATAACTATCGAACCTGCTCACGAGTTTTCACGAGAATCGGTTGAGAATTGCGACCTGTAGACGAGAACAAACGGAAATCCGGAATCTGAACATACGAAAGCATTTTTGTCGAAGCTGAATCAGAGACCTTCGTTTCACTCAGTCAATTATGTGCACCCATCGACTAATTAAAATTCAACATTAATTATTCTACAAAGTAACATACACGGCTCCTTTGCAATTCTGAATATAATATATATATACAAAATAAACATAGATTTAGATTTATTTGTATCATAATATAAAAATACAATATAAATTATCCTGAGTCAATTTATACGAAATATTATCATCGTCAAATATCTAATTTATGAAATGTCAAAATATTTAAATTCAATCATTCAACATTATATTGAAAGACAAGATAGATGATGAGAGATGTGAATTACTTAATACTATGGCTATCTCCTACTCCCTGTTGTATTAATAGGTTATACCTACTAATACAACCTAAAAACAATCACACACCATCCGATCCGCAACGCAAAAAACTGAAGAACCACTCAGCCCCGTATTTGTCAAACCATAAACAATCTAGAGGAAGCCGTTCGCTCTAGACGCCGGATGCGAGCCGAGTGTCGCTACCGGAACTGTTATTGCCGGAACGACTACTACATCCGGCCGTGTAGACTTCTAGTCTAGCGGGTGTCTTTGCGCCAGTCGATTGAGGCATCAAAAGGTATCGCAAGAGATTTTCCCCAAAACCAAAGCTACCCTCTACAAATAATACCAGTCACACGTGTCTCGCAAGGTGCTATCTGGGTCATTGTCAGATTTAGGTTCGCGTCTTATCGGTTGACATATCAAAAGTTAAGGGCTACAAAGCTTAATTTTGGATTGGTCTAGTAACCCGCACAAACAGAGTCTCCGTTACTATAATTCCATGTACTAAAATAACTTACATGCATATAAGCCGTTAACTATTAACCACTGAAGGGAAAACTATTGTGTTTCCAACTGACAATGACCCATCTACACCGTGGGCGTCAATAACCCGAAAGATTGAGTAAATAATGCTATATCAACCTGGGTCCAATTATGTGTCTTAATTAAATTACTATTTCAGTACAAATTAAATCATATTTATTGACCGCTTCTTTGTGAACAAACATTTACTTCAGAGAGTGAGCGAGTTTAATTAATCGCAAGTTGAGAAACAGATAGCGAGCATTGTCATTTTAGTGACATCAATTTCAAACTATCAGCCAGTTATCATTAAAGGTAAATAGTTTGCACTCTCGCGATTGAGGACAGAAGAAAACTTTCGGTAGTGAAACCTTTTGGTAGGATAGATACCCAACTTAATTATGTGAAACTGGCTGACAACCATGCAGTTAGTGCGTCTGCATGTAAAAGTGATAGATGGCTATGTCACGCCTTTAGGGCGTGTTAGAATTGAGAATTTTTAACTTGTGATTTGATTTAAATAATTAATATTTCTTAAATTATGGATTTTTGGACTATGTTATATAACTTTATATACTCTAATTAGGCTCTAAAATCGTTGGTTTAAATGTTTCGGGTTATTAACGCCCACGGTGTATATACTATGAAGTGGTATTGAAAAAATATAATTTGACATATCGACAAACATAGATGCATGAAGAGACGATGTCAAGTTATAACATGGGTGTGTACGAGACAGAAACTAGAAACTGCCACACCTAAGTTATTATATTATGAGCAAACAAAGCAAGCTGCCAAGGAAATGAGTCAATAATCGTACAAATATGTATAACTTTTTTAAACAACTATTCACATAAAAGCTGAATGTCATTTCGCTCATATATTGAACAGACTATACCTGGGCTAGTGCCTCCACTGCTGCACATGCAGCCGTGATAACACTAACTACAACACAAACATACAATACATACATACATTTATAAAAAAGACGTTAACGTGGACACTCAATGAATATGCCACGCCACGGCATACCGAGGCACTGGTTTACAGTGGTGACCTGACTTAAAACTAGGATCAGTGTCAGCGTGAATAAGTATCGAAGGTCACCAAAACTTCTCTAACACAGCATCGTCAGGCGGGCGTACTTTTTTGCTACCAACTTGGTATGTATAGAAAGAAAAGAAGGATATAAGGTCCTAGTTATTGATTCTGAATTACAGTGAATTTGTGTAGTGAATGATTTACATATGGGTATAGTGAAATTTTAACTACGTATACACATATGTGATAATCCATATTGAAAGGGACCTTATGGCGGCCGGCACTTACGCCTTTATTGCCGCTATTCCAATACAATAGTGAATAGGTGTAACGTAAGCGCCTGCCGCCATAAGGTCCCTTTCGATGTGGATTATCACATATAATTAAACACTACTCGAGTATAGTTATAAACTCCAGCAGCATTCTGTAAGGCGAATTATCTACATGCCACAGCAACATGCGCAGCACAACTGACACCGAAACCTTGCATGTTTATAAAATTATCTAAACTTGTTAGACTTCATTGGCTGGTTGAAACCTTGCCGAACTGACATCGCTGAGAGATCCCGCCGCAGATTGGGGTCCCTTCTATTGAGGAATAGCTCGCACGCCACGAAAGGCCACCATCCTTGGAATACACCGCATTCTTGTATACAATGGTGCCAGACCTGGGCCTGGGACATTTGTGTTGCATGAAAATGATTTTGCAATAAATTTACACCTATTTCACTGTACTGTGACTTTTTAGAAAAGTTACACTCATATATTTCGAAGGTCATATTATATCCTGATTAGCTCGTGGCCCAGCGCTCCCGTGCTTTAGAAGGGACGTTAAGCCGTTGATCCCGCGGGTGCTATCTAGGTCTATTTTCCACTCGGGTTGTATTGTTAGACGACAGTCGCTTCCGTAAAAACTAGTGCCTACGCCAAATCTTGGGATTAGTATCGTACCCCCGGCATCCTTCAGGATGTAACTGTACTGGGAAAACGATAGGAGGATGACTGATACGTATTTATATCCTAAAATAAAAATGTAGGTTAAAATTTATCAATATTAGGTATATTCCCGAAAACGAAATTTTCTTACACGATTATTAAACTATTGATCTCCGTTAATTTTGAAATCACATGCACAACGCAGTCTGCGTCCAGAAAATTTAATAAAGCACTTCCACTACAAAAAGCCACAAATCAAAAGAATAAATTAAACAACTCCAGCCCCGCGTTAATTAATTCTGATAAACAAAATTATTATTTATTTACTGACAGGGAACGAAGCCTGAAAATACAATAGATGCAATTTGGTATCAAAAACTTATCCGCGAATTGTCTTAACCCTCAACCCTTTCTGTTCGGCTCATAAAGTTGGCAAAACGGACAAAAATACGAACATAATGCCATTTGCATAATATTTCGAGCTTTGTTTTTTCATAGAGCGGTGGGTTTCAAATGTCACCACAGACGGGGGTGCGAAAACAGCCATTATGGGGCGCTGAGTGTATTAAAAATCGTTTCGCGTCCTTTGGATTCTTAAGGTTATGGAGCGTTAGTGCGTTCAACCCTAATATGCGAAGAATGGCCGAGCAGTCAGAAATAAAAGGATATAGATCACTTCAATTGTTTTTCTGGGGGAGGTTTAGAAACTTGTATAACCATGAAATAAAATATATTGCTGCAAACTCATGCCGTTTACATTTCAGAATACGAGAATACCGTAATAAAATTAGGTACAAATCCTCCAGCCGTACCTACCTCGAGGGAGTCTTTTAGACCTATATTTATTTTATCTCTTCTTTTTCCTTTAATTTTTTCCTAAAACTTGTAGCATAATACCTACCTGGTATTTACAAAAACAGCCGCTTGCCCTCTGGTGCAGGCTGCAGTACTGTGTTTCTCTTCGATTAGCTATTCTTTCTTTATTATCCATGTAAGAATTTCGCTTATAACACGCTGTAACGAGAGACATTGTTGTCAAGCACGAAAATTGTAATTTTCTACATTACGCTACGCGACGTATTAAAACGCGTCTCCCATTATTATTGCGTTATTATTTGATTCAGCCTATGTCCTGCTTATTTTTATAACTTTTATTGCGATTTTCAGTTGATTTAATGGTTTGACTTATTTATTTAAATAAGATTGTCATAGTAACGTCAATTGTCAAAAACGTTTTAAGGCGAGTTTATAATCGAGGTAGCAGGTATTTTATAAATTTGAAATTGTATAGTTAGAACTAGATATTCTGTAAAGATGGGACGGACCGATATAAAAGACGTACACCACTGGCAAAGGATAGGTAGTTCTCGTCTAGACTTGAAAGAGTAATTACGAAATTGGTCTGTGCGGGGCCAAGCCAGGGCCCGCACTTCAAGAAAATCTCGCATAAAATCTGAGACGCCTCTGTTACGCAGCTCCGAGGCCCTGACCCGCCCCGGTTACGCTACTCCTTGGCACTGAGCCGCCTCTAATACGCTGCTCCGAGGCCTTGAGTCGCCTCTCCTACGCTGTTCCGCGGCCCTGACCCGTCACTGCTACGATGCTCCGCGGCCCTGAGCCACTTCTGCTGCGGTGCTCCGCGGCCCTGAGCCACCTCTGCTGCGATGCTCCGCGGCCCTGAGCCGCCTCTGCTGCGCTGCTTCATGGCCCCTAGCCGCCTTTGCTGCGCTGCTTCGCGGCCCCTAGCTACCTACGCTTACCTCGCGGATCCTGCGCCTCGCCTCCTGACGCTACCCGGCACCACTGAGATAGGATGCCTGTTGCCCTACTTACCCTGTTAAACATCTCATCGTTTACGTCTCTTCCGTCGTTCCTTAACGCCTTTTTTTCCCTGAATTGTTCTACTTTTATTTCTGTTTACTACATATTTAGAACTAGTCAATTAACCTCGCCTCTCAAATTATTGCGAGGCGACGTTTCGTGACAAACTATGTATAAAATGCAAAGCTTGTATATTTCTGCTTGTAAAATGAAACTTACTCTTTTAAACGCTATTCTACGAAATTTACGCTCTAATTATAATTTAATTGGCATGTAGTGTAACACATAAATCAGATAAATTAAATAAAATGCAAAAAAAGTGCACTAGAAATAATCCCAAGCTAACCAGTTGAAAACGGAATCGCATTGTGCAATTAGCTGAATAACACGTCCATCCATCATGCTATTTCAGCACGTTTTGTAACTTTTGATGACTTATCTCACCGCAAACGAGATCATCAGTGATCCGTCAATGAGCTTGATACGTGGGTTCCTCAATTTGCTTCGACATAGTTGAATGACGGCATCGGGCCGTCACTCGAACTATTTACCCAGATCCAGGTCGTCAACCCACCGATTCATATCTTTAATTTACCGGCTTAAGATTGAGCTCTTTGCGAAAGTGTAAATTTAATAGAGCGGTTGGGTCAGTAACAAGAGATGGCCTGGTATTGTGCAAAAAGTGATAATTTGATTATATCACTGAGATAAATGTATACGCGCATCCTTTTGGTCCGTTCAAATTAGCGCGGGAATATAATGTTGCGGTACGTGTACTTAGGTAACCTTTTTACGATCATTTTACGAAAATTTAAAGTAATGATGAATACTCCTGCAAGATACGAAAACGAATGTAAGCAGAACTATGTACCATTTATTACCACAATAAACGTTATGACAGATTTAATGTCTATTAGTTACGTGTCAGCATTGTGATACAGCGAGGAAATGCCGCCAGTATCCTCGGTACCATACCCCAAGAGCCTTTAAGATTTAAGTTAATTTTAATATTATTTAAGTCATTATTACCGTTTTTTAATCAATACAGAATGAAAAGATAAACTATATTATTATACTACTATTATCTATTCCTGCAGAAGAAAGTAATCATGATATTAAACTCCACCAGTCGTATTTTCTGTTCTAAGCATTCAATTCAATACATAACCTCAATCCATCTTGACATGGGCCATTTATCTATTGAATTACATGCAAGACAGATAATCTGCCTTCAATCCTGGACTGTCCTGACAGATAAATTAGTCAAGTTGTCTGTCTACCTTTGAACAACTATAGTAGCCGCATGAATGCATGTAATTACTGTATTGTATCTTCAGTGAGATAACTTTAGTTTTGTAGTTTATTGAATTATTAATAATATACTTCTGTAGGTAAAGTATTAACGGTATAAATAGACGATAAAGACGCAGTCTGATAAAACCTACGTAATAATCATTATAATATCCGATGACGGTATTCATTACCACTGTTCGATCTAATTACTAAGCACATATCAAACGAACTTGTTAAAAAAACCTAAAATCTTTTTTCCACTCAGGGAGACCCAAAAGTATTTGCTAAAAACAGTATTTTAATTTTAGAAAAGAACCGGATCATAGTGGAAATGGATAGTTTACGCGCACCATTATAATTTGATCTGTTTTCGCGGTGCACGCTGATGATAAATCCTACTGCAGCACAGGCTGCAATATTTTTGCATCTGTCAACGCGGTCGGGGTGGATTCTAAAATCAAAATTATCATGCAATTTTAGTTAAACCTAACGCATTTAGTTGACAGAATGAGTTATTTGTTCTGCACAAGCACGCTTAGTGCGTTTTACTACATGACAAATGTGTGATGCTGAGTAATGCTGGAATTTGATCGCGAGCTTGTAACGTTTAATTAACAAACGATTTTATGTTTTACAAATTTTATACAGGCCTTTATCATCATCAACAACAATGAATTCCCATTACTTCTAATTATTTTTTTAATGAAATAACTAATTTATTTTTAGTTTTAATTTATTAATTCTGAAGTTTAGGTTTTTAGGACCTAAAATCAAAGCACAGTAATTATTCCACATCCCCCAAATGATTCTGATGTCAGTAGTGGAATGTTAAGTGGGCTTCCAAATGGCGAAGCATCGTCAATTATTTTGGATACCTACAAATTTAAATATTTTAAATGAAATCTTTTACTTAACGCAGTAGTGTAATTTATTGGAACCTATTTCAGCTGATAACCTGAAATAAATATATATTTCGAATTTAATCTCCAATGTACCCAAAACACTTTCTTCGACGCTAGTATTTCATTGGAACTATTATTGCATTAGAAGCTTTTCGAATCGAATACAAAAATACTTCGTTTAAAAATGAATTGAATCCAAAAACGCTTTCAATCCAATTATATTAAATTATTCACCTCGTTTTTAATTGTAATGGATTTTTAAGACAGCGCCCCAAAGTGGACAAAGAAATTTGAGACCACACAACCCCACATAACGAATACATAGACCAAGCCTAATCAGATATGTATTGTATCCCCGATACATCATTTGCATATCCCTGCCACATGTGGTCATAGGCTGGGGTCATATGGACCCCGTATTTAATTTTCATAAAACGAGGAGCCTTAATCCGTCTACGGAACACCTAACCCTTTATTTCGGAATTGGTGCCGGGTGTGTGAGAATTTAATAATTTATTATTTGGGACGATTTATGGCTTTTGTCTGAGTAAAGTAAATGAATTTCAATGCGGAATGCTGGAAATAGTGTAAGTGTTAATAGTAGCTTGGCTAGCTTCATTTAAACTTTTGGTTTACTTGCCTTTTGAATATGAAATCATTCGAACAATAATATATATTTTTGTTGTATCTGTTCACCCATGGAGTACTTTACATACTTAATCAAGAAGATCACTTAAATCAAGAAATATCAGGATAATTATATACAGAACAAACTACTTCATATATATAACTACATAAGTGCAAAGAGCCAGAATCCCCTACTACGCTCTACATCGTCAATATCAAATTATATAAAAAATGGAGTTTGAAAAGTGCACATGTTGGTTGGATCCATAAATAAAGGTGTGTCATAAAATTACATAATTTTAGTTCGTGAGGTCTTAACATATTGACACTATACAAAATTGTCACAAGTGAAAGTGAACCACAATTTTGCAGTGGGCCGATTGATTGTCAACATATTTCAGCCGGTGTCTACCCATCCCGGAGATCTCCGTGCACAACAAAAGAATGCTATTACTTATTTTTTCGTCGGTCGAGGACGACCTCCCGACCCGGGGGAGGGAGGATTGTGCAGCAGAATATTTCCATACAAAAAGAAGCAACATTTTCCACCCCCTAATAATCCTGAACCGATTTGCTTGATTTTTGGAAACATTGTAGGTATCATTAAAGACTAGGTTTGTACGTTTTGATTTTATTGGAAAAACTGCATGTGACATGTGAAAATATAGACTCAAAAGTTTTGACCCTAAGACTTCCCCTGGTTTTTTGCTATTATATCACAAACGAGAAAGAATTACCAGAAAAGCAAAATATGTAAACCTTGTTAAGGATGTAAGGAATCGATCGAGGCCAACATTGTCTCATTTGATAAAGGTTTAAGGGGTGGAAAACATTGCCGCCCGAAGCACTCATTCTGCGAGAAATTAGACGCCAAACAGCCGACGGCGACGACTCTCTCTATTGCACGTTGCGGGCGCAAAAACCCGATGCGTGAAACAAAAAGAATATTCCGAAATACCTGTTCTCGCCCCTTACGATAGATTCACAATAGCCTTAGTAATCATTTGCAGGTGTGGAATTAATCAACAGCGCTCGTCAAAGGTTTTAGACATGCCATAAATATAATTAAACACTTTACAGGTACATATGGTAAAAAACCTTTCCCACTCACAGAAACTGAACCTTGTCAATGTCATACAGACTGACAGATAAATTTTTACTCACTTTTTCCACAGTTTCTCTTTTTATCGATTCACATCAACTGCATTAATTATCTAGTACCTATAGTAAAGAATTACAAAGAAATGCATGTATTCAATTATATTCTATTGCGTGTATTATTTTCCTGTCGACACGGTTTCTCTTCCATTTATTAGGTATAATATTTATGGTTTTCCTGTATTATACGTATATTTTTGCCTTGCTTGTACCTTTCATCAACGTATGTTTGATTCTTGTTCATTATCTATCTCTATCCATTTTTACTTTCATCTACTCAAAGTCGCCAGCATCCTCGGTGGAATACCTCAAAGCCTGTTTTAAATAAGTTAGTTTTAATATTATTTATATTAATACAGTCAGTTTTGTTAAGTATTTTGTATATATTTTCTTGGGATATAAAGAAATTAATATATATATTAAAAACTTCAATGCAAGAGATCTCTCAAGGTTCGCCTTTTTCAATTTGATCGGTGCAATCCTTCATCCGTTTTTATTCATATTTAAATTGTAGTGGTTTCATTACAAGTAGGTATAGTCAAGCGATACAATTATCATTATCACCAAGGAACACAACGAACAGAAACCAAGCCGGCAGTCGGCAGATACAAATGCAACCCAACATTATGATAGCTACATTAGCATTTGTTCACAATGGTTGTCCTGCAACAACAATGAACTATGCAGAATAGCTGCCTAATACATTATTACATGCAACTATGTATGCACCCAAATATATTTGTTACCATGTTAAATGGGTACACAATACTGAAATACAAAGGAAACAAAAATAATTGTACCTGCTTGATTTGATACAGGTACTGAAATTGAACATTGTGCCAGTAATTGGATAGGTAGTGTTATTTTTAAGAAAACACTGATATCTTGTATCTTTTTCAATGTTATCCATTATCCATATCCAGTGAAAAAATCAACAAATTTTATGATCAGTTAATATAGTTATGTAATAAATAAAAAAGTGACAAATAAACTAATAGGTGACGTGATGCACTGCGCAAAGACAGACACTTCAATGCACAAATAAATATTCAAAGCAGCATAATTAAAATATATACCGATGCAAATACATTATCGATAACACGCACTCACTTTTTCTTCCGTTTACAGTACTTATTGAAAATAAGAAACTAAAAGTATGCTACGCGCCAGAAGTCACGGTAATATAGCGATCACTGTCACGACTTTGACAACTGACGCGACGCGTACACTTAGGCATTCCCGCCGGCGGGGACGTCCACCGCGCGATCGCGACAACGTAGACACATATAGTCCCTATTCGTCCCGGTACTGCCGCATATCGGGTAGGGTCAGTTCGACCCAGGTCATGCCTAGCTGGGATTCTTGCTGGACTCTTCTCAGCTATGCTAGGTCTAGTGAACCAGCTATAAAACTCCCAGTAGCTAGATTCCACTCACACCTCAGATGTGGTTGAAGCCGCTCAACCAATCGCACTGGAGGGCAAACTCTTAGAGTTTCCCTTGGATTTTCCCCAGGCCCCTCTCCAACCGCGCACTCCTTATCCCTGGGCCTGGCCTATAAAGCCACATCATGTTCAAAACAAAGGGAAAAAAAGACAACTGACGCCGTGACGAGACACGAGACGAGAAAATCTATTACTCTCCTCTTTTTCATTTACACAGTGCGAGAGGGACAGGACAAGAGTCATGACTCCCTCAGTCGCGCGCGACGCGAATTGGTAAGAATTTGTGCTAGACGTATATATTTTGTAACTAATAGGACCGTATTAATATACGAGCTTTCGATAAATTAATATAAGGATGGAATTCGCTACAATAATTGCTATTGCAAAGGCTTCTGTAACATATTAACCGACCAAATCAACGAGAGAAGCGCAATATACAGAATTTATACCGAGGCAGTTATCTACTGCGCATGGTCGAGTATAGTTGTTAAAACGATATTTATTCATCAAATTCAACGTTCCCCACTTTCGGCGCGCGCAGTTATCAAGGGCCGCGCGGGCGCAACGCGCACAGGATT
Organism: Epiblema foenella; assembly: GCA_963556455.1. NCBI lineage: Eukaryota > Metazoa > Arthropoda > Insecta > Lepidoptera > Tortricidae > Epiblema > Epiblema foenella. The sequence goes on along the minus strand of OY747098.1, from coordinate 25,092,784 downwards.
TATTAACCGCGATACGCGTTCAGTGTAGCTCTCAGAGCTGACTCTAATTAATATTAATTATAATCGCGCCTTCAATTCGTGTAATTTGCGAGATAAGTTTGAACGTGTCACGTGTGGTTGGTTACACGTCGGTTCTGCTTAGCGATAAATCTTTTGCGAATCGGGCTGTACGCGGCAATAAAAATATTACGTTGACATTTCTACGATGCTTATCTCGTTTTTGGACATCAAGTTCGCGAGCAATGATGAAGTATTCTCTTACAGGTTTTTGAAGGTAATGCCTTTAATATACCTACCTACTGCAGACAGAATAATGCCATTATGCCACCTATTCGCATGCATGCATTCATTAAATCTATCTTACGTGTCTTTACGGCATTTAATTCCTTAGACTATTTATCTAATTTAAAATTCGTACTTAATATGATTAAAAAAACATCCATTTCAAAATTCCAGGTACATTAAAAAATCAATTCAGACTTATTTATATTTCATTATAAAAAACGCAAAACACAATTTGCATTCATGTCAATAATTATGTACACAAGAACTTGCACCAGGATCGTCAAACAAGATAAGAATAAAAATTATCAGAAAATAAACGTAATTGAACTATTTATATATTCCAAACCGCTGAAGTAATCAACATAACAGCGCAGCAGAATTAATCAAAGTTAGAAACAAGCCCGTGTAACGGCGCTCGTACGGCGAACACGGGCTGCGTGCGGGCGCTGATCGAATACTAGGACTCCTACACCGTTCCCGCATTAAAACATTAGTAATGAACCCTTATTGGATTCTTGAATTCAAATGTTTGAAAATGACGTTCTCTCATGAAATGCTGTGACACAAGCGCTGATTTAGAATATTTTCAACTCAAATATAGAAAAAACGGTCAAGTGCGAGTCCCCGGCGAGTTAGTATGTATGGTGGATTTTTCAAGCATTATTCTTTATCACGTGTACCGATTTTTATTTTATTTGGAAGAAGGTACTTTCAGCATAATCGCGTAGGAATTTATTTAACAAAAATACATGCAAAGGTGATTAAATTACAAACTTAGCATGGGAATGTTTTCTGATAATATATAAAAAATTGAATAACTAGATAGAGGTAAAGTTATATTTTAGGTGAAACTATATGGGTTCCTTTTTTAACATTAACAATGTGACAGTGTGAGAAATGATAGTTAGATCTACTACTATATTTACGAAATTTTGACACGTCACATAATCAACTAGTAGTCAGTTGAATCCCTCGTCCCCGGAACTTGCCACTTTTTCCGCCATGTCCGATTTACTTTTCACTCGTGTCAATGACTCATTTGGGTACGCTGTGCATTAAAACTTTCCCAAGAGCGGGAGCGCGTCGCGTCCCTTTCAACACGGTATACGCATTAAACAGAAAAATTTAAATATTATCACCTTAATTGGACCAAATGGCGCTAATTACGGGCTTTTGTCTTAGAAAGCAGTCATATTACCGTTGTGCATAATCTGTAGTTTTTATGCTTGTACGCGTTTCATTACTTACACGTATTTTAACACCTTAATGGGGTTAAAAGCCACTATACTTTTACCGCTTTTGTTTTAGAAGTCGTAATCAATATACAGTTATGATATGATATTTGAATATAACTTTATATTATAAAGATAGGATCTCCCGCAATATGCACTTGCATATATAATATATTTTACAAATACTTTAACTCTATTCATTACGCAATACTTATATTTTATACACGCCTAGTTAACTTTCAAGTTCACAGAAGATATTATCTACTAGAAGAAGTGTGTGTGCGTAGTGTATAATAATGGGGAATTGTGAATCATGTTTATCTTACTAACCTTCCAGATTTAAATGAAATTGTTTTCATTGTCAAACATGTATCACCCCATTAATTACACAGGACAAAACAATACATAGGGTTATTATGTCAGCTATTAATATCATTATTTTAAAAACCCTGTTCGTCAGGTGGTCGCAAACTGACCCAGCGTAACCGGCGTAACGATCACTTGTTAAAGAAATTTAAATTGTCTAATAACTATAGTTCGTAAACTAAAACGTCTCAACCTCTCGATATACTAACACTATACATTGTAGTAATCATAAATAATGCGCCATAATTCTCGCTGTAAGTTAAAACAGTGCCATAACACATGGTGCAGACACATAGTTGTAGAAAGCAATAAGTTATCCCTTCTCATCCCAACTGTTCCCTTGACTCAACCGAGCGCCATGTATCTAGTACTTACAAGCTTAGGGATAATGGAAGTGGCAAGGCGAAGCCAACTGAGCGGGGATGAGCCAGGTTTCTATTAAAGGCCGAAATACACGGTGCAAGAACTTGCATGCAATTTTGATTACATTGCGGGCTGCCGAGGTAAGATGAGAACGATCAAACCCTGCGATGTAGGTAGAAAATCGCATACAAGTTCTTGCACCGTGTGAATCGGCCTTAATAGTTAGAAGAACAATGAAAATAATAGTTCTTAGATTCCAGGACGCTAATGTAGGTGTCGTTTAGGGATGAGTCAATTTATTATGTCTTTTTTTAATCGCTAGGCTGGTTAAGCCACGAATGTCAGTTTACTTCACCTGAAAATCGAAGTTTTTTTTTATTTGAAGATTTTACGTTTTTGTAGACCCTAAAAGAAACAGTGAGTCGTATGCCTTTCTTTTGTAGTTATTGAATAGGAATTCATTATATAAAGAAAAAAGAAAATTTTGCTTCAGTTCATCAACTCCTGCAAGTGGTCGCCAATTGACCTGTCGGACTTACATAAAACTTTAATCGTCACTGACAGAATCGCCTTGATCCTATTATTGCTTTGTCACAAACTTACCTCAAAACAATTTAGGGTATGGTACAGACTTGGGCGAAGTTTAGAAAATAATTTAGAGGAAGCACCTTAATTATCAGAACAATTATTAAAGTGGAGAAGTGCGCGTTTGTATTTCCTTAGAAAAGTTGAAACATAAGTGTCTAAAGACCGATGCCGAAACATAAATTCTAAGATAGAAGCCGAAGTTATTGAAAATATATAACGGATTTAAATCATATAATTACAGGTTAATAATTAGCAACTATAATAATTTATGTCACATCTAGCGCCATAACTCTATAACCCTTCCAAATACGAAAGTTGCACGCTCGCACCGCGCGCCGTACAATATATCACGTTTTGATTCAGCCGTGCCATAAACAATACAATATATCAATATAAGGCAGACGGTGGCGAAATTTGAGCGTAGCGAGTGCGTAATATTTATGTACCTACCGTTTATAGTGGGCTTTATATTGATATTGTTGTGTTTACTTTTATAATGTGTGAGTGATACTTGCCTATGTGTGTAGTTGTATTTTTTTTAACTCATATCTTACAATTATTTTATGTTAGATTGTTACTACGTTACTTATTATTGTTTTTTTGTTATGTCGATCGATTCGAATCGATTATCTTTCTTTCGTAAACCATATCGATTATCGAAAAAAGTGTAGGTATGCGATTTTGATTGGCCGCATATCTAATGCTGTCTGTCACAAGTGTCAAACACAGAGCCGTTAAGTCGGATGCACACAATACGTAGAAACAGAATTATACCCACGTAAACGACGCAGTTATGAGTTAAAGGGAGAAAGACACATTTTCATGTACGTTGGGCTATCGCCGTCCATTGTGTGGATCCGGTATTATAGTGCCGTATGTCGTCACACTTGACATTCGTAATGGCTGCCACAGAGAAAATATGCATGAATTTTAAAAGTACCTACTTATAAAACTTATTTTACATGATCATGAACTTATCTCAGCGTTACCACTGTGACTCAACAGTATCACAGGTCACAACGGCCTCGGCCACTTTAGAGCCAAACGGCCTTGCGCGTGACGGCGGCAAGAGACCCGATGGGTTAACTCTCGTGCCCTGGCAACAGGGACGGCCGTTAGTCTGGCTGGGATGCCACATGTGTAGACACCACCCTAGCGCCCACTTGGGTACGACGTCGTTGAGGGCCGGTGGAGCAGCCGCCGTGGCTGAATCAGCAAAGCGCCGCAAATATGTAAATCTCGGCGATAGTTACATATTTGCAGCATTTGCCGTGGAGACCCTGGTCCGTGGGGACCGGATGCAATTAAACTTTTCAGAAGAGTAAGTTATATGTTTATCCTGTTCTCAGGAGACCGTAGGGCTGGCTCGTTCCTCGCTCACCGAATCGGCATTGCCATTCAGCGAGGCAACGCGGCCAGCCTTATGGGAACTCTTGCAGTGGGAGCTACTTGGGCGACCCATGCCCATACAGTTTAGGCCTTTAGTTTAGGTTAGGTTTAGGTAGTTAGTAAGATCTTGTTTTGTTTTTGTTCTATATTATGGTAATAAAAATATTTGATAAAGTTTGAATTACGCCACTCGACTTCCTATAACAAAATTGTATCGTATTATTACAGTTTCATTGTTTATTTTCAATACACTAAAATACCCTATTCAAATTCAAAATATGCGTAGTGCTTCCTTTAGGTAGGTATCAAGGATTCAGAAACCGAGAGTGGAGCCAGTGGAGGTAATAAGTATATCTAGGTGCAGTTTAATTTCACTATTGATACTGAATAATATCAAATATCAAATATCAAACTTTTATTGCATATCACATTTATACATGAGCAGGTGGAATTACAATATAAGTATAGACACATGTGACGCCCTGCAAGGGCACAGCAATTTGAGGGGGCTACTATTTGAACATAATGTTTACTTACACATATAAATTTTATATCACATTAATACAACTCATGAAAGATGGCGATAAGTAGATTTTCAAAGCCTTATACATATATCAACTTATTTGAATTATTTATTTATTTATTATATTATAGGCATTGGTATTATCTTCGAAATACTCGCTTAAGTTGTAAAAACATTTATTAATGAGGTATGCTTTTAGATGTTTGATAAATAGCGTTGTTTTCTGTATATTTTTAATTGAGGAAGGTAGCTGGTTATATATTTTGATCATCATGTGGTGAGGGCTAGACGTTACTATTTTCATTGTAGAGAAGGGTACTTTAAGTTTATTAACATTTCTATCATTTCTGCGGGTGCCTGATTTTGGGGTGTAAAGTTCAAAATATTTTTTTACGAATTTACTGGATTCCAAAATGTACATAGAAGTTAAGGTTAGCATTTTAAACTTAATAAAGTAAGGCCTACAAGATACCATTTGGTCGATATTGGCTAGAATTCTGATGCACTTCTTTTGAAGTATAAGGATTTTATTTACTTCGGGAGATTGCCCCCACAGTACTAGACCATAAGTCAATACATTCTAAATAACAGAATAGCTTGAAATAGTTGACGAATATATTCAGCATGAAGTCAGTTAATTTAATGAAAGCGAAGCTAGGCTGCCAAGGCTCGCTCGGAGCATGTACTTGTAGCATACAGCCGGTTAATGAAGTTGTAGCGGGGTTCACGCACCGACTTGCTTTATTGTCGGCTCCATACATTCGCTTGTACAAGCAAGTACATTGATAAACTTTGTAGCCCTGCGAGCAAGTTTCTATCGGAGTTGTTGTTATATTTAATTTGAGAATGTGTTTGTGTATGTGTATGATGACGGTAAACTTATACAGGGTGTTGCCTGTAACAGAGGGATAAAAACGTATAGTTGTGTAAAAGGTAAATAAGATTGATCATGTGTGACTTTTTTAATGAATAATGACATTTAAATAAACCTTAGCTACGGTCTCAATCCGGTATAGAAAGAAAGAAAGAAGAAAGAAAGAAATATTTATTCGAGACAAAGACAACAATTAATACAGCAAAAAATAGAATATAAAAATAAACAAAAAAGTTGTGTTATCTCGAAACGGTACCATCTCAGCATAATGCGGGCAATCGCCAGCGCTGGTCTTCCGATGGGACCGTCGAGTGATATCACGGTGTGTAACTGTACGAACATAAAATAATAATAATAATAAATAAAGAACGATTAACATGAAGAAGAAGAAGACGGCTTTTAAAAACAAAGTTTGACATTTTTTTTTTTTTTAAACCGTGATATATGAACGCAGCAGCCTGTGCTATCTGTTCCAGCTAAACTAGCGCCAATGACAGTTGGAATGGCAGGCAGTAACTAAAGGAACTAAATGAATATTTGGAACATGGCGTCATATACTGATTATGTCTAATAATTAACAAACAAGTGAAACATTTATAATGCATTTGAAATAAAAATATCATAATTATAATGCTCACATACATCCAGAAGAAATTACGTACCGGATAACTTTGTAAATGGTGCTTCTATGCACAAATGACACAAATCGAGTTTACTATTTTACCCAACGTAAAAACGATAAGGAAACCAACATAAAATAACTACTATACTTAGACAGAAGACAAAAACAGAACAATAACTTCATACCAAAGCCTATACGTATGAGACATACCCCAGTGGTGAGTACATATACACGAATAAAACTTTTTCCTACCTAAATACAACTTGTGTCCAATCGGCAAGTTTCCTGGCTTTGCTGATGCTCAAACAGGTACTTTTTAAGTTTGATTTTAAAGCTGTTTATACATTTCAGGTCTCTTATAGGCGGCGGGATCATGTTCCAACATTTAGTTGCTACATAACGGAAACTTCCTCGGAAAGCTGCGGACGCGTGACGAGGCGTCAACAGTTGTAATGCGCACGGCCGGGCACTACGAGATCGGCGGATAGTCAACTTTTCAAAAAGATACCTGGGAGACTCGTACTTGATTACCCCAAAGAGCAAACAAGCCAAGTGTAGCTTACGTCGGTGTTGCATCTTAAGAATGTTGTGTTTGTTCAAGAACGGTGTGACGTGGGCCCTCAACGGAACGCTGAAGCAGAAGCGAGCACACGCATTTTGCACGCGCTGTATGAGTCTTTTCGTTTTGGCAAGGAGACATGGTCCAAACACTGTATCCATATAATTCAATCTGGATAGTACTAATGACTCCACCAGCTTAATGCGCAAGTTTTCATTTATAAATGGCCGGATTTTGTAAAGGACCTTAAGTTTGTAGAAGCAACTCCTAACAGCATTAACAGTATGCTTCTCATAGCGAAGCCCAGGATCTACCAGAAGCCCCAGGTTACGTGCCTCATATACACGCTCAATAGGTTCATTCATCAAGGTGACATTAAGTGTGGGCCGAATACCAATTAGTTGTTGTTTACTGCCAAAAATGAGATATTTAGTTTTGCTAGGATTTAGCAACAAGCAATTACTAGTGGCCCAAGAGGTTATTCTAGTAAGGTCGGAATTAAGTTTTTCAATGGCACCATCAATGTCTGAAGGCCTGCATGAGATATACACCTGAATATCATCTGCGTAGATGTGGAACTTACAGTGTGTGATGAGTGTTCCAATGTCGGCAGTGTACAAAATAAATAGGATCGGCCCGATCACAGAACCCTGCGGTACCCCTGCAGTGAGCCCAATTTTGTCTGAATATAGTATGGAACCATCGTTAAGAGTCAGTTTTACATATTGGAACCGGTTTGTAAGATAACTATGGAACCATCTCAGTGTATTACTATCAAATCCATAGTAACTTAATTTAGAAAGCAGTATATTAATATTCAGGCAGTCAAAAGCTCTGGAAAAGTCCAGCAGTACCAGCAGAGTACGCATACCACTATCTTGAGAGTGCAAAATGTTGTCGGTGTAGAATAATGAATAACTGACAATTATTGTATCATATTGTTAAGATCCATTATTTTGAACTTCGTGACAATAAACAGATAACAATTTTCAAAATAAAGGATCATTGGGATCGTTATAGGATACCTAGGTATATTCTAGGGAGTAAGTAAAATAAAAAGATAAAATACAATTAAAACGTACATTGCTACAACACTTCCCACTTCGATTGCTATACATATGCAGTCCATTTATGTATCAGATACACAGATGCTATAACGGGAATTGTAGGATCCAACTGTGGGATGTAACGTAAGATGAATGAAAAATATAGGAAAGTCTTCAAACCAAATCCCCTTTTTGGGGTGAATATCCACAATTTCTACCAGAGATTTGAGAAGCTGTGTTTTTCATACATATATTGGCCACCTCCTTTGGTGGATATTCACCCTTATTAAGTTTCAAAAGACTCGAAGATTAATCCTCCCGAACGGATGAAAATGCATTCAAATTAACCACATACACGTGTTTTTTTTTTGTCAGTGTTGGACGCCGTAAGCGCAGCGTTCCATCTTTCGATGGGCGCTGTGATAACGTCGTCCGGTTCCGTACGTGTGTGCCTAGGACGCCGGACCGTGCGGCCCCTAATCAGTGATCGCCGAGTTACGACAGAGTGTTGGTCTTACTTTTGAATTAGACTAAATAATTTTGAATGTGGCTGATATTGTTATTGTTTCTAACCCATTATATATCACAAGGTCTTAAATAAAAGCATATTGTTTTATTGTATTTATTTTATATTTATAATAAAATTAACTAATAACAACTCAAAATCGATTGTAGTCATGTTCAGCCTGATAAGCCTTTCACTGCTCAGAACGGTAGACCAGTTTCCTTTGAGAGATCAATTATACTAGCGGAAGATTAATCCGAGTGGTATAAATGGCAATATAACATTCCAATTTTCGAATATAGAATTTGCGGCATTTTTAAGACTTTTATTATTTATTGTTGTTTGTTGTGGGCTTTCTTTGCCGCCTCGACCAGTATTGATTTATTGTGGTAGCCCTTAAAGTTATTTGCTTATACCCATTGCTTCCAGGAATTTCCAGATTCTTTGGGTCGCAATCTGTTGTATCTTCTCTGGGGGCATGATGTGCCTCCCTAGGAAGATACTTCTTTTGCGCATAAGTGGTCCACAGAAGCAGAGGATATGAATGGCAGTGTCCTATGACTCTTGGCAGAACCTGCATGATGCACTTTGTTTTATGCCCATTTGTGTTAGATGTTTGTTAAGTTTGCAGTGACCAGTGAGTATTCTTGTCACTGCGCAGGTTTTGTGTCTTTTGAGTTGTAATAGCTCTTTAGACAACTTGGCTTGGCCTTTTATTAAAGCTTTTGATTGTTTTAGTCCTTTAGTGAACTTCCACAATTCTATAGCTTCCGATTTATTGCTTAGCAGAGAGCTTACTTTCTGTTCGGTCATCCCACAGAAAGGTTCTGGGCCGATGAAAGGTGTATCTGCACCCTTTCTAGCTACCTCGTTTCCGTCAATATCGGAGTGACCCGGTACCCATCTAAGTATTACTTTACTGGATTTTGCCAGATCTTTAAGGTTATCTTTGCAGTTCTGGACTAGTTTAGAGTTAGACTCTAGAGATGCTAGTACCAGCAGGTCAGCCTGGCTGTCCGAGTTGATGCAGATGTGTTGGTTTCTTAGGTTTCTATCAAGATTAATCTCCGCACATTTGTTAATGGCGAAGATTTCGGCTTGAAAGGTTGAGGCCTCTCTGCCCATGCTGATACTGGTTTTGAGCTTTGGTCTCTCACCGTAGATCCCGCAACTTACATCCTCACCTTTCTTTGAGCCGTCCGTATACCATATGTGTGAAACGTGAACTCTATAATATCTTCTGTACCACATTTTAAGCAAAAATAAATGTATTTGTATTTGTGGCTCCCCTCCTTGAAGTACATTGGGTCGTTTGTCCATTTGTCTCTTGGCGGTATTTCCACGGTATACAGTTTGTTGAACTTTTGTATAGTATGCATGTTATCAGTTGGCATGTTTAAGGCTTTATGTTCAAAGACCGAGGCTTCTAGTTTGGCTAGTGCTTGGGAGCGACATGTTCACCTATTTACGCCTTTTTAAGACTTACAAGTCTGTAGGTATTTATCACTTAATTATATCACAGTAGTCATCAGGTATTAGGTTGCAAGTGGGCTCCTCCAGGATTTAGCTAGTTGACTAAGACGACGACTTATATTGTTATTAATAATACAATATCCAGAAAAAAAGCAAGCACACGTCCTAAATTATAATAATCTGGCATGCATGTGTCCAGGTGTAATTGTCTACTTATGCAATTAGTAATTCATCTCATAATTAAATCATAAATTCGCAATTAATTAATAATCAGTCATGATTCCACGGCCAGTAAAAACTCTTTCTAGGTCATATGTGTGTCTAGACGTAAATTAAGGTAGCCATCCCAGTGGTTCACACTGAACCAATACTGGACAGTTTCCATCTAATGTTATATCAATAGAGGTGAACAATAGAGGTCAACTATTGGGTGGTAACAAAAACCTTAATGGTGCTATTGGTGCTATTACATTGCGCTTAATTAGAGAGTTTTAATGAAATATAGGTACATACGAACACATATACTGCTATTTAAAAATACAAGGATGAATGGTTCAACAGTTTCAACACTTTGCTCACTATTTGAGTATTTAATCTATTACCTACCTATACTATTATTGCGCATCTGTGGCTCAGTGTAATAAAATTAGTCATGTCTGTAGATTTTTGCACTAATAAACGGCACACATTACCCTTATTACAAGCTACAAGGAAAAATGTTTAATACAATAGAGTGTCCCGAAAAACGAGCATTTTCTCATGTTTATGAGCGCAAGGGTCAAAAGTGTTATATATTTGCCTTAAAAAATGTGATAGAAAGCAATACATTGACAATGCGTCCATTTATCATAAGGGTGTTGATTCACTTGCTAAACGTACCCGCGATGACAAAAAATTATTTTCACATACAAATTTTCCCAATTCATTTTTTTCTTATAATTTTTCTGTTACGTGTGGCGGATGAGTGGGCAGTTGATTGATGATGAATTGTTCAAACATGGGTGTTGATGAATTATTGAGTTCTAATTATGAAAAGTTGAATAGTATGTGTGTGGTCGAATTGCAACAAAAAATACTATCAGCCTAGAATGTATAATTAATAAACTAGTATCATAATGTGGCATAACGCTAGAAAAGAAGAATACAAATTTAAAATATCTACTTAGTAACTGGTAACATTACAACAAGTTTAATTATTTATATTCTATTTGTTGCTATTTTTATATTACACTACACATATAAATAGATATATTGTGCAACCAAAAACTGTGTAAACTATTTTGCCTAAAATTAGCTTTTATACCCTAGCACTATAAAGTAGTTCGATTAGTAGAACACGCGTTTAAGGCGAGTCCTGACAGAGACGCTCTCGAGCCCCTATGTCGCCCCCATATTTCTTAAGGGGTCAGACAGGGCCCCAAAACCTAAATTACTCCCGATACGCCCCTGTCTCGCGCAGCCAGGGGTGGGGCCGATAGTGTCAAAAAAAGATAAAAATAATATAAATTGCGCATTTTACACATTTTTGTTTTCTCTTTCTTGTTTTGGTTGGTCTTTTACAAAAAAAATACAATATTATATTATGTTTATCCACCTGTAAATGTCACTCGGAAAATTTAGGTGTATACTCTGAGTATTCACTAGAATTCACTGAATGAATATTAAACAGTATGTTGAACTGGATTTTAAACAGTACGAGAACATACACATATTACTTTTTTGTAATTTTATTTTATATTGTAATTAAAGCAAAATTTGTGTAGCATTACAAATATAACGAAAAAATTATAATTTTGAATACTTGAATACCACATACTTCCTACAATACAGGCTTAGAAAATATATACCTAATATAAATATAAAAACGTAAAGGGAAGCATCATTTAGTAAGTGCCTACATTAAATTCACATTAGAAGAAGATCCCGCGAGGGGCCGAGTTATCTTCCCACTGGAAAAAATAAATTAATATAAAAACATTCAACATTTACAAAATCTAATTTAGGAGGTGGCCAAGAAAAAAAATTAAATTGTATGGAAATGATAACGAGTGCTCGGTGAGTTTGAATTAGCTGCGTAATCTATCGTTTTGTAGTTATTTTACAAAACGACTCATATCAAGCTTCTGGATTTTTTTTTAAATACAAAGCGGCCGACGGAATCTTTCTTAGTAAAATTTGAAATGAACTTAGACCTAGTAGCTGAAATTTCTTTATCATCTTAGTTTACTATTTGATGAACGATTTTTCAGAAATAATCTAAAAAATTATTCTTTCCGAATTCAGAAATAATAGTATAATATCATCACGACTGGCTGAAGTGGTAAACCTTGTCAAAGGACCCATTAAAAAAATGATTTAGAAAAATTGTTAATACATACCGAATTCACAGACCTTATACAATCTTAATTAAGACTACTTTTACACTTTTCATCATAGCCATCACCCTTTCGTCACCGCTAGGGCGACCAAACCGCACGGTCGCAGACAGCCATTCCCCACCAAGGCACGTTTAATATTAGAAGTCCTGATTTATGTCCTGCCCCCGTAATTAAGTGTCCGTACACTACAAACGTGTGTGCGCCGCACTAATTCACTACTACGATTAATAGGAGGAAGCCTGATCGCAGCCCGAAAACTGAGTTATGTAATGCTTTCGAAAAGTTTAGAAAAATAGTCGAAATTTGGATGATTCACGGGTATAGTTTTATAAGCTGGATAGTTGCATTATGAATATGAAGACAATTATTATAAACCTAAGTAGGTTAAGAAAGTATTTTAATACATATAATTTAATTGCGATTAAGATAATTTTTTCTAGCATAGTGCACAAGAAAATATTCGAACCGGACGTGGAAATTGATTGTGGAAATTGGTTTTACAGAAATTTTAACATTTTGTAACAAAATATGATAACAGCTTAAATTGTTTCAGCAATATTTTAGTGTTAGAAAGATTTAATTTGGGTCTTAATAAAACTCGATCAAATAATTTGTATAAAAAGCCTATTAATACGTCTGTGGAAATAAGAAATGTAATAGTAAATTATAACTAACGGCCTAGGCGGCCGAACTTTTTGGCAGATCTCCCATCTCTAACAAGCTCGAGATATATTCTGATTGCTCTTAGTAATATAGCCGGATTATCTATAACGGACAAATAGAATTCTCATTACTGCGCTGCTAAAACAAATTATATTCGTATATTATTTCTGTATGAAGTTATTTTAGTTGTAGTCTTTATTTTTTGAAACCTGAATTGTTTCCGATGAAATATTTTATATGCACCGGATGCATGGACAGGTAATGTTCGGATTATAGAACTTAAAGCGTCTTCTGGATCTTTTGAAAGGTACAAATGTAATTATAGTTTTCAAGTGTCTGGTTATTACGAAACAAACACGTGTCCAGGAAATGAAGACGCTCCTCTAAATTCTGAAATATAAAGACTGAAGCTAACAGTTGGTGTTGCCAAAATACATTTCCTCAGGTAGCACAATCAATCATCTTTCTAGCCTTTGATAATGTTGGCAATAAATCAAGATTAAAAGCGAATTTCTGGACACTAAACTACCGTCAATATTAAAAGGCAACGGTCGTTTAAGAACGTTAAAAATATATCACAAAACTAAGCACTATTTGAAAACTAAATAAACCGTTTCTTCGGCGAAAGTTGCCGCATAGAGACGTAAATACAAAGCGAGTCCATTTAAATACCGGGCGTTTAAAAGGCTAGTGTTTATCTTCAAAGCTGACACTAAGACAATGTCGTATATAATTCCTAATTTATGCACCGACAGCATGTCTTTACAGTGCAGGCCGGGTATAAGTTAGCTTGGCAGTTGGTGCGTTAATCTGGGCGACGAACACAGCGAAGCGTAAATCCAATTAGTATAAGAACTCATTAAATCAATTCGTTTAGAGGACAGTATTGTATCGCGCACATCTCTTTGTTTCCGATGGCTACAATCCAAACTAATTCTGCTATTTGTTTAGTAAAAAGGCTTGTTGACAAAAAGATTAATGTTTGGGTTGATTTAAGGCTTGTGTCGATTTTAAGTGCACTTAGCACGCATTGCAATTTACAAATACGCTGGGTATTTTTTAAATTTAATGATGTTATTTATGAGGAGGTACTTATATAGGATAGCAGAAATATTTAAATCGTTTTATGACGTAAACTGTGTAAAGATTAATTATATGAGTAATAACTTATCATTTGTTATGGTTATAAGATGACAATCTTGAACAAATTACTATCAACAAGTGTACCTAATATTTATGGTATCAATTTAGAACTAACGTTTTTAACAGAAACATCTGCAATGTAGTAATTGACGCCCGCATAAAACACACACTAGGGCGCAGAGTTAGTAGACAGACAAAAAAGCATGCAGTTTATTTGCCTTTTCATTTCGCTGTGGCGATTTAAATCGTATAAACAGAAACTGTTTTATATGCAGCGTTTTAACAGGAGTTTCGGGCTATATTTTACACATAAAAATACATGTATGGATTTGGTTTCAACTCGGAGCGAAAACGAGAATCAAAAATTTACCAGTGTACGACGTATTTGTAATTTTAAAGTAATGAGAGTTTACATATTTAAAATACAAACATAATGTCACCAGCTGGCACTAATATAGTATGAAGCCTAGCTGTCAAAATAAACCCATCATAATAATGATGATTTGTTAGGAATGAGCCATTATTTTGAGATCGAACAATTTTGTTTAATAATTAAAACCCTCGTTACACTTAGCTTTTTATTGAAAAACCTTATGTTTAGGTGTCATAAAAGTATTATAAGAGATAATGGGCATTACCGTTAATAATATCATTTATTATGGATAGGTTTTGTCTGTTACATTTGTTGCACAAATCATGACAAACCCAACTTGTAATTTACCTACAACATAAGGTGCCTAAAGAAATCCTTCACATGACAAAAATAGCACTAATTACTTCGTGGCGAGTGCTAATCCATCCCGGGTATATCTCATTCAGCGCATATCCGATACAAAGGCTGGTCGTTGGAGGAGCAATAAATTAGGAGGAAAGCTGCGCGCCAGGATTTCCCCTGGGTTTATTCTCACTCAAGAGCCCGCCTAATCCAGGGCCTTATTATACTACCCCTTAATACCAGTTCAAGACTACTTGAAAATTTTCTCGGGAAGTAAACGCTTTAGTTTTGTTCCTTTTCGACCGCCTCTCGGAATTTTCTCTTTATGCGCTATTGGAATTAATTCAGGGTTGTTTTTAACGCGTGTTCTTTGTTGGATTGTTCAGTCTGATTTTTCTAAATACAGAATAATATATCACTAGTATCACTACACTTTAAAGTAACATCGATAAAACAAATCACTTTTTACTTTTCTACAGGGTTGGCGTTTTCAGTAAACAGTATTAAACGGGTTTTTAATCTGATTCAATTGTCCCAAGAAAAATCTAACAATTAAGTTTAATGAGTCTGTTGTTATTAGAAAATATGATTTATTGTAATTGTATTGCCAATGTTTTTGACCTACAGACTGTCAGAAATGTTTGAGTGCAGCTAAACACTATCATTTATTCGTCATCATTCATCGACACTTATCACTAACCAGTATAAGGTTCTAGATTATTATCAACACATGTAATCTGCTATTGCATCTGTCGAATTAATACGACTAGTCAGCCACGTATGTCATACCTTTATCTGTCCATCGACATTAGACCGTTATGTGTGACCAGTTCCGCGTAGTACTTCGCTACCAATTTCTCCAATTTAAATTGTCTATGAGCGCCGACTGAAGTCAGCCGGCGCATTCTTGGGTTATCGGCGACGCAGGCGCACCGAGCGAAAGAGATAGCACGCACCGACAAAAATCGCGCGCGACAAGGACGCAGCGCGCTCGCAACAGCAGTTCGTTTTTTAAATAATTGAGTCGGGAATGACGATAGGCACCCGACAATGCAAGGCATTTATCATGCTTGTAATCCTAACACGAATATGGGTCTGCATTTTCTTCCGTATAATTCGTAATATCAATAATGATCTTTTATTAAAATATATAGATCCGCCAAACGTTGGAGAACATGTCCAATTCAATTAGAAAATGTCAGTTACGTAATATGTAATTAAAAAGAAAGTGTCGAGTTTTTTAAATAATTATTTAAATAATCCCGATTGAGTATATCGTGTACAAACACCTTAACTAAACGGTTAATAAACAAAGCGCAATAACTAACCGCAGAACAACTAAATGACAGTCGAGATAATTATTTCCAAGTATATAAATCAGTGAATTCTATTTTCAAATTAACATGCGCGCGAGTCGTTCCTAATTTGAACAAATCTATAATTAAGGCCTGCCATCTGATTGGTCGAGCCGGCTAGAGACGGGTTCCTTTATTTGCCAAAAGTAACCATCTATCTGTTTCTACTGGCCTTAGATAGGATTAGAAGAGGTACTAAATGTTTGTTTAGAATGTATTGTGACGTATCCCACCAGAGTGGGATTTATAAATTAGTGAGGAATGCAGTTGAAACCAAGAATTTGGTTATAGTTAAAATCAAATAAAATAACTTATATGATAGTTGTACACTAGAGATTACTTAATTGATTAATCCGAAATCTTAAGTAGATGAATAGAGGCAGACCAACCCAATTTTTTACTTAGTTATGACTCTTCTATACAAACTTCCACTCCCTTAAGGGATAATTTCCGGGATAAAAATTAGCCTATGCAGTCCTGCAGACAGACACACTTTCATGTTATGTGCATTTGAGACCAATACTAGTTCCTATTCTACCGCCTGCGCCAAGTTGTGGTGTGAAGTGTCCAATAACACCGCCAGCTGACCATCACCTGACTTTTATTCTGTCGCATGTTTGAACTTACTCTAATATTTTTAACTATCCTCATGACACCTGCAGTATAGTCGCACACTATAAAAAAATATTATATAGATATAGGAAAAATATTGAAGTTTTGTATGTCTACTTCACTGGCGACATCTTTTATCGCCGTCGCTTGTGTTTCGGTTTGTTTTTCCCGCTCAGCCGTAAATTTTGCGCGGGAGATTTGTTTCCATAGCCTGCGGTGCGATCCATCAGCGTTCCGGTCGCTCGCTCGCTTTGTTACTCGCTTCTCGCTTGACGTGGATGATGAACCTACTCAGCGAGTGCTACCTAAAAGGTTTATCTACTGCTGAAATACACAACGATTGACTAAAAACTAATAGGGAACCTATTTAGCTATGGTCATTTCTAAAAATTATATATTTTCTTTACCATTTGAACCTTATTTGACAGTCATCAATTTCCCTAATTTTTAGACGTACCGAACTGTTCAAATACCTAAGTAATACATTAATTACGCAAAACAACCTTAAATAGCTAATACGAATAATATTCAGATGACTACTCTACTAAATCTACTAAACGACTCCCCAGCCAACGACAAAGCTATAAAAGATGACAAGCGTTTCAACATAATACGGAGTGAAATCTGCAAAAATACCCTTCGCACAAACTAAATTATTCCAATAAAACTGGAAACTATTGATAAGTATTTTATTCCCGGGAGATAACAGCATCTTTTACTGTTTGGCAGATTGTTCTAGATGATCCTAAAACGCTCTTACTGGAACTCAATAGAGCTGCTAAAACGAAAAAGACCAACTGTTATATATCGAGAATGTTTATTTATTACACACTTTGTTGTCCAGTGTCGCTTCCTGTTCGCTAATTAATTTATTGCGGCAGTTCATAAATTTATAGGCTAGACTAGACTCTTGTTGAATTTATGATTTAGAGATAGATATGTGTCTACATTACTCAAGTTATATTAACGAATAAAATGTTATCCTATTTAAACATTAATCCCAGTTACCACATGTTCCTAACATATATACTTATTTAGAGATGATAAAAATAACTGTGTTTCTGTACTAAAGAAAAACTGATACGGAGCGGTCATAAAAACTGTAAAATAAAAATATTTAGCACAGTGGTTTGACAGCTCCTGTAATATACTCGTCGGGGTCGAGTCCTGTGTAATGTTTTACGGTATGGGGCGAGACAATAATGGCTTGCTCATAACATTACTCGTCTTCCCTCCTACCACGAAACCAGTGCCACGAGCGAAATTTGGCAGAATACCTTCCAACCAAAACGATATCTACTAGTTCTGCGATCACATAGTACCGGCCCTCGTACCAAGAAAATTTCGGTGAAGTAAAATTTTTGTAATGCCAATGAGGAATTTTCAAAACATATTCGTATGTTTTCGTGGTAGAGGGATTTTTTTGTTCAGCATTCAGTGTTTATTTTGGGCTGGCCTGATGCTCCGCAGAATTTATTTAGACGTGTAAATTTCATTACAAGGTCCTCTGGGAATGTATTTTAAAAATTAACAAACGTTTTAAAATGTCGTCATCTCATTTTAAATATCGCAATTGAGAGATAACTAGGTATAATAATGAAATTTGCAATTCTTTGGAAGAACGTTAGCAGACCACATATAATTTCGCGCAAGTAGGTATAAATGGTGCTACTACAATATGTAATCTATTCATATAAAAGAAGAAGTCCTATATTGCTCTCCTAAAGGGGTGAAAATGGGGTTCCAAGTTTGTACGGGGAGCAAATTTTTTTTGAAGTGAGAGATTTGAAACTTCGTAAATAGACTCTCTGTTTAAATCTAAACACATTTCAGCGCTTTTCTAAATTGCTCCCCTAAAGGGGTGAAAAGGGGGTTCCACGTTTGTACGGGGAGCAAATCTTTTTTGAGGTGAAAGATTTAAAACTTAGTAGACTCTATTTAAATACAACGAAGCGTATTTCAGCGCTTTTCGAAATTGCTAAAGGGGTGAAAAGGAGGTTCCAAGTTTTTGCGGGGAGCAAATCTTTACTTATCTTAAAAATCGATATGGGTGTCATCTTTGTGGTTCCTCTAGGTGCCTATTGCGAAAATGACATGCATTTTCAAATCCAAGATGACTGACATTTATTTTTCTTAAAAATCGATATGGGTGTCATCTTGTAGTTCCTCGGGGTGCCGATGACCAAAATGACATCCATTTTCAAATCCAAGTTGGCGAACATTTATTTTTCTTTGGAGTAATTTTTCACAAAAGATTAACAGCATAAGACAACTGACAGAAAAAAATAGACCTCATTATATCTTTGTTACCAACTAAAATCTACGCACACGAAGTCGCAGGCGGCCGCTAGTCTAACATAAAGGTTTAATCTTTGAGGTACACACACCATAGCTGGTAAGTAACTATACAAGGTATTTATGTAACTTTAAAAGGTAGGTAGGTCCTAACTACATACATCATCGATTCTAAGAGCTCTTGTCAGAGGAGTATTCGCTCTCATTACATTATTTTTCTGGAATTACCTTGAGCTCCTGATACTTTTTTTCTCTTTGGCTGGAACAATGTTACGTATATTGGGGCACCTGACAAGGCATGATAATTATATAAAAACTGTACACCTAATTTAAGGGTAAGAAAGAAAGAATTAGTCTATACTATACATCAGATATACCTAAAAAAAGAGACTGTTAGAAGAACGAATCTTGAACTCTACATTTATAATGTTAATCCCCATTACATTTGCTAACAAATTACCTCAACCTACACGCAAGTCATAGTACATGTGTAACAGATCGACATCCGTCATTCGTGTAAAAAGTTCATGAAAGCTTCTAAGCTTCGGAAAAGCTTTAAATGTGCTTCTAAGCTTCAGTATAGCTTCTTAACTTCAGAGGAAGGCTTCTGGGAAGCTTCTCAGCTTCGAGAAAGCTTCTAAGCTTTCAGGAACGCTTCTTGGCTTCGTAAAAGCTGATTTATATATTCTAAATGTTCATCATCAATGAAGCCTCTCATTGTAAACAGATGGCGTTTAAATTAAGTCTAAAAAAGTTCGATTATTTATAATGAATATCACCAATCTTTTGAATTTCAAGTTATTTTCATTTTACTAAGAGTAGTGCTACTTTTGTAATTTGAATAAGCTTGGACAATGGTTTCCTGCTTTATATTATTAGCATTTCTCAAGTTGCAAAGCTCAAGTATGGACATCTGGTGTCGAGTATTTAAACTATTAGTAAATAATCCGACCGCGTAGAAAGGTTGTCATTATGTCCATATAGTAGCGAAATACGTTGCCATCTGAAATTACACGGTCAATGTGAAACAGGGATGTCATTCACAACGTTGAAACTAACGTGAACACCAATCCACCTTAGACGAACCAGTGTAGGGCGGATCTCTAGTTGTGCATTGCTAATACGGGTCTCGACGTCAAGATATACTAGACGTGAGCGTTGAGCCTAGTTGACGCAAGTGGCTAATTGCAAAGCAGTAGCTGCATCGCTTCCTTTGGCGGGTATTTGAAAAAATGTTATGCGCGTGGCTACCCTACTAAAATGAGGGATATTTAAGGACGAAACAATCTGGTTTGTGTAGGTGTCTATTTATTTTAGTCAGGTTTTAAGGGGATAGACATGGGGAGAGACCTCTGGTGTTGAATAGGAGATCGGAAAGTTATTCTAGACCAATGAGAAGCCAGATTTAGCTAGTTGACCAATCGATGGTTTTCCCTCGGGAATGATGGAACAGAGTTGATCGCGTGATGTTAGGGGTTCTCATGATAACGAGGTGTGGTAATATAAGGAGATACACAACGGTTTCGAGGCTTTTTCCCTTTGGACTTCTCTTGCGGGTAGACCTCACGAGAGCGACGGGCAACGAGGTGAACCTTCAGGAACGCTTATGTGAGTTTTTAAAGTTTATTTGTTGTGTTAGATAGGAATTACGTAGGGATTCATCATGTTAGGATAAAATAGGGTGTTTAATCCTTTCTGTTCACAGGATTTATGATGACGGAGTGTGTAAATTCCATATAGCAAACGATAGTGATTTCTTATTCATAGTGTATTATGAGAGCGCGTTACACCGCTTATATAGGTACAATTACCTTTGTTGTTACCTATAGTGTTCAGTATGAAGTTAGATTGACAATACATTTGCTTAATTTGAATAACCTACTTAAGGTAAAATCTACGTTAACAATATCGATGTGGGGTGGCGTATCTACCTTTAAATGATTATGGCTTTAAAATGCATTTAAGTACGTTAATCGTTTAATTCATTGTTACGGATATAGTTTTACCATTAGTGCAACAGATATTTAATTGATAATGTTTGCTAAATGGAATATATTCTAGGCACATCTGTGGCGTTGGAGTGCTACTACCTGATTTAATAAATATATTGTGTTTTATTATACCCATACTTATTGTGCATGTTAGTTATTAAAAATTATGGTGTTTTTTTGTGCATGCTATATGAATTCGTGTCTATTTTTGATACTATTCAGTATTATTGAGTTTTATTGAGATTTTCATGAATAATGGGCGTAGGCGCTGTTCATACAAGCTGGACTTAATATTTGAGTCTTACTATATTTGACTATTGATTTCAATTAGTTTAAAATGACTATTTGACTTTAAGGACATTATTTATTAGTAGACAAATCGTTAAAGGATTGTAATTTTACTATTAAACAGTAATTGAATTAATCTTTTGCTAATGTAGGTAGTCATTATATTCTTACACTTATTATTTAACGCATTAATTATTTCATTTTCATTAGATTTGTTATGTTTCGTTGGTATTTTAAGTATGTTCTTATTGATTTAGTACAGTGTTGTAGGTGATAATCGTTACTTAGGTTATTAAATGAGTACGTTTTATTTATGAATATATCTAAAGATTACAATGCCATAGTTTGGGTATTTGGAGGGCTTTGCGAAATCAAACCTTTATAAGAGAAGGATACATGACATCGAATGACGTATCATCGTACTGGTGTCAAGAAGATGACCTTGTCAACGTCTCCACGCAATCACACTGTCAACGACGATATGCCTTCCACCTATCGTTTGGACCCTGGACATTTATACGGGACGTGTACCTGCCAGCACTTTCGTACATGTGGGCAATCGACGACCAGAGCCAGGCCATCCTCAATCCAACGCTGTGCCATGACAATATGAGACCCCTCATTGGCTGATCCTGCCAAGCTGATCACAGTTCCGGCGTTTGGACAACGAGGCTGTTCCTGCATGATGACCTCATAGCCTACCACTGTACACACGCAGATGAAGAGATCCTTAAATGGTTTTCTAAGTTTCGCAAAACTTTCTGACTGCGTTAACTATGGTACTTATTCACGTTCCCGTTCTATGTAAATGTCATACATAATGTTACCTTTTAATAGGCCGAAATGCTATCGTTGTGTTGTGTGACCTGACATGGTTATTGCACTCTTTATTTGAAGTGATCTTGGCTTATTTACCCCTTTATGGAACTTTGGTTCCTATTACAATACCTAATAGTCTGTTGACTACGTAATTACTATTACGTCAAAACCTTCATATCTTCGCCTGCGCGATAATTATATTTATTTTATTGGACGAGTAAATACTATTCCAGTATTTCACATGAATGTACCAACTCATACATTTACTAATCTATTGTAGTTGTTGGGACTGGCCGCAGTGGATTTTTATTATTCGTGACTGTTCCAGCAATGAGGTAATGTCACAGGTTGGACTGCCAAACGTTTTATTACGATTTTATATGGTATGTTCCAGCCTATGACGAAAGGTTTTGGTAGTACAATGTAGTACCCAAATATACCAAATATGCCTAATAACTATTACTGTTGCTATGCAATGGTTTTACTCCAGATCGATGAAATACGTTCATAAATGGGGTTTAGGGCCAGTCTCACAGATTCTTAACGACAGGCTTTCGTCTTTAGTCTCGATCCCAAGACGAGCTTTGAAAAGGGCTGCGGTCTTGTTTAGGCACGCGGTGCGCCTTTAGCTGCTTGTCGGAATCTTTGATTCATACAAGACACTATAGACCCGCAGAGACGAGAAATCTGTATTGCCGTTTGCTGAAATTGAACATTAAAGACCCCAAACTATATATGGGCGAGATGGAATGTGAAAGTTCAATGGCGATATAGGTTGATTGACGACTCGAGCAAAACTCCTTGCTGTCGTGAGAACGCTGGTCAATGCTGAGGTTTTGCGGTTGCATGGCTCAGTAGTGATATTCGCTAATGGGATGACCATATGACTCGATTTGGGCATTAAACCTGAATAGCAACAACTTGTTTTGTTTGCACAATATTTGGGTACGAGGTAACTAACTCGTATTTAAGTCTACTTCAAAGTAGATACATTATACTCGTTGTATAATATACATATATACATATAACAACATCCTATTCTAACTGGCTTTTAAATAAGTTCAGTATTATTTACTTTTGCTTTACGCAATAAAATGGCTGGTCTCATAATATTATGGGCTACGCTCTTATTATTGCCATGTATATGTTCATTCGTCAGGCGCTATTGTCACATATCACTTATAGTCTCGGCTCTGTGCCACCCGCGAGGATACTCTGTTTGCTCGTGTTAGGTGTTAGGTAGGGATATACCCAATGGGTTAGCATCAGGTATTCCTTCGCGAGACTGCTGCCTCGACATAGTCGCCTCATCATGTCCAGAAATGGCTTGGTGGTTTATATGACTTATGCATGGTACTTTTATGAGGTACTGTGGCTTTATGGTTGCTTGCAATCAGCTATTTTATTCTCACATCTTTTAGATTGAGAATTATATTATATTTTGTAATAAGCCAGACCTGTCCTATCCTACCTTGTAGGAAATACGATACGACATATCGACATACCAAACACTAGTTTTAAGGTTTTATAAACATATATTTAATTCACGGTTTGTCCATGACTATACGCCTCATTAACCGATAACTGTAACCATTTCTAGCACTTAAATTCTTCTGAATCAAACTATGGAATATATTACGTCATTATACGCTTACTCCTTTTAAACTATAAACAACTTCTTTATGCTATGACTTATCACACAGCCAACGACGGTATTTTACAAGCAGGTTAGGCTCTAAACTCTTAGTTACTTTAGTATTGTGTTCATGATTAGTTCACTATTAAACTTGTGTTTTAAGTTTTCTATATTTCTAGTAAATTAAGTTCTAGGTGTCTTAGTATTGTGTCCACGTTTAGTTATCCATTATAAATAAGATGCTGTAGGAAATTGCTATGTTTATTTCTTTAGGTAGACTTATTTTAGTAGTAATTATTTAGGTTAAGTTGTATTTGTCTAAACATCGTCCGATTCTCAATAGTTCATATGTTTCTCACACCTCAGTGAACTTAAGTTGCTACATTTCATAACTAGGTCTTTAAATTGCCACTAGCCGATCACGCCATTAATATTTTAATTATTTAGTCTTGGTTGACGTTTAATATTCTTCGATTGTGTAAATAATCTTTTCATTTGAATTAATTGTAATAGGTTAAGTTGGCAGCAAGGGTTTTTGTTGAGTCCGCCTTGTTTTCCCTTGCTTAGGTCTTGGCCTAGGAATCAACGCGGATGTCTAATAAAGTTCTCACCGGGCTTTATTAGATAAAATAATCAAAGTTTCGAGTAAAATCACTTTTATGAAATAAATGTATTGGTTCGTTTATTTTCTTTCTCAAAATCTTTTGTTTGATTTATTTTCTTTCCCTGTAGCTCTCGATATCTGCAGCAATGCCTGCGCCACGTGTATATCACTGCGAGCGCGGCCGCCGCGCGAGGAACCCGCCAGCTGGCCGCGCCCGCCGGCAGTTTGGAATCGCGTTCATTTCGATTACATGACAATAGGGCAGCGGGTATATCTCGTAGTGGTCGATGCGTATAGCAAATGGTTAGACTGTATACACATGAATAATGGTACATCTACGCAAGCTCTTATTTCCAAGCTAACTCACTTATTTTCGTATTTTGGCATACCGAATGTATTAGTTTCAGATAATGACGTCAAAATAAATTGTAACGAGTTTAGGCTATTTTGTTCCAACAATGGAGTCACGTACTTGAATTCACCAGTTTATCATCCTAATAGTAATGGCCAAGCCGAAAATACTGTCAAAAATTGTAAACGAATGATTCGATGTATTCTAAAGGAAAACATGTCTCAACAAAAATTACATGATACATTATGTGCGTACTTATTTCAATACAGAAATACAGAACACTGTACCACGGGAACGACCCCCGCTAAGTTAATGTTTGGTAGGAATCTAAGGTCACGACTCGATTTGATATTACCCTCAGATAACAAACACGCGCACGCACAAGCGCCGACGCCGGAACATCGACGGCATTTCGATCTCGGTGACAGGGTTTTGGTTCGATGGTACAGTGCTCGCAAAGAAAGTTGGCAATTAGGTGTTTTAAAAGAAAAGGTCGGAAATAAAATGTTTAAAATATACATGTTCAAATATAGATCTTATTGTGTACGACATATGGATCAACTATTAAAATATAAAGGGCCTGATAATTTTATACCTAATGAGAGGGATATTGTGAATGACCTAAGTACACAGACCCATTCGTCTACATTTCCAACTCCACTTATGCCGGAACCCGCAGGTAATTTCAGTACAGCTGAACCTCGGACAAATAATGAAGTTGTGAGGCCTATGTCTGAATCGACGTCAGAGGAGAGGCATGAGAGACGCGCGGAGGAGGAAATGTGGTCGGACTGCGTCGGTGACGATGGGCTCCCGCCGGCCTCCCCGCGGGGCTCCCCGCCCGGGACGCCGGTGCCGAGCGCGGTCGGCCCGCCCGCGGACGAACCCACTGAGTCAACCGCTCTGGCGGAACCGGAACCGTCGTTAAGACGTCAATTGCGCCCAAGGAAAGGTGTTAATTATAAAATATAGTATTATTACCTAAGAGTATTATTGTTTTTAATTCTAAGCGTATGTTTGTATAGTATGCTGGTATAGCTGTATATACATGTTATATATGGTTATCACTGTTTTGGTTGAGGGTATTAATAGTCACAGTTTAATGTATGTACCTACCTTATATTATATTGTTAATTCGATTAATTTGTTCTCTTGTTATTAGGTTTCAAGATTAGCGTGGAAGGGATGTTGTATATGCATACAGCGCGGGCCACTGTCACTGCCCGCGCACACCTAAGTGAGTAATAAACGGACCGCCGTCGTAACTGCCGTGTTTCATTGTGCTAGCCACATACCCCTTATATTCCCATATCTTTTAGATCTGCTGAACTTGAAAGCTTTAGTAATGCTTTAGGAAATCTTTAGAAACTTTAAGAATTATAGGAACTTTACGAAAGTCCTGGTTTTCAGACTTTCAGATGGTGTAAGTATTTGTAGGTAAAGTTTAGGTAGGCTTTAGGTTTTCCATTTTCCGCTTTCCATTTAGACTAGGGAGGATGTTACACATGTACTTCGCTACCTACCTACCTAATTAATTATCAATTCCAATAACGACTCGTTTAGTAATGCATGTTTGTTTAACCTACCTACACGAAGTTAGACAAAAATAATATGCTTAATTATTTGTCATTACCTCGTATCAATAGCTTCCTTGCGGCTTAAAAATAAACTCTAGGACATTCACTTAAAGCTGTGTTTACAGTATAATAATTGAACCAGACAGGTGGTTACGAGAGCTATAACCATTCCAATCCGACGCCTTCGTAAGTTCGTCCAGTACACACGCGTGTTGTCCTAAAACGAGTTGTATGCGGTCCGGATAAGGTTGTTTATGTAACGACAAGATTGACTAGGATATGCGGTTTCTAAAGTTACCAGCCTCGGTTAAAATTTACATATAATGCGCGTACAGCCTAATTAGGCGGCGTTTGCGAAGTATAAATCATCTCTGACGACGTCCGTCAGAGCCGCCGTCCACCTTTCTTCTTATTTCTTGAGACGTCTTTGATTGTGAAAGTAAGACGTCATTGCTATTTACCCACGGCTCGATTAAGAGATCTCGACATTATGAAACTGGTCGAAGACATTTATAACTGAACTAGCGACCCGCCCCGGCTGCTCACGGGTGCAATGCTGATACATATATTATACATACAAACCTTCCTCTTGAATCACTCTATGTACTAAAAAGGGACAGGTAGACAGCAGAAAGCGACTTTGTTTTATAGTATGTAGTGATGAGAAACTATATATGTTTATAAATTGTTTTTACTTAAAAAACATATTTTATATGCACTACAAAGATGGGCTGCAGTCATCCACACGTTTTTACTTTTCTTTGAGGTACCTAAAGCAGTTAGAAACAGCATCATTTGCTGTTGCCTTGATATAACCCTTTATAACCAAGAAATCGTGATAGTTTCAACTTAAAGTTGACTCTATTTATAAATCACATTGCTCTAGAGAGAATTCGTTTTTACGCTGTCATATCACGGCGTAAAAACTGACCGACCATACATTAATTTGAGATATATTTATCGCTAGATTCACTACCTACTGATGAATTAATAAAAAGGAGAGACAACTACTAAACGCATTTGCAACGCTTCATACATTTTTAACTACTAAAATCCTAGACTACTCGACAACTGCATCTTTTGACGTAACACTATCACTTCGGTAGTCATAATTATTCGATTTCGTGTGATATAGCAATATTCTCTAAATACGATCTTTAAGCCTGTAAATAATAGTCGCAAGTTTACGAGACATTGTACTATTATTTTATCTAGACTAGCATTTAATTCAAAGCAAGGCTAGCTCAGATTGAAGCGATTGACGAGTGAGAGGTAACATGCGCCGGAGTTGGCCTTGAGATCTTTAACAATATTATATGAAACATTACCAAGGTGGAATAACAAAAGGAGGTTCTTATTATGCGTACATCATACATTAACTCTATACATACATAGTCGAGGATATTGAATTTATGTATGTAAAAATCTTTATCGTACATGAGTAAAACACAACACAAATTACAAGAACAGTCAGTCAGTGGACTCTATGTCAAAATGTGTGTGACAAATAATCAATTATTTCGACCGTACAGGTTTTCTTTAAGATATGATTTTAATTACATTTCATATCAAAAGCCTCTGTCGAGAAATTTTTTTGTTTGAAAATAATGAAGTAAGCACTGTAGTAATGCATTTAGGAAGCATCAATAAAGAATAATATAAATATTGATAGTAACTTAGTAACAGAGTGAGCAATTTAGATTATTCATATTACAGGTAATTTGTTTAGTAACCATAAAGCCATCACTATATACATAGTATAAAACAAAGTCGCTTTCTCTGTCCCTATATCCCTATGTATGCTTAAATCTTTAAAACTACGCAACGGATTTTGATGCGGTTTATTTTAATAGATAGAGTGATTGAAGAGGAAGGTTTATATGTATAATAACATCCATTAAATAGTGCACCCGTGCGAAGCCGGGGCGGGTCGCTAGCATACAATAAAGGTTCAAGACAGATACTACTTTTATTTCAACAGCCTATTTGAACAATTATCCCCTGATTCAATACTCAAAAGTTCTTGAAGAAAACGAAAGCAAAGTAGCTGCGCTGCAGCTTAGGTTATATTTGTCGCCACGCGGGGCCATTGTGGTGGGCCAATTTTTATGTTGATGTCGATGTTTATTTTTCGTATGAATTGGGTGAAAATATGTAGGTTGGAAGAACTCCTGATTCCGTACAAAATACATATAAAATCATAATATTATGTACCCTAAAGTTCTCTTTCTTTTTCTCATGGACTTTATCCACTAACCCCAAGTCTTCTCACTCAATCGATAAAAAAATTAGGACACTATAGGAAATCGTGCAAATTTTGATCAGAATAAGGAACTCATTCTACCAATACCACCAATTTTTACCGTAATCTAAAAATATATTAAAAAAACAACTAGAACATAAAAATAGGTTCTGCTAGGTAGGTATATAAATAAATTTCTAGTAAGTCTCAGCCCGATGCCGCCTATCATGAACAATGACGCTAAAGAAATTAAAAACGAAACCAACCTGACGTAATGTCCTATTCAATGAAAATTAGTTAATTTTGTACTTCAATCAATGTCTATCTGAAATGATTATGCGTTTAATTGAGAATTTTGCCCGAGCCGTGTCGTGGTCGGGATTGTTTTTTAATTTCTACGGCAGCCTTTGGTCCATCAATCAAGTGTGTAAGCCTCGCCGTGCCGCACTTATTCGCCGAGCAAGTTTCTAAAATGCTACTAGTTTACTTCACTAAAGGCAGTGCTATTTAATATCATTATAAAATCTATGAGACAAATAATAAAGTGCATAAACAAGCAACTTCATAAGCGTCGTCTTCAGGAGAGTCGATCTGGGTTTTATTCTTACTCTTTTATTAATTCTGGTATTTGTGGACATGGATCGTGATTTAATATAAAGTATAGATGTTAATGTTTTATAACTTATTGAAGTTAATATGCAAATAACCGGTATATTAGTTAAAGCAACTTTGTAAGTTGACACAAGACAACCATAGAATTTCACTACAGAATTCAATTATAGTATATAGAATATATAATTATAGAATTCATTGTCATTGAACTATAGAATTAAGTTCATATATTCTAAGTAGATATTTTTTCTGTTCTCTGTTCTTCCGGTTTTAGAGTATTCGTACTTGTCTATCCATCAAACCCACCAGGCCACTGAAAACTAAATTTATGTGTAGTACCTAGACTTTCTCAAGTAAGGTCGATTTCAGCACTCTTGTAACAAGTTTAGCCGGCCTATTGGAAATTACCGTTAACACTATAAAACACCTAAGGTATATAACTAATTTTAAATAAATATTCTCAAGGAAGGTGTGGCTTAAACACACCTGCATGACTGTTGCATGAGTCGCATCTATTGACTATTGTTCATTAACATTTTGCTTGTGGGTGGGCTTGGTTTATCGTCTTTTATAGTCTTGATGAACTACTACTGCAATATTTTAAATTAAGGAAAAACTAGAATGGTTACTAAAAAATAAATACTTAAGCTATCGTTTGTATTAGCATGCTTTCCCTTTTCATTTTCGTGTCAATAAGAATGATTTCTAATTGAGTCAGAAAGGGAATAGGCAACATTCCCTTTCTTGACAGTTCATAAGTATACTTTTTGTCTCAGAGCGTACATTTTATGATATTTAATTGTTCATAATTTGATTTAAAAAATCAACATCATGAATCACTCGTAGATTTTAAGGGTTTTTATTTTCCTATTCCTTTTTTTTTTCATATTCCTGTAGTTCTACGCCATTAGAGTGTAAATGTCGCCCAATCACACCGATAGGACGACGAGTAACCAACAACTATTAAGAAATATATTCAGTTGCATTTTGGATAAGATGTTTGTATTACTTGCTTCCTGTTCTAAAACACTTCATGGTGTCAGGTTTGGTGTGGGGTACACACTTCTGATAAAATTTTCTACCCTGACTTATAAATATTATTATTTATTACATCTGATTCACGTCACAATGGACTAATATCTACAGGAAGACCGAGAGAGATCATCTAATGTGAATATGTATTCATTCAATATTCTTCATCAGAACCTAAGTATACGAATCTTTCTCAGTGATAAATACTACATTTCCCTTTGAGATGTAACTATTTTAAATATTGCCTAGTTAAATGAAGCGCTAGCTTAGCCGCTCACCTTTTAATCAATTGAGGCAGTCTCCACAGTCAATTCACTGCATTGTACTCCAAACGCATTCAGTAATTGTTAGCTCTGATACCCAGATAGATAGCCGCTAGTTTTGAACTGGTTAAATTTAATTTGATGTGCCTTTGCGTCGCCGTAGATTAGGGGCAGAGATGTGTAAATGTGAATGTATTTGAATAAACTGTTTGACATGGACTTGTGAGTGGACTGTTATGTTCCCGAGATTTTACATACGTCAGCGACAGCGCTTGACAGCTTCCTGTAAGATCCCTAAGTTCTTGTTAAATTAAAACAGAACAGAAGTTGCTTCCACACATTTAGCCAGGCAAGAACAGTAACACAATTTCGTCGATCAAAAAAGTTATGCGATTCGATAGCAAAAACACCGATCTTCTGGTTAGCATTGATCTGCCAGTATGTATGATACACAACCGTTTACCTACTTCAAATAAACGTGGACGATTTCTTTTGTAGACCATGGACAATGGAAGTCAACGGTTGTACTCGCTATGTCCCGTATAGGTAGGTGGTATTACCGATCCGTTTAGTAAGAGCGCATATCGTATCTGCACCTTGCTTTCAAATAAAAACTCGAAACAATTACATCGATGGATAAAAATGTCGCAAGTGCCAATTGATAGTTAATCAAATTTTCACGCTAAGTTATTAGTCAGAGAGGTTAATTTAGATTGCGATGAGAAAGGTCTTATTGCTAACGGTTTAAACATGACATATGGCATTCCGCCGGCCGCGGCTGGTTCTTTGCTCGCATGCATTTTCATGGAATTGTCGACGTTTTTCCGGCACCTTACAATTGCATGGTTTGAATTCTAGAAAGCTATACTGGATGTTTTATGATTGACTTCAAAGACAATGACTGGGCGCTTAAAAGTAAATTGACTATATTATAATTAAAAGGCGCATTGCACGGCTCATTAAGTCTTCATTTCCGGTGAAAACATAGTTTATTCATTGCCTTAGGCTTAGACTTACGAGTCATTATTAAAACACTCAAGCAAAAAATAGGAGTTACGAACGGTTGCATAATCTTTAACATAAACAAGTCATTTAGGTTAGGTTCGATTTTTCAATCACCAGATAAAATTATCACTGTTACTTTCTAATGTCATATGAAAGAAAAGGACAGGGCATTTATCTAACTAATACTTTTATCTAGGGATGGAAAAATTGGCTCTCAGAATTACATGATTAAATACTGAAATGCTAAATAATTATAAGGCTGTAATAAGAGAGATGTGCCATTAAGTTAAAACTTATTTTTACTCTAAAATTGCTACAAAGAAGTGACATGACATGACAATAACAAACGTGTTAAAATAAGAGCTTTAATATGTTTGAAATGTCTAATGAAAAATACGACTACAATTGTCTGGTATTGGCATGGCAATAATAATGATTGTTAGGTTAGGATTTTATAATATTTTTATGTTTTGTAAGTGTATTTTTATATTTTGCTTTTTATAAAGATATTGTAAAAGCCTAGCCTAAGACGAAAAATAAATAAAGAGAATAATAATAACAGGTTTTCCGGCAAAATCCCACGAGATTGTGAAGTTCCTAGACTATTGAGTTAGGAATTCTTGAAGCAAGTGCGGTGGCAACTTCGCCTTCGAGGCTTACGATTTAATTAGGGTCGCATACACAAATTTATAAGAGCGACAGAGAAACTTCCTTGTCATAGTTTCACTTTTTTATTTGCCTCGAACTCTTTGATATAACTTTGTGGCAGACAAACGATTACCCGCCCAAGCTATAAGGAGGTTGGTTACTTATGTAAACCGTCAGCCATCTTCAACAAGTTCTCAATTTAGTAGCATAAAGAGCTTTTCCGTCCATCTTGGTGGTGCGTATAGGGGCTCTACATAATTCTTGCTCTAAGGATCCACACTTTCATGATGCGGCTATATCGATTGGGCCCAATAACTGTTTAATTAACGGGTTGATGTGACACCCACGTTACGTCACTACCACTATTAATTTACCCAAAGTGTTTCGAATCCATTAGGTATAAATTGTGTCAGCTATAAATACTTATTTTTATGTCTGATATACTTATATAAGACATAAAAATAATTCTCTACTTAGGTATCGTTAGGGTATTCAGTCAAGGGCCCGACTTAAAAGGCCATATCAACAAAAAAATACCTAGTTAGGTATCCTTTTACTTGAATTACATTAATTAGGACACTTACAAATTTACAAATTAAAATGTTGTCAGAAATAGAAAAAAAGGTCATAGGCAAGGCATATGTTGATAGCTACGGTAACATCGATAAAAACGTTTACTACAATCATGTCGAAAAAGGTAATTTATGGGATTACGCACAAAATAAAAATAAATGGCATGTCCATGGCCGAATTATAACAAAATAAAATAGCGCCCGATGGGATTACGAAACCGATATTATTCGATGTCGTGATTTTTCAAGCTGAGTTTTGATATAAAAAAAGTCGTTAGATTTTAAAAGTCAATAATGGTACCCCCAACGTATAAAAATATTGTAACTACAAAATAGGACTAAATTGCTACCAGTAACCATAGGTATTCATCCTCCTGACGCCTGGGTATCAAAATTTGCCAGAATAAATTTTACTCTGTCAAATTAACAGAGTCAAAACTACTATGTACTATGTGTAGGATGCCGGTCGTCAGGAGGTTTCGACATGTATATCTCGTAATACTCGTCAAATTTCTGAAACATATCAATATAGTTCAACTTTCTCAACATCAGCAGTCTTAAATTAGTTAATTCTGTCGTATTCACTACTTGCAAATGGATATCAACATCATGTATATAAAGGAAGTACTTAATAAGTCTGTGAATTAACTGCACTCTTGTTTTATGGTATCACTGCGTTTTCGTCCCATTTCTAGAAGCGCCAGAGCTTTTCCATCACTACGACTGATCATCTTTAAAACATAGACAAAAATGTGTCTTTTATCCATCAGATTCTATCTAATTCGTCGATTACACCGGCGAATACCCAACCGCATTCGCAATAAAAATCATTCACACACATTTATTCAAGCTTTTCCCACACTACGCGACTAACTAAAACATTAAAAGTGAATCGGGAATCTTAAACAACACACCTTTCGATCTAAAAAAGCGTGCAGTCATTTAGATTGTAGAACAGTTACGACGATTTGGTTACTTGCTGCTTGTTTGGGGACATCAATCCAAAATAGTTTTAAATTAGTGTTTATTTTAAGACGCTTAAGACATTTCAGATACGAGCGTGTCGCATCGGTGACTAAAAAGAGCGTAAAGCTTATTGACTTCCTGAGAACTTGTAATGTTATAACTATAGATTGTGTTACGGAGTCGTTTGGAGGTTACTAGGCTTGCCCGAGACCGGTTTGTCACATGGTCCCAACCACGTGCGGCCTCCGGAATATACCTACTTCAACTGATGCCATACCTATATCTAAAGTTAAATACATATTTATGAGATATAAATATACCATTATTGGGATTTCTGTTGCTATGCGAACTTTGAAAGGGTATTTGATAATGTTTATTGAGCGATCAAAAGCACTACAGTTGAATATATTGAAGCCGATGGATGAGATCTGATAGAAAGCGCAAGAGCAACAGTATGTTGCAAATGACACTTGAGCAAACTTTAACTAACTAACACTGTTACCAATTAGGATAGCCAAGTTAGCAGGCAAAGAGATTTTCTTTCTCGTATCCTCATGACTGAGAGACGTGACGACTGAGGGCACCCCTCACCACCGCTCTCCAAGCTTCGCGGTCCTGGGCTTGGTGTATGCTGGCCTGTAACGTGGCTCTCGCAGATGTTACCGTATCCACCCAACGCATAGGCATACGCCCCTGCTCCTTTTTCCCGCCATGCGGCCAGTGATAATAAGCTTTTCCCGGGTCGCCGGTCCAGACCTGACCAGATGGGCAAAGAAGTTGAGGAAACGCTGTGTGCAGATACTGGAGAGCCTAGATTTGATTTTGCTGTCATC
The DNA here is from genome assembly GCA_963556455.1 of Epiblema foenella. Classification (NCBI taxonomy): domain Eukaryota; kingdom Metazoa; phylum Arthropoda; class Insecta; order Lepidoptera; family Tortricidae; genus Epiblema; species Epiblema foenella. The sequence goes on along the minus strand of OY747098.1, from coordinate 25,058,358 downwards.
TAGAATAGACTCATTAGTGCGGCGTTCTGTCCATGAGATCCGGAGCATTCTGCGCCAGCACCACATCTTAAATGCTGCGACTAGTGCAAGCTTTTATGGTCTAGGTTTCTGACGCGTACAGAAAATTGAGAAGTCAGAGAACAGGGTCCGCATAAGTTTTATTTTAGTTTTCCGGTTTATGCCTCTGTTTTCTTCCATAAAGAGATAGCAAAAGGATTCCATAAATCTTCCTTCTTTAAAATTCAATACATCTTGAACGGCTTTCAAAATACTACAGATGTTTTAACATTAGGTACCTAAAGGGATCTCTGGGGAACATATCTACCTTTAGTGATTCTAGTGAAAGTTATCTAGGCTTATTAAAGTATTTTAATTAGGCGCATGGTGTATGAGTTTCGTCCAATACCATTAACATAGCAGAAACACCAGCATCCCAGCATCCAAAGAAAGCCAGTGAGAGCAAATACATTTTATACATTCTTACTGCTTAAGAACAGGTTAGGTGGGAGAATAAAAAACAGAGAATGTAAATTACTATTGAAGAAAAGTTTTACATACCAATATTTGAATTATAATTTTATCTGGGACGAGGAAAAGTCTTCCGTTATACTTAGTATTTATTCATAGATATTGAATTCACATAGAGACCATAGGCGGGAACTACATTATCAATTCCAATCCACTAAGTAGTTTACTTTTCATGAGTATTAGAATAGACATGGCTATCCATGGAGTTTACGTAGGCTTACAATTTGAAAAAGCTGACAGCCATATTATAGAATGAAAGGGCACTTAGAAGAAGGATATAACTAACTTCCTTGAAGTTACTTACCGAGCCAGGTAAGCTGCAAGGTCATGATTGTATGCCACTAATCATTGCTACAACCTTAAGGAAGAGCCTGAAAGCCGCAAGCAGAAACTGGAAGTATTCCCTGGTCAAATAAACTTGAATGCGTCTTAGTTAAATGAAGCGTTGGGGTAGGTATATTTTGATCAAACTGTGGCAGAAGTTCAAAAACAAGGCCCTGGTTAAGGCGGCACGCACGGAGGGGGAGAGGGAGGAAACCACCCCAACTCAAAACTTATCGCATTATTCAAGCGAACGCGACTCTTGAGTAATTTTGAAATATTACAATTTTCGAGCCGCGCCATCGCCCGCGTGCTGGGCTGCTGCATTCTCTTAAGTTTTTCGAGAAATACTGACCGGTTGGCTTCCCATTGTGACCAGAAAGGGCACTAGTTTTAGATGAGTTTTTATTTGTTAAACAATAAGAACTGTATTCCAAAAAGAAGAAGTCTCTCTTCTAATAGTACATATTTAAAACAAGAAAAATAATGTAAGTACTCTTTATGTGAAACAATAAATGTTAGGTCTAACATACATAGCACAACACAACAGAGACCATATAATTATGATGTATCAATAAATTCTGAAACAGAAAATGTGTCACATAGATCTTCCTGATCAATTTACAAGTTGCTTCTAATAAGAAATGATAGCAGCCCAGTAGCGACTTAAACGTAATATTAGCTATTCATTGACGATCAGCTTCAATGGCCCCGATAATTAACTATTAGCAAAGAGTTATTATCCTCGCGTTTTAATAACACCTTAGATACAGTTAATGTGTTATCCATTGAAAGTAAATGTTAGAGATACATCAAGTTTAATTGTTAGAACAATGCATCATACAAATGTCAGCATAATTCGAATAGTTCATGAATACTACTGTTGGATGACATGTTACAAATTACAGAGAAATAGCTAAAACAGGCAATACAAAAGAATATTTTTATGACCAGAAACGGTAGTTGAGAAAAACTGTAACGAATTCACATTGTTAGAAAAATACACAGTAGTCAAAATAAGAACATGTGTTAAAACTCTACAATTTCCAAAGTCTCGAAATCAATGTTCAAACTAACGACTCAAGAGCTTGCACAAAACACTCCGCATTCATCTATTGTGATGCTAAAGAGAGAAAAGATGCAAATAAGAAGTAACGCGAGCCCGTTATGTTTACGATATTCTTTTAAGTTCCGTTAAGTTATAAAAAAATAGTAAAGAAAGGTCTAAAATATGCAACGATGGGAACAATGTAACGGAACGAGCGTTGCACAAATTGACAAAGGAGGTTTAGACAAAAGCTGAAGGACAATTCACCTGCTAAATAAGCAGGTACCCAATTATCATGCTAATGCTTTGACAACGAATTAATACGGACCTATGATATTTGGAGAATTGTGGCCAAAGGCTGAGGGAACAACACCTTGCGGTAATTTATTGTTCTATTGAGGTTCACACAAAACCGTTTCCGTGTTCTTTATCGGAATTTACTTATCTACGTAACGATGCATTGAAATCGAACGCAGACACAAATAACTTGTATGATTTGTGTTTCTGGGGCCTTGGGTTTGGGATACTTAGTGATATATAACAGCGACAACCCTGTCATGACGTAGTTGTCAATATCGATAGGATACATTAAGGCTCGGTTTTTAAAAAAATATTTAGACCTTATGTCAGTGAGGTAGGTGCCAGAATTTGATCTGATATTTGTTCTTACTGATTTTACAACCCGACCTAATAAGTGTTCCTGAGGGGCTACTCCGAACTTAAAATTCGAACTTCGTATCGTACCGTCCCTTTCACTCATTTAGTCTATATACACGAGAGCCTATATACGAAGTTCGGAATTCGAAGTTCGGAGTACAGGGCCTGAATTGTCGGTGGGGCGGCGGTACGATATGAGAAATCTGTCAAGTTATCAACTGTCAGTCGTGCCAGTATCTTTACTTTCTGCCCAAATGAGTGCTTTATAACACACGCGGGATGCGCGGAGGCGGGGCGATATGAATAAAGCACTGCCTCGCTTCTGCACGTAATATTAGTATAATCCGCAAATCTTATACTGACAGTATCCCGTCAAGTGACAAAATCTGTCAAGTGGTCTGAGAGACATCAGTATAAACTCACGTCAAAAAAGAAAATTTCCCATCTCGATCCCGCCCCTCCAAGTCAGGAATTCGACTGTGTGATAGAGAAGATATTATCACAATGTGACATCACTATTAGTTCTCTCAAAGTAATCAAAATCCCGTCCCACCATAAATTGTGCAAGTTATGTTAACGTCAATTCAACAACTCTTCGTTGATTGATCTCAATCTTATTATAGTTTATTAACCTGTCTCATAATTGAATAATTAATATTATTTGTCCGCAACGCTGTTCATCGGCCAGATGTGTGGTTTATGACAGCTAATAGAGTTTATGGCTTTTTTATTGACAATAATGTTCTCTTGATTCCGACGTTTACGACCGGCTCATTCATTATCGAACCGCTGAGGTCATAACATTTGTAAATCATGGAGTATGATGCATGTTTAAGTAAACATTACCCTGTCTACTCATTCTTTCTGTTAATACTGCCTTATTACGATTCTAAAGACGACAATTATATTATCTAGTCATAACATGTGTAAATCATGGAGTATGATGCATGTTTAAGAGAATGTTACCATATCTACCTACTCATAAGTACTTTTTGTTAATACTGCCTTATTACGATTCTAAAGAGGAAGTTTATTTTATCTATGCAAATTAAATACCTACCTAGAACTCTTTCCGTAGGCACTTTAATATAATTCCTCGAACTACAATTAATTAGCAACGAAATTTTATCTAGTTTTGCTTGGTATAAGGAAAGCAATCGATAAGAATTTCAAGCTGCAACGCAAGGTGTGACACACAGCTACGTACAATGGTAATACTAAACGGCGCCAGTTTCCAGAGTCCACGTTTTTTAAAATTACGGATATGATGCATTAGCAAGTAGGTAACGAGGCGAAGGGAATACAAACGACACTCGCCCGCACTCCGAACAATTTATTGCCTATACGATAATTATGCGGATTTAAGCTGAAGCGCGGTGCTTTACGGGCGATTCTACGGTTCTTTACGGTTTCTAACGATATGCGATTTTGCGTTTTGTTGCTAAAACGGTAGAATCGATTCTGCGCGATGTAAGCCTGCGGAGCGAAACAATCGGCTGCTTGCTTATTCCGTTGTGGCGTCGGGACACTCGCTCGCCACGTTTGAAGTGACTGCAATTTGTCTCTGGCGACGTATTTCAAGTAGATATGATCGTGTGTACGACCGATGCTTGCATAAATTTCTCACTAACAGATGTAAGTTTTTTGCGTGGTCCGCGCGGGAGGTATACGTTCACCTGTTACTCCGTAATGTTTGACGCTTCGTATCAATTTTTTGCTGAAATTAAAAGTTCGATAGCGCCCGATCGACCGTACGTGAGTCGAATCGAGGAAGACAAAAATTGAATTACGCGAAACGTTTTCACATAATACTGCGTAAAGCTATTTAAAAAAAACAATTCACTTGACCGCTAATTTATGACCATATGTTTACATTTTAATTACGTGGCCATTCTCAGACACGCTGCGAAGAGAGCTGACTTCTTTATAGAAGAAGATGAGCACTCTTAAAAACATATCTATATCGCAATACGTGACTCATAGACTTGACATGTTTTAACTACAGGAGTTCTAAGGCTGTCTTTACAACCCTATAAGGCATTATTGTCAAAAAACCGCAGAAGCAAACGCTCTTTACTCAAAAGTCAAGATTACTGACTTTAAATGGCATGGAGCACGGACTCCTTGTTTAAATAAATACACGATAAATAAACATGAACTTTAATCAAATTCGATAAAGGCAGATGCGCTCGCGCTACTTTTATGGGAATAACGACTCGGACCGGTAGCGGGCGCGCTGACACTTGTCCTCCACCCGCAAAAAACGCAGCTATTGCAAGAATTACTCATTAACTTATTAAGATGATAATTTATTACCCGAAGGAGGGTAATTTCATGCTCTCTATTGAAGACCTAAGCGAATTTACTGCCTTTTTTACTTGTCTAGTCTTCACAAAAACAGTAAGAAGGGCAATAATAAAATTAGTCTAGCTTATGATTGTGTGTTTTGTGCCAATTCTTGTACCTACATATATGGACATATCATATTTATAGGTTGGCTAAAGAAGATCACGCGAAGACAGCAATACCTGGTATGGCGTTAACTGTCTAAAGCGAACATGATGTAAATGCCATATTATAATACGTAATGACAGTTTTATTTCAGTTATAAATATGGCAATTGGATTATAATATAACGTGATAAAGCGTGAGACGATGAGGCTGCATTGTTACATTTACTGTACAAGTAGCGATGCGATTTATTCAATTTTTCAAGTCATCACTAACTGGCTGTGAATCTAGTCGTCTAAGGATAGTAATTTGAAGCGCAACAATAGACATTGGAACGTAGATTACTGTGTGAAGTGCTAATTAAAACTATTCCAGTAGGTAGGCGAGGAGTTAATACTTTCAATATGAGCACAAATTAACTTCTAGGAATAAATTGAATAGATAATAGATTTATAATCAATTGACTGGATAGGTCTTATATGTGTATTTCCTACTTCATTCCAAAAAAATAAAATATCACATAAGAATTGCAAATGGATAATTCCATGTATCAATTTCAAAGTAAAATTGTCGGCAGTACTTATAAAAATGTAATTGGGGTATAATTATAACACCTGTAGGTCAGTACTCGGTAATTTTTATTTGTGTGTGGTCTGTGCGTTATTATTGAAAATGACATACCTATACCTACAAAAAGCTTAATTCTATAATACTTTAATTACGAGTAAGTAAGCGAAGGAATTACATACTTGGTTTTGAAAAATGTGCGACGTTTACTTTTGAATTTACCTTTACTCTGTGTCAATCTGACCAGGGCCGGCCTTAGCGTAGAGCGAATGAAGACCGCTCTAGGTGCCTAGGAGCGCCAACACCGAATGAGAAAAAAATTGAGGTAAAGCTAATATTTTGACCCATTGATGGGGGTTATCAACCCTTTTACGTTAGCCATGTTGGCATTAAATTTGACTAACTCGGAATATAATATATTCTGATATTAGTCCTTATTCCCCTTCAATTCCAGTCTAAAACAGATTTAATTTATGTAACTCGTCTGTTTTTAGGTTAAAAAATTCAGGACAAGCGACAGTGAATAAACAGAGATTGAAATCTAACAAACAAGTTGATGAAATAAGACAAATATGGCGGCTGCGTGAGCTGCATTCGAAGCAGACGGTGGAAGCGAGGGATTGGCTTTTTCTAGACACGTGGAAGTGTAGTGATGACTTGAAATCGGAAAGCGGGAAGACGTTATTTACTTATAAATTAAGTGACGAAATAAGAGATAAAAATGTTACTGATTTTTTAATTATTATTATTAACTCTTTATTTGTATTAAACTGAAAAATAGTTATTGACACATCGCGAATGTTTTAATTTAACAAACTAACTAAAGTGACAGATATAAATCTCAAAAAAAATTTAGTCTATGAAATTAAAAAGTACAATGTATATTAACAATAAGTACATAAACCGTATAATATGATTTCATCTCAATAAAATTTCATACTGATACTAATAGTAAGTGTTATGTCCGTTAAAATCTGGGTGTATGGGAAGTGTGAAGTTTCGCTATGGAATGACAGCTGTCATCGCCATATTTGAAGTTAACCGGCCAGTTAAAGTTGGCCGAAGCAATCTATGAATTATAAAGTAGTAAATAGGTAGGTTGCTAGTTACTACTTGATAATTCCCATTCATAAAACCAGATTCAAAACGTCTAACCCTTATTATTAGGTGAGTAATTCATTTAAGTACCTATAATTACTAACTTAACTAGGTATAAGAGAATAAATCGGCGACTGATACTCCAGGATCTTGCTTAGATTTTTGATTATGATACTTTTATAATAAACAATTAACTATTGTAGGTAAAACAAACAACGGTTAGGTATATTACCTATCAGCAATTGATGTTGACTAATGAATTAAGTACTACTTGTTATACGACATAGATACTTTGTCATTAAACCTAGTTACTTTACTATTGTTACTACAGTTATACCTATAATATTTATTATACTAGTTTCATTTTATCATATAATGATTGACCGTAATAATTGTTAAAAGTAACCTAATTTTTTCTCGCATTTTAAATATATAAACAATTAACTATGTTATTGTTAGAGCCACTTATAAATAAAATATTAGGAAAATTCAATACAATACCAAATTTATTAGCAAATCAATTTAAAATAATATAATCACAGTAAGAAGTAGGTAAGAAATTTAATTTTCACAAACCCGCAAAAAGATGTCCTTGACAACGATTATACCGACGTTTAACTACTTATAGCAATTATTAAGTAAATTAAAGTTAAACGTTTAATAATAAAAAAGGTAAATGATTAGATGTTACTTCAATCATTAGTCACTTAAGTAAAGAATCTCCAACACCTCGTGCAGACTTGCCTCAACCCACAGTAGTAAAATTTTACGACGGCCGAGATTCTGCCGCGCGACTGCGTATCTTATTCCAAGCATGTAAGGTTCTAAATTAAACTGCACTTCAAAATTTTACTGCCAGTAACTTTAACACATTAAACGTTTTTTCATGTTATTTCGCGTATTGACAGTTTTACAGGTGTTTAGTAGCTATATTGTTTAGAGTAAGATCATTGGTTTTTATCCATTTGGCTAGTTTTGCCGGTAAAGTCATTTAAGAGAAAATTTTAATTATCAGGTAACACACTTCTAATTACTACTTAGGTTATGTCAACTGTTCTTGTAATTTGTGTTGGGTTTTACTCATGTACAATAAGATTTTGACATACATACATATAATTTTTTATAAACTGAATTCTGTTTGTCAATTTGAACCAAGACTTCTAAGTGTAGGTAGTACCTACTTTGTATTGTAAGGCATTAAGATTTAGAGACTATTTAGAGAATCTCTATGTGACTAGGCATAGAATTATGAAATTAGAAAGTGTTATTAGGTATAATCGTTTTTCTTTTACTTTAAATAATTATGATGAAATATCTAAATGTCTACACCTACCTACCTTGCCGTGATATTTATCTATAATTAGTCTTATCATAAATACATACTCCAAACGTCCAATATGTTGAACATGATACCTTAAAATTTTGTATTTTTTTTTTCACAATTTCCAATTAACTACTTAATAACCACATTAAGAGTAGAAATAGGCCTAACCCTAAAACCGTATCACGTACACTGACAAACGTTTATCCCATCTCAAATCGTCCGACCCGGCCCAACAGAGGCGAGCTCGCGAAACTTTGTTTTGGATCATAACTCGCGGACCCTCGCGCGAATAAAGCTATAAACTCACCTTATGCTGGCGCCGACGGCATACTCTTCACAAAGCACAGTATTCTCCACTATGTCACGTGTGTTAAGGCATGAGTGTAATACGTAATATCGCACGTGGGGCAGGTAGTGTTTATGGTGTTACGCAACGCGTTTGTCCGGAGCGGCGCGTCAGTGGCGTGTGCCGAGCGATGGTTTACGACGCCCCCCGCTCGCGACGCCGCCGCGGCGCACTAAATCTGCGACTGACGACGCCACCCCTAAGCCGGCACGGATACACCATTGACGAAAAGACAATAATCGCAGCGATTAATTGGGTCCAGTCGCAGCGCGATGGTATTGTAGCTGCCGGTAGCACGGGTCCCGGCAAGTGCGGCCTCGTAAAGTTTCTTCGTGTATCGTTCGATGCACCAGACGTTGATACGACGATCGTCGGAGATGTTACTCTACTTCGCGCGTCACGATACCTGACAGTGACAATGCTGGTCATAAAACAGTCTTCATTTTTTCAAATAAAACATTCGTCTTACATGTAATCATAAATCCTTCATATTCAATGCGGATCGGTACGGTAATCAAATTAGAATTACCTCCCTATCTACGATATACATTTGCAGTATGCTTCATAAGTCATTAAAATGACTACAGTTCAATAACCTTTATTGGCGAACCGTCGTCGATGCGACGCGCGCGCCTTTTCCACGTCGTAACCCTCTGCGCCCGCGCGTCGGATCGGCCTGCGTTTGACTGACTCTGTTCTTTCATCAAACAAAGCAGCTACTACGTCATGCTATTTAGGTAGACGATCTTTCTAACATGAATATCTGACACATTTATATCGAGATAAACATAACAATAATGTAGAGAAAACGGCCAATTTTAAGATCAGAATGAATTGTGTAGCAATTAATGGATTAATCCTGATCCAGATACCATTACTATTGTACCTAACTAGTTTTATAAAGATCCTCCAGACCAAACATCACTATGTAAAGAACTGAAAACAGGCCAAGTGCGTGTCGGATCACGCACAATGAAAGGTTCCGTACCAATACCTACTAGTCCAAATCACATTTTAAATCACTGTCCAAGACATTGAATCCGAAAACGTCGTATTTCCATAGGGAACTCACGGTGCTTAATACGATCGCTTGTTTGGGCAAGACAGTTTTCCAGCGAATACTTAAAAACCGTAAAACCTATCTTGTTCAAACTCAAAATCGTTGAAAGTATTTATTAATACACACCACTCCAATTTTTTTCAGAATTTTATACTTAAAGGTTTGGGAATTAGAGGGGGAATACTTTTTAAGACTTTGACAGCTAAAATCTCATCAACGGTTGACTTAAATGAAAAGTTTTTAGAAAACTCCATATTATTAAAGGTCTATCCACGGTAGGTCTATAAAAGTATCAGTTTAATCTGTGTAAGTTTGTCCAATCCTAAATGCAAGTGACTATATGAAGAGTGTGAGAGGGATTCCAGACCAACTCTAGATGACTGCAGACAAAGCTATTGTAAATAACCTTATGTGTTAGTACGTTTATAAAAAGTTTTCCTTATGTTTATAAGATTACTTTAAAATATTATCAATATGAGGGACAACAGTAAATTTACTATCGATTATAATACCAAGATCGCGAATTTCCATAACTCGTCTTAAAATCATACATAAATGGCTATAATTAAATTTTATTACGTTTTCCTTTTTTGTGAAAGTAATAACATTACATTTGTCCAAATTTAGAAATAAATTTAACACAGTCATCTATATTTTTGATTATCCTAAAGATTTTTGTATCGTCGGCATATAGCAGTAATGTAGAATTTTGAATATGATTAGGAATGTCATTAATGTATAGTGTAAAAAGCAGAGGACCCAAGTGAGAACCTTGAGACACTCAAGAACTGATCAATCAATCAATCAATTTCTTTATTTCGTCATCATAGGTAAATAGGTTATGTACGGGTGATAGGTATTACAATGGAACAAATATGATGTACCTTTCAGCGTACGACAAATAAAATGCAAATATCACAAACTTAATCCTAAAAATACTTACATGATACATTAAACTAATAAACAAGCAAGCAGATGCAAAGTAACATTATATTTAAATTGCGTAAATGTAAATTGTATTATTATTATATGTCGTATATTATTGTTTATAAAAGAAGAATTTATATTAATGTCACTAAGGCAATCTTGAATATTATAGTAACATTTTTCTACGAGAAGATTGAATAAAAATGATTTGAATTATCTCGGGCTCCTGTTTTTCATACCGCCTGATTTATTAAATGAGGCTAGTTTGACACATCTCAAAATGTACACCAGGGTTTCTTGGTCAAAGGTTGAGTCCCTGTACTACTTCTCCCCTTTGAAACAAGTCAGCGTTAGCATTAACACATATACAGCACTGATATATGAAGAAAGATGGTAGAGTTAATAGTTTTAATATTTTAAATAGAGGCTGGCAACTTTCCAAGGATTTCGATCCACAGATGGCTCTTACGCATCTCTTTTGAGCTCTGAACAGTATATATTTATATGTGGTATTCCCCCAGAAAATTATGCCGTACCGCAAGGTGGACGCAACGAAGCCGTGATAAGCTGTTAATACTATACTACGATCCGCAGTTTCCGCTAATCTATATGAGGCATAGGAAACTTGTACATTTTATTACAAATTTCAATGCATCGTGTCTCTCACAACATATTATAGTTTCTATAAATACCTAAAACTTACGTTTAAATGTTTTGCCTATTTATAGCTTGTCCTTGTTATTCAACGTTTATCAGGTCGTCAGGAACTATTTATCTTTGAGTTAATTGCATTAAATTCGTTTTTTCTAAATTATTATCAATAGGCCACTGAAATACATTGTAAATAGTGGTATTAATGTCGGCTTCATAGTCGTAGTTGTTGTCCTGTTCAATAAATACGTGTACAAGTAGTGATATCGTTGATGTATATTAGAAATAATAAGGTTCTCTAAACACTTCCCTGCGGTATATCGGTTTCCATTCTGATTGAAAACCTAGTAAAACTACGGACTGGATTTTTTTCTCAACATTAGATTTGCCGTATATGCCTAGTCGCCAAAGCCTCGACAGCAAGTTATGGTGACAATTTTTATCAGGCTACAGCAAAACTGGCATAGATGGCATCAACACCATAACCATCCCTATAAAATCATGCTGGTGTAGAATGTGGCACCGTGCAACATTAAAAAGTTGATCAGTAACTATTTTTGGAGCAGTTTGTCATGCGGCGGTTTCATACTAAAGTATTAGTACTCGTGTTAATAAGTATTAGTACTCGTATAAATAGTATAAATAAAACAATAGCTACAAAATCCTTGTTGTCAACTTATGCAACCCGTGTAAAATTAACACAAAGTGTCGTTAAGCATTTTCTGTTCGGAGTCATATATATTTATGAAAAGTAGGCAAATTAACGTCCAGTTTACATTAGATTATATATTTTTTTTATATAATCGATTTTAATCAGCATGTTTAATATTGTTAATTTCCTAAACAGTGTTACCTAAAGATCTTGACAGGCGCCTCAAAAACAGCCACTCAGTTTCAAACTCCCCAACCATCTGACAGATTACAAAGCGGCAAAATACCCGCCAATGGGAACCAGGTATTCGGCCGCCATCTTGATTCCCCTTCCGTTTACGAGCGCAGATGAGCGCAGACGACAGGGAGATGGATCACAATTAGGATGCTGTAGGTAGTTATTATTAAAATTGATATTATTGGTGTTATTAAATCGAATGATTCTGCTAGATCAAAATTTGTGTAGTATATTTGTTTTTTCAATATGTGTTATGAAGGTAAGTCTTAAAAGTTTAAACATTTCTCATTATAAATTGTCTATTAATTCTTCATCAAAAATATTTACCCTAATAGAATGCAATGTAGTTTGAAATAAACAATTTCGTTATGTATAACTATGGATACGCTTTATTACAACTTGCATCAAAAAAGCTTACATTTAGATTACGTTTTTAATCCTATAAAATATTATACACTATTATATACATATTTGATACAATTTTATAAATCCACGAAGGGTTCATATTGGCCCATGTATACTTTTTTGGTCAATTGTTATTTTCGAGTAGGTATCGCTTTGAGATCATAATCATTATTTTTCATTACTGTATTTTTGCTAATCGTTTTGCCAATCATTTGCACTTTTATACTACTACTACTACGAATAATCTGAATTTGTATACATTTTTTATTCATAAACTTATTGTTTAGTGTTATTGGAACCTATAATACGAATAGTTAGGTTATATTGAAATATGGAATTTTACCCAAAACATCAAAAAGAAAATACTTATAGAGCAAAAAAGTAATACTTTGGATATACATGTTCGGACATTATTTTAAGAGCGGGTTGCACTAACCTATGATTACAAACCTAACAACTTTAAATATGACGCCGGCAGCTGTCATCCTATATAAACTTGTCAAACTTACCATACCTACTATCAAATTTTAATGAATACTGCGTACGATTACAGACGGTTTAGTGCAACCCTGCCTAAGACATGGTTTATTCGGGGTCCGGGCCCAGTCTACTTGACATGCTTTTGTTTCTCAATACCTTTCCTCGCCCTACGCCCAGGCTTGCCAGAATCTCGCTTATTTGAAAGAATTCTCAAATTTGTCACTTAGACAATTTGATGACGTGCCAGCGTGTCGACGGCACCCCGCTCTAGCGGGGTACTTATTCCACTTTGAGCTCTAAGGGCCGCAGGTGATCTCTAACCTAACCGAACTTTGACAGTACCTATCTGACAGACGTGTAGGTCGCGAGTGCGGGGTGCCGTCGACGCGTCGCTTTATGTAGCAATAAATACTAGTATGTACAAAAATTTATGTGAAACAAAAGTTTAAAGTGGTAAGAATTGTTATCTTAAAAAAGTATATTAAACAAATAGTAGTAGGTAATAGAGACACTTATGTTCATTTACTAGAGATATTTAATAGAGATACTTATATACTAACAGCACACTATTATTTAAAAGGTCTTTATTTTTTTAATTCCACATGGCTCATAATAAGTGCCTAGGCCTAATACCTATTTCAAAAAATACAATGAGAATTAATTGTTATATTGACACGTACAAACATTCAAATAATTGACATTAGTTATTTAGCCTATCATCTGTACTTAATTACCTAAACAACATTTTACTTTGAAAAAATATTCCTCCCTAAAATTCAAGTAGAGTAACTATCCTGTCGACAGCACTGCACAATTCGTTCGCCACATTCCTCAGCACGTTTCAAGCATGCCGTAAACAGCTGATTTCCCCGATATACTCTCGTCTCCTTTATCGCGTAGTAAAACACGTAATAAAACAGAGAAAACTATACTTTATGTGCTCCCGCTGGAGTTGCGCGGACGGCGTGCGTAACCTACAAGCGGCCATTTCGAGATTTACGATCTGGGAATTGTGTGTTAGAGGGAGATAAAAATATTAAACTCTCCACCGACGGCGAACTTAAGCATAGCGGGTCCGTTCATACTCGGAGGACAAGGCTGGCGCAGTACACGTTGAAAGTGACAATTAATTTGTAATCTCTGGGGAAGTAAACTTTCATGTGAATACGATCATAAATTAGCATTTATTGAAATTACTGATTGAGATTAATTTTTTGTAAGTGATCATGATATGTAATGATTTGTAAATATAAATTAATCTAAGGCTTTGGTAAATGAATATAAAAATTTTGATCGTTATAATTTTAACTAAAAACCACTACTTTTAATGTTAATTAATGAGTCTCTGACTCAACCGCACTTCGATGACAAACAAAAAATAATACAATATTAACTAGAATAGGTACCTATAAAAACAACTTAGTAAAATACTATACTTTGATTCGGAGATATGTGCAAAATATTAATATGAAATAAAAAATCCGAGATAAACTTCCCTCCTTCAAATTGACCCTGACGGTTTTTTTAATGAATTCACAATTATAATCTTATCATTTTGCGTATACTGTAACCGCCAGCATACCAACTCATTTCTCTACGTCTGTGTGCGTAATTTAAACTATCCGCATGGGACCGATGAGCGTTATAGCTTTCCCTTTTGTTTGGTTAAGTTATGGCTACGATAGAGTGAGAGGTCGTAACTCGCGGCGTGCGTCCAGAAGTGACATGTTTATGGGCGGGCGCGTGGCGGGCAGGGGGAGCCAGTCTTGAATATGGCGCCGGGAAGAAAGCACGGGCATGATTTTTAAGGATTTTACAAATTTTTGAGTTTAAGCATTTTTAATTTAAGATTTACATATAAACGTAAACTCGCTCCTGCATACCCAAAAGGGGTAGGCAGAGCACATGAAATTTAATTCCAGTGCAATTGTAAGTTAAAAGATGGCGAAAATGTGATTTGCAGTCATAGGTTGCTAGCCCATCGCCCACAACACATTATAAGCTGGTTCCCATATAGTCGACTCTTACGACAGCCTACGAAGTGCTATTCTAACCCGGCACCACACGGGAGTGAAAATACATACCTACATACATTGATAATCACAGCCATACACAAAAATAAAAATAATACTTATTTTAAATGCATATCATCCACATAACTGAAAAAAATGACCTCCAACTAAATAAATTTGCCAATGGAAAATCACCCTTATTTCAATAGTTATAAGGTTCACGTCCGCCGCACTTGAAACGCGATATCGCGGTGAAAGTGGACGCTACAGGTGGCACGCGAGTGTGACCCAAACCTTATAGCCCTTGCCCAATAAATTAAATGAAGGTGCTTAGTTATGGTTTACACTAGACTTGACCGCTTATAACGATAATTACTGCTCATTAGGGGTTAACTAAGAATAAGTACTTACCTAAGGGTCGATTTTGCAATAGTCGGATAAAATTATCCGTCAGTTAAAAATTATCGCTGTCAATTTCTAATGTCATATGAAAGAAAAGGACAGAGCTAACATTTATTCTGGGTATTGAAAAATCGGCCCTAAGAAAAAGGTAAGAAACATTTAGTTAGTTACAAATTCAAATCAACATTTATCATAGCCTCGTAACTTCCACCATATAAAAGTTGGGTCAGTGGAACTTGAATCATGTTTTCAAGGACATAGAGTTGAATTCCTATTGTTCCTGAATTTATTAAAAAATAAGAAATACCCTACTTACTTACAATTTCAAATGTGTTACGAAAGGTCTAAATTCTATTGACATCGAGTGTACATTCTATTGTATACAGGGCCTGGCGAGGATACAGGATAAAACAGTCAGCATAGATAGTTACTGAGGATTCCTAGGCCTCGTATAGGTACGCATTGCGCGGCATGTTGCGGGCCTAGCTGAGTTTCTTGCTGGACTCTTCTCAGCTAGGCTAGGTTTAGTGAACCCGCGACAAAACTCCCAGTAGCTCGATTCCACTCACACCTCAGATTCGGTTGACACCGCTCAACCAATCTCACTGGAGCGCAAACTCTTAGAGTATTCCAGTGTTCCAAACCACACGCGTGGTCGTGCCGGAGGTTTTCCCCTGGATTTTCCCCAGGCTACTCTCCAACCGCGCACTCCTATCGCTTTATTGGGCCCGGCCTATAAAGCCACAGTCAGGTTCAAAAAAAAAAAGCGGCATTCTGCTTGGATTTCTATACGTTCTGACACTTCATGACAAGTCGTGCCCGTTTGCGCCTGTGTGAACGCGGCCTTATAGATGACAGTCCAGGGGGGCTACTCCGAAAATCGCAATCCGAACTTCGTCCCTTTCACTCATATAATGAACAACTCGAGAGTGAAAGAGATGGCACGATACGAAGTTCGGATTTTAAAGTTCGGAGTACAGGCCCAGAACCGAAAACGAAATACTCTACCTGTCTGTCGCACTTACATATTAGAGTGACAGAGAGGGAGACCTTACTACGTTATTCGTTTGCGGTATGCCCTCCGCTACTAGTAAATACTGTGCTTTGACTTTCAGTGGCGCTGGTAGAAACAGTGTACGTCCTGAGGGGCTACTCCGAACTTCGTATCGTGCCGTCCCTTTCACTCATATAGTGTATAACACGAGAGTAGTAGCCCCTCATTGCAGCCTGATAGTAAGCGGACACCGTGGTCTACGGACGTTACGACTCCAGAACAATCACAAGCGCGCTACCGACACTTTGTAAGTTAGCCGGAGAGCTGGCTACGGCTAACCGTTTGCAATTTCACATTTCACACGAAATCTGTCTAGTTAGTGTGCCATACTGTTATTATTAATTGATCCAGGCTCCTATTTCACCAAGTTGACATATGTAGGCTGACAAATCGACAATTTTCATGTGAAAACTGTTTCACCAACTACAATTGTAATGTTTTTTGACAATTGTCGCGCCTGTCAGCTTTGGTTAAATAGGAGCCAGGTGACTAGCAGGTTTTCAACGGTGGGTTTTCAATTATTTATTTTTGACCGAGTGGAACGAAGTTCTCTGCTTCAACTTCGACAAAATGCTTTTGTAATATGTCTGAATTTCAGATTTCCGGTTTTTCTCCTCTGGAGATCGCATTTCTCAACAGATTCTCGTAAAATTTTGTGAGTACGCTCGGTAATTATATACAATTTTATGTTAAGTCAGTTTTTGTACACCTTCAAAAACATTTTTTTTTTCAATGATTTCGTAAGTTTCTGCGGGCAAATTCCGGTGTGTTCTCCTCGACAGAAAATTAAAAAAAAAACAACTCGCGAGGTCTACATAGCTCACAGAGCCAGTAAATAGTTTTAATTTGAATAAAAGGTGTACAATTTTGACCTCAGACCTCTGGTTTTGTGGGCATGATACCAAACATGATATTGCCAGGGTGTTTTTGCTTGGGGGAAAATAGTGCCAGTCACCGTCAAAGTTTTGCCTGAATGTCGACTGGCACTAATTTCCCCAAACCAAAAAAACTGGATTTTTTTATTTATCGTAAGTATAGCCATTTTTTCGAAACGTGAGATCTTCGAGAAGACAGGACGGTTACCGGTTTTGTTGCATTTTTAGCACCATATATCGTAATAGCGGTGGGTACTCCCTACGAACGTGGTGCAACTTCGACCCCCATTAATGGCAATATTATATTCGAATGAAATAATACGTGATTCGTTACTTTGACGTTCTTGCTCGCTGCCAGGATAAGAACACCGCATACCTACAGATCTTGTAGTGGTTGATGTGTGTATACTGTAGCTTGCTATAGCTGTTAACTTCTGTAAGCTGGAGGTAGTTCCAATTAGGCTGTTCCAACTATACAAGTAGGTAGACATTATTACGAAATGCAACTAGCGTGTAACGGCCAGTGTCGCCAGATGCCGAAATACAAAAAGCGGGAGGCGCGCTTTAAATCGCGGATTTCGGAATGAAAACGCGAAATACATTATTTGTTAATAATTTTCTTTATTTTTATGTTTCAGATGAAAAAAGGTGCTTTTACGCCGTCACACTATCACGGAAGTTATAAATGTTACTTGAAGTACTCAATACTCAATACTCAATACTCAATACGAATTCGCGTTGGCTCAACTGGGATAGCGGGGACGTGGCGCGCGGGAAAAAGCGGAAAAGCGGGATAACTGGCAACACTGGTAACCACCGAAGTGCTATAATTGGTTTTATCTAAAACATCTCACGGGCTGAGAACATCTTATATGTACATAGTTGTAAGTAGCAAATGCGCCTTGTGACTACGTGCATTTCATATGGAGACACCTACAACATAATAATATTATGACCTCAGAAGTAAGCCACAAAAGACTGCGCTTTAATGCTTTTTTTTCTGGTGTTCAATACCTTTCGAGGGTTTTAGGATATTGGGTAGGATGACCTGAGACTTACCTATAGACAAATCAGTCAAGTAAAATTGTACTTTTTCGTTCATATCACTTTGGCAGTAAGGGATAAAAAGGTACGGTTTTCAGTTTTATACGATACTATTACACCTGATACTGATCTTGTAACTGTAGAATGAGTGGATAAGAAATAATAATGTTGATATTGGATATCCCTCAATAACTGATGCTCTGGGTAGGTGGGCCATTCTACTTTTACGTGTACATAATTTTCAGACACTTTTTTTTTAATGCAGATTTTGGAATACTTGGGCCTCACTTCACATTTTTATATTGTTGTTTAGATAGAGGTCCAATTGAAGTATTACTTCTGATAGTTTTGGTAATTAACGAATCACAGCTAATATCCATAAATCGAGTAACTCAGTGGTCCTTGGATGTCTCTCCATTTGTATGCAAAAATGGTTTTACCACTGTGTTACCCACCTTTTACAGCAATATGTTTAATATTTAAGTATTTTTACCTGTACATTCCTTTTATTAGGTTCAGGTACTATTTCGAAATCCTATTTTTGTACACTAATTCAATACATTCATAGATTTTTTTGTAATAGAAAACTGGTTTATGAAAAAGTAGAATGACCCAAGTAACAAAAATAATGGTAGACCCAGTATCAAGAAGGGCGCCAGATCACTTTAAGATCCTTAAAGACTGAAAGAAAAGAACTCAATATATTACTAGCGAAAATATTTGAAAAAAAGAGTTCGGGAGGATTATTTCTGAAGCTGAGAATACAGCTAGTAGCATATCTGTGAGAAACCGGACAGAACTGCAGATACTAAACTGCAGATGCAGTACTTAAATGCAATTAGGTGCAACAAAGTAGCAACCAAACAAAACCGCACCGAATTGCAATTTATAAATAAACTAACGAACCGGCAGGTGTCGTCCTGCCCGGAAAAGCAGCGCCACCTACCGGGTCCAATCGTGTTTTCAAACTATCCAGAAACCCATTTAAGTATACACACAAAATTTTATCGAAATCGGTCCAGCCGTTTAGGATGAGTTAGGTGTCAAACATTTATATTAGGTTCATAAGAATTATATGTATTAAGAAGATAAATAAAACGAAAACTGTATAGTATAGACAAGCGGCCGCCCGTTACTTTGTCCGCGTAGATTTTAGATGGTAACAAAGATATAAATGAGGTTTATTTGTTTCTGTCAGTTGTCTGATACTATTAATCTTTTGTGAAAATTACTCGAAAGAAAAAATGTATGTCCGCAATCTTGGATTTGAAAATGGATGTAATTTTCGGAATCGGCACCCCGAGGAACCACATAGATGACTCCATATTCATTTTTAAGAAAAATAAATGTCCGCCATCTTGGATTATGACTGAAGCCACCGTACGAACTTGTAAACCCCTTTTCACCCCTTTAGAGGAGCAATTTCAAAATAACGCTGAAATACATTTTGTTGTATTTAAACAGAGAGTCTATGTAGTTTTAAATCTCTTACTTCAAATAAGATTTGCTCCTTTACAAACTTGGAACCCTCTTTTCACCCCTTTAGGAGGTTCCCCTTAGGGAGCAATTTTGAAAAACGCTGAAATAAGTTTTGTTGTATTTACACATAGAGTCTATTTACGAAGTTTCAAATCTCTAACTTCAAAAAAGAATTGCTCCCCGTACAAAGTTGGAACCACCTTTTCACCCCTTTAGAAGAGCAATTTCAAAAAACGCTGAAATATGTTTTGTTGTATTTGACCAGAGAGTCCATATATGAAGTTTTAAATCCTGCACTTCAAAAATATTTGCTCCCCGTACGAACTTGTAAACCCCTTTTCACTCCTTTAGGGGAGCAATTTCAGAAAACGCTGATGTATGTTTTGTTGTATTTAAACAGAGAGTCTATTTACGAAGTTTTAATCTCTCACTTCAAAAAAGATTTGCTCCCCGTACAAACTTGGAACCCCCTTTTCACCCCTTTAGAAGAGCAATTTCAAAAAACGCTGAAATATGTTTTGTTCTATTTAAACAGATAGTCTATATACGAAGTTTTAAATCTCTCACTTCAAAAAAGATTTACCACAAGAATTACCCATACAAACTTTGCACCCCTATTTTACCCTCTTAGGGTTAGAATTTTGCAAAACGCTAAAGATGCTTTCTTTGAATTTAAGTTCGTAATCTTTTTACGAATTTTTAAGTATTCAGCCCAAAAAAAATTTTCTCCGATACAAACTTTGCACCCCTATTTGATCAATTTCCATAAATCCCGTCTTATCCCTTGCATACGTCATAAAAATAAGCTCTGGACCAAATTTGAAGTTTCTTATTCCAGTAGTTTCGGCTGTGCGTTGATGGTAGATCAGCACTTCTTCTTTTATATATTTAGAAGATAGATTAGATAGAAGATAGATTAGTAACATTGTTACGTTTGCAATAGCTGAGATCGTGCCTTGAAAAGTGCGCGAAAAGATTCTTCAACGAGAATGATTAAGGAACCGACTTTTTGTTTACCAACTGTCTGAACATTCCACCAGGCTGGCGACTGTGAAGTGAAACCGCACTCCACTCCGGCGCAGCGTGACTTGAAGCGGAATCGCTGATTTACCTTCCAGGGTCGTATGCAGAGCGCCTCTGTGTACTAATATACTTATTAACTCCGTCCGAGTGGCCTCTTATGGTTTACCGTTTTCGAATAGTTGGCCTATGAATATGTTTAAAAGTCTGTATCGTCCAGGAATGTTGATGTAGGGCCGCAGAGCTTAAATTGGCAAAGTGTTTCATTAGCTACTGAGGGTTATTATTATATGCTTGCTTTAGACTTTCGCATGGTCGTTAGGGTATCTCGAAGGGAAATCTGCCAGGACTGCTAGAAGCTCTTTAATAACAATACTTATTTCCGATGCGTGCAGGAAGGAGCTTTAAACAGGGGTCCATGGAGGTCTTGTAGAAAAGCTTAGAGGGACACAGAACATTTGAATATGTTACAAAAAATCCGATGAGTGAAAACTTGGACTTATTAAGGAGGAACTTGGTACAATACTATTGCAGGGTGATATAGATAGAGATACTCCAAAATAGCTCTATTCCACACTGGGGGTCGAAGTTGCACCACGTTCGTAGGAAGTACCCACCGTTACCCTACACGTGACCTTCTGGATGGTGCTAAACGGTGCAACAAAACTGGCAATAAAATTATCATACGATAAATAAAATAAATAAATCCGAACACAGAAGTACCTATTATAGAAGATATTGTGTTTATAATCTTCTTCAGGCTATTCATTCATAGTAGAGGGTGTCCCAGAGAGTTTCAAATCAAAATCAAAACATTTATTCTGCAAATAGACTTCAAGGGCACTTTCACAAGTCAAAATCTATCTATATCAATTAAAAATAATACAATAATCAAAATAGCATTACTTATATGTAGTGTTACATGTCTAAAATAAGACTAAGAAACTAATAACAATCCAGATTTGTAAGATATGTATAGGGTCTCTAAGCGTCAAGATGAAAAGTAATAAGGTACACTAATCATAATAAAATATTGTGAGATATAATTCTAAATAAATATCCTCAGAGATGTATAAGGTCTCTAAGCGTCAGTCTAAAAATAAAATCAAATGAGAACCGAGTGAAGTCTCTCATCATGTCAACTCCATTCAACACTAGTACGAAGTCCTTGCAAACATGAATAGACCGGACCCCACAAACTAACATATGCCAACAATGAGCGTTAATCTTGTAGATACTGTTGTCACCCGCAGGCGAATCACGTAACTTTACGGTAGATAGATTTTACTGTCAATTTTGAAGTATAAATGTATGAGCTGACAGTTAAAATTTGACATTAAAATCTATCTAACGGTAGTACAAAAGTTACGTGATTACCCCGCCGGGTTATTTTAGGTGGCAAGACCATCACTTGGCGGCACTGACAACACTGACGGTACCAATCCAGTCTCACCAGTGACGTCACAAAGCTGTGTTCATATATACCTAGGCACCTTCCACTGAGCTCTCTCTTGCTCGGCGGCCGTGAAGGTGACAATAATTACGTGGATAAAATGTCAACCTAAGTATCTTACTTTAATTAATAGGTATTGTTATTAATTATGTTTGTTAATATTAACAATCATAATTAATAATGCGAATCGGCTTATATTGTAAGTTTGCTTAGATAATTATGATTGCTGATATCCAAATATGTTTTGGTAGATTTAATATCGAGGAGTGTATATTACGTAACATGTGCAATATCGATAAACTCGGTACTATGGTTTAAATAATAAAGTATGTGTAACATTAATCGTGTGTTTCTATCAATACTTAATACATAATATTTCTATACAAGTTGTTAAAATGTATAATTTCAAGCCTTTCCAGTAGAGGTGGTGTGGTGGCTCTTATGTCAGCGAATTAAGGTTTCGATATACATATTTATCAACATTGGAACCCTCTGTAACAAACGAGAGGAGGCTTAAAAAATTCTTCGCCTATCTAAATATTTTCGATAAGTCGTTCATTAGAAACGATTTATTCACATCGGATATCCGTCAACGGAGTTTTGCATGTCGAAATACTCGGAGGTAACCGGAGGCCATTAGTTACAATATCTATATATTTGAAATAAATTTAAAAATATTCAGATTAGGAAATCATAAATTGGATTAGGTATGCGTGGCGTTGGAGTTATTTCTGTTTGGAAGACTTTTGCGCTTAAAAGCAATTGAGTGAGCACGCGGCGTGGCCGATTTGATCCGCTCTAGAAAAAAATATAGATAATGTATTGGTTTGTTTTTTATTTTGTTTTGATGCAATCTAGCTTCAAATAGAACGGCAGTTTAAGGGTTTCAAGTTCTAGCGTGAAAACAAGTAATTGGAGCACAACGTGATTTTACAACTGTAAGTTAGCAGGGATTCATCAATTTTGTCACGCATTATTAGGTAGTAAACGGGACTTAATCCCGTATAGTTTATCTCTTTGTTCCACTTTGATGTTAGTCGGTCGTTGGGGCCAGAGACTGCTTGAGTGGCGTCCACGCACCGGAAGACGAGCTGTCGGTAGGCCTCCGACAAAGCGGAGTGATGACCTGGTGAAGGTCGCGGGAATCCGGTGGAAACGAACGGCACAGGACCGGTCTAAATGGCGAGCCTTGGGGGAGGCCTATGTTCAGCAGTGGACGTCTTTCGGCTGAAATGATGATGATGATGATGATGATGTTAGTCGACGTCTCAAAGAGTCTGCTTGCGACTAAGGATGACACATCCGAATCGTTGAGTGCCCGAAAGAGATTTTGTTTGATAATAATTAATTTTAACATAATTTAATAAAAAATCTGTATGTATAAAGTGTTAAAAAAAACAAAGGCATATTCTGTTTTCATCGCCCATTAAATATACACGATGTTATTGCTAAGTGTTTTAGATAAATTGCGCTTCTGCTTTGGAAAAACGGCCCCATGAAATCACTGATCTCCTTCCACAATGGCCACATCGCAACATAAATATTATTAATAACGGCTACCGCTCTCGGCTGAAGTTTCATTCGTTCATAAAAGAAAAACTCCACTGTGCATGCATTGCCATCTATCTTTTTCCACAAAAGCCGGACATTATTGTTCGGTCCAAACACTCCTAAATCTTCGGCGAAGTAATATATTTTCGTTTTGCCCAGTGTGGTGTACATAGACAGTCAGTTCGCTACTTCTATTCACTAATGTTTTATACATAGTTAGCTAAAGTTTGCGGGCTTTGAGAAATTTCCTTGGAACTAACCGATTTACTGCTTGTATAACGCATTTTCCTGACCAGAGCATTTTCTAATAGAATTGAGTCGTCAATTATCTATTGAAACTCCAATGAATACTATTAAACTGTGTAAGTATAGGTACTTAAATGTGACAGTTAATGAAACATTTTATCATACCGTAATTATTTCATTGGCTTAGTAAAAACAATGCGACGTTGAGTAATAATATTAAGGCTTCTTAAGGTGACATTATCACTTTAAGAAGCCTTATAAGTTTTAAAATGGTTTGATTTCAAATTATGACAAAAGTTAAGATGATTAAAGGATACTATGATTTTATTAAAGTTTTACATAGAATAGATAATAAGATAACCATTTTTTGATTTTACTGTGTGTAGTAGAATTTAAGCGGAAAAAAACAAGTTTTTCGCTTGAAAATGGTCGATTTGAAGTGAGAATGAAAAGTCAAAAAAATACATTAAATGTATATGTCATAAGGTCGCAATACTTCTGTTTTAGATAGTGACACTAACAAAATGTCAAGATACGTGTCAATTCATAAAGAAGATGAGCGTTTTTTAATTCATAAGGACTCGTAAGGCGACGGGGTGGGCAAGCGCTCTCCAACCAAACTTTGTGCAAGTTTTTCTGCGTTTGTGTTTGCACTACAGTTATGATTTTTGTTCAGTATGCTTATTTTTCTGTTAGCCATAACCTAGATTTAAAAAAATGTACATTTTATTTTTCGTTTTTTTGAAATTCGATTATTATTTCTACTGGAGTTTATTCGTATATCCAATATTTACAAGCAAAAAAGTAATAATATTCGGGAGTGCCAAAACCGACGAGTAAAACTTGCACCGAGTTTGTATGGAGGAGGCCTTGCCCTACTCTGCGCCTTAAGATACAGTATAAATTGTTTTAATGAAATTATAAACCTTGCTAAAATACCTATAGTACACATGCCGACCTTTACGATTCAGTTTAAAATACAGCTCTCTCCCTGTATCTTGAAACAGATTTAATGTTAACTACCCATGTAAGTGACAAATTAAACATGCTTATCTTCTCAAAAATAATATTCCAGCGCTAAGACTAAACTCGGAGGTCTGTTTCGTCCCTTATCTAACACTTATTTGTCATCATATTTCTTAGCCCGACACTTATTTATTAACTCCTACACTTCTTAAAACTAGAATATTCTCCGTATTACAACGCGTAATTTGAGAATCGGCCCTAAAACACCATTAATATATTATGTAAAGATTTTTATCTTTTCCGTAAAATGGCTTGGGAAAAAACATAAAGAAGGAGGTGTCACCTGATCCTGACAGCCGAGATTTACAGCGCTCGGTGTGGCCGCGGCCTAAGGTCGCCCGAGTTATGACGCTTCCAGATAATTTACCTACCTATATGTAGCGACCACATTTGGGCCGTGTTCATGAGGTAATGAGGCTTTAATGACAGGTCGTATGGCCTATTTTATGATAATTTCAACACTATGAAATTTACCGAAATATTACTCACTACGTACAAGATTTTTATCTGCAATTTAAATACCCAAATTGCCTGCTATATTACCATATGTCAGTATGTTTTGGGACAACTCTCAAATAAATCGGAGAGAGATGCGATATTAATTAATGCCAAAATAACTACTACTACTTAAATTAAAAAATCTTATTTTACATCACCGCTTTGGATAATTATATATCAGAATTTTTTATTTTATTTTTATAAATTAATTCGAATCTAAACTTTACTAACTAACACCAATCGAGAGCACGCCACGAATCAAATTAAATAAAGGACTAGCACTAATATCATCTCATTACAACCCAAAGACATTAGTGAAGGACGGGAAAAGAAATGCGTGAGCCTACCAAATGTACCCCGAAATACCCGCTACTTAAAAAAACAAGAAAATCACCTAACAGCCGTCTAATTGCAAGGTAAAATGAGCGCTAAATCGACCGAAATAGGGCTTGTATTGATTCGAATGAGCTGCAAAATTGCGTCGTTAAGTTTTGGAGTCGAAGGAGCTCAAGTAAAGTGGAGGAGTCCCCAAGAAAATTGGCACAAGTGGTTTTAGCCGTCGGGCGGCGCGGGGTAACGGTGGGGCGGGGGCGGCACAGAATACGCATACGGACGCGAGTTGTATCAGTTTGTGGATGTGTTCGATGTAGCTCTGTGAGGACGGTAATTTTTAAAAGCACAGCCTTTCAGTGACGAGGCTCCCAATCTGACTTCAAATATCCAATTACCAGTATGATATCAATACGCTCGGGTTAATTTTGACACGTTAATTAGGTTAATAGTACATGAAAAAACGAGCGCTCTCAATACTCATTTTATTGGATTTCGACCAGATACATCGACTGGTCGAAATTCCATCGCCTCTTTGGTGTACTGGAGCTAAATACTCTGCTTATTGAACGTTATTGTCCGGAATTTCTACCATTTCCTTTTTGACATATCATAGCACTCATATAATTTAAATGCGCATTATACATTGAAACAATAAATAAAATCAAGTAATGGTAGTAGAGCTTGAAAGTAGTTAATTGGCTAGAAAGTTATACATAACGCGTTTTATAGGAGCAATCAAATTAATGTTTTTTTTTCTACCAGTGATCCGTAGTAATTTCCGTAAGATTAGTGAATTTTATTACCGTAATAATAAAATACGTGTTAGGAAAAACAAAATAGTATTCGGATAAATTACAAACTAATGAAGTGTGAAATTACTTTTATCGCGGTATTTAGAAATACAGTATACCTATCAATTTCTGAACGATACAAAATTGACAGCGAATACCGTTTGACAAATACGCAGTTTGTCGCGAAGGTCCTCGGTCGTACTGTTCACCTATCCCCAGATTATGGGAATATATAAAAATATCAATGCAATAAAATCAATTCGTATAATTTCGTTCATTCACCATTCGTTAATAATCGCTAGATATGAAAAACTCACTCGTCACTACAAACACCAATTCATTACTGTCAAAATGGAAGTGGTAGAAATCCCGACTAATAACTAGTTAGATAAGTAGGAATTGAGTGCGGTATAAGTTTCCACAGCATGCCCGCCCTCCAGAGCGCAGTTCTCGGGCGCTGCCCAGAGAGCTGCTCACCATCGAGGAATAAATTCATTAATATATTTATTTCTTACTTTACAGATGGACACCAGCCGCACGAGACACACCAGCAGCAGATGCCGTAGCGGGCCCCCATGGTGTCGTTCAGCTATAAGCGAGTGTTCGAGTGCGACGGCCGATACTCGGGCGGGGCGGCCGAACATGCAGTCCTGTACAAACCTGCACTCCCACCTGTGCAGCCTGTCAAGCGAGCTTCGCTGAGCGAGTACCGCTGAGCGAGTTTTATCTTTGATAGTGAAGAGAGAGTCCTCGGCGGCAGCGTAATCAGCCAGCGATCAACTATAAATACTTATATGTCTCTTTTACCGACACAGGATCTATCTTTTGTTTGTTTCTTGAGCGAGGAAATAGTCAACTTTAGGTAACGAGTAGGTATCTAATGTAATGACGTTATCAACATGCATTCCTTTACATTTTCAAAGCAATTACCTCTCTGCAACTAAGCGCTCTTTTATACTCGGCGGGGTGACCGTCGAATGTTCGCCCAGAGATAGGACTCAACAAGATGTATTGCTGCTTACGAAAAATTTTCAACAGACTCTTCTATCGGATTGGCCCGAACGGAAAATAAGAGGGGACACCGACAAATAAATGAACGCTGTAAATATCCCTATGACAATAATACAGCTCAGCAATAGATTCCTTTCAGGAGATAGTAGGCCGTTATTAATGTTGAAAAACAGGCAAAGAATAGATTGATGGCGTAATGAGAAAGAGCAAGAGTGATAGATTATTCTTTCAGCCAATAGGATAAAAGGTTTCTTTTATTCTCATACAAATAATATCCTCTGTAGCATTACCTACTTTTAGCGTGGAAATACAGCTAACATTTTCTTATTCCTACTGAACATCGTCCATCTAATCGACTTCCGTTGGGTTTATAAGTTTGAAAGTCAGGTGCGTAAATAAATGTCATGAGAAGTTTTGTACTCAGTTTCTTATTCTCGCTTGAATAATGATTTCCTACGTGGATTTTCAAGGTACATTATTTTGTCTTTAACAATAAAAATCAAAATGTACTAAAGAATGTTGTATTGGATGAAGATTAATGTTGGTTTCTTACCTTCAATTTAAAATTCCTCCCAACAGCCTCTATGAAAAATAACCTTCGTAACCGCAATTCAAATTAAAACCCAAATCACACATTCCGAGCGTAACCGTCGTCGATTTTTCTTTCAAAATTTATGTCCATGGGTCGCCTCCAGAGGGCGCTTCTGCGAGGGGGGCGGCTGCCTCGGCGGGGGGAGGACGCGAGTTCATTTCGCCCGCGTCGTTTATCTTGAGGCACATAATTCTTGGGACGAAGACTATGTCAACTTATTATTCGTATTCTTTCGCCTTTACGTGAAATGGGTGTGTTTTATACAAAATGTATGTTTATTTGTAAACACATACCTACCGCTAAACGGGGGGATCGTGAGATTAGAGGCTTGCGGTTGCTTAACACTTGACAGTTTATGTATTTACTTGCGGTTATTAGCGTGAGTTATTAATGTGCACTATGCACCTATGCGAAGTAAATCATTATGACATTACCACTTATAAGGATTACATTATTGTGAATACTCACGTATTGCGTCAAGAGCATATCTTACCCCATAAATAATCTGTACTGCATATTCTAAATAGAAAACTATTGGATTTTGTCTTCAAGTAGACAGTATTTTTAGATGGCTCTTACACAAGACATTTCACAGCCATTTACACCTCCCCAGCCCGTCTAAGATGAATCAGTAAATATTTCTGTCAGTAGCGCTACGTAATGGTATTATGATATTGGAAGGGACGCTATCGGTCGTCTTTCGGTCTGTACATCGTAAATAACACGCATTCATTAGGTACCTCCCCCTCGAATGAATGTTAGAGAAAAATGTTTAATAACGGTAGCGTGGGATATAACTTGAGATAAGTTTCGATGTTGATAAGTCGACCCATTAACGGACCATTCAATATTAAAAGCATTTTGCTTGTACTTCCGCTGCAACTTCATATTATAAGGCATTTACATTATTCTAATTTGTTTTTTTTTATGGCATTAATAATATATATAAAAATTCGTTATTAATATGTGATATAAGTATTGGATTAGGTAAGTAAATATAGTAGCTACAACGCCACCACAGTACTTACCTAACCAAACTATACGTAACTTAACCTACCTAGTACCTACCTTACATAACCTACCCGCGTAACATAAGGTACTACAGTGGCTATAGGTACGGGGGTATGTTTCTAGCAGAAAGATATTCTAATAATAACGTAAAAACTTCAGTCTTCGTTAGGTAATACATTCACGTTTTTATAACAATTTTGTTTTTAAATATTTCGTTCGATAGTCTCAAGGGGTTTTAACAAAATGCTCTTGTTTTTCAGTCTGGTTTCATTGGTTTAAATGTCTAGAAGTCTGTTATACTTATTTTAAAGTCTACTTATAGGAAATCAACAATAATAACAGCTTTTCACATAACAAGATTCGAAATGGCGCTGCTAAGACTAGAGTACGTGACGCGTCGTAGCTGACGCGGAAGCGCGTCACGCCTGCACCATCCTTAACCTCCGATAATACGTCTAACCGATACGTCATTTGACGCAATAACGGTCAAACAATAAATATCGCTTTGGGCAGACAACATGCGCAAAGTAATATATGAAGTTAAGAATAAATAGGCAATTTAGTGCGGGCCGCACGTTCCGCCGAATATTGCCGTCGACGGCGTATTTCCATATCGTATCGCGATTCGCGGGCCTCTTTTATGGGGTAAAAATTAAGTCACCGTACCTACTGTGGGTGTTGATTTTCAATTGGTTTGATTGCGATGTTTAAACGATTACTGATTGGTCGATTTTTTAGGGGTCGTTTGGTGTAAATTGTAAGATGGCGTGTAATTGCATCTTGAACGTGTTAACTCGATGTCTTGTTAATTAAAATATAATTTCACTTTAAGTATCAGGCACTTTAAAAAGGTTTGCTTTGTAAAGGTTTAAAAACTACACACTCAAGTATTTTTATACTATAAATCTATAATATATATTATAGATTTATATGTATATGGGTATGTATTTATTATAATTGTGAAAAGCTAACAGTTAATATATAAGTCACTAACAGTTATTATTCTTATTTCCTTTTCTCAACTGTTCTGTCATTCAAACACAAAGTTAACTATTGTAAATAACCCTCGATCCCAGGATGCTAATTTTTAACGAAATTTTTAGTTACATAAAAATAGCTCGCACGTAAATTTCAAATATATAACGGTATTACGCCCGGATTACTTATAAAAAACCTCACATTATTCTTAAATTTCGAACGGTAACTCAGCTCGGTCGTATAAATCCGGGGAAGCACAGTCGTATGGAAAAAAGATCCACGGAGCCGGTATAAATTCAGCGGTAAGACCCGATAGAAATGAGAGAATTCCCCATTAAATCTGTCTAATGCGGAGGGCCAAGAGACGAGCGCTAGCGAATATGGATAACTGGTACTTGGCTACTTCTCCGAGTGGTTACACCATAATAGTTGATGTGTTTACAAAATTTGAAAACATTTTCGTGTAGGTAATCTATTGGGGTTGCTAAAATTCTCGATTGAGTTGATTTAAAAAACCGTAGGACATCCTCAATAATATATCCAGTTCCTAAGTCGCCTTGAAGACAATTAAAATAAGCGAGGTTTTGAGCAGGAGAAAGTGATGTTATAGTTTATGATTCACAAAATGACATTTACATATATTTTGTAACGCAAATGGTCTCAATTTCTTTCGGATACGTTCCAATTTTTGACCACCTTAATACCCAATAGTTGACACCTAATATTGAAAATGGTATTGTTTCAGTGTCGAGCACTGAAACTCGACTTTATTTAATATTAACTTGGGACAAAAATCGATATGCATTAAAATAATTTTAAAATATCTTAGGGAACAAATATGTGTGACACCTTCCTTCCAAAATAGTAGAAAGCTGGAGAATCAGAATAAAGATTTCTTTAATTATTGATGCAGCTTTCAATTGTAATGCAAGCATTATCTTGCAAATTTATTGAATAAAGCTGGCAAAGCGGCTTATGAAGGCAACTGCGGACCAGATGGCTTGCGTTTATCTCAGCCAACGGATTATCATTGCAATTTAGCTAGGAAATTCCGCCGACCATAGGGTCCGACATGTTGCCAGTTTTTTATTTGAAAATATTGAGTTTTAGTTTGTTAGGCACAGGCATTATTTTTCTCCAAAATAAAAGGCATTTAGCGCCTCGCACGATTAAAGAAATATAAAAAGTATTTAGTAAATACTTGAATTTACTGCAATGAGTTTATATTTGGTAAATAGTTGAATTTCCTGCATTGATTTTATATTTTTAATACTATTTACGCCAAACGCTGCCTCCTCCGCTGTTGCTTCCGCTTCCGCTTGCCCCGTAAGCCACCCGTGAGCAGCTAAATCTGTCCAAGTGGCAGATAGGTGGCGCTCGGCTAAGCAGGGACTGGGAAAACACATTTTAATAAGGGTAGTGAAACAACCATCAACGGCTAAGCGGAAAATGTTTACGGAAGCGACGGATCAGATTTTCGATTAAGTTTTTTATATCGCAGTTGGAATTAGGGGCGAGGGAGTGCATAAGTTTGGCTTACTTTTTGTAATTGTTGAGAATGTTTTGGAGATTGGATATTGTTCAACCTATGTCGCCTATTTGTTGACACCATTAGGTAAAAATTATCTAAATGCAGGACATTTAAAATTCCTTTATCGGTCACAGTCAGTCAAAAAAAAATTTTAATGGATTTTTTTGGTGCAATATTTTCAGGTTTATGAAATGGCAAGACTTTGCTTATGGGCTTATTTAATTCGGACTATCGAAGAGTTAAAATATTTTTTGATACATAAAAGGAGAAATTAGGTAATAATGACATGTTTCCTTATTCATGAACTTTTCTTACAAAGGTATTAATATGATATTTTCAAAACAACTAACATAACTATAATCTACGGATATAAAAGGCAAATTTGTAGGTAGGTATTTACTCCAAGGGTGCGGGTGCGCGAAACGAAATGTGGCTTTAAAAATTTGGAACACAATCCAGCTATTTGTCTTACCAACGTCTCGTATAAATCAAGGAATAAAGCAGCCAACAATGCTTTATGGCGGAAAAAAGGAACCTACATAAGACGGGGAAATAGCATATAGTACGCCTATCTATACATACGCATGTTGCACATATGTGTTTCTGTTACGCAACGAAGCTAAAGTATACACGGTATGATTTATCTTCATGCTTATATGAATCTGTAATGATATTATGTGGAATAAAATTCTCGTGAGTGCCCATGACCTACGCTCACTTTTATAAAAAGGTACGTCATATTCCGCGGCCATTTTAAATATCGAGCGATGCAAATAAAACTCGTCATTATTTAGTGTGTGTCGGAGCCGTCCGCACTACGCGCTGCGTTCGCAGAATTATTACCGTGTAACGCACTATATCACGGCAAATTTACGACAACCTGAATATGATGGATTTTCAATCCGGCCCCAGAATTATATATACGACAAAAATCGTTCCGCTGTCAAAATAGAGAAATAAATAAACTCTCGACAACCAATTAATAACTCGTAAAGTGTCAGTGTTGAGGACAATAAAAAACTTTGGCCCGGACAAAGG
This sequence comes from Epiblema foenella, assembly GCA_963556455.1. Classification (NCBI taxonomy): domain Eukaryota; kingdom Metazoa; phylum Arthropoda; class Insecta; order Lepidoptera; family Tortricidae; genus Epiblema; species Epiblema foenella. The sequence goes on along the minus strand of OY747098.1, from coordinate 25,025,661 downwards.
GGCAGAAAAAGGCGATAACAATGGCGGAATGAGGAGAAAAACGCCTGTAAAAAGCTCCGATATCGCCCATAAATTTGGATGGATTCAAAACAAATCGCCCTTATTCATTACACGTATGACTTATTGGCTCGAGAAGACAAAATTTATAATGCACTTATATAGAGGACACAAAGGAGTGGAATCGACTCCGTTCAGCCAAAGTTTTCGATTTACAAAAACAAGCTGCGTCGAACAAAACGCAACGCGCATCGTTAGTCACGTTTCGGGTTGGAAAATGAATGAGCCGATTAACCTTAGCAAAAAACTAAACGCGGCGTTAATAGATGTATTGAATCTATTTTTAATGCTTAATAGAGCGTTCTCGAGCATTTTAAATGAAATATATCGTGCCAAATCTAATGAACTGTGGAAAATAACGTGAAAATAAACTCTGTGTTTAATAATATTCATTTAGACTGGTTTCTTCTCAACAAATTTACAAACAGAGTGGAAACCCGCTAGTTATCGTCGTAAAAAAAATGCGAAACCGTCATATTGTGCAATGTTTGTTCAAAATTGCGTATCAAATTAATATTAACAGCATGCAGAGAAAGATGGAGAGCAAGTGAAGCGTTTTATTATCAGGTATCACATAACGATACCTTCATCAAGCCTCGTAAAGCGCTGAACGTCGAACCGAGAAATAAATGGCGTTCAAAAGTGTGATCCAAGATGTACAAAAAGGGGGAGAAAAAGAAAAAATGTCGAACAAAATGATAAATATCCTACTCGATGTAAAAAAGTGAGTTTATTTATGACACGGCAGTGTATGTGGCTTCAGAAGTTTATCAGATGTTGGGCTTGCATTTATAATGTGTGTTTTGCGCTTTGACATCGAGGGCATTGGACCATCCGGCCCTCGGTGCCTTATTCATGTTGCTGCTATTTTTAATATGTGTTATAATTTAAAATATCGATTTTTGTATTGCTTCTGTGTTTTGGGAAGAATATAAGATTCATATGGTGTATAATATTCAGTATCCACTTAAATATTATGCTTGAAAACTAGAAAATCAGATGATAATGTTATGACACTTTTTTCAGTCTCTTTAAATAGTTTTACTTAAATTTAATCACATTTAAATATAGTAAATTAGTAGCTAGTAACTGAAGTAACTATAAACAACTTTCAGTTCTTATCTATAGTAACAATTTAAGCTTAGGTGCGTCTGATCTCTACAAGACACGGAACAGTCTAGTCGAAGTTTTCCAAAGTCGGTCTTTGACTTATCGAGATGGGAGGAACCATCGGTTTATTTATCTGTTTCCGCATATTGTACAAGTTAACTGTAATGGCGTCCAGCTCGTACGTTTTCTGTGACGTGCCTGAAAGTTTGTATTCCAACGGAGCATCTTTGTATTTTTATCTAGCCGTGTTAGCTAGTAGCTATCGAACCCAAAAATGAATGCCTGAAGATATTAAATAAGTGTATCGAAGTAGCACGAAGTAAAATTCCCATCTAATGCAATGTAACGGAAAATTCCCACGGAATCGCGTCGGTAAGGACGCAAATCAGAAAGGCATCGAATAACCCCCTTATCTGCCCTCGATCTTAAATTAGGTTAAAGAATTGTTCTTCAATCTCCTTAAGCGGTGACCACAAATCACAGAGCTCCTTTAGACGTAATTGAAAATACATTACAAAACCAAATTAAAGTGGGAAAGTGGTACAAGTTAGGAGGAGGCAGGTGGCTCCGTGACAACCCCCTACCCGCGGAATGTTTTGGCATAAAATATCGTTTCAATTATTTACGTGAAAGATTTATGGCACTTAGAAAGTGCGCCGAGAAAAAACTGGGAGCGACGTGTGCACAGAAAGTGTTTTTCTTGGAAAACTTATAATGGGTATGAGTGTAGGAAAAGTTTTTGAATCTCTTTTCTATGGTAATTTGTTTTGGGTTTCGCTCGCTTATAAAGATATTAGTGTTTGTATTAAGTTTGTTGCAGTTTATTTTATAGATAAAATATGTACCTAATATCTTTAGAGCTGAGGAGATGAAACGATGTCATGATGCGATAAGCGAATTAGATAAATAATGTAATCAGTATCAGCATTCAGCTAGATAGTTAATTTTGATTATACTGTTCGAGATCTAATTGAGGACTACCACGTTAAACTGGAATTACGAGGAGCATTTTGGCCTAGGCCATCAGCTTCCGGTACTGGGCGCTATCAGAGAATCTGCAAGATCGTGCGCAGCATATCCTATAGGTATCTATTCCAATGGAAACTAGACCTTAATGGGATTAGGCTTGTCAAGTGACTGGCCAACTTGACTGTTAGAGAAGGTCTCAAGCCACCCGAAGGCCTGTAACTTGGCTTAACGACTGCTATCATAGACAGAATCCGGGATCAATGGTTTAAGATGCCTTGCAAAGAACGGGAGAGCTCAGTTAATAACCACTCAAAGCGGTCACCCATCCAGGAGTTACCTGGGCGACGTTGCTAGCCTTGCATTAAACACGCGGTAGGCGGGCGTTATAGCAGGGCCACGATGGTCAAAGGAGCGGTAGTACAGATCCCTCTTGGAGGAGACAGTGACGCAGACGTGGTTTTTCTATTAAAAAAAACGTAAATAACACCATGAACAAGACGAAGCTTAGGTACTTGTACTACTTACCTACTCCTAAAACGGATACCTAACACAAATATGTTAAATCCCGCAATGAGCGATCCATGTTAGTGCTAGCCAGAAAGAGAGTAGGTATACTGTCGTACAACCGACTATTTTCTAGTTGCAATTACAATAACAGCAAAGCGCGCTAACTAACAGCACGTAGACAAAAGACACAAACAGTTTTAATACGTACGCGAAGATTTGTTAACGGCGTATGTTTATTTTTCATTTACGAGCCTTCCGGCAAACGGCTTGCTTTATTACGTGTACATTAGCCGTACGATGGAGTTTATTATGAAAAGGAAATTGTATGAGATAGCTTTTAGGTTTACACTAGCAAATTAATACCTAAAGTAGTAAATTACACGCATTAAATCATATAAGTACATATCGTCATCATCATACGTACCTATATTAAATATCTAAACTTTATTATTTTTTATTTATTTATTTTTGTTTTAATTATTTTTTTATGGCATCACGCAACACAACAGTAGTACAACAAATGGGTCACGACCTAGGGGAGGGACAGGGCCAGACTGAAAATCAGCGCTGAGCTTGCAAGCTCCAGCATATGCTGAGCCTGGTACCCATTGCCGCAGTCATAGTTTTTAAAATTGTAAGTAATTTGTTTTTTTTAAGTGCTCTTTTATTGTAATGTTTATTTTTCATTCACGTTTTTTTTTTATATATCCGCTTTTGTATTGTAGTTTTCTCTCTTTTTACGTGGCAATAAAGATTTTTTATTATTTTATTACTATTATTATAATCTGACGCCATTCTCAATCTAACTTAAAAACTAAAAATATTGTAAAGAGCCTGTTCTGTATTCATTATATATTCAGGATCACAGCGCGAGTGGGAAATTACGATAACGCGGTTTAAAGATTGAGCCAGAAACTTTTCTTTTAACATTTCAATGACAACGTCACGTTCCTTATAAGGCAAACGTCCCAATACCCACGCCTTAATATCCAGTAAGTAGTAGGGTTAACCCGTCGTCTACCGGTCCCTTGCAGGGACCGATACCGGTATTTTTAAAAAACCCTGAATTAGTCCAATATTTTGGATTATTTTTTGCTCTTTACGTAGGGCTGAATCACGTATTTAGGTAACAACGTCGTATTATTTGATTGTCCCATTAAAAACGAAATAATGAACCGGTGACCGTAATAATACCGGTATTTTTCTATGGAGAAAATACCGGTATCCAATCCCTGGTCCCTTGGACCCCAGGGCTCATTACAAAAGAATGCTATTGTTTATTTTTTTCGCCGGGAGACGATGGCTTGTATTTACAAGCGGTAATAATAGTTAAATAACAATAACTGAAATAATGTTAAAACTTACTTAAATCTAAAACAGGCCCTTTGGGCATTGTACCGAGAATGCTGCCGGCATTTCCTCGCTGTATCGCAACGCTGATGATACGTTATGCGAGGAAATCGCCAGCTTTTCGGTCACCAGTTACGTCAACCAGACGCTTCGCGATTTCAGTAAATAGCCTGTGCGCGCTGGGACCCTATGGACCAAGAGTTTCGACACCAAAAGGTACAAAATTGTACACTCTGCCGAGGTCCTTACATTTATTATGCTTCAATATTTCGGCATTTTCCACCACCGCTGCACCCGCGTTTCCAATAATTGACAACTAATATTATTTATTTTGACATAAGATAATAAAGTGTCAGTGTCGAGTCGTCCTCTGTCCATATAAGTTGTCTTGACAATCACAGATCATGCGTCACACCAGAGCCTCAGAAAATCGAAAACTGTGTGTTAATATGTCAGTTTAGAATGTCTTTTGTGTAGTCAGGAATTCATACTACTATATTCACTAGCGAAGCTTCTAGAAAACAACAACACGTAATACGCCTCAGTGCCCAAGCTTTATGTCCGCGTGATAATCTACAGTAAAAATTTAATTGAATCTCGGAAGCAGGAACAGATGGGGTATTGTTGCCCTTAACGGGCCTCTTTGTATCGCTTGCGAATTATTCGCTCACCCTCTCGAGGGCTTTACCTTTTTCATTCAGAAAGAATCTTGGTGCGATATTGTTTTGAAAAAAGAAAAGGCCAGGAACATAATCAAATTACACGCCATACGCCGCATTGAATACGCCGAGTAGTATTACTTAGTGCAAATTACATTGAATATAGTCTTAATTTATGAAAACCCGTCGTCTACCGGTACCGGGGATCCCCGGGCTCGTTACAAAAGAATGCTATTGTTTATTTTTTTCGCCTGGAGACCACAGCTTAATATCAATAGATGATGTTCTGTTGTATAATTAAGTAAGTGGTATTTAAAATTCAAAAGTTATAATTTGTTTGCATTTGTATGATTGTTCGTTGTTTTATATCACTGACGCGTGATAATAATCTACAAAGCAATAAATCAGCTATTATAAACTGGCTCGCTAATTTGCATTGCAATTTTCGCAAGGTAAACCAGTTAACAAAGCGGTATTAAAACACCCAAAAAAGTCATTATAAAAATGTACCCGAAACTTAAGTACACTTGCAAACAATTAACCCTGATAACAATCGAAAAACGCAACCTAAAGCGGTACCAGGGAATCTCGACAAAAACTCCCCGTACGCTTTCATAATTCGTATAATGATAAATAAACTCATAAATAAGTGAGGCGAGCGCGAGAATTTGTTTACAGCTGATGTACATAAAGATACGGGGCTGCTTTGTCGCTAATCTGCTAACAAGTTTGCAGCGAAAAATTTTAATCCAACACAAGCGTTAGTAATGAAGAAACTCGGACGTTTTTTGCTGTTTACGTATGGCTTGTTAAGTTATGCAATTTGTTGCGTTAGGTACTATAAATAGTGCCTCTTCTTGTACTTTTTAGTTTTAATCAAGACACAGGATAAAGTATCATTATCAAAATTAAAACAGTAACAGTGAGTGTGAAGCGTGTCGCATCAGTAGCATTGCCTTTATTAAACGTACGGGCGGTTAAATAAAATTGAATTAAACAACATACGATTTTTTCACCAAAATAAATGGCAAAAGTAGATTTCAAATTGAAACATATCTTTCTCCTTTGAAACTTACAATATCGGTATTACATTGGACTTAAAATTAAGAATTAAATGTACATTTTAACCTCGTGGCGCCCACGCGCCATTTGATAAACCAAAATAAGCATGGCGGCTCCAGCCCAGCACTTTTTTCAACTAACCTTCAATTACTGCCCACGCGCCTTTCAGAAGGCCATATTAATAAACTCTGTAAATCTAGTAATTGAGGCCCAGTGGCCTTTGTAAAGATCAAAAGGTAGACAAATAATTGAATTTAAAAACATGCTAATATAATCATAATTATACCCTGAAAGTTTCACTTCAAACCGGTAACTACACAAATTTCAACTCAAAATCTTGGGCGGATATGACTGTAACTATTATGTCCTATAAGAAGGACAGTCGGGTCATAGTTAAAGAGGAGCCAAAAAATCTTTGGGCGCCACGAGGTTAAGTGGCAGAATTTGATCTCCTTTGTTTTGATAAATAGTTTCATATGTGAACCTATGAGGAATGAGCGTATGTATAAAGCAGGCAGGGTCAGAGACAAATAGCACGAATCCTCCTACGTCACAGTTTCAATTCTAATTTCCAAATCAGGCCCATCTTATCCTCGGAGGGTCCTAGTTGACTGTATCCCAAATATCGCGACGGGGTTCTTACAATTTAACTTCCGGCATATTTGGAAACTCATCCACATTTCAAATTAGGGATTCCTGCAAGACGAATTACGGAAGCTTAGCTCCTCAGCGCCCTAAGGAAGGCATTATGCGAGGGCACGTAGCCGAATGTTTTCACGTATAGCCCCTCTCATCTCGGGACCAACCCCAAATAATATATCTGGCAAACTTTACATATATTTGTACCGTAAATCCTCGTAATATATCGCTCTATTTTTGTTGGTTGACTCTAAATTTAAGGCGAGGACGAGGTATTTAATGAATGTTAATGTTAACTTGCATTCGCGGTTTGCAATTGGTGTAATGTCGCTTGGAATTTTATCGTTTGTTTTGCTCTCTAAAGTAATGTTAGCATGGGAAAGGGTACACGGAACGGTTTAGGAAGATCAATACATTACAATTTACATCCAGTTCACTATTCATTAACTAAACGGAGTCCATTTGGCTTGTACAGTTAAGGAAACACACTAATAATTAAACCTAGCTATAGCTTTTACGAAGAATAACACAATTCAGATGTTGAATTTATTTCAGCGCAAAATTGTCCTGCAATGGCAACCATTTTTCATTAACGTCATTCCTTAAGATGAACGGAGCGGTCTGTTTTACATAAAAATTAAGAAAAAATTGAGATAAAATGCCCGGCGAAGACGGATCGCGGGCGATACATAACGTGAAAATGGCCAGGCTTTGCTCGTATTTGACACTGCGGATAAATTGATATTTATAAGTGGAAGGGACAAGGCCAGCACGTCTGAAGGGATTCCCTTTATTGCCCGGCCGCGGGCCGCCTGGATCCTGTCTCGCCTCAGGTTATTATGATATATACCAGCTCTGTTTAACTTGAAAACGTCGAAAGTATATTTATTGAGCGTCGAGCAGAGGAATTATCGGCGCCCGGATGCAGGGGCGGCCATTATTATCCTTTTTATTGGTATAATATTTAATTTTGAACCTTTAGCTAGTCCGCACTAGGATGGACGACATATAAATCGGGGAATTATTTAGCGATAACCTATAATGCGGGGTGACCTTTCGAAAAAAGTTTCTATGTACGTGCGTTGGATTATTATAGGGAACACACGTTGGTTAATAGAAATAATGCGTCGTTATAAACGTCGTTAACGATGAACCTGCAACAAAAGTGTACGTATTTATATTCCTAATGAGATTAATAGTAAAAGCTGCACATTATTTAGTCGCGAAAGTGGAAGAAAAGGATAAGAAAATATCGATTAGTACCCTAAAACATCGAACATGTCAATGATTGCAGGGGTTCTTAATCCCAATAGGTCTAAAGGTGTTTGCTGAACTTCATAGAAACTGAATAAAATTTGTTTTATAAATAATTATTATGCTGCATTCATATTAAGCTAACATGAGTACCGCAAGAAGATATTTTGGATGCCCTCAGCATTTGTAAATTAAGATTCGGTCGATTAATCACCTTTTTGTCTAAAATTTTGGTGCCCCTCCTTACTCTCCTTAGACGTGGTGCCCTTAGCAATTAGGTACTAACTTTCATCAATCATCCCATCATTTTTAGCTTACTTTGTCATTATCTTCCTAGCGTTAGACCCCAGTACAGTTGCATCCTAAACGATGTCCGGGGTCCGCTACCTAATCGCAAGATTTTTAGCTTACTTTGTATATTGATTAATCCAGCACTGTTCTACATTGACTGCTATGTAACTTCACAATCAGTGTACCTACCTAGTGTTGTAGTAAATAATAATATCCTTCTTAATTCCTAGCTGTCCGGGGCGGTACAAATTCTTCCTAGCTCCGCCGCCCGATACATCACCGCCATCTATCGGCGGGCGTCGATAACTTTCATACGCCGGCACGCCTCACTCTTGGGCAACTGCCAAATGTCGTGGATAGTGACATCGAATGAATTCCCGTATAGTGATTAAAATTTTGTGTTGCCATCACGTATGAAAATTTCTGTATAAGTACATATTTTTAAAAACACAAATGAAATATATTAACTTTAATAAATAAAAAGTTTTTCAAGTGTATTCTAGTAAGTACAAACGTTTACCGATATTTAAAAATTTAACAAAAACAGGACAAATTGTGGGAATATAAAAAAAGTAATAAGTCGTCGTTATTAATTTATGATTAGTGGGACGCAAGGATGTAACAGATAAATATTTAAAAAAAAAATAGTCCAAACGGGACACAACATTAAAATATCACTGAACTAATTAATTAATTAATTATATTAAGTTAAATAAGAAAGTTCATTAAATCGCTATTGGCTGTAAGTTTCAGGATGGGTCAGAGGTGTTCGCCGAAGGGGGCGCGCCGGCAATTATACCACACGGACGTACGGACAATGGATGCCCCACTAAAGCTGCCAAAGTAACAGTGCAATTATTGAAATTATGAAGTATATATAGAAGAGATATAGAATATGGAAATTATGAAAGAAAGAAAGAAAGGAGACAATTTTTTTTAAACATCTTATACGTAAATGTCCTTGTGCTCATAATAATAATAATAATCTTTTATTTCGGGTATCATAATGACAAAGGTGACATCTAGGTGGGTACTAATTAATTTATTTTTTAACTTTATCAAAATGCGATAAATAGTCCATTCAGCACAATGTCGGGTGTTCGGGAACAATTGCAGGATAGTTCGATTGACAGAGAGATTTCTCTCCTCTAGAACAGACAACATCACAGCTCGTGCTTGTAATTGTTATGTATTTGTGCAACAAGAGAGCTAAGTTGTTTTTTGCTGCGAGTGCTGATTTTGATTCCCAAACAAGCGAAAGATTCTAAAATTGAATCACGAGCGTAGCGAGCAATGAGCGAATAGCACGAGATGCAAATAACTTTGCTCGCGTGTGACACATACTTTTCATCTCGGCAGCGAGAACATATTAAAGTTTAATAATATCGGACAGACAGACGATAGACGGACGGACGCGTGAGTGACAATAATAGGGTTCCGTTTACGAAACTAACTTAAAATCCTACCCTCCTCTTTATAATTCGTATAGTTCAAGTGAGACAAATCGCTAAGTCGCGCGAGATACGACTTGGCAGCAAGGGCACCTCCACTCATCAGCCTGTGCCGGCCCACGTCCACAGCTGGGGTTTACACACGAATCTGGTAACTAATCAGGATGAAAACTTAATTCAGCATTCATCAAGGCAATGCTTGTTTTATTAACTCCTCAGCAAACGTTGAGACGCTCGACGCGTGATTAGGCGCGGCAGACTTGGGCACATTTCACTATGTCACGCGCGCGCCAGCTCGCGTGCATTCTAAAAACTAGACGCACTGATTTTTGAATACAGCCTTCATCACTGATCACTAATAATATTATCTTGTTATTTTAAACACTAATTAATATCTGTAGTGCAAGACGGAAGAAAATAACATTGATAGAAAAAAAAATTGCAATTGAGGTCAAAAAGGACGAATAAAATGAGACCTGTCTCTTCCAGCGTCATCTCTATATCCTGGCGGTGTCACCCAGTAGATAAAGGCCGCGGGGCTGCGTCACCCGGCCTGATTTATACACCCGCCCTTATCCAAGATTACGATGACCGCGATCCACTCGCTTAGTTTAATAGTTAGCTCTAAGCTATTTTGGTTTAGAGTCACGTATATGCAGCATGTATCGAAACCTCTCTGAGTATAAATTATAGGCATAAGGAATGATAAGACTAAGTTGGACATTACATTGAATTGTCTCATTTCACAATTGCAAAGAAAACCTCCCCCTAAAAATGAATAGGTTTTCGTAAGTGTCCTGTTTTTTATAGTGTTTATAGATTAAATAGTTTTAAGTGCCATTAGGTTATCGATTCTGACTATCCAACGAACTAATTGCGTAACTTGTTAAATGAGCGTTAGGATATAATCAAATGTTATTTAATGTCGAATAATGCGGGTTCAAAGAATTTCGCATTTCTTTAGAAAGGAGTCAAGATAAAAAAAAACTATTATTGTAGATGAAATGGTAACTAAAAACAAATATGTAAGTATTATGCGAAACTAAACTATCAATTGGAGCATCTGCATCTGCCAATTAAATTGTCTAAAACCTAACTCACAGATACATGAAAATCGTGAAAACGTTTTAGAAAAACCTTACACACTTACGTACGCATTCAGAATAAAAGTTATGTGTTTGAATTTGATTATAAAGATCCCGTTGGATTTATGTGGGGTACCCGTTTCAAAGGGTGTGTATTTATTAAAATGCAAATTTTCGTACTCTCCTCCGGCGGCTTTAGATACCGCTATCGGGGCGCCGCACGCTTTGTGTACAGCCTGTAGATTTATACCATACGGTGGCGATTTACCCGGGGTACTCGTTCCTAACTCGGACGCTAAGCCCAGTGAGTAACAGACACTGTCCGCTGTTCGAATGTTTCAGATTATTGTTTGAGAACACAATGAATGACCCTAAATTCCGTAATATTAATCACCTTCAGATTATCCAACACAAATAATTAACAAACGCTTGAATCGGCTTTTGTGGCAAACACTTCTTTTTTTTAATGTACTTCTCGTTACTTAAGGGCGTGCTTGCCCGACTTCATATCAAACGCTTTGAAGGAGTTGTTGAAGAGCTATTTTCTACTCTTATCATCAGCCTGTCTCAGGACATTGATTATTTGGTAATTAGTCCCGCAATTTTCTTTATCTGGTCGGACCAGCGGGTATAGGTGATCGCTCACGTGGTCTTTTACCAGCTATACTTTATATACTGCAAACAATTTATCAAAGCTGTTGGGTTATCGGGGACTGATAGTAAGGACGCCTGATTTCTTACACACCCTACATTTTAATAAATTTTCTTTATGAGGTTACGTCTGAGACTTTGATGAGACGTTCAAAATTAGCTTGACGAAAATGCATATGCAACTTTTAAGCAAAAAGGTACGGCTTTGTCGGTAACCTAAAATTGCATTATTGGCATGACTACCTAAAATTTCTCGGCCAAAAATATCTAAATATATTAGTGGAACTAAATTCGAAAAATCTTGGTACACACCAAAAAAACATAACTCATAGGGATATAAGCACATGCCGCAGGAAACGCAAATTCAATCACGGTAGATTAGAGGGCCCTTAATATTTTAATGCTTGACCGTAGGCCCCAAACAATGCGTATATTTTATAACTACGTATATCTCGAGTCTAATTGGGGTCGCTTAATATGGCTTACCGACGTAAGTAGGTAATTTATTTCCTTTCGCAGGAGAGTTATGGCCGAGGTACATGGAGTTTCTTGGTGGCTGAAACAGTGGAGTTAAGTGGGGCAAGCAAGTAAAAATCAGGCCGGTGCTGAAATGTTTCTAATACGTGCTTTGGGTTTTTTTTTTGATAATTTATGTTGTATGACTGAGTTTCGGGTTCAGTACCTGCGGGTTGTCTCAGTCAATACAAAGCTTCAAACAGGTACAAAAGCCCTTATAATGTGACTCTGGCTGTCCGTCTGTCACAGATACGTACCTATCTCATCTTAGGAACTACTTGTACTATGGATTTGAATTTTGGAATAGTTGTAAACAATCCAAACAACAATCCGTGTTTACAATAGTTGTGTAGTTATAGTCCATGTTTAAAATTTTGAAATTATGATACTCACATTGATTAACATTGGTGTAAATATTACAGGAAATATAAAACATGTCTCTATCTAGGTTATTTTTATTTAAATCATCGAAAAAAAATTGTACGGAAACCCTCGCCGCGGGAGTCAGGCTAGCAGCACCTGACCGTTTTTTTCCGGCGACCTTAAGCAGAAGCTAAACCCTGAATAAGACGCATATAAAAACTGGTTGCTTTCTGTTACCGAAACGTGTACCTATTAGGCCTTGGTAAACAGAATAGTGCATCAACAGCTAACCTTCATATAACAGCTATCAAAGGCAAATAATCGACTCACCGCAAATCGGAGCAAGCGATCTCTACGCCTTAACACCGACATTAACAACACAATTAAAAAGTCGATTACTTCACCTTTAACGTCCGCAAACTTTAACATTGAACTTTAAGGCTCTGATTTAGCTTAAGTTTCGAACGATCTAACAACGTTGTTGGTTTGGTCTTAACTGTCTCTTTACAAACTGTCGTATGCGGATAGTAGTTCTAATTCTCAGCTTTATCCACTTACTTAAAGGACAAGTTAATGGTAAGTTTAAGACTGCCGAATTGGTTTCAAGTGTCCTCCGGCTACGCACGCGAGCGCGTCTCAATAAGGGGTCAAAAAACAAACCAAAAGTGGACTTCGTTTAACATGCAAATTTGAGAGCCTACAGAATGAGCGGCGATACTTAATTACTTGTTTAATCGTTCAATCTTTGTGAATTAAAGTGGGTGGATGCTGCTGGACGTAGTTTCAATATTGAAGGGATTCTGGTTTGCGTAAGAACCTTGTATATTTTGGTGTTCCAACCTGTGTTTCTTTAAAAGATTGAAGACCATTCTAAATATGTACACTAGTACATTTACAGTCTACGACACAGTCATATTCTTGCACCATTTTTTATGATGAGGTAAAAAACTGTTACCTTATCTCCGCTAATGTATAATCAACAATAGCAATAAGCAGAACTAATGTACATATTTTTTTTTTTATGTCTGTGGCTCATTAGCATAAAAAAATATTTTCTTTTCAACTCTATTTGTTTAAGGTACCTAGCCAAATTATAAGGGTACTTTAAACCATTATTGAACTAGATATATCAATATTATGTCAATACTCAATACTTTATTGCAATTTCACAAAGTAGTTGCGCAGGTGGTAAACTTATAAGGTAGTAGGTAGTGAACTCTGATGGGCACTGCAATATTATTTACAATTCCAGGGAGAGGAGAATTTGTATTTGTGATTGATTATCTTAATAAACAATAATTATTAGATTTATTAGCAAATAATGTTAGAAATACAGATTGTGAATGATATACTTAAAATATGGGATAAAATATATATGTCAAAAAAATTAAAAGTAATGTTATTTGTCAGTTATTATTCATTAAATTATTACATGATTCAAAACATTAATTTTTTTTTTAACAAGATTCAAAAACATTAAATTATTATATTAACAAGAACAAAGAATCTATACATATTATTGGATTATAATTTGTCATTAAAGAATTCGCTTAAAGTGTAATATGACTTAACTAATAACAACTGTTTAATTTTATTTATGTATATCTTATCATTTTCTTATTTTTTTATAGAGTCCGGGAGTTTATTATATATTTTAATAGACATTACTAGGGGGCCTGATGACAGTAGTTTAAGTTTACATGGTGGTGGGATTATTCTATTCTTGTTACGGATCGATCGTGTAGAAGATAGGTCCCCTCGTTTTGTATAAAATTCCCTATGCTTTCGAACGAACTTACACATTTCTAATATATATATATAGATGTAAGAGTCAGCAGTCCAAGTTGAGAAAAATAAGGCTGGTGGCTTTCGATTTCGTCAAGGGTTTTGTTTATTAAAATGCGAACAAGCTTTTTCTGGAGGGTAAAAAGTAATGGAGCGTTGGTACTGTTACCCCACAAAAGAATACCGTAATTTAGCCAGGCATATGCATACGCGTAGTATGTTGTTAGGGCAGTCTCTAAATTTGTGGTAATTTTAACCTCCCGAAGCGCATAGACGAATTGAGATATTTTTTTCCTAATTTTTTCTATATGGTATTTCCAATTCATGTGGCTGTCTATTTCATATATGTCTTCAACTATACCCTGTAAATTTCCTGAATAGGAAATAATAATTGTTTATGTGTTATAAAAACATATCTAGTCGTGATCGTGTCGATAAAGCAGAATCGATTTGAAGGATCAGCCATAAAAGTCACATACCGACATTTACTCGTTTCAACTGGACACCTAGCCAGTTCACATCGTGCGAATCGCGTGAGCGAGCTCAAAATGTTTATCAGATTTGTTCAAACACTTAACAAGACTGCCGGTGAACAAATAAACAGACGAATCCCGGAATGACAACGCGGTTTAGCGATTCTGTGCGTGGGCGCAGACGTGGGTTTGACGTCCTGCGACCTATCGCGTAAAACTTACAATTGCAAATTACATTAGTTAACGTCCCAATTATGCATTGGCTCAGTATTAAGCATTGACACGTTAACCATTTCACTGCGGAAGACGCGATATAGCGTCATTGCCGACATGACTCAATCGCGGGAGACGCTAGATCGCGTCATGAGATTTTCAATCGTAAAATGAGTAATTTCAATAAATAGTCATATTTCTTAGTTATCTGATTCTTATACTTAATATAATCATTGTGACGAAACAAATATTGCTAAAACTATTAAAAACCGAATAATGATTGCAGTTTCACTGAAAATACTTTTACAAACTTCGTGGTTTTATATTAGGCAACGCCTATTAATGTAAACTGTTTATTACGATGTAGTTATTAGATTAGGTTATTATTTTGTTTGTTTGTAAATTCGATTACGTAATTTGTACTGTTTTGTACCTAATGTATAGTGATATAGGGCCCTGTTGTGTTGCGGTGCAATCGATCAGGGACTAAAGGTTAGCTTATAGAGCGGCGGCAGCGGTAGTGATTGGCTCTCGCCATACGCAGCCTCTCTCTTTCAGGACGCTTTGGTGACAATCCTTAGGGCGTATTTGTGAAATGACGATTAAATACTAGATTTACCACGTAATGTCTTATTTACACTGACCGTTTGTTTAGTCGAACTCCCGCATGTTAGGAGCCTATTCTTGTTTTAGCTCAAGGACAAAAATTGATCTTCACTCCAGCAACCGCCGGGTTGTAACGACAAATTAAATATGCACACATCAGACTACAAGTTTTTGTAAGGTATAGGTAGATATTAATCTAATATTATGTCATTTTTATGTTAAAAACTTGAGCCGGTATTCCACCTGCAATATTTGATCGAACAGGACATACATGTATACTCGTAAGTTGATATCTCTTGTCATTCTGTTTTTGAAAATGACATGAAAATAGTGACATGTCCCTTCTGTTACCTATTGCGGATAGAATGTCGGTCCTGTGGCGCGGTTTGACTTTCAATATATTATGACATGTGCCTAGGTTGTCTTTCGAATATACGGGCATATTCATGGCTCTTCCTTTCAAAATGACAATAACAGAGAAACGGATAGAGGCACGTTGCACTTTGTAGGTAGCTCGCCAATACCGAAACGCATATTATACATCGTTCGTCACTTATTCGTATCGGAAGTGATTTCAATGTTTTCCTATAACATTGGACTAAAACATTGTACATTTTTCACAAATATCTTGCAGACCTTGTTTCTTAATTTGTTTACAAAGCTAAAATGACTTCGGGAGCAATTTCCGTAGAATAAAAAGGTCATAATGTATTAGCCGATTAATGTAACGAGCGAAAAAGGTTTTCAATTTTAAAAAGTAATCATCCCTGTGTACGTTTCTACAGAATAACTTAGGTTATAGAAAACCGTGATAAAATACGTGCTTTCTACACAAAAGTTGCTTTTAGGTAAAGAGTAACATGATATCGTACGTTTTCAGAAGCAAACTAGTGGTAGACAGATAATGTTTACAAGTCAGTTTCAATGGAAACGGTAAACATGTTTACGTTCGCCACATTCATGTAAAGCGGCATTGCAAGAATACTAAAGTGTCGGTTAACAAATCAGCGAAAACGGTTGCCCGCATGCGGGCCCTGTGGCATCCGTTTTGAAAATTTCCCTCATCCCGCATGTATATCGACCAATGAAAATGCGACTGAAGCTGTGTTCTTTACAATCTGTTTGTATGGCAAGTTTATCAGTATCCAATGATGAATGATGACAAGCAGCCGGCGCCATATTTACCCCCTTACTCATAATCATCAAATCGAATTTAGTTGAATTGCAGCTAACATTCGTTGTTCTTATCTGTCACTTTGACATTTATGTTTGTAAGAAAGGGACTGAATACATTTTATTTAGTAGATGTTTGTTAGTTTTATGAATAACCGGTACCTAAGTCTTTAATCGTAAGTTTCAAAGTCAAAGTCAAAATTATTTATTCAAAATAAACACTTTTTGAACGTCAAAGGTTGAAGAAATGCTAGTATTAACACAAATACTAATAAATAATAAATAGTATTAATTACATAACTTGTATGTAATTTAAAGCCTGCTATTAAGGTATAGCGATGGAATTTGTCCATATTCTTTATCTTCTAAATATTTGTCGAGTTGATAATAAGCTCTCTTTTTCCAATGGCCTTAAATTTATTTTAAGACATATTCAACATCTGATCAGGGAGCTTATTGTACCCACGAATGGTTTTTTAAATGATTTTTAGTTAGACAGTTAATAGACATGAAATTCGAACAGCCTAGTTTTCTAAGATCCATTAGACCTTACGTCGGTGACAAACAGACTTACGGTTCGTCTGACAGTGGTCACCGATGGCTAATAGAGCCTGCAACTCAAGGAGTGTCACATATGCGTTGCCGACCCATAAACATACAGTCTTTTTTTAAGAACACCATACTGTAGTTCCTCGGAAAAGCCAAGGCAGGGAGCCCATTCCACGGCCGGAGCGTACGCGGAAGAAAGTTCCACGAAAATCGTACCTTACAGCACGACTATTTTAGGTTCTAGGGTGTGAAGATGCGGTGCGGTAGAAAGTATTAGGCACGGACATCAGGTCAAACAGTTCTTTATTTTATAACATAACCCTTTGTACAAGTCTGATGTCGATAAGTAATTTTAAATAATGTGCTAAGCTACAAAATTTAGAACGGAAAAAAACCGGCCAAGTGCGAGTCGAAGTCACGCACGAAGAGTTCTGTACCATTATCTATAAACCGCAAAAAAATCACGTTTGTTGTATGGGAGCCCCCTTAAATACTTATTTTATTCTATTTTTAGCATTTATTTTAGGAACGGAAACCTAATAACCAGTACATTGAAACTGATTAGTAAAACAAACGAATTACAACAAATAAAATTTAGTGAAATATGACCAAGTGTCAAAGTTATTACTTTGTAGTGTATTCGCTGATCTGCGCACAGTTTATCAGCCACATTTCTTTCGCATTGTTAAGGTGTGTTCACTGAATAACTAGCGTGCTATAAAAATGACAGCTGAGGTAGTAAAAACGACAAATGGCACTTTGCCGTTGACAGGGTTAAACACTAAACAGCCTGCAGCCGGATACTGAAGCTGCACTACGTTTAAGATTTTGCTTGAAATTATTTTCATAAATTGATTTATTTTTCTGATAGTATACGTTGGGTAGGTAGAGAAATAACTAGTAGTTAGGCAAATTGTGAATTTGAAGATGGCAGAGTGTAAGTTTCCTACGAACTGTTACCTATCCATGTACCTACTTTTACACGCATACACATTAGGTGATATAAGAATGAGGTACATAGGTATAAAAGGAACTTTAGTAACATGACAAGAAAGAAACACGAAAACAAACATTAATAACAAATAAATACAATTTTATGTGACCTGCTGTAAGCTATTAATCAAAGCCATGGCTCGAATCTAATACACGTCCCCTAAATACAATATTTATGTATTTTCAGACAGTTTCATACTTTGCTCGGGATGTCCGCGCAGAATTCCACTATCCGACCAATTTAGCTTGATCCCGGACGAATCTCCACCCTAACCCGTTCACATCCTCGGGTCAACTCTGAAAGCGAGGGCTGATAGGTCAACTTAAGATGGTATTGCGATACGTCGAGTGGCGAGTATGAATAATGCATTATTGTTTTGGATTTTTATGAGCAAAGTTATGATTATTTTCAGTTCGGTACGGAATAGGTAGGGATATATCACAGGGGAGCGCGGGACTCTTCGATACCGGGGAATAATTGCGAGAATTCTGCGTAGAAAAGGTATGGATGCTACGCTACGTAATTTTCCGAGGAGAGTAATTTGTGCTTGATATATTGACGTAAGTTTCTAATTAGGAAAATTATGGTTTCTTTGGGTTGGAATAATTTACTTATATCGCCATAAATTCATTTGGGCCGTTGGAATACGCACAGCGAGACGTGGCGGAGTCGAAGTTAGCTCGCTTGGTTAACGTTCGGTTATTTACGGGCGGTGGTACAAACGGGCTTATGATACAGTTATTGTTTACGCTTTCATTAATTAACTACTGTAACCAGACATTGAATTATCTCTGCGTTGATGTGCTGTGTAGAATGTAAAAATTAATATTTAATTTAAGAAATACTTCTTTTTAATTTAATTATTTCGAACCATGAGATCTCCGATCTCCGGTTGCCAGTTTTGTTGCGCCGTTTTGCACCAACCAGGTGTTACGTGTAGATTAACTGTGGGTACTCTCTACGAATGTGGTGCAACTTCGACTCTTGTTTTGTTAAGTGAGTGGGCAATTTGGCTGTTAGAAGTTCTCAAGCCGTCCGGAGGCCTCCAACTTGGCTTAACGACGGCTATCATAGACAGCCGCCGGTATCATCATCTTAACGTGCCTTCCAAAGCACGCAAGCGCTCATAACCACTCAAAGCGGCCACCCATTCAAGAACTGACCCGGGCCTCTGGGCCACGAGCGCTTCAAACGTTGTTTTAATAACATAAATGTACCTACCTACAGTCAAACCAACTGATTCATGATACACTTGGCCTACAAATGGCTCGGAACCGTCAAAACAATAGGTCGTTTTAAATATTAACAAATTGAGTCAATACGGGTCGGAGATCTATGCAATTTTACCCTTTGTTTTCACTGCAATGGATATATTTTAAATAAAACAGTTGTTTTGAATCTCGAATTAAGCTGTCATTTATAATAAAAAAACCTAACTCTTTTCAACTAAAATAATATGTTTCAATTTAAAAAATCAATTGCTTGTCAGATGTCAAGTGGTCAGTCAATGAGATTTTCATCTTCCACAATTGGCATTTGGCAGAACAAAGAGCTCAGATTATAGTGCTCAGTGAAGAAGGCTATGGCATTACTGTGAAGAACAGAGATAGTAATAGCATTTCTCTTTTGTGATCAACGAATATAGCCGAGGCCAAGACTCGGTCATGGTTATCCAAACTGTTTAAGGCCGGGTTTTATAACGATCCGTTAGACCAAATATCAGATCAAATTTCAGTAACTCAGTACATTTTATGACATAACACACCGACATAAGGTCTAACGGATCTTTATAAAACCGCGCGTAAGACTGTAGTTAGTAAATGTCAATGTCTAATAAAATGATAACAAGTTCGTTAACATAGAAGTGTATGTTCAGGCGAATTTCAACCTACTAGTATTTAGATGACTTAGCAAAACAACCTTATGGTCGTGATTCAATGTTGTCGGTCGTACAATATTCAAGAGTATTTCAAGACGCAAGAATTCATCAAAATTCACTCGTCACCCTCCTAGTGTTTCCTGTTTGGTTCCAATCTAGGCCCATGACGAAATACAAGCATCATGACTTTACGTGCGATTTCCGCTACAAGGCGGAAAAACGTTGCTACGCGCTACGGCGTAGCACACGTAGTGATCGTTGGTCTCGAATGGGTTAAAGAAGATCGGCCTCCGTTTTGACACCTAATCCCAAGATTTAGTGTAGCCCTTAGATTTATGATAGCTATGCAATCAGAATTCATCACAATAGGGTTGTTGACTCAAAATTGAGTACTCCAAAAGAAACAAGGCCAAAAAATATGCCAAATGGTGAAAATCATATTCAAATATCTCAAAAAATAACGAAGCTACAACAGTTTTAATGGTGCAGGTTAGAGAGAGAAAGCGTGACAGATTAGTGACGTCACTGAGCTCGAGCGCCATAGACTGAAAGCTGAGACTAGAAAAGAGCGGTAAATTGAAAAATCCACGTGGTGCAACACTTACACAGTGTAATAATGAGACAAAACAATAATGATATTTGGGCAACAAAATAAAATGTTCGCACTTCATAGTTCAGTACAAGTATTGATTTTCGAAATATAAAAAAAAATTCAGTACATAGGTTGTATGCGATAACATTATCAAAAAGAAGATTTATGATATTTAAATAGTCCGAGTCTGTTATGGAAGTAGCAATTCAAGCGGAATAATGTACTATGATACGATTTGCTGTATCCTGTTTCTAATCCGTAAAGGATCCAGCAATGTTTGTCTCCATTGACACGGCAATTAAGTGACTTTTGACGCAATTGACGTAGATATCACAGTTGCCATTTAAAAAGTTTTAAATAAATCTCAGTCTCAGATTTATTAGCCAGACTGTAGTACATGACGATCGTTCCACTACAAAAGTGCGTTTTGCGGAAAAAAGACAGAATATGCCCCCTCTTAAAACTTTGAAGATTTATAATTATGTAATTATTTATTCTTTTCAGTTACTTTTTTCGCCATTTGATCATGAATTTGATTATTTTTCAAGAAAAATCTTACTTACTAATTTTCTTATTTGGTTCTAAATTGAACCGGGATTTTGACATCCCTGTTGTTTAAATTGAACTTCGCGCGTATATTTGCCACTCTCAAATACGAATTCATACAAGGAACTTTAAACTAGAAAAAACGTTAAGGGGCTAAAAATATTAAATTTTCTGAATAATGAGTACTTCGTACCGGTAGTCGGAGCTGCCCGGATTCATGGAACAAAAATCAACTTAAGATGAAACTTTCGAAAGTAAACTGTTCCGTGAAAGACTCGTCTTTCATTTAATCTAGCTCGAGTTAAAGGAAAATTAACGCGGTGATTGAATAATCAATTTACTCTTCATGAAATCGGTTCGATTTGCGAACAAAACTACATTAGAACTTGATTGCAATATTGCAATACATATGTATGAGGTACGCTATGCCTAAGCTAGCTGAGCAAAGCTATTGCAGGTATCCAAAGGAATATTGATAAAGTTAAATATGAATTAAGGCTGGGTTTATTAGGATATCACATAATGTTTTTAAGTAGTTAATTCTCATATCTAAAAGGATATAAAGAAAAAAAGAAGGCATTTATTCGCGACAAAATTAATATATTTTTATTTAAAAGACATCTGCTGTATTATTGCCATCATATATTGCCATCTTTTTATTAAACGTCACATGAATTGGGTACTCGTATTTAAATAAGTTGTTTAAACGAGGACGAGATGGTAAGACAGCGTATCTAATTATAAGTAGTCTAGTTTTAGAAGTTTTAATCTAAATATGAACCATTGTTTCGTAGTTCATTGTAGCAAGAGTTCACTTTGTGCCGTAGTTACGTTGTAGTTATGCTTCTGTCCATGAGCTTCTGGAAATGGCCTCGATTATTCAGCCAG
Organism: Epiblema foenella; assembly: GCA_963556455.1. Lineage (NCBI taxonomy): Eukaryota > Metazoa > Arthropoda > Insecta > Lepidoptera > Tortricidae > Epiblema > Epiblema foenella. Next base: position 25,003,999 of record OY747098.1, on the reverse strand, counting down.
CGAGATCGAATGCCGATTTAACTTGGATTACGCACCTTTGTATGAAATTCTAGAGGTCTATTATTGTTCATGGCTTCCGATCCCAATTACGTTTATTTCAATGTAATGCGCGCTGAACTAAAGTATCAGAACCAACGCGTGAAACGGATTGGAATATGACTGAAATGTAAAAGAGATGAATTTTGAGGCCATGTGTGAATGTTACAACAATATAATACGTAAATATAATTATATTTTCAAACTACATATTGGTAACCTATCGCAACCACTAAACTTTTTTTACCCAATTTTATTTGTCCGAAAACTTTTAGGTTTTGTTTTACTTGTCCGAATATACAATTCGTTAGAGTTTTTTCATTTACCATTTGATGACCAAATTAATCATTTGTCCCAAAATTTTTTACCACTACAATCATTTTGACTTATCACTGCTTTCGTCTTTTGTTTCACACCCCATTTTTCTTTTATCTAGCATGACATTCCGCATTCTACACGCTTTCCCAATTTTCATTAAACCTAAACATATATAACCAAATAATGTTTCATCAACTTTTATTTGGCAAAAATAGCCCAGAAAGATTAAGACGGGAGGGGATAATATATCAAATACAACTCTATTTGAAAAATATACGAATAGTTTACCAACCGAATCGTTACATCGGAATAATGAGGTTGCGAGCAAATCAATAATTGGGAATAATGATGTGTCAAACAAATAGAAAAACAATACCATAAATGACCAACCGTTAACATTTGAAGTGAGCATTCAGACAAACAAAAAAAAGTGGAACAACTTTTGTCGAATAGTGTTTGCCGAAACGAAAAACGGACAAACGTTTTTAGTGTTTCAGATAGGGAACCCTACATAGTTATTGTATGGAAATCATCAATTCTTAAAGGAGCGTTAGCGTTATTTTTCCGCAGTTGCATATTTTTTCTTTATTTTCCATTGATTTGATGTTATTTTTAAGACTGAATTGTCAGAGATTTTGGAACCCTATTTTTCAGATGCGTTAGCTTCCTAACAGCTTGTTATCGAAAGGCTAACTTTTCATAAAGTTATATTTCATCGATTATTTGTGAATTAATAATTTTATTTAGTTGCTGAACAAAGTTCAGCGAAGCAGTGTAGTGAGCTTAAGGCGGCCGCAGTGACCAGACGTCGCTTAGCTAAACATACAAAGCAATTAAAGTGTCGTAAAGGCAACAGTTAAATGTCCGCCCTAGTACTGCGGTCTATTAACTCTGAGCGACTAACAAGGGGTATCTTGGAGTAGATCATTCATTTATCAAACTCGTATAAAATATTTCTTAATTGCCAATTACCTAATTGTTATCTTTTCCAAGTGGTCAACTCTTTTTGACGCTTTTGTGTAAATATTTTCTACCAGTCCTAAGACTTTATGGTTCCGCTTAAGAAGGAGTAAGTAATTAAGTAGCATTTTAATAAACTTTCGCTGGGTCATTCTACTTATTCCTAACCATTTTTCTATTGAATTAGTGTTCAGAAACTGTATTTCGAAAATTAGCACCTTTAATCTAATAAAAGGAAAATTGTAGATGAAAGCAGTAAACACTTACTTACTGCTATTAAATAAGATTTCTGTCATACAAATTCGAGAGATATCAGGGGCACTGACTTACTCAATTTATGAATATAATATAGTACTAAAAATATTCACCGTACCTATCTAAAATACTATAATGAAACCTTTTTTTCAATCACAACAGGAATATGTTCCAATAGGTGCATAATAAAATATTTACATAAAAAAGAAGAATGGTCCTGTTGCTCCATATTGTCCATCCAATCGATCCCGATTTCCTAATCGGAACTATGTCTTGCTAGGCATACACTGGTACAGGTTTCAAATACTAAACCAGTTAAATAAATACTCACAAACATTACCTTATCGATGAGAAGCGTTAAGGTTTTTAATACATTTGCTGCGTTACGTTACGGGAAGCCTTTGCCTTATTTGACTTTCCGCCTGTACGGCAGCTAGCTGTGCTTGTCCTACGCTCGGTGCGTCAGTGGTTTTACTATGTTCCCGTGTACGTAAGAAAAAGATAACTGTATTCCTGATATTCTAACATCAAATATATTCCTTTTAAAAAGAAAAAAGTATGTGAGTTATTTTTGCGTAACGAACATAAAGGTAATTATTATACTTTGGTGCGTGCTGTGCAGTGTTTAACCTAAATAGGTATATTATGTAAAATATTACTTTTCCAATAATCATTCTTGATTTTTAATAGATAAGTACCTAAGTACGGTTGCACTACTTCCGTTTTTAATTATATATTTGACGACCGGTTTAGCCTAGTGGGTAGTGCACGTGCCTGTGAAGCTGACGGTCCTGGGTTCGAATCCCGGTCAGAGCAAATATTTGTGTGATGAGCATGAATATTTGTTTCTGAGTCTTGGATGTTTTCTATGTATTTAAGTATTTATATCTATTAAATATATCGTCGTCTAGTACCCATGACACAAGCCTTCTTGAGCTTACTGTGGGGCTAGTTCGATTTGTGTAAGATTGTCCTCTAATATTTATTTATTTATATCTACTCAGAGATCGGGTTCTTGGTGATATTGCTTATTGGTGCAACACATGCATGATATAAAAATTACCCTAAATTATTACAAGTTTCACTATTATGTAAAGGAAGAAAATAATCGGACAAAGCCTGCCAGATTCGGAAATAATCATAAATAACTGTCGAAAATATGAAAATAGTAATAAATCACAGAATAGCAAACGTTTTACTTCCACTGAGTAAGATATTTGATGACAAATAGCTATATCCAAGGTTCCAGTAGCCCGTGCGAGCCGGAGCAAACATAACCTCTTTAAGAGCATTAAGTATTCCGCACTTATTTCTGTTTCGTCATTTATTATAAATAGCCAGTGCGCCGCTTTATTAAGATTCTTCGCACATAATAATTTATGGTGCACTACAGCAGGCTAACCCGACTCAGATTAAATTGTGGGAGATAATTTGTCCTGGTTACTTAGACAGCTGGCTTGTAATCTTAAGTGAGTTTTGAAGGTTCCGCTTTTGAGGCCGATAAAAATAAAATGTTGGCGTTATGTACGTGACTGTTGTCGGCAAGGTGACTGGTGAGGTATCATCGAGATGTAATAAATTTTGAATTTGGAACACGGTATACGTTTGTTTGTTCATTCGTATGCGCTTTACGACCAGTTTACTTAATGGTACGTGTTTCGGGAAATTTTCAAATATGTTGCGTGCAGTATCAGTGAATTTGAATATGAGCATAATTTAAAGAAGCAATTTGTGTACAGTTTTAAATATACTTATGCATTTGATATTATTGATAAGTAATCAGTTTAGCTTCACCTATTCCCGAAAGTTAAGGGCACTGAATCTTGTGGTTGAGTATAAACCGCTCAATTCGTAGTTTTGGCCTACATAAAAATATAACTATAATATTACTTCCATGTGCTTAAATATCGAGACGAGGAAAAAATACATAGATTAGCAGAATTTCTGTATGACGCTTTACGGCGGCACGGCAGCACATACTGAACTTTATCGTTTACAAATAGTTGTTATTTAGTTATACAAACAAACAGAATGACAGACCAACAGGCTCTGAGCACACAAACTTACACAAAAACAACCTACAAAAACGATAGGTTGACTTAAAAGTACATTCAGCTATCATTAATAAAATAACAATTAATCAGTGATGTCGAGAAAGTAATCACCGAAATAGGCCACTGGTGATTCACTAAAAAAACAAAGTGAACATTTTACTTGCGAATAAATTTAAAATTACGTTCTCAGATTTATGGTCCCAACCTTAACGGAGATGAATGGAAGGGTAGATGCGACGTAGAAAGTCCCGTGGAATCTAAATAGTTTTATGTGCTTTCATCAAAATCGTAAATTTTTTTGCGATTAATCTACTTATGGCGTTTAATAAAGAAGCGACTTTATATATTGGTTTAGAGTGGTAGACACACTAGTTTTAAGTAAGCTTATATATAAATGAAAATGCAAATAAGTATTGCCAGAGGAAATAATTAACTACCATTTAGTAGAAAATCGGTGTCAGTTAATTACGGAGTAGAAAATATGGATGCACAGATAGAATCATTATTTCAAAAACTGAAGGAGGAGATGCAAATGCAAACAAAAATACTATCAGAAACTTTATCAGCTACTATGGACGAAAAACTGAAGCCGCTAAGGGAAGAAAATGAGAAACTCAAGGACGAAGTGGGAACGTTAAAGATGAAAGTCCATACATTAGAGAAGGAGATAAGGAAAAACAACCTTATACTTCATAACGTCAACGAAGTTGAGACATCCATGAGCGATTTACTACGACTGGTTGTAGAAACATTAAATAAACTAAGTGCAAGCGCAAATATGGAAAAATGGGATATATGGGAAATCAGTAAGGCGCAAAGACTTGGAAATAAAAGAGAAAAACCCAGACCGATACTAGTGACATTAACATTAACGTGGAGAAAGATCGAAATTCTTAAGAACAACAAACAATTCCATGACAACATCTACGCAACTGAAGACTTTCCAAAGGAGGTTCTTATAAAGAGAAAGGAACTTAAAGAACAATTGAAACACGAAGTAGATAGTGGAAGGAAAGCATACATCCGATATGACAAACTTATTGTAAAGGATAGATCGAGTGATAACGAAACTACTAAAGAAAAAAGGAAGCGATCTCCCACACTATCTCCAAATAATGCTCAAGAGAGCTCAGATACCCCACTCAATGCATCTGAGAAAAAACAACCAAGCAAGAAAAATAAAGTAGATGCTTATGCCATAATGCGCTCGAACTCAAAACAATAACAATTAACAGGCATCCGGGAGAAAGAACTAAAACAAAAACACAACAACTCAATATTCCCCAACACGGCTGGTCCCCGTGGGGATTACGACCACCACCCCCTAGAAGAACTAGAACAAAATGTAAAACAAAATGTAAAACGAAAAGTAAAACAACTATATATAAAAGATCCAAATATGAGAGAACAAAGTATAAATACAAATATAAAAAACGCAATGAAACCTAAAAAGAAAGGAGAATATATCAATATAGCAACACTTAACACAAGAACCCTCAGAACAGACGAGTCACTGATAGAATTAGAGCATTCCTTAGAACTGGTAAATTGGGATATCATTGGGTTAAGTGAAGTAAGGAGAATAGGCGAGCAAATACAGGAATATGACAAATATATCTTCTACCATATAGGCACTGTACCAGGCATGTATGGAGTTGGCTTCCTAGTGAAAAAATGTTATAGAGAATATATTCAAGATTTTATCGGAGTGTCAGACAGAATCGCACAGCTTAATATACACATGCCTGGTATGGATCCACTATCAATAATACAAATATATGCTCCTACTGAAGTTGCTACAGAAGAAACTAAAGATTCATTTTACGACCAACTGGAATCAGTGCTAGACAAAACTCACAAAACAATATTTCTAATAGGAGATTTCAACAGCCAAATAGGAGAAGGACAAATAAGTGACGGGAACGTGCTTGGGCTCTTTGGTACAGGAAAGAGAAACAATAATGGACAACGACTAGTAGACCTAGCTCAAGCAAATAATCTCAAAATAATGAACAGCTTCTTCAAAAAATCAAAAAACAAAAAATGGACATGGATATCTCCCAACGGAGAAGTTAAAAACGAAATAGATTTTATACTTACAAACAAACCTCAGTATGTTGCTGATGTTGATACAATCAATCAACTGAATTTCAATACCAACCACCGTATGGTAAGAAGCAAAATCTATAAGGAACAACCTAAAAATAAAAGAAAACATATAAATACGAATAACAGACCAAACCTAATTCCTATGCCACTGCCGGAGGAACTACTGGTTCCATTAAAAGAAAATCTCTCCTCAAAATTACATAAAGCAATTGATACCCAACAAAAATATAATTTATTAGAGGAAGAGCTCAAAAAACTATCAGGCAAAATTCTTTCCATGAAAACACGAAAAGATAAAATAGGAAAAGAAGCTAGACAGCTAATTGAAGACAGAAAATTACTTTTAGAAAACAAGAAAAGAAATAGAAAACGTATAACGGAAATAAGCAAACAAATATCAGAACAAATTCGAAAGCATAGGAAAGAAATAAGAAGGAAAATTATCCAACATCATGTAGAAAAAACAGGAGGAATCAAAAAAGCCCTTAAAGAACTTCGGGAAAACAGTCAGTGGATACCTAGTATGAAAAGCCAAGTCACAGGGAAAAGAATAACAAACAGAGGTGACATTACTGAAAGAGCAACACAATTTTATCAAGACCTGTACAAAGACACAGAAAGCAACAAAGAGCGACAAGACATCCCAGAAGAAGAAGAAGTAATTCCTGTTATATTAGTTGACGAAGTAGAAAAAGCAATCCGGTCTCAGAAAAATTACAAAGCTCCAGGAGAAGATAATATAGTAAATGAAATTATGAAAGGAAGCTTGGATGCTATCGCTAAACCCATAACACTCATATTTAATGAATTTCTGGAAAAGGAAACAATACCCAATCAGTGGTCATCATCTACAATTGTATTGCTTCACAAAAAAGGGAACAAAGATGAAATAAATAATTATAGGCCAATATGCTTAACATCAAACCTATACAAAGTATTCTCGAAGATTATCCTTAACAGAATTTGCAACACATTAGAAGAGAACCAACCAAAAGAGCAGGCTGGATTTAGGAGTGACTACTCCACCATCGACCATATTCATACCATTAGACAAACTATAGAGAAAAGCAATGAATATGGCAAGACATACTATTTGGCCTACATAGACTACAATAAAGCATTCGATTCCCTTAAACATAAGCACATTTGGGAAGCCCTGAGATGTCAAGGTGTTTCGCCAAAATATATTAGAATAATTAAAGAAATCTACAAGAAGTCTACTGCTAAGATAAAAACAGAAAAGATAGGAAAGGAATTCAAGATACAGAAGGGTGTTAGACAAGGGGACCCACTTTCACCCAAGTTGTTCTCGGCTGTGTTGGAACACATATTTAGGAAGTTGGACTGGGATGCTTATGGATTAAACATAAATGGTGTTAAACTAAACCATTTGCGATTTGCGGATGACTTAATCCTGTTGAGTGAAACACCAGAAATCCTAGAAGTTATGGTAAAGCAGTTAGTAGAGGCGAGTGAACATGTAGGCCTCACAATGAACACTGTAAAAACCAAATTAATGACAAATGGACCACAAGTACCAATAGAAGTTAAGAATTGTATAATAGAATATGTAGATCAGTACACATACTTAGGACAAATAATTTCACCAGTAGATCAAATTCAAAAAGAAATAGAAACAAGGATAAGTAACTCATGGAAAAGATATTGGTCTTTAAAAGAAGTTATGAAGAACCCAAACTTTTCAATGAAAGACAAAAAGAAGGTCTTTAATACTTGTATATTGCCATGCCTTACGTACGGGTGCCAAACCTGGGCCCTAACAGAAAAACAAAGGAAAGCTATGAAAGTGTGCCAAAATAGAATGGAAAGAAGTATGTTGAACATCAAATTGAAGGACAAAGTTAATCTAACAAATATCAGAACAAGAACAGGTGTCACTGATGTCACATATACAATAAAAAAAACTTAAATGGAGGTGGATTGGGCACACAATTCGTAGCCGAAGAGATAAATGGTCCAAAGACATCACTGTCTGGTACCCCCGTGACGGGAAAAGGAGAAAAGGAAGACAACGAAAAAGATGGGAAGATGAGATAAGAGAAATGGCTGGACCAATGTGGAGAAGGAAAGCCATGGACAGAAAACAATGGAAAATTCTAGGGGACCCTTTGCCAAGGGGCAGACTGACACCAACGAAAACATCCCGGATGTCAGAAACATAATATAGTTATTAAGTATTACTGTAACCAATAGTCAGAAATAAAGGCTTATTTTATTTTTATTTTATATATAAATGATGTATAACATTTTTCCATTATTTTAACAAACAATTTTCGTACATTTCATTAACCTTAAGTAGATATGTACCTAAATTTCAATATTTTGAAAAAGGTGACGTCACTTCTAGTGAACAAGAAGAGTAGCTTCTCGTTTTGGCTCTGCATTATTTACTGCATTGCTAAATGGAACCTAAAATTACCTCAATCATGCAGTAACTGCCGCTAGTTTTCATGCAATTTAAGTGGCAGTGGACAGGGAATATTCGTCGGAGAGCCGATGGCCGATAGACCAGACGACTTCTGGAGTGAATACCTGTGGGATGACCCGTCGCCAGAGAGTGTGAAAACTGGAGAGAGGGAAGCGGTTGGATGGTCATGCGGAGAGCTGAGAAGCGGAATTAAGAGTAGGCCTATGTCCAGCAATGAACGATTTCGGGCTATTGATGATAATGATAATTATGATGCAGTTACTTATCATAAAGAAACGCGATGCCCTGTGAACGCTTAAAAAAGGGGGCCTGATGGTTAATGTCGTATCTACGATATGAAATAAATCGTCCAGTTTGGTGCGGTGTTTGTCCCTGCGTGTAATTCTATATTTTAAGTTCTTGACAAATGGTAGAATACGCAATTATACAAAAATACAAGCTTAGCGTTTTACAGATACACAGTGATTGTTCGCTTGTGAACGTAAGCCGTAATGTTTTCGTGAATATGCAAATTACAAACAATAACTTAAACGCTTAGGCAATATTGAAAATTCAACCATTATTTTTAGGCAACTTATAAAATTATGGCCTTGTTCGAAAATTGTGCATTGCACAAATATAGAAACGGTTGAAGAATTGAGGGGGAGATCTTTGTCTATAGCAGTGGGACAGTACAGACTAAAAATAATAAGTGCTATTTACACTTCATATAAATAGCTAAATATGAGTTTAATACATTAACTAGTAGAGTAGTTAAAATAACCAAATATAAAACGTTAACTCCTAACGAACTGAAACTCCTGAGGCGGAGAAGCTGAACCCATAAAATATTAATGAACCTAATTAGCTTATGGTTCATAAATAAGCGGTATAATTTCAGAGTACATCATCTCGGGAACATGCAAATTGTGTGAGAAATAAAAGATGATAACGTTTTTATAAAGTTCCGGCGTGGGGCGCCTATGTGAGCTTCAGAAAACAGATCCTTTATAGTCTACGACTATTTGTATGTAAATCTTCGTAAAGTTTGTAACGGCTGCTCTATCACTTCACATACGTTTCGTTGTAGACAATTGTTAAGAATTGCGTCATTAAATAATATACTCGAGATCAAAAATTTCGGGTCACCCTAAATTAAATACCCGCAATATGTTTTTTATTATTCTTCGTAATACCCAACGGTATTAGCAATTCCCGGGATCCTATTATAAAAATATCAATGTCCAAAACTGACGATTTTTGCGATATTTCGCTTCGTTAACATTGTTTTTTTTTTTAACGTTAATTTATTTTAACTATTATTATTACAGGTTCGATGTAAAATTAAATAAAGATCATGGCAGGATTAAAAAACTGTACAAGTTTGCACTATTTTAGTAAATATCACGGTATTTTACCGACATGTATTCTTTATCAATTTGTTTACACGTAAATTGGAAAATTTACAATCTTGTTTTGTTTCAGATGCGGAACAATCGTGCGAGCTTGGTAGTCGTGTCGTATCCGTGACCCGTAAAGGATCGTTTTAAAATTTTAAAATTATAACGAGTAGCCGGCGAAGAAGCGGCGGTGAAAAGGGAAACAACGCCAGATGATGATAAATAGCGCGTTAAATATGTAGCCCGTCGGTGCGGGACGTGTCGCGTTGTCTAACGAGCTTTGCTTAAAATTGTGAGCATTACACGTTTCATGTTAACTGTCGTATGGAGTAAATAATGCATCAGGACGTAAGGTTTTCGTTAACATTTCTGATCTTGCTGAATATTTTTTTAAATAATATTCTTTTTAAACATACAGAAAATACATATAATGAGTATTGTAAAGTATAGGTACTGTAGTGGGACCATTACACTTACATAAAATTATTATTCAGGCGAAAGTGTATTTGACAACTGTCAATAGATTATCTGTCAATAACGCACGAGTTCATTGTTAGATAAAATTCCTGTTGAGAAGGTAAATGTCGTTTACCGTGGCTTTATAGATAATTTAGGCTACCATTTAATTTGATATAATGTATTAAGTGATGAAAACCAATGATCTACGTACCTCCAGTGGGAGAACGCCCACCTATCTTAAACGGCAAAAATTATTCCGCTTCGCATTTTCCTTACGGCAGTGCCAATAAATTTCCTAAGTACGCCATGATTAGAAAAATAGCCGAACAATTTGGCTAGTACTGAAAAAAATGAGAATGCCCGTAAGCCGGCAAGACGCATGGCCCCGGACGTGTCTACGGTCGTAATTAGTCGAGATACTAATTTACATTTGTATTCAAAATTCGAGCGCTTCTCGCCATTCTCGGTCGTCTGTTTATTCTCATCTCGTTTTTTTAGCGGAACGTACCGCATTGCTGTGTTTTTCGCGTAAAAATTTACGCGCCGCCCCCCTAACAAATGTTCCGACGCTGTCACCTAACGGACGGCGCTGAACAACTCCTAATATAATGTATACGATTGTTTAGGAAAGTGTTTCCAGCTTGATGAGATAGAAATAAACAATTCTAACAGATCCTCTGACTATGAATAGAGAATAATTTCTAATTCGTGAATTTGGTGACGTAACTGGTGACCGAAGAGCTGGCGACTTCCTCGCACAACGTATCTGCATTGCGATACAGTGAGGGTGCAGAAGTGGTTCTCTGCCAATGGTTTACTCCTAAATATTGCTAAATCCAGCGCCATGGTCTTCTCGGACCGCAGAATCACTATTCCCCCGTGTGTAGCAAACTGCCCGATGCCGATATGCGAAGAATGTAAGTTCCTTGGTTTCACCCTGTACTCTGACCTTAACGAAGTGCCATGTAGACAAACTATGCGACAGATTGAGTAGTACACACAGATAGAAAAGAAATCTTCATTCAAAACGCAAAACTCTCTTGCACACGGTTTCTTAAAGAGAATAATAAATTGCTTAGTCCTATAAATATGTCTCGAGTTGAAAATTCCATGATTTTTTATGAAAGAATCAATATTGTTTAGTTCTATCTTTACATATTATTAAAGCAAATGGGAGAGATTTTAGTTAAGATATACATTATTTACCGCAAAAAAAAGGTTATTCCAAAGAAGAAACACTAAAATTTTCATTTGAGACTTCAGTTTTTAGGCAAGAGTACTTAATTATTGGTTTGATGTTTTCAATCTACAGTGAAGAGCCAAAGCTATTCCAAAGAAGAAGCACCAAAATTTTCCTTTGAGACTTTTAAGTTTTTAGGTAAGAGAGATTAATATCTTGGTTTGATATTTTCAATCTACAGTCAAGAGCCAAAGCTATTCGAAAGAAGAGGCACCAAAATTTTATTTAGAGACTTTAGTTTTTAGGCAAGAGCGATTAGTTCTTGGTTTGATGTTTTCAATCTACAGTGAAGATCCAAGGTTATTCCAAAAAAAAAGCATCAAAATTTTCCTTTGAATCTTTTAAGTTTTTAGGCAAGAGTGATTAATTCTTGATTTGATGTTTTCAATCTACAGTCAAGATCCAAAGCTATTCCAAAGAAGAAGCATCTAAGTTTTCCTTTGAGACTTAAGTTTTTAGGCGAGAGCGATTAATTCTTGTTTTGATGTTTTCAATCTATAGTCAAAAACTAAAGCTATTCCAAGGAAGAAGCACCAAGAATTTCGAGGGAGACTTTTTAGTTTGGTCTGCATCGCGCTATCGAAGTTTCTTAAATCAGTTGCATAAATACAACCTCTAAGTAACTCTTTCTGTGTCTTCGATCGCTGAGAGATCTCTGTACTGTGGTCTGTTCCTGTGTTTCCTGTCCATTGTATATAATTTGTAGTTAACCTTTATATATATCCCGCGTTGTAAATAATTCTACACTAGCGCACATTTACTTATCTACATTGGTGACCTCGACAATGGAAGTAAGACAACTGAATCAGATTCTGACGCCGCCTTGCAGCCAACCCTCTCTCCCTGTCTCTTTCTCTATGAGTGTGCTCCCTATAGCATGCTTTCTATAGGGGTAGTACACGTCTGGTAAATCAACTGTCAGAAATTTGACTTTCTCTCTTTTTTGTATACAAGAAATTTTAGCTCTTGCTGTAAATAATATCAAATTTTACATTGAGTAACGTACTCTTGTACCAATGCGTTTTCTTGTTTTCGTGGAGAAATACAATTCTCAATTGAATTATGAGTATTTAACCCCAAGAAACAAAGTTTTTTGTACAAGTTCTTTGAGTATTACACTGAGACACTTCAGTTTCAATTCAAAAAATGCTATAGTTTATCTTAAGTTACCGATTTCATGCGCTAAGAAACTTCGGCTGTTGATGTGAAAAATATCAAATTTTACATTGAGTAATATACTCTTGAACCCAGAAACAAAGTTTCTTGGTACAAGTTCTTTAAGTATTGCACTAAGACACTTAAGGTTTAAATTAAAAATGCAATAGATAAAGCAAAACACTCACGCACTTGGTCTGAATATTAAGTTTGTTTTTAAAAAACCTTTTTAAAGCTTGGATTAAGTATTTAATTTTTTAGGTTAAATAATAAACCTTGAGACATTTTATAGCTTAACGCAAGTAATTTATGTTTTCCTGATATAGGAAACTGGAAATATCTTGAATCAAGTGTATTTATTTGGTTGAAGAACTATTTTCTATCTGTGCAGTCTTTGCTTTGCGTAAGCTTAAGCCACTTATATCTAACGATGCCTTGAAGCAGGTTTATTTTGCCCATTTTCATTCCCTGATGTCGTAAGGCACAATCATTTGGAGAAACTCGAAGGATGCCAACAGAGTGCTGCTCATGCAGAAACGTGCCATGCGTGCGATGATCTGGGCAAACTCGAGGATTTCGTGTAGAGGACATTTCTCAAATCATGGTATTATGACTCACTACTCACTCTACGTTTTCGAAATTATAATGTTCGTAAGGAACAATATATCTAACTTTCATAAAGTGAATGTTATTGGCAAAACACTCCGCCACACTGGGAGTTTGAGAACAGTTCCCGATCGCATGACACTTGCAGGCAAGAACCCGCGACTAGAACCCTGTGACGAAGCATTTCGACGCCGCCTGAAATGCCTTTATTGAAACATCCATCATATTAAGTTAATGTCATGCACATAAGTTTTTGACCTAACCTGACTGTGGCTTTATTGGCCGGACCATTGTAGTGCGCGGTTGGAGAGTGACCTGGGGAAAATCCAACAGAAACTTCCGACGTGACCATGCCGGCGATGCAAATAAGTGTATTCTATGTCTTCTCTGTAGGTAAGCTAGATGCCAGGCCACTCCATCTGCATTATTTCGCCAATGATCAGATGATTACAGCGAAAACGACAATGCACCCTCTGAAATGAACTTGTGGTATTGCCTTTTCAAGATCTTCCTTTACTGGCGATGAGTGTCGACGATCAATTATATCTCTTACGAAACAAGACAAATTCTGCATTTGTTGAAGTTGATGTTAAGATAAGACAGCATTCATTAAATATCGATATACTTCATGTTTGTCCGGATTCACTGCAAGTATTAATATTTTAACAAGTTCATAATTATTCTCACATTTACCGGACAACAGACTAATACAAGTCTACAAAACTAAATGATTACGCGGTCGCTCACGCGTAAATTTAAATTTCACACAGTAATGAAAAAGGCCTAATTATCCAACTCAATAACCCAGCGACTATAATTAAGTTAAACAAAACAATATTAGTATGTAGGCAGAGTAATGAAAACATGTTGTTTTTAAAGCAGCGTATTAAACAACGCATGAATAACGATCGGCATTACACACAACACAATAATAAATGTTCAGAAATAATACGGAGCCAGCCATTAACGAAAGCACGTAAAATCCATTTGGCATTTTCATTTCAATTTTATTTAATTAAGGCTTTTGCGGGTAGGCTTCGTACGGGGCGGTATTGACTAGTGATTTTCAAATTTTAATTAAAGGACGGTATGGTGATCTGGAAATGAATGTAGTGCAATTTGTCTCATTACATTTCCAGTTTACTGTTCACATCATGTATCCTTGTAATAGGTGAAGGTGGGAGAGTATATGGATAAGGAATAAAGTAGTACTTAAATTAGGCAGAGAAATTAATTACATACCCGTTATATTACTAACATCTAAATGTAGTGAACTTGCCTTTTTATCACTTTCAATGTCTCAATAGCTTTGCCACATTCGACGGCGTTATTTCCGCACTTAACAAATATGTTAACAGCCATTAATCATTATTCGTCGGACAACACAACGTCACGACAGGCCAAGGTGGTCTGCATGAGAAATGCCCAGGCTCACAAGCTGCCTAATGTCTTGTCAATCATCCAACCAACAGTCAATGTACGGCGAATACTAACTAGTTTTTTTATTGGGCTCAAGTCGATTGCTCGGCGGAATGCCAATAAAGCGATGAGTCAGGATCGAATAGATTTCCACGGAATTAAAGCATTCCATGTCTGCGGCGAAATCCCCGGTCATATAATTGTTCTAGGACATCCTGTCACATTGCTGTATAGGTTCACTTCATTGTATAATTGCAGATTATTTCCTTTTGTGATTGAGTGTTAGAAGAGAAAATATACTTACCTATTGTATTTATATACTTACGAGTGTATATTTGTCAGTTTTCTAAAAATAACGTATAATGCATTATCAGGGAAAATGATTTCCCTAGTATAAAGCTTCCCTTTTGCTGGCCAACTTCCTACGAAAATTGACACGAATTGCGATCAGTGGTGAATCAAGGATTTTGGTTTGGGAGGAGGTTCGCCTAACACCGTTTAGAGATGAACATATTTTTTCCACATACATGAAAAACAAGCAGACGGCCGACCTGATATTAAGTGGTAACCGTCGTCTGATTTTATTTAAATTAACGCACAAGGTGTTACTCTCTACTATTTAATACTAATTCAAATAAAAATAAACTGGGTAGTCTAACCACGCTAACCCTACAGCAAATAATTTGGCAACCCTGTGCATTACATGTAATATTTGTATGGAAATATGACGTTTGAGTTAGTGTTGCCAAATTATTTCAATGCAGAGTTAGCGTGGTGCGACTCTACATAAGTGTCTCTTCTTTCAAATAAAATTATTTCTGAAGTAACTTCAACGGATATCTAGAATAAAACAAAAATTAAGCGAAAAATAGAATGCTCTATATATATATATTACTCGTTTGTGATACTCAGATTCTTAAATGTTCAACACACAACTTTAAGTTTATTTTTTGGCTTTCCAAGTTCATTATTGTTTCATTAATTTTTGACTCCGGGTTTTCTTTTAAAACAACCATTTTTTCTCACTTTGTTAATATTTTTCCTCCTCGACTTTTGCAGCACCTACTACCAGAAGTTTCATAAAAATACTCAGTTTTCACGCAAACGTTGAGGTTGAACCCTCTTACCTTGTTACCTTAAGCGGTAGAGAATAGTCGTCTGGGTTCGTGGGTTGAGAAGACCCTTATACGCTAGAGAGCAGTCGTCTGGGCCCGTGGGCTGAATAGGCCCTTAAGCTTAAAAAAGTAGTCGTCTGAGCCAGTGGGCTGAGTTGGCCAGACAGGTGGGACGACACACTCACAAAAGAAACCGGAAGGGGTTAATGAGCCCGCGAGATGATTTTTCTGTGGGCCCAGTTGCCCACAAAGGGAAATTTTTAGATTGATATTGCACTCGCGTGCACCCGTTCGTTTTGTGATAGCACGGCGATCTAGTCTGCGGTAGGCGAGATCCATCTCTATCGTTATCGATCTATCGGTCACGTATCGGGTACTCGGATCGACTTCTAATTAGATTTCCACTCAGGCGCCGGTGAAGTCATTGGTATTGTTTACAAACGTGCGTACGCGTTCGTGGGGCTTGATTTCTGCGCAACGGTTTTTCCAATTTTCGTAGGACCAGAAGAAAATTTAGGAATACATGTAAGTACATTACCAAATGATCGTATGCTATGGAAATGTTTAGTAATGTTTTTGTATGGTTGCACCTTTGAATGTTTTAAACCAATCAGATACAAACATATAATTTTTCACTATTATGTATAAAATGTTCATAAAAATGTTGATGTCGTTTTTCAATATTCGTAAGTAATTTATGAACAACAAATTAATTATCACTAATCTGAAATAGTGTAAACAAAAAATACTTATGCTTTTATAAATTCATAGTTAACTTGATAAATTTACTTTGAAATAATACCTAGTAGGACAATTTTAAATGCCATTGTACTATTTTTAACAGTTTGGATGGGTCCAAATATTTCGTAACGGTAGAAGTAAGAACTAAAAACTGTGCGTACCGCAAATAAAAAGATGAATAAAGGTTTTAAACCAGTTTAACATGAAGAAACATATTTGCGTCGCCTTAAGTAAGCGGGTGGTAATGCCTGATACAATATCTGTGAATAATTTTAACAGGTAAATTTGCAAACCAATTTGTATTTTAAAAATATTCCTATACTTATTCCTTAAGCGCTATTGTTACGGACTAGAATCCAATGTAATCTAATTCCGACAATGGTAACTTCATGGTTATCATAACTACAGTGACGTGAACTATAATTTATTGTCATCTTTGCGAAGTCATTGCGTAAATCATGAATTTATGACAAGCCGAACGGCATTGTCTAGCTTCGATAGTGCCTTTGTTGGCACATAAACAAGTAATTTCGCTTTTGTCAAATACTTAGTGGATTTTTGGCAATTTGAATAGCCTTTGTTTGACACCTGAGGTTTGGGTTTTATGGAGCTATGCAAATTTGCAAAAAGTGGAGCAAGGGCGGTATTTTTATTTCATTTGTTATACTTGTTACAACGGAAAATCAAAGAGAATAGAAAGATAATATCTGTTGTAAACTTACTTTTTTGAGGTAAGCCATGTCGGTTTCTTACGTGCCTGGATCTTTATTCGCCGTTTTTGGGCGCGTTGAGTTCATTTAATGTGTGGGACATTATTTATTCTAAATCAAGTAACCGATCTCTATTAATTCTGCTCAGAACAAACTTCAGAAACATGCACATTAACCAAATATATCTTCCTATAAAATATCCTCTCTCTCTCCCTCCCCCCCTGACTCGGTCTCACACATTCGCGTCAATCTCAGCACCTACTTACATACACACAAAAGTTCTAATATTCATGCGGAGGGCTGGCAGGGAAGGGGCGCCTACCGATAGTACCGATTAAGGAAAAAACCAAGGAAAAGAGTTTTGGATTCACCTTTGAGTTAGCGCAAAACTCGCTGCACCTGGGGCTGCAATCAGTCGATAAGGCTAATCATAGGCATTTTAAGTACAAGTGCCCTGTAACGTGAGTCAAGATAACAATATGAATAGTATATTAAGTGTAGTACAACCGAATTACAACACTGATTAAATTTCGGACAAGATAGTCCGTAAACAAAGCAATCACGTCTCTCTACCAAACTTTATGACTCACTCGACCCTTACGCCAAACGAATGCTTCCAATATGCCCTAGTCATGCAACAAAGCCTAACAAATAAAGCATAGCAAAGTTAAAGACTTAATTAGCGGACGCAGCGGGACACCGGCTGTCGCGTTTATCTTATCGGCGCGCGCGCTCGACCCGCGCATGCGCGGCCGAGAGATGCTGATATTATGCCAGGGATAATACGGGTGATTTTGAATTAGGAGGTTAATGTTTATTTGTAAGGTACATTTCAGACTGTAGTAATAAAGAAAAAAAATAGTTTTACACTGGATAAAGGTAAAAATGGTGTCATTGTACCTTGCTTGATTTTATCCCAAGTAACTACTTTTGGTCTGCGATAGATACCTACTTATTTTCCTGTCTACCACATTCTGAAGGGCACTCCCTGGCCACATCATACTTAATACTACTTTCTCATTTTCGTCACCTCTTACAGCCCAACTCCGAGCCATACATTAACCATAGGCTTATGTCTCATAATGATTTCACAGCGGTTTTCAAACAAGAATACAGCATATTTATCATATATTTATAACCATAGGTTTAAGTCTCATAATGGTTCCACAACGGGTTTCAAACGATACACCGTATTTTTCATATATTTTTTTATATTTGTTGCTTCACATTGCATATTGACCTGACACTATCTCAAGCACGCTACCTACCGTACTGTGTCTATAACTACTGTATCGTACCTTTATCTCGGTCTATAGCAAAAGCCGCCATTTCAAAATCTATCCTTTAACCGGCACGGGATGTCGCTAGATTTTCTTTGACTTGCCATTTAGCAATTTCGACTAGGTACTTCACTTACATGTTTACACTTCGGATGGTATTGCTTCCGAAAAACTAGCATACTTAACTTCCTACAACAAATCGCCGGGACTTCCTTGGGGCT
The DNA here is from genome assembly GCA_963556455.1 of Epiblema foenella. Taxonomy (NCBI): domain Eukaryota; kingdom Metazoa; phylum Arthropoda; class Insecta; order Lepidoptera; family Tortricidae; genus Epiblema; species Epiblema foenella. Next base: position 24,985,493 of record OY747098.1, on the reverse strand, counting down.
CCGTTTTTAAATGCCTTACACTTAGGTACTTACATGCCCACTGTTTGTATTATATATTTGGTACCCCAAGTGCTACTGCTAAATAATAGTACGAGTAAGTAGGCTCTGGAATCTATTAGGTATTACGAAATTAGTGTTACGTATGCAGGTGCTCCCACGCTTCCATACAGACTACAGGTGCGCAAATGTTAGATTGACAGTATACTATTCAGGAAATCTGTGCGACAGTATTGCCAGATGTTTTTTTTTGTAAATCGGTAGAGCAAGACTAAAAAATCCGTAGAATTCTATAGATTGTCTCTATAAGCCTGTCTGACACTGCTGCGGCCTGCGGTGGCGGCCAGTTGTCACTAAGACAATCAAAGCCGCGTGTCTGAATGAATGTTAGGATTGTCATAATGTACAACAACAGGCCGCCACCGCAGGCGACTGCAGTGTGTGGCACGCTTAAAAAATCCGTAGATCTACGGATTTTTTTGCCACATTCGACTACACTCAACCAAGTTACCTAAACCATATCTGCCCTAATCCTAAATATTGCAAAAAAAGAACAATACGTATAGTACAAGATGTGGTGACGAAATCTACCGGGAAAACTCAGAATACGACCGACGTGTGACGAAATGCATAATCGTGTATGCGTAGAAAGAGAATCCCATAGAAAGAGGACTAGCGAATTCCCAAAGGGACAGTGTTATGGTAATTTGACTAAATTGAGATGTATCAGAAGACTGATACATCCGTAATCAAGATTCTGACATCTCATAATTCGTCGTTTAGTCGTGCTGTATGTACATTGGCGCGAAATTTAAATTAAACCTACGAATTATCGTTGACGTTACAGGTGACAGGCCGGTACCAATTAATAGAAGCCTTATATGCGATGAGATGACACATTTTATCTCGTTCCCACGTATGTTATTGTCTATTCTTACATCTCTTTCTCCAGTTTTATTCTTACTTCTTGTGTGGCTGTCTGTTTTCTACTAGAAGAGGGAAAACTTCGTTTACGGTTCGCGGTAGGCCCTCCGAAATCTATAGATCTACGGATTTTTCCGTAGATCTGGCATCGCTGCTGTGCGACATCAGTAAGCTCACTTTCAGAGTACAAAATACCGCATAGTTATCTCGCCCCGCCAAGTCAGGAGGTAGCCTTAGGTAGTACCGATAAATATGACATTTGACAGTTTATTTATCATAAAGGCAGCTACGAATCGGAACTGGATCGCCCGGGTGGCGGCAGGAATACGACTAATTAAGATAACTCAATATGTCCGCGCAGCGAAATATGGGTGCGCGCGCAAGATAGATAGCTTTGTGCGCAGGATACTGTGGCAAATTGTCATTATATCAGGTTATTCATTTGCTGACCGTACCGTGACCGACTCAGGCGTGCTAGTTAATACTTGATAAGCATATTTGAGCCTCCTCGTAATGGTTTTTGATAGATGAAACAGTACTCATTGTGGAGTGGAAAAATACTAAGTATTATACGTACGCTACGCTATGAATGTAATATTTGAATTTGAGTGGTGGTAGAGGTTATATACGGTGTGTTTTTCTGCAGTTACCGACTTCATGTGTCATAAGTTTCTGAAAGAGTAAAATTAATGCCCGTTATCCGTACCGTCGTGTCAGTATTTTGACTACACATGAAACACATGTAATGTGAAAAAGGCAAAGCAAGGTCAAACGTTGTCAATAACTCAACTTTTTGATATTAAGCAAAGATGTCCTCACTGTATGGAAACCTTGCCTCTCACCTTCTTTCTTTCTTACTCTTGGTCATTATTGATGTAAAACACATAGGCTATCAGTTTCGCCTCTCTGTCTTATCTATGACCACACACTGAAAATCTACAAGCAAAACGTAAACAAAAATTGTTACATGAAAACGTCTAATTAGAGTAAAGTTTAGTGACAAAACCCGATATCTGCAACATCGTCACGAAACCCGGCTCTAATAAAGTGAACAATCTCACGTTCCTAATTAGACCGTTCATTATAAGCCTTCCATGAGAGCCTTATTTCTGTAAAGTGGTTTGCGGGACTTAATTTTTGACCGGATTTTGTTACGGCAATTTGGGCTGGTTTATCGTTTAATATGACGCAGGTTTAGTTACGGTTATGACGGATGGAGTAACAGATTTAGGGTGGGCCGTTTTAACATACCGTTAAGACCATATGGGGTTCCTGGGACTTAGTGACTAGTTGAATGTGGTTAATATTAACCACTACTAAATCACTCACTGGTCAGAAGTTTTATTTAGCGAGTTTTGAAGCTTCGTTCTTTACAATTTTTATTGAAAACCAATTAAAGATCGCGGGTTTATTGCGTAACTTTTCGAAAGAGCTGCAATAGTAATTTTCTCCCAAAAGTATTACTAAACTACGTATACCTTAACATCTTATGATTTAGAGGAATTTATAAGTACATTAAATATTTTGATTAGATACCTATTTCATTTTAGCCAACTTCTTGATGACTTTTATAACGATATGTATAATTTGTCAGTTCAATTACAGATGTTTTAGTAAATAATTTTGCATGCCTGATTAGTGAGTTACACAGCTACTAATGTACCCATGATTTAATAAAATCTTTTTTACTTGTAACTGCAAATAAATTAATTGAATTTGACTTTGTCATCAATTTGCATAACTAGCCGTTATTTTATGTATAACTCGCGTCTTGATGCACTCAAAACGCTGAAATATATAGCATATTTATTTTGTTAGTCACCCCGCATGTGGTATAAAAGTTAATTTAAATACACATGCAAATAACCCTAACCTCTAAATCTATCTCCACATCCGCCGTTACTCACCTTATGACAAATTTCAACCCTAAAGGCCCAGGGTTGCCGCTCCAGCAAATAGCTAAATAATAGGAGTCCCTCAGCAGGTGGACTGGTGCCATTAGTCTTGCGGTAATCCATGGTATACACTCTGATTTATGGGAGGAACTTGGTCCATGCATGTAAAAACTTGAAGCATGTGAGGTTTAGGCCTGGCCTAGTTATGACAGAGAGTATCTGAGTTAATTACTGGAAAAAATACATAGATACTGTCATCTGTTTAATTTACCCCAAAAAAAATTTTTATAACATGGATTATACACCTGACGTCCTACGGAATTTTGTTGTAAATTCCACGTAGTACGTAATTTCCTGCTTCCAAAAGTAGAACATGGAAGAATTGAATCCTCACAAATTAGACAATTTAAAAGTCATAACTAAATGATTTTTTATTTCAGAACCTGAACTGAGCTTCCATCTCGAGAATCTGGAGAACCTTTTATTTTTCTCACCTTCATAATATTTTTTTGTTTATCTTCAACATTAGATATAGGTACGTATACCCACCAATTTATTTCTTTTCATTATTTTGCTCAGAAGTGAATAGTTTCGTTTGAGTCTTTGGGATTACCTACCAAATTCGGTTCCGAGCCTCTTATAACTCAAAAACGTCTTATATCACCCAATATACTAACCTTCAGACGGTTCAGCACATCTCGAAAACGTTCGAGCATAATACGTACATTTTTCACGCAAATAAATAATGTCGAGAATGGCGTAGCGGAGAATCGAACCCCACATCCCGTAGCGACCTCGCATGCAAACTTCCTGTTTGGCACGACACCGAGGCTACTCTTGACAATACCGACGCTGCGTTATCCCAGATATGTACCTTGGAACTGGCTTTACTGTACCCAGACTAACAGTCCAGTGAAACGCCAGTGCGATTGAACTCGATATATTGTCTAGGAATTTACATTAAAACTGCTGTTTGTTAACATACATCTCTCGTGTTATAGTTATTTATTACCTTGATCATTAGCAGTCATAGTCAAGAGCAAAAGAAACAGTTGCGGAGTCTAGAACATTCATAGAAATAGACCCATTTTTAGTGCACTTGAGTGTAGTTTCTGACAGCACTTTACTTGACTTTAGTTTCATTACCATTAGGTACCTGACGTAATATTGAAATATTGGCGAATTCGTTATCAGTAAACTTCTAGTTCGGTTTCTACGATGATTAGTATGATTTGGTAATGTATGATGCATTCATATTGTGAGACCTGGTTGAGTCATTGGTTTTAATAAATAAAAGCAGTTTATTTACAGTAACAGAATTTTATTTAATGCAGATCCATCTCGCACTATAGCCGATATTGTACAAAAATTATAATATCGCTTTTCGTTTATATACGTAAATAGGTAATATAATGATATTACACAACTTTTCACACAAGTACAATCATGAAACACAAACATTTAAATCATTTCTACACTATCCCCTCAAGGTTTAAGTATTTCTCTTCGTTTATAGCTAATTTATTATTAATTAATTATATTACATTACATTACAATAAATGGGCCTACCTAGTTACGTATGACAAATGCTTTGTTAAAGACAATTTTACGTATAATATTCGTGAGCACGTTTCAAATTAAATAAATGAACAACAAATCGCTGACAGATGAAATTTATACGACATTCTGTCTGTGAACAATGGCTTCCCAAATAAATTAACTGTTTTTGCCTGTTTAAGTAACAAACATCGTAAAAGTATTCATACTCGGTACTAACAAAAATTGTATTTGTGAACATACGTGTCAAGCCATAATATACATCAATTTCGAGTTTTAAACCAAAGGGGATGATTAAAATATATAAATTAAACATGTTACGAGTAGAAATATTTACAAGATGAACAAGACAAGAAAATTAGGAGAGGATTCTTTCACTCGGCGATAGTAGAAAATGACGTCTAGTCTAAGCAACATGTCACGCTTAATGCCTCATTCAAAATCATTAATTACAGTAAAGGAACTTCTAGAGGTAATAAGATGAATTAATGACAGCTACAAAATGAATTTGGCACTTTGAAGACACGTAAAATGAAAGAACCTCAACCTAACTTTACTCGACAACTAGATTAAAGAAGACAGTTTACGTATAAGTTTATAGGAATCCAAAAATATTACACCTAATGTATCTTAACATAAATTATATTATCTTATATTAGTCAGCTATTCGTATACTGGGCACAACTAGACTTGATTCTTGTCATTTCTCTGACTATAGGTAAACTATTTCTATAAGAATAAATTAAGCTATCGACTAATAAAATGGAATAAATTTTCATACTAAAGCTTTTGTAGTTACGTATTTAGGATCTCTGGCGTGACGACGTTACACAACATTGATGCTATCTGTTTATGCTTTTGAGATTTATTTCCAACGTTTATTAAATTTACCATAACCATGGTTTAGGAAGGAACGATAGTATCAATTTTCAAATTAAATTCTTAAGAAACTGCTACTAGTTTTATGTTAACAAGAATGAACATACACTTTGTCACTAGATTCGAAACGAGATAATTCACTACATTATACTACTCAGTTGTTTTAAGACATTGAAAGTAGAAATCTAAACGCTAAGAAATCTGCTTTAATTTAAATTACGATTGATCGAGCATGCGATGCCAAGCAAGATTGCATCCTTCGTCACTCCAGTATGTAATACACATTATATTACATGATTCACAAGCTGACACATATCACTGTATGTCTTAAAGTGTAATATGAACGTATACAGACGTTGTACATCAGATTTAGCTTACGGATACCTACATATAACTAGCACTAATATATACATTATAGAATATAAAATTTGTATTTTGCCCCCACCTCGTTTCAATGACAAATATTGATTTACCTAAGAAGAATTGAGATTTCGACGTCATGGCAAGTACAAAGTTGCGGGAGTAATTACGAAAAATCAGTAATACTAACAGTAAATAGGTTTTCGTCAACGAGAATTCTTACTATAACATACATGGGAATTGTAACTAGAAAGAGCAGTTGTAACCGATGCGACTGAAGTTTTGGCAGATAAAGTGCGATCCCGGTGAGCGATGGGGGGCGATTCGCATGATAAATAAAAACACAATTCTATTTGAAGCTGGAAGGTGCGGCGCGGCGGCCGCGTCCGTGTACCTCAGCAGGCGTTCGAGATTTATATACGGAGATGCGGAACGATATATCACGGAATGGAACACGCGGGAACCGATCTAATCCTAGCATGGAACTGCCACCGGGCGATACCACGCGATACCAGATCGACCCGATAATACGGCCGCTTCCACGTCTTCACCTCTCACTCCCAACCCGATGACCGGACTATTGCTTATGATTACTTTGACACTGCAACTGTTTACGCAACGTAAAAACTTAATTAAATATTAATAGATACCACTATTTAAATCGTCTCCGGATTAACATAAATTCATACATTAGCCGAGCTAAGCGATAAATAAGCGGACACCAAACCGCGTATTTTTCATCCGAGCTTCATATAATTTATAGTCGACGATCATATCGCGACTGGTTCTTTTATTTGTGAAATAGTGATACGCGGAGTGTGCTCGGTAAGCGTTACTAACGGGAAATTTTGACTATAAATCTTCGGTAGTCGATTGCCTAAGCGTTCGTGTGGGTTGGCACAAAAATTTATTCGACAGTCGAGTTTGATATCTTGATCCCGTGACGTCAATATGCTGGGAGTGCCGAGCGAGTGAAGCGCTTGTGATTTAGGTACCTACTTTTACAATGATAACAAGCAAAATGCAGTTAAGTAGACGTTACAAACTTAGATTTCCTAACACCTACCAAGCCACTGAAAACGCTCTACGCGACGACCACCTGAAACAAAAGGAAAAGCGAAATTAATAAAGTGCCAATTATGCAAAACTAAAGCGCAATAAATAATTTACTCGCGGAGCAAATAATACAGGCATCGAAGCGACAGGCGTACGTTTGAGATAAAAATTGGTCCCTAGCATACATCATTCAGTTATCACGCAATTATGCGTACAACAAATTGCATAAAGCAAGTAAATGCAAAGGTCTTTTATCAATTCCAAGTGTATGGCTTATCTCGTGAGCGACGCAAAACGACAAGGCACGAAAACGTGCTCGCCGATTGTTTGAAGGATTGATGTTGATGTACGGTCGCGGATCGCCCGTCGCCCGCGCCGGCCACGCCCTTTCACCATGCTTGGGAAGAATTTTGTTGGTACTAATTTTGTTAAACACATCACATGAAAAAAATACTACGCTTCTTTACGTCTTCAAATTTCGACGTCAGTTCAATCATTGCATTGCTTTGAAATATAACAAGCTTTGCTAAAGAGAATCAATAACATTCAAGTTACGGTGCTTCCAAGTTACATTGGCCTGTACTACACACTAAAGACCACCGAGCAAACCTTTATATACGAATCACAATAAACGCAATAAACCTTCATAAAGAAAGGGTACTTAAACTTAAAATGCAAATAATTTCGCGCGAGCCCCATGGGCATGTTAAAACCGAGCCGGCATTCTAACAGCATTTCATTATTTATCGCCTCAGCTCACGGAGGCTTTTTTTTAGTTAAAGTTAATTCCTAGCGTAATGCGTATTTGATAAAACGTATCTCTGGCAGCCAGGCTCCGAGCTGGCGCTGAAATTAAGATGTAACATGATGCGAGAACGAGCAAGAGCAAGAGATTTATTGCTATACCACTTTGCATATGCTGATTTACAAAGACGGCCGATTTGTATAGAGTGGTCGTAGGTATAGCAGCGTTGTATTAGGTGTGACAATAAATGAGATCATTTTATTGTAGCTTCTGATGCAGAAGACTGGATACCCGGAAAGTTCATAAGGACCTTACACCAATGCGGTCTGATTCGCAAAACAAAAACATGTCATGAAACATTTTACAAACGATATAACAAGTAAACATTCAAAAGTAACTTTCTTATTGCAACAAAATTTAATCTTGTCAGAGTACCATGTCAGAGATTGAAAATTGCCAGCATTACCTGTCAATCATTGTATTAGTTATTACGTGCAATGCTGTATACTATTTCATTATTAAAGTTTATATATTGTAACATGTGCATGTTTTTTTCTTTCATTTACTGAAATATACTGAAACTGTCAAAGATACTATACAATGGGTAGTTCCAATTGACTGGTAGGATTTATAATCATTAAAGCTGTATAAGACAGAACTTCGATCTAGAATGAAAACCAGCAAAGGTAAAAGAAACTTTCCAGCGCTTGACCCTTATTACCAATGATTGTATTTCTAAGTATTACTGCATTGAAAGCGCCAAGTAACAGGCCAGTGACGAGTACTGTAAACCCCTCTATAGGAACGCAAATCTCAACTTAGACTATTTATGTAGATACACATTATAAGTAATAGTACTACGTAAGGAAAGCCAACCGTTAACAAATCCCACGTTTAGGTATGCGAAACGTGCCTAATCGTGATCATCTCTTTCCATCGCACGCACTTTTACTCGCTACAGTCGTTACATCACTTTTTATCGCATGAACGGGGGCACCCAACGGGTGCCGGCCACATGTTGTCTACCACTGTTACGCGTAATTTAATTTCTGTTGTTCTTTTAATATACCCTGTTTGATTAGCAATAAAGAATATTTGTGTTGTATTGTACTTGTAGCGGGGCGACGCAGTCACGGAGTGGGCCGCCCCTGGTAGATATGATTAAGCTGAAATATGAGTCGCATAAGCGAACAATAAATATTTTGTTATATTTTTCTGCATTTAGAACTTAATTGACATTCTTACTATAACGCAATGATATACGTATAACATAATCCTGAAGTAAACGTTATTACAAATGTGATCGCACTTACAGCTCTATAAAGATCCGCATTTGCTGATGCGGTCCGTTCGGGCTACGACTGTCTGGCGATACGAAGTCAGCAGAAAGAAACATATACCAGCCAACGTACCAACCTAAGCTGTTTTCATACAATTGAGAAATTGTTTTCAATGCAGATGTATTGAAAATTAAGTTTTAGGTTTATTAGTTAACACGTGTTAAAGTACTTTACATTAGTTATAGTAAATTATGCCTAGAACCACAGGCGAGGCGAGAAGGACGCAACGATACGTTGGGGCGAGAATGTAGCATCTCGGTTGATGTATTGCTTGCATCCTTTCCGACAGTTCAGACTAAATTAGGAAAGGTATAAAAAACCTTCCGCGTAATGAACTAATTTGAAGCTTTTTCCTAAACTAATCTTTAAACATTAAAATTTTTGCAAACGTGTTTCCGCTGTAGTGGAACGCATTGCTTAACTAGGGCCATGTATTAAGGAACTGACACACGGTCAAGAGTTGCAGACCCGCAAACCTTACTTAGGTATCTACCATCCATATGTCTCAGCTAGACAAAGGAAGATCTAAGGCTTTTAGAAAAAGTCAAAGCGGTACAAAGAGCCTCGGAGTTCGCAAGGAAAGTAATAAAGAAGAGAGACGCCGACCGAATAATTGATACGATTATGTGTTACCACTACAGACCCGGCACGTACTGCGACGGGGACTAGCACAGTATAGGAGATGGCGATGTACCTATATACTTTTCCTTGTGTCGCAAGGTGAGTTATCAATGGTTTAGGCCCCAAACTTTGGAGCAATTTCGTATTTAATTTGCTGAAGTTGCGACTGCTATAATCTATTAGTGGCGGCTATAATAGACGGCGATTCGTGAATGACTTCGAACCCGAATTGTTAAATTATTGAACACAAATATCCATTTTATTGTATTTCCACAGCACTTAACAAGATTAGCATTCATCCCACATTTATCAACGTGGTATCCGTTTAATCCTATTTAGTTTATCGATGATATATCAGATAGTAGTGTCAGTCAATTAAGCGGCAATCTAATATCACTAAATTAATTAGTATAAAAATCTGTGTCTATCTTAACATTTCGGTCTTCTAACCGTCTTATACAACGACATGGATGAAATTGACATGTTGAAGTTTCAACAACATGAGTGAAAATCGCCCTTCAAGACAGCATATTCACGGCAAGAACAATGGACCGCCCTTCGCAGCGCTCCGTCAAGTGCGAGCGGCCATAAATCGAGTAGGACGCGCAATTTGTTGAATTACAGCATGCGCAGCCAGCCACCGGGCCGGCGCGAAATTAGCCCCACCGAGATAAATTGACGGCGGGCTGCTAAATAAATTATTTGGGAAAACCGAGAAAAAACGGGCGTCTTCCCTTGATAAGGGTTGCGAGCACCGTTGAAATAATGAATATCGGCCTTTGCTGGCTGCGCACTTATTGTTCACGACTACTTATGCGAAAGTTACTTATAGCTGTCACAGACTTCGAGGATATAGGGCAACCGCTAATTATGTCACTTTTTATTCGTTCGTGATTAGTAACGAGGTTCGTACGTGATGGAGTACGTTTGATAATTGATATTATGATCTTATAAGATCATCACTGATCAAGTAGTAACAATATAAGCCCAGTAATTTGATATCGATTAGCTCATTTCATTCAAATTTCTCCAGCGACGTCCAATTTCGGAGCCATTTAGAAGGCAAAGCCAAGCTGGCATCCAAAAAGCTAGGTGTGCGCAATAGAGTGAAGCGGTACTTCACTCCGGGACAGAGACTTCTATAAGTTACAACTCCGTCCCCACATGGCGTATTGCTGTCACCTCTGGGCGGGAGCACCTTGGCTTGGCTTTAGAGACGTGCTGTGCGAATTGTAGACGATCCCAAACTCACAAGCGATATTGAACAGTTGAGTTTAAGGAGAAACTTTGCCTCCTTGTGCGTGTTCTATCGTTTGTATAATGGTTCGTGCTCCGAAGAACTGTTCGATATGATGCCTAAGGCCGCTTTCTACCATCGCACCGCTCGCCGTCGGCAGGGCATTCATCCTCACACCTCAGAACCGAAATGGTCGCGTACAGTACGGTTTCAGAGGAATTTCCTTCCTCGGACGCGCCGGTTGTGGAATGAGTTCCCTGCCGAGGTTTTCCCGAGGGAGGGAGGGGTATGGGTTTCTTCAAGAAAGGAATGTTAAAATTTTTAAAGAGTCGGCAACGCGCATGTGATACCCCTGTAGTTGCAAGCGTCCATAGACTGCGGACGTGACGATATAGACGATATAAAAAAGATGTAGGTATGAAACACTTGTACTGCAAGAAATTAAGAACAAACTGTTGGTGTTGGTTTCATAAACTCTCATACAGTTAACTCTTTTCCTAGAAGTCTTAAAAGATATCCAGCTAACTAAACTCAGACATGATTTACTAGTAACCCCACTGCCCTCAAACTGCACTTAAAACACGTGTGCCAAGCGGTGCTTACTTCAAAAGCTACCGTTTTTATCGCCACTTAGATCACCCAGATAACGTTTCGCCAGTTCTGACCTAGTAACATGTTCTGTAATTAACAGTACAATTATCGCCTCTGCGTTATTTTCACGTATTTTTTTCTCACGCTTAAGCGGTAATTAAAATTTTATTTAATACAACACGTGGTTGACATTAACACGAATGTAGATTAATATGCACTTTCTTAAACTATTAATAAATGTACAGCTGTGACTGTTCATTACAAAGTTCGATTAGGACCAAATAAAGAAGATCTTTGTTGAACAAGATTACGTCATGATTTATTAGTGAATTCAAATTATTAAAAGGTGCGAATAATTTTCAAATTAACGGTTAACTAAATGAGTTGATTATACAGAGATAACAACTAATGACATCAAAGCGCAAGTTTAGACAAAAAAGGCAAACATATAAATCATTCTCCTTTGTGACTATACAATAGGAATATAAGAACAACACATGGGATATTTCCCCGCAAACAAAAGATTTTAATTTCCTAAAAATAAAGCAACTATTCCACGGGACATTATTCTTCCCGATCTCAACTCAAAAGGGTTGTAACACCCTTTTCTTTTAACGGGATTAATCTTATTTGTATGTATATTTGAGATTTAGTCGGCAATAAGAAAGACGCATAGGTGGGCTTACAGGGATACATCGTAACTGTGTCAGTGGAAAAAAGACGAATGTTATGAAATATTTTCAAGTCCATACGATCTTTTGCTACTGTATGCTGAAGGGGTCCGGACTGTCTCAGCCTCCCCTGCAAGCAAGATTTTATTACATTCGTTAACGCATATTAGATTAATGTGTTAATATTTTATTTGTCTATGCTAATGAACACTATGAAGACCACACAAGATATTAATTTCTAAATTATAAAAAGTAAATTGAGCCGTCGCGGTTAACGAGCTTCGAACCATAATATTTGGACGTTTATGGTTCAGAATGGAATTTTATTACTTCGAGATGATACATAGACAAAGATATGATTATCACGTCATTCAACTACTTGATAACGACCCATAAACGACAAACATTAAGACTGGCTTTTTAAAACCATTTATAAAAGTCGTTCAAGTGACTCTAAATATCGACTGTTCAATAATTATGGTTCCATTATTAAGGAACTTCGAAAGCGGAAACATAAATTATTCCTAGTTGTTTTCATATAAAAATCCAAGTGCCATTGAAGGGTTGATTTCATCCAAACATCCTTCAATTTTGTAACTATAATGGCCGCGTCGCACTATAGTATTTTGAAAGTCGTGTGGGGATAGTTCCACCCCCGCTACCTGCGCGCGAGCTGTTCATCCCCTCCGCGGTACACGTATCTAACGTATGCTGTTCGTTCAATTTTTTTATTAAAGTAAGTCTATTCCATTGCAAACGACCCCCTCTAATACGCTTAAGTTTGGAAATAACCATCCCACTCTCTACGGAAACTCTGCGTGTAATTTCGTAAATATTTAGTAAATTTTTGGAACACTGGATCACTTATGAAAAAGTTTATTACGATGATATTTAGGATTTTTTGACAGAGTTACCAAGGCATTTTGCAATATTTTGTTAGGTTATTTGTTTCTGTTGTGTCTCTTTTTCAGTCCACAGTAATTTTTGTGTAGTGTAATTCTACATTACTTCTTCACACTGGAAGCTCAAACTTCAGTATTTTCGTCAAATCTATGAATTACCTTAAAGGCCCATTTACATGGTACAAGAAATTGCATGCAAGTTTTTTTACATTGCAGTTGAGTTTGATTGAACTCACCGTACTTCGGTGGCCCACTAATAGAATGAAACACGTAGATACAAGTACATGCACCATTTAAATAGGGTCTAAGTGACAAGCTGGACTAAGCAGGAAGTTGAATGTAAAGCCATTGTTATTTAGATGAGAATATAGAAGATATGTATTAAGAAAACATTCTGTACCATCCCATAGCAGAGTGCCCTTACAGAAGCTATTTAACTAACTCTTCCTTGTCAACAAAAGCTTGTGCATAAACATAAACAAACACGCTAAGGAAATTCGAAAAACTGATTATGCGTTCTAATACCATTTGCTTAGTAAAAGTGTAAATATAATAAAGGGTATAAAGAAGGTTTTTTCCGACCCGATCCGCCCCCCACTCGGGTAATATATCAGGATTTTGCGACGAGCGAAGCTAAAATTTTGGACGCTTTAAGCTGGACGTAAATTTCACAAAACATGACACGGCCGAAAAAACCCACCAAAAAGTTACTTCAAACATTTGCTTGTGTAACCTAAGTAGAACGAATAAACGAATGGAACAAACGAAAATTCGGTATTCAAATAAATGTAAATGTGTGAAAATTTCATTCTTATGCCATTTTGTCGTTTTAATCTGTTTTTGCTGTTCAGGCCTTCTGATTTAGTTTACCTAGTTTATATTATGCGACAAAATCTATCTTTTTGTTAGAACTAACATCTTTTTTGACAATGAATAACAGTTGGCTAAGAATATCAACGGCTAGTGAGTATACTGGTTAAAGGAATTCGTTATCCATATGATATCGAGCGTCTTAAGTAAACAAGCATCCATAAGCAGTTTGACCTAACTGGACTCTGGCATTTTGTTTCGCTACTTGTATACCATTGTCAGTGAGCGGCGAATACCGTTTCTTGCAAGTCTTGTTAGAAAGGGCGTTAAGTGCACCCGAAATAGCACAGCCTAATGGTGGTGCATACCTAGGTGCGCTGACAATGCTCCCCGCTCTGTCGTGCGAGAATCTCACGAGAACTCGGCAAGAATAGAACTGAAAATGTGGTCTAGAATTCTGGCCGAGTATGCTCGTGACGTTTGCCGACCTCTTGACCAGCTTAGGTGGGTTGTTCGTTATACGCAGTGCCAATGTGACGGACTATTTTATTTGGGTTACATGTAAACTACGATTACACACTTTAATAGCAATTAAATGATTGAAAGACGTATGTATGTAACGGTAAGTATTTTTGTTTCGTCAGTTTGTGAAATGTGTAACAGTAGGTAGCTCTCTACGGTAAGACTCTCTAGTCTTCATCAGATATATATCGCAGACAACAAGGTATCTAGGTACTCACAAATATCTGAACACGACTCAATTATCAAGGCGTTAGAGAGAATTTTTGGGTATGTTTGAGCACCCTGAAGCGTACATATTGTTTCATTTGATGACGACTCTACCAATCAAGATTTGGACTGGTCACGTACCTAAGGTCGGATGCGGTGTAGCTATACCAGTAAAAGTATAAATAGCCCAAAAGAGAAAACGTAGTTGCACGTCGCAAGCATTGCCCCAAAATAAAATTAATTTATCCGAAGTGAGAGTTCAGAGACAAACGCTTTAAAAACTTCCGCGTAATTCCGCCGTCGACAGCTATGTGGCGAGTTATAGTTCAGATAATTGGCCTCGTTGATTTAAATATTCGGCATCGGCTTCGGTTTTGGTGTTCGGAAGTCATTTGTATAGGGGTTTTAATCGTACGTCGGTGAAGCATTGGATTATTGTATTCTTTGCGAAGAATGATATTCGGTAGATGGAATCTGTTAAATATTTAATGATATTGGAAACGAATGGGTTGCATGGGTTTATAAAACTAGAAGTATAGAAAATCTTTAACTTAATGCACATAATATATATTTATTTCTATTTTTAAGATTTAATTTTTTTTGTATAATTTATGTCGAAGTCATTAGATATAATAACTTAATCTATAAACAAAAAATGCTTAGAATTGTGTCAAATTTAATATCAAGAGGCTTCTAATTAATAAAAATTTAATTACCTGAAGCAAATAAACTAGGCAATGAATCCTAAATCCCTATAAGATAAGATCTGAGCTATGCACCACGTTAGGTCATGAAGAAAACACGAGGTTAGACGTAACTTTTCTACCCTTGAGTTAGAAAAGATTTTTTTTTTATGTTATAGGGGGCAAATGAGCATTATTTTATTACGTTTTAAAGACTTCATTAATAGTTTTTTTTTATTTATTGCGTAATTTGTTATATTTGTGCAATGCTAACCATGTGAATAATTAAGTATGTAACAATTGAACACTGTTACGCTACAGGTACTCGTAGTGTGTTATCCCACAAAGGCCAGGAAATTTTTGTACTTTGGAAAGTTTTGTAATTTTTTGGAAAGTTTTGTAGACTAAATGTCTACTACTCGACACTGTCCCAGTAGGTCCTTCCACATTCAATCTTATATATAACAATAGCGGCGACCATTAGGTGTTACGGTATAGGGTATTATGTTGCCAACCTATTTACCTAGCTAATTTACCTTAGAGATTAGATTTACTTACTACATTTTTGTGATTCAACTTCTTGTCACTTGACATATTACTTGACAGTATCCAATTAACTGAAACTGCGACGATGTGACAGCAGACGACAAAACAAATAAAACCACCAAAAAATTGTTGCCAAATATTGGAACGAGAAAAACTATTTAATCCGAAAACTTCAGTAGTTTGGTACAGAGAACGATACATCAGGAACTTGTATCGTGCTTCGATGCCAAGGAAACAAGATCGACTTGGCAAGTACGGCACAGACGGTGAGGCTGCGGATGCATAATCTGTCACTGTTTATTATCTCACTGTTTCCAGGCTGCATGTGTTAATTCAGAGTGGATAATGTAATGGAGTTACATTTTGTGCATGGTATTGTGTATGTAATGAAGTAATGTGTCAGTAGAAAATTGTTGTGTAATTTAAGAATATCATTACCCTCAGATAGGATGTGGCAAATGTTGTGTGGCTTTAATATGTGGCTCGTCGACCAAGATTCGACAAAAAATACAAAAAAAATACAGTTGAGTGTGTGTTAATGACGGTACTGGCATTGTTAATATTATCGAAGTTGCGTGCGAATTACGCTCCCAAGCTATAAAAATCTTAATACTTGCATAAAGTCTTAGTAAAACGCTACAAGATGAAGCGACGTCAGCATCGATTAACAGCTTTTTGCGCGACTGAGAACCGCTAAGACACATATGGTAAGTATTAAATGAACTGTGATCGAACAATGGACTATTATGGTTACTAAGAAATCATCACGCTTTTCCAGTGATCGATGAGTACTCCCACATTTGATGACGGCGCAAGGCGTTTTCCTAATTAAGGTAGTGAAAATTAAAACTGACGTGGGAACTACTGATATGTTTTAATACAAAACTGTGACTATGAACAACAGCAATACTTATGCAACTGAAACTTTTAGGTAACAAGATACAGTTCCCGTCCAAGCTGTATATAAACTACCACTAGCAATAAAATGTCGCTCTAGACTAACGCAAACAATACAATTATTTATTTGGAGAAGATTCTAGCAGTAACAAGATTTCGGTAAAGCAATTCGAAGAAAATAATAACTGTTCGCTCGTAAAACACTCGCGGCTCTCGAATGCGATCTATCTCTTTCAAAAGTAAGAGAAAAATATGGTTTAAGAAGGGGAGAAACGTTGTCTCTCGAAACTGCAGAAATAATTGCTCAAAAGGGGAGACAAGATTTTCTTGGGTAGGGTTACCACTTACTACGAGGTTGCAGCTGAGACTTAAGGCATTTACAATTTCCCAAACATCTAGGAGTAATTTACAATTCTTCATTCTGAAGCACGCTAGGGTGACCACCCGGAACTATTTCCCGGAAAGCTTCCTAATCCCGAGATGGCTCTTTATTACATCAAATCACGTGATCTTACAATAAACCATTTTTCATCGGAATTATTTATAGAGGACCCGTGTTCACACTTTTCCTTTTTTTTCCCTCGTTCCTAAGAAAAATAACAATCATGACCATTGATCAACGTCAGCGAGGCTCGTTACCGAAATCACGTTTATCATAGATCACATTTGTCCAAGGCTTTAGGTATCACTCGGGTAAAGTATGCCCCAACTTTCGCATTTGGGTCAATGGAGATGCAACCCTTTCAGGTTATGATAAGGTAGGTATTACTTTAGCGGCGGTGAAGTATTAAAGCGAAATTATAAGGAAGGTGGTATAGAGAAGAGTCGCGAGCCACACACGACGAATTACGAGCGAGGCCGGGACGCGGGTTGAGTTATGTGACCGCCATATATACTTTTTATAAAATATTTTTAATAGTTACTCCCTAGAACCTAGTTTCTAGTACATGTACTATACACTAAATAATACTCAAATACCTTTGAAATTAATTGACTTTAGTATAGGTGGATCATTTGGGTACGTGTCTAGGTGGCGTCTGAGATAATAATGCGAGTATAGGTATTCAAACACGGAATAATGAATAAAATAGAAGCACATTCATAAACATGAGGCTATTTTTTATATAATCAAATGGCACTCACGTGATACAATATTACTCTACTTGTTTCGAATCGATACATGCCGGCCAATATTCGATCTTTAAGACGCGAGCGACCCGTTTCATTTTATTTTAATAACCCACGGAAATTTTCTGTATAAAAACGAGGCCATTTTATTTGACGATAACCGAAATCTCAAATTAAATTTAGGTACAGTCTTATATTATATAGGAAAACTTAATCACACCCCTCAAATAACAAGACAGAAGCTTTCCAGTGTTATCAAGGAGCTCTTTCTCACAACACGGCGCCTGGGAGACGCGATTTGTCAAAAGCGTACAAACAGCACAGGAATAGTTTGGTTGACAAGTTTATGGCGAAGCGTCGCAGCTAAACGAATTGCTAGTTTTATTTAAAACAAGCGAAATGTGCGATACAGGGCCACAATTTTGCTATTGTCACTACTCAATAATAGTAAAGAAACAGACGAAGTACCTAGTGCAAGACGAAATCTTACCTATTACAAACAAAATTAGAGTTAAAAAAGTAATGACTGACAACAATATCTTGAATTGCGAAGCAAGGTTAAGCATGAATCGAATAATCCTAATTAACTTTTATATAATATCTTCTTATTGTCAGTCGGAGTACACTCTTCTCAGAGTGGTCATGACTATGGGCTGTCTTCGTTCATATAATTAGTTGCGGCTTTTGCGAGATACCTCCACCTGTCTCTGTTCTTACCACTGCGTAGGTATACGC
This sequence comes from Epiblema foenella, assembly GCA_963556455.1. Classification (NCBI taxonomy): domain Eukaryota; kingdom Metazoa; phylum Arthropoda; class Insecta; order Lepidoptera; family Tortricidae; genus Epiblema; species Epiblema foenella. The sequence goes on along the minus strand of OY747098.1, from coordinate 24,967,190 downwards.
ACTTCGTTAAGGAACATTTCGTTGACACAGTATACTTAATCTAAAAAATTGTTATATTTAATCAGGCAAAAGAGAGGAAGCCTGCTCCGAGTCGTTTCTAGTGCAAAGGTTGTCCAGATGTCCATAAGTAGCTATCCAGCGTGGAAATGACGCTAACGCGTTATGCACACTTTTGCACCGGGAACGGCAAGGGCCGGATTACTTGATTAGTTCGTGTTTTGTTTAGAAATGTATGTTTTATGTGTGATAGAGTGTTAGTATAATAGAGAAAATGAAATGTATTACTTGTTTTTATCTAAAAACGAACTAATTAATCCAGCCAGTATCAACACTAAAAAACTCGTTATACATTTCCAAAATACTAAAAGACTACGGCACTGCGCGCACTTACATCGGTCGTATCAAACAAAAGTTTGGTCACGCTTAATGCCTTTACGTCTGCCGGGGGTGACATAAAGAAAATGAAAAACATTTTGTATTATTCTTGTTGCGCTCTTACCCGCGTAACTTCAGCGGGCACGGATAGGCTTGACGAGACGTCGCGATTTTAGCATGATAGATTCGATATTTTTAGTCGCAAGTTAATAAAATCGGGCTGGTTATATGATATGCCATAAGGTATTAAGTCCGCCTTTAGTACGATAGGGATATATTTCTTTAGTTCAACAAAGATTAAATAAATAAAGACTTGTAGCTGATACAGACAACACACACACAGATACAGGCATTACAGGTTGGCTGGCAGTTTGTAGTCTATGTGTAGCCGACGAACTCAAAAATCCTTCGAAGAACTAAGAAGAACTCTGTGAAGGCTGGTTTCCTATAAATTTTCTTTCAGTCCACGCAGTCCACGAGATAGAGACGGATGCGGTCAAACTCTTCCCAAAAATCGAGGCCAGTCGGTTGTATACGGCGGACCTAACGCTCGCATCCCTCCGTAACCGTCTGCTTAGACAAATATCTACACAAACTAGTTACGTGTCCGGACTGGGCTATACCAGCGTTTAATATTTATCGCCCGCGTCTGTGATCCATCTCGAGTTGATGTACTATCGGCGCGGGTTTTGTCTCATCCCGTTGTTCGGGGAAGATGCCCGTTACTTTACAAGGTTTTTAATATGTAATGATTCGAAGGAAAACTTAAATGAAAATAGTCTTGCGTTTCGTTTTGGTTCATCGTATACAACAAAACTATTAGTGCACTACAGGAGAAATGAGAATATCTAGGGTGACCTGTATGTAGGTAGTTTTTTTTTTCAGGATGTTTGTATGTTTGTAAGAAATACAAACATAATCATTGCCGTTCCTAGGCCTGGATTTAATTTTATATTACATACAACATACTTACTAAAATCAACTTGAGAAATAGATTTAGTTTTCGTCTACCTAATGATTACGTGATTTTACAGGAAATATAGAGAGATTATACAATACAATTCAAATACTCTTTAGTGCACAATCTCAACAAAAAACACAGAATAGAACATAATTACAATGAGAAGAGGCAAACAAGAGGCGGTCTTAATGCTAAAGAGCGATCTCTTCCGGAAAACCTTACCGTGTGGTGAATTCGAAGTCCTTACAAGCGGTTTCTACTATATATATATATATATTTATAAATATATTTTTTCGGTAGGTATTAGAGGCCAAGAGAACTGTTTAAATATTTGTAGACGAGGCGTGTAATGTAATGCCATACATACATAATGCAAAAACTCGTAAATTGTAAGCTAACTAAGAAAAAAGTAAATTCCGCCTTCTTAGCGCGTACTAATTAAAATAAAATAATAACCGTGTCTACATTCCTTCCATTCGTTAAAATTGACTAATTATTTTATTGTTAACCCCCACTGAGAAGCCAACGACCTTTTAAAACTATTTTATGTGTACGAATGTACGCACACATCATGCTATGCAAGTATCCAAATAGTCCAGTATTTCAACGTTGTACACAGAACTAAAAAAGGCATACATGCACGAGAGACTCCTTCCTTATATACACTTTTCAAACAGAATGGTATATCTGTGGTATGAAATGAGAAATGTTAATGAATAGGTAAATGAATATGCTACTGATAAGCTTTACGTATAACTAATTAGAGAATACATATAACTGTAATTTCAAAATCCGACAGAAGCTTGTAAACCAAAATGCCAATCCTACTAATTAATTGTGGTATTCCTTTTTGCAAACAAATCTGATATAATTGAGATTTATGTAACTAGCATAATATATAAAATTTTACCGTTATATAGTTTGGTTTCGACTCTCATAAAGTAAACTCATTTGATAAATTGTTACTGTAGGTACATATACTTTGGATTCCGACTATGCCAAACTACACGAAGGTCATTAATATTAAGCATAATTAAAAATAATATTGAAACTGTAACAATTCTGCCACCAACTCTCACGGAACCCTACAGCCGAGGTAATTACTTTATTAGATGTCACCGGTTGAAATATGCACGTCAGCCCTAGGGTAAGTACATACTGAAATGTTTACTATCTAATCTAATCTAACTCTTATCGAGAGGCTATTGTCGAGCTATTGAACATTAATAGGCAGTTTGCAGTTACCTTCTCTAGTTCAACCTTTTGTTCCACTTCACTACTAAAATTACACTAAAATGTTAAATTAAATATTCAACCAGTACGTGGTAGCACCAACACTGAAGTACCCGGCACCCCGACTCTACCTGTAGCGCCTCAACCTCACAGCCCCGTAATAACATTTTACGACCATTACCTTTTAAGCGCGGATAAAACGCTTAAAAAACAAAAAACGGGCCACAATTGCGTTAACGGTATTCCATTTTTGAAAAAAAAACGGATACAATAGACCGTTGTTTTCGTATTGTGCAACTTGAAATGTGTTCGATTTTTGTATTCATTTTTTTCTGGTTAGCAAGAAATGCGTTTAGAAATTTTAATTTAAAGAAAGCGCAGTGTATTCTAGTATCGTTCTAGGAAGGGATGGGGATGTGCCAAAAAGAGATAAAGTAGTTTTATTGATCTATACCGACGTTCGGGCCGCGCGAGTGTGAGTTGAATGAAACGAAGATAACTTGCCGCCCCAACTTGTTCCGTCCTTGTTTTTTGTGCTCACAGTTGTATATATCCGTCCCGCTTGGGCCACGTGACCTAAGCAGGGTGTAACTCACCCTACGGCGGCCATAACTTACTCATAGCGATAGGCGGTACGGTCGCAAAAAACATGTCTACTTACTTATTTTTAAAGTGCCTTTATTTGTCAGGAAATAAGTTTAGGGATCATATCAACTTTATTTTATCATATAATCAGTTAAGTAATTAATGGAAACTAGGTAGCTATAATGTAAACATAATTTAATACATAAAAATAATAATTATTTTCATACCTATCCTCTATTAAAGTAATAAAAATAGGTAATTAAAAAAACATTCGAAACGACTCGACGAAATTAAAACAGCTCATGCTTTATCAATTATCATTGACACTTATTTCTTCACAGACATCTTCGGGCAAATTTACTAGACTACACGATACTGCCAGAGAAAAATACGGATAAGTATATATAATTCCACAAATGTTTGGTATGAAACACTAAAAACAAAATGTGTCGTCCTGAAAAAAAATTAACATGGTGGTGAAACTTGTTTTAATCGTACTCAATATGCGCGAGATTCTCGCAGAAAAAAAAGAAAAACCATAACCAACGCTGTAGGTATCTTTTTATTTGGCGCTGCTAGCCCAATGTACATGTCATAAATTACCGACTCTCCCCGTCTCTCCCCCGCGCCTTATTAACTTTGCTCAATACACCCGGGTCCTATCTAATTCGTTCTGTTGTCAAAAATTTAATTTGAAATCTGTCGTAGTAGACTAACCGCAGAGGAGGAGTTGATGATAGAATAGAGAAATGTCGGGGAGGTTAATACACGCGCCATTATAAGTAGTACAAGCGATGCCAAGAAGAAAAAAAACATACACGACATCAAGATTAACAGTCATAACCAGGAACCTATATGTAGGTGTATTAATTAAACAAGTTAGGTAGACATATAAAATCTAGTTCTTTTTATTAAGTGCCAAAGCAAGTTTTTATCGTCGTAAATAATTATTGAAATTCATTCTACATTTAGAATAATAATTGCAATAAATAATCTTATAATGTAACATTGTAATGAATGAAAAAAATAATAGCAAGCTATCGTTGAATTAATTGGAATTACAATGAATGAACGGTAATGTTATATCTATACACTGCAAATGAACAGATTTAATTACCCAATAATTATTAAACGGTAGTAAAAAAGACATCTAATTCACTCATTAACATTATAATCACAGATAAAGTTCAATAAAACAAATCAAAACATTTCAGTCGGGCCGGAATAATAAATATTATCACTTCTAAATTAATTTGAAGTGGAACTAAAATACCCGTAATGTTTGAATTAATTTAGTGGTAGTAAAGTCGTCGGACAATCGCGGGAGGTGTCCAGGTCGTAACCGACTTAACGACGCCGATAATCGTGTCGTAAAACAAATAATTAGCGTCGTGAGTCTAAAGTCGGCAGCCGTGATACGCGGCCGAGATTTTTTGCCTTAATTGACCTTGTCAATGGTTGTAATGTGGTTGATTGTAATTTGCTAAATACGGCTTTTAACAGTTTCAAGAGGCATTGTTTTGTTCCCGTACCGTCATAATTAGGTAACGACAAATGTTTTAATTCCCATACACGCACAACGATCAATGAAAATCCTTGTTTCTTTTTTAATTATTAAACACAAGGAAAACGTCTATTTAAACTGATATTTGCCATAAACACGCCGCTTATATAGGATTCGTATTTTTGAAAAAAAAAAAAATATTACGGTCTTAAGTATCAATACAAATTTATTTAATTAAGACCTTTATCTTTATAACTAGGCACACACGTTCTGGACTTAAAATAAATAACATAAACAAAAAGCTCCAGGGCCACTAACTGCCATACACCGCCATCTAGTAACGAGTGGCTGAATTAATCACGAAACAAATGCCAAGATCAATACAGAACACTTTCTGCTCTGTGACTTTAAACAGCTTTAACACGTCAAATACGTTGCTTTCGTATGTACAGGTTAACAATGTACTATGAGAATACCTTTTACTCATTTTATTAAAAAAAAACAGAATTTATTTATACGTCCACGTAGGTAGGTACTTCTGAGAAAATCAATGTGAGTTGAGTTCCAAGCATTCTCAGGTATAAATACTAAAGAAAACAAAAAGCCGTATATATTACCCCATCACCATCATCAGCCAAACGCTAAGTGACACGCCACCATCATGAATGAAGCTTTATAGCCCCATAAACCACCACTGGCGGCAATAAAGTGATTTATCCCATAAAATAACAGCTGATCGCTGTGATTACGCACAATACGAGCGAACTCATAATTTTACAGCCAATTTACAAACAATAAAAGTCGTTCTCTTGTCTTACACGCCCATTCGCCCTCCGATATCTCCATATTCTACGCTCGGTCGTAACTCGTAACGTTTATAACCCAATAAAACCATGGGCTCCCGTGAAGTTACTCACAATTCATACCTGCCGCGCATAGATGGCGCGTCGGTCAAACCGAATAGCGCCATCTGTGAATGAGAGCGCGAAGCTTTTTATGAGCCATTTGAGGTCGTCACGTCGTAAAGTATGATGCTTTATGGGCTCGGTTGATGCCGCTAGTGTAGCCTCTGCAGTTGATTTTATTGGACTCAATGAAGCCGATGGTTATTTGCGGCACTTTAGAAACAGAGTAGTTACGAGACGTATTTATTTTTATTTGGGGTTTTGTAAATTCTGTTTGTCTGAAAATCTGTTTGTGTACTTAGGGATTTTTCAGACGAGTCTTTTAAAATGTATAGTAATTAAATCTAGCTAAGAGAAATATAATGTTTGAAGTGCGAAACTTTGATAAGCTTCACAGTTCACAGTAAACAAAACACCACTACCACACATTTTAAAATGTTAATTTTATGATAGTAATTTAATGACAAATTAGGTACCTAATTAAAGTCCTTGCACGTTCTATTAAATGTTATATCGACATAGGGACTGAAGCATAATTCTACAAACAACCAGTTCAAAAATAAACCAAAACAAGGGAAGAAAGAGAATTCAGAAGTGTATTGTCGTGTTATATGAAGTGGCTCGCAATATACGAACTGTAAATTGCATCATAAACATTTTCGCTCGACGCGTCCCGGCTCCGCCGGCTCTAGCCGTTAGTTACACCAATCTGCCGCGAGCGAGTAGTGGCGTTGTCATACATTGAAACGCGCGACATCTATCGGCGACTGGTCGAACTTTTAAACCTTTATTCCGACGAGCAACCGAAGCTCGTAACATTTTATGGCTTTCATTTTCTTTATTTTATAAAAAAATATGTTTTGGTAGTAGTCAAAATTAAGCTGCGAGATTTAAAACCAGTTTTTAAAGTACTATAAGGTAATCACGTAGGGTGTTTTGTTTACAAAAATAAATCATTTGTCATTCATTACTTATTCCGTCACTAGGTGACGCAACTAGCATTGAGTTGTTTAAAACCTTGCCAAGGTTTTCGGCTTGTTTATGGATATTGTGTTGTTGTCGACTACATAATAGATATTTTTAAACAGTGATTTCAGAAAGCAGAGTTAAGGAGGGGCGTTCAGTTTAAGATTGGCTACCCTACATAAGTAGTAAGTTATATATACCTTACGGTCTGTTTGTATCATCAAGGGTCTCTTTGAATACCTACCTCTACCTAAGACTTCTATTAGCTGTATGAGGCGTTATTAAAGTATCGAATAGGAAAATCTAAACATAGTAGGGTACTGTAGGAACAGACTAATAATATTAAGTAAGTAGGTACCAAAAATAGGAAATATCGTTTGTGATTAAGATCTAATAAAATGTAAGGTATCCTCGGGTAAATCCGAATGCCGGGTAATTCCAAAATTAACAAATTCCAGTCTCACTAAGAGATTTTAATGCATCTCATCATCATCGTCATCAAAAGAAATGTTAATTTTTTTGCTGACGTTTGGTAGTGCAACAAAATCACTAAATTAGACTGAAATTTGGTATTTTCTTGATTACCCAAGGACACCTTAGGTTCTAGCACTACTTTCAAGATCTTTACACCGGTTACCTAACTCCCTACTGAACATCAACGATAAACTACTTAGGATGAGCAGCTATGATCAAATCATGACACTGAATTGGCCCTTGGTTGCTTTTATCGGCATATATATGGCATAAGTATATGTTTATTATCTCTTTCCCACATGTAAGTACGAAAGTTTCTGTAGATAGATAGAGGAAACAATCGTAGGTAAAATCCTAAATTACGACAATATACGTACTTATTTAACTAGGTACAAATGTGTTAGTTAAGTAAATAACCGCAATAGGTTTTTCTCGATATTTTACACTAGCTTTATTTACATGATATATTACTCTTCGTAAAACGCAACAGTAGGTATTAGCAATTCCCGGGATCCTAAGCATAAAAATATCAATCTTCAAAACTGACGATTTTTGCGATATCTCGCCCCGTTATTAAGATTGTTTTTTTCATGGGTTTTTAAAAGTCCCATTTAAACGTGGAAACGTTAATTTTTTAACTGTTATTTTTACATGTTAGATGTTAAATTAATTAAAGATCATGACAGCATACAAAATGACGGTATTTTACCGACCCGCATTCTTTGTTGGCGAGTGTAATGCTGCCGTGTACGAAGACAATAGATAACGAAGCATGCATTTGCAACTCATCACCATCATCAACCTATATATAGCACAGGCCTCCTCTAATCTCTCTCGAGAGAACGGGCGGTGGTCCCCACGCTGTTTTACTGCGGGTTTGGGACTTGAAAACATCATTGAACTTTTTCGCAGATGTATGCAGGTTTCCTCACGATATTTTTCCTACACCGCCAAACTAATTATCAAAGTATATATATATATAGTACATAAGTCCCGAAAAAGATACGAGCCGGGATTCGAACCCACTTCTACCGCTTGACAGCTTGCTTTACAACAATAAAATTATAAATAAATCTTCATCATCATCATATATTTAAGAGCCCTAGCTCTTGTCGGTGGAGTAATCGCCATTCTGTTCGGCCAAGGCTTTGAGCTCCTGATACGACATTACATTGACCTTCTCTTTTGCTTGATCTATAAACGCACGTCTCGGTCTTCCCCTGCCTCTCCAAAAAATAAATCTTAGACCAAGTGAATTATGCTACCCTTCTAAACAAGAATAACGTAGCATTCAAGCTACTATCGTTGATTAACCCATTTAAAATATTAAGTAAATAGTTAATATTCGAGCTATTTATATGAACTAAACTATGGTCGTGTCCAAACGGCATGAAAATGTTATAAATTATTATCTTTTCGCTTTAAGAAAACACCTTCGTCTTATCTCACGCACCATAAAGATGCACAAGAAATGGGTAACTTCACTTTATTACTCTTTTAACGTTATCTGGCATACCTAGGAAACTTATCCGTAAGGGGAAATATTGCCGGATTTCTATGCTCTACGCGTAATTTGGATTCGGAAAATATCGCCGTAAACCATTACATATTTATATAGGTAGCTGAAAAATCTATATAAACTCAAAAACGATAGTCATAAATAAGTATTAGGTAGCGATAAAAAAATAATTTGCAGCAGATTATATCTAATATTTTGCACGTCACACCTAGGCATAAAGTGGTAATTACCGCCCGCTCCGCGTGAGGAAAATCCCACTTCCTGGCCCGGGACTCAGTGCTCATCGCGGGCGGGAATAAAAACGCCTCAAATTGCATTCTTATCGCCTTTACCTTCGACAAGCGTCCAAATGCTTTCGATCTGAAACATTCTTATTAGTTTTACCGCGGCATAGATTCAAAAGTAAGTTATCGTAGTATATATACCATCATTTTTAATGTTAACTAATAAAATATGTATACAATATTAATGTATGGGGTACATACTATAGGAACATCTAAAATAAACTTAGTTACTGAAACAACTATCATAACGCGATCATAAAGCCAGATTAAACCTCTCACATAATACACCCCGAAATCCGCACAATTAAACCCAAACTCTAATCCACCAAAAACCTATCCCAAAAATTTCCTACATAAATCCAATCCGAAAAGTTACCCGATATCTGGGTAATTATAAAAGCGGGGGAAGTGACAAATCCCCGAATAAAACAACAAGGAAATAATTCGGAGAATAAATCGGCCTCGCATCACCCTCTTAGTGTGAATAGAATAGCAATTATTTGGTTGAGTTGGTGCTGGAGCGTTACTAGTGGAACTCGATTCTTCGCTTGCGATTTAAAATCTAATAGGATTTTGCGAATTTTTTAACTCAATTGGCACGGGAGTTGATGAAAAAGCCACTTATTTTATTTTCTTACACACACTGATATTATATCAGTGGACTTTCGATACCTAGTACCTAACTTCTTGAATCTTACTCGATACACGTTCCGTTACATCCCATCGGGACATTGACAGTGTTGTGGTGTTGTATATTTTCTATTCCTATTACGACAAAGACATGTTTTCATTTTTCACCTTATTCCATGGTGATAAGGCGGAAAATGTATTCCGTAGACGTTACGGCCACGCCATCTTGAATACCGTCAGGCCTTTTCAATTTAAATATTATTATAATTAGGCGAATGAGCTATGAGGTGTTGGTATTATTATATAATCTTCGCACGAACGATGGTAAGTCGAACAAAGCGGGCCAATAAATGGGCTGCCGTAGATTTTTACCCAGATAATTATATGTATATTTAGTAGGTATATGGTCGTAATACTGCTTTAGTATGGCCAATAGTTTAAATATTCGGTATTATTAACAGGAAAGTTACTAGAAAGAAACTCGTTACGAAGAAACGATATAATAATGACTGTATATTAGCTATATATGTATTATACAGTGCGTTACCGGCACGCGGGCAATCATTAAAACTAATAATAATATGTTCCATTAGCAATTATTTACATGTAGGTATTACATGGTTAGATGTTAGATGGGTATTTAAATGTATTCCCTTAAAATTTAAACACCCAAACAATAGTATTCTTCTGTAATTAGCCCTGGGATCAGGGACCGGTAGACGACGGGTTAACCCCACAAGAAACCCACATGCCGGTAACACACGGTATAAAAGCAGTTGTTTCTTAGTGTTCCTCATTTTTCATTTCACGCGTAGTTAGCATATAGCTACCTAATAGAGTTTATTTATATTAGTGAATAAGAACCGAGAATAAAGTCAGTAGTAGGTATCCCCGCAGCATCCCTATTAAGAACCACTCTTCATAGATCTACCCTTCACTAATAAGCCAGTGTTCTACATTATCTGATGTACTTAATATAAAAAGGTCTTTTACTTTTTTCTCTAGCTCAGCGAAACAAAGTTAAAAGCCCACATGAACTGTTATTTTAGAACTCAATAATTTAAAGTACAGAGGTGGTTTCGACATATCATTTATTCATGAGAATTGAGATTTAAAACACATTTCACCATATCATAAGTTCATTAGCTTGTTAATTGAATTGGTTATAGGTACTGTAAACAGCGTCACAAAGTTAAATATTGTCATTTGTAGTAAAAGCCCCGGTATTGTAAATTATTGGCTTATCAGATCATTTCCGTTCTAATTAGAATATATTTATTTCATACTAAACTAATTAAAATACATTGGGTGAAGTTTTGAGTATTAATTAGGTTAATTAAGTAAAGATTTAATATAGAAATGGATTATGAAACAAAGGGAATAAATCTAGAAATTTGATGGATGCATTATTTAAAACAGCAATTAAAAATTCTAATGAAATAATAATCTTAATAATTGAGCACCAAATGTGAATAGTTGCTTATAATAATTAAACCTTGATATAGGGTACGAATGTAAATTAAAGAAAGCAGAAGAGAAAAATAATGATATATCCTAGGTATTTGTATTTATACCTAGGTTATAGACTAATATAATATGTTATTACTTGTGCTGCGTGAGCAAGACAAAATAAACAACCCTTTCTTATCTAATAACATCAGACAATGGTCTCGGAAGGAATTTTTGTCGCAAGCGAATAGCAGTAAATTACAGTATATCTCGAAAGACGAATGAGGGTCGCGGGCGGGGTAGGAAAAAGTTGAAGGGCTCAACCCTTGCCTAGCGCCCTCTGGCGAGAGTTTAATGGAGTTTTATATACGTGATCGAGTTTCGGTTATATTGAGCATGTGCTTCTAAATATATGTCGTGAAGCAAGTTGATTCAAAATGGCGTCGTTGAATGCTTTCTATAATGTTATTTCAGTACTACGATATTGTCTAATCTTTCTGTTCTGTAGTTACGCCTGGCCTGCAACTACAAATACTCGTAATTTTCTTTTTTCCAGACTACATGCCTTTTCATTTAAATATTTAATTATAACATACTTACACAAGATATCTAAGAATTAGTTAAACAAGTTTTAAAATATTATCAGACATTATAATAGGTATATTATTGTAATAGTTAGAAGTAAATAGTAGTTTTTTTACTCGTTTCTAACGCAAAGACAGTTGCAAAACCAATATCCCGCGTCCGAAGCAAAAGTGTATAAATTAGAAAAGCAGTAAATCCATTCCGACGTTTTAATTGAAATCGCAGCACTTAATTGAGTGAGGCTCGCGCATGCGTGCGCCTGATTTATGCCAATTGTCTATTTAGTGCGCCCGCTTCACACCTGCATTTTAGGAAGGGGATGAAGCATAATTGGTGTTGTTTTGTTCGTTTGTTTGCATAAACACTTGTATAAAACCCAAAACGCTAAGTTCTACGGTAGGTACGCCGCAAGCATGTGCTGGTTTTTAGGTTATAGATCATTTTAGTATCTATTTATTATTCTGTATTGTAATTTGCAACATTTTTAGTGTAACATAATCTCGATCGTTCGTAACCATGGTAACACTGCCTACCTGTGGTGAATCACTCCCATACAGACATTTGATCCTCTTCATAAACTGGTACGAATAGCATCATGAAAAAACCGGCCAACTGAGCAGGCACGTATCCAGAGGGGGGATAGTTGGGATTTATCCCCCCCTCCCGAAAACGTTTTTAGCCGTCTGTTTATTTATTCGCTTGCGTGTTCTTTCAATAAGTGGGTAAATAAAAATATAGATGTTTCAATGTTTGTCCCCCCCCTAACCAAAAGTCTGGATACGTGCCTGCAACTGAGATTCGGAAACGCGCACGAAGGGTTCCGTACTACTATCTATAGAAACGGCAAAAAAATCACGTTTGTTCTATGAGAACCCCCTTAAATATTTATTTTATTCCGTTTTTTAGTATTTCTTGTTATAGCGGCAACAGAAATACATTATCTGTGAAAATTTCAACTGTCTAACTATAACGGTTCATGAGATAAAGCCTGGTGACAGACAGACACTCGTTTTACCCTATGGGTAAGGAACCCTAAAAAAGAGCAGTAATTGTTTGTAATTGAGTGCGGTATTATAAAATAAAGCAAAAAGCAGATCTAAAAGTGCGTTACCTATATTGTAGTCAGACAAATAAAATACTTCTCAATAAATACTTATAGGCCTGTCTTGGTAGGGGCACCGTACTCCCAGTTATAGTAGTTATCGCCACTTACTCTTATTTTTGAAACAACGATATAAGCCAGTATTATATGAAAAAGTCACTGAATTTATTATATTGTAGGCTGGACCGGACCCATCAGCCAAGCAAGAGACACTTTATAATCGTTACCGATAACATAGAGACAGGTTCCAAAATTAATATTATAATAACGAAGCCCTTGGGCAGAAAATTATAAATTCAATAATAAATATATAATTAGTGTGAACGACAAGTACGGTCCACCAATCATGATCATTACGTGCGTGGGTAAGTAGCGGGCAGTTATCGGAAGTGGGCATTCTGTAGCCAAGTGGCCACTGGCCACGGAGACGCATGTCAGCCAGTAGTTAGCATAAACGTCGCCACGCCCACCAGATGTCACTCGAGTGTAAACTGTTAAGTTTTCAGCGAGTTTTTTCACGTATTGCGTGATTGTACGGTGCATTAAGCAGCACTTAGGGTTTGTTTATTGGGTTTCATCGGATTGCGCCTGGGAAAAGCTTGTCGTTGCGAAAGAAATTGCGTGTAGACATCGATAAACGTTGGTATATGAACTCATACTATATAGTCTCTAATAGAACTACCTATTACTTCTTCTCATTCGAGTAAAGGAGAGTTATACTAGCGACCCGCCCCGGCTTCGCACGGGTGCAATGCTGATGCATGTATCATACATATAGGTAAACCTTCCCCTTGAGTCACTCTATCTATTAAAAAAAACCGCATCAAAATCCGTTGCGTAGTTTTAAAGATTTAAGCATACATAGGGATATAGGGACATAGGGACAGAGAAAGCGACTTTGTTTTATACTACGTATATGTAGTGATTATTCTAAAAATATGCCTATTACTCGTACGTGTCTAGTACGACAATATACACATTGAAAATCAAGGATCCGTTAAATTCTAATCACAGCACGACCATATAAATGTGTTAAATTTTAAAATTTCAGAAGGTAATAAAGACCATTTTTTATATGCGTGATTTATTTCTGACTAACTTTGATTAATTAACAAATCCATATCCCAATAAACCACTTCTCACCATTTCATACAGCAATAACTACGTGGTTTTACGACATCGTAAACTAATAAAAGTTGGAAGCTCGAACAAGCCAATAGATAATGAACTTTTATTGGTCAGTTTTACAACGTCCCTCACTTCCCTCAGCGGTTGTAAAGGGGCAGTGACGGTTACCTACCCCGCCATTGTTGCAGAAATGAATGGAAGACTGAATTGATGAATGGATAGAATCCTAAGCAGTCCTTAAAATGGCATTTATTTCCAGGCGCCCGGTATAATTGCATGTATTATTTTCTTTGCGTTAAAGGAGTGTTAACATTTTTAAAGGGTCGGCAACGATCATGTAACACCCTTGGAGCTACTAGTGTCCATAGGCTGCGGTGACTGCGGTCAGGCGGGCCGCATGCTTGATTGCCACCGACGTGATATAAAATATAAAAAAAACTGTGTTATAAAGTACTTTGTCCAATCGGCTTTTCTAACGATATTTTTCATGCAATGTAGGTTGAATTTGTGAATACATTTGTTACTAAGCCAATATTTTTTGATACGAGCTTGAGTGTTGATTTACTTATCTATAATTTCGGCACAATTTTAATCTTTGATGTTCACATTTGCCATAATAAATAATTACAATACTATACATGAAAAAAGTAGTTTATGTGTATCCTTAAACATTAGGACGGGGAAGCTACTCAACTGCCGGCAATTTAGCGTGTTGATTAAAATTGTCTAAGTTTAACCATTCAGAATACCACTTAAATGTTAAACTTCGTATGGAAGTGCTTCCGGCCCACTTTATGTTGAGGATATTGTATGTAGTAGGGCAACTACTACGTTTAAACCTTGCCATCTTGATCCAAATGCATGTACATAGATATATAAATTAGAGTTCTAATCCGTAAAAGTTGTATTCGACTGACCAACAAACGTATTAATACAAATTCGCGATTAACTAAATTTTGTTTAGCTTGTAGACAAATAAAAAAAGCTCTTCAAATATTTTAGTATAAAGCTACAAATGTAACTATAATCAAGAATTTAATTGGTATTGGACATAACGGGCCGAATCACAAACTTTTAACTCCCTAGGTATAAATATTGATGTATACTTATAAACCGAAACTTTATAGTATAAACTAGTGTCCGACCGAAGTTTCGGTTTCGGTTCCGGTTGGTTTCGGCCTAAAAATCATGTTTCGGCCGAAGGTTCGGTTTCGGCCAAAAGACTGCCGAAACTTTTACATCGTCGTACTTTCGGATCGCGTTCGTCTAATTTCTGGTGCCCTTGGATAACTTGGCCCGACTCCGCCAGCAGAATACATTTTATTTTAGTTATTTTATATCTTGATAAGTACTAAAATTGTTTTATTTTATACCACACTACACGAACTACCCTGTGTTACATTTAGGGAATGCAATCTGATCCGTCAGATAGGTACAGTAATCCGGCAGGATAGAGTATCTCGATAGGCAACATTCCGATATAGATAGATAACTCCGTTAGGGATGAAAAAGAGCGCTAAAACACATTACAAAAATTGATTTGCTTTTTAAAAAAATGTAATAAACGTTCCCGCGTATTTTCAGAATTCGTGCGCTGACGAACGAGCGTTACAAAGTGGCATTGTTAATATTAAATGAATTTCAGTTTCAGTTTCGGCCGAAACTAGAGCCAAAGCCGAACCTTCGGTTTCGGTTTCGGCAAAAAAACGTGCTTCGGTCGGACACTAGTATTAACTTATTACAAAAACAGTCAAAGTACATTTTAAACGGTCACAGTAGTTCCTACATTTAATGACTAGCACGATTATTGTTCAACAATAATATTTCGGGTAACCAAAAGTCCCCGACAATTCCCGAAGCGACTATATGTATCCGCGACAATAATTTGAATGGAAACCGATATTTTGTAACTCGTACTACATTTTGGATTGGGCCAGTTATTTATGAGGGTGAGCTTGATAACGGTTGGGGTTGGTTTATTAGCTTATACGTGTCAGTTTTAGTAGGTAGGTACTATAACTACCGTTAAGTATATCAATGGTATCAACGGGAGCATATAGCCATATACGTATATGAAAGTTTGCGACTTGTTACACTGATGCTTACAATTATAATACCTACATACATTAGCCATATACATATTATTAGCTTCTTACATATAAATACAATCGAGGACGGCAAGTTTCCACCCGTATCTAAGATTATAATTCTTATAAATCAATTTTTTATGCAGTCAGTGCAAATTAGAATTATATGGGCACTCTTTATAATATTTTATTCCTACATACCATACACTTGTCCCCTGTAAAGTCTGTAGACTCGTTACAATAATCCAACAAGTGTGCAATCAAGTGACCATTAATGCTGATGTACCTACACTACATAAACACTTATACCCAGTAATAAAATGAATTATAAATATACTTAAATCATTTATGTTTGCAATTGCATCAAAGTAATTCGTTCAAGAAGCTAATTCACCACCCTAACCAGTAAAAATACAATGACATATTTATATAATTTTTTCCAACAGAATGAAATTTCAACCTTACATAAGCTATCACGCGGCTCTGTCCGAATATTTACAAAAACCCACAAGCAAAGTAGCTGGATAACATATCCGGCGAAAGAGAAATCTAATGAGTAATTCCGGAGATTCCGCCTACATACAAAGTTACAAAGTCAGAAACTTTATGTAAGTACGTCTTTATAATAGGTATTAGTGTAATAGAAAAGGTACTACCTACCTAAAGCTGTGTACCTACAAATACATATTTAGTTCTTAACAATCCGTTACCTGTATTTATTGGCATTTACCCAGGAAGTAAACAAATGAATCATTATTCGAAGCCAACAAAGGCCTGTGACATGTTCCCAAGGCACAGTTAGCGGGTCGCCGCGATAGCATCTCTCACGAACCACGAACCACACGTTCGACTGATCCCTATTGAACGAATTAAACGAATTTCCATTCGTTCGCCGGTCTAATTAAAAAGGTAGTGGAGTAAAAACAGCTTTGCTAATATTTAAGAAAATTAAAATGAAGTTTTTTTAAACGAAATTCAACTCTAAATTTAGAATAAAGGAAAAATTGAAAAATTAAAAAAATAAATAAAGAAATTCAACTCGTTCGCGATGTAATGAAATAGGTGTATGTAAATTAAAATAAAGTTTTTTTAAACGAAATTCAACTCTAAATTTAGAATAAAGGAAAAATTAAAAAAAATAATAATTATAAAAATTCAACTCGTTCGCGATGTAATGAAATAGGTGTATGTAAATGAAAAACAAGTCTTACTAATATCAATTAGAATTTCTGGAAAGCGTTTACTTCCTTCGTGTCTGTCAACGTGGATAAGTACGCAATTATTTATCTATAGCTTCAAAAGAAATGAAACAGTTTTATGCCTCGTTAAAATAAATTTCACAAAACTACTAATTTAAAATGTACGTGAGTATTAACTTCACCACATGATTGAAACGTGTATCTCAATCATAATTCCATTGCTCCTGCGTCTACGCATTTACTTTATGACCGGCAATCATAGCACGTCATAAATGTAACATTGGGTGCATCGCGTAAATCAGGGAATGTATGAATGTGTGCATGTCTCGGGACACGAGCCTTTTGTGAGCTGGCTGGGGTAGGGTTAGCAACACTTAAACCATTGTATTCTTACAATGATAAAAAGCTATATTAACACAGGAACATTGAATTTTAGGTCTTTAAATGACCGTAGGATTATGTTCGAAAATAAATCGTAAATAAAAGATATCTATATCATATATTCTAAAATTTGTCAGTCAGAAATTTATGTTCGCCAAGAGAAAGTTTATTGCCAAGTTGAAAAGCCAGAATATTTTAAAAATATACCCATATTTTTTCTAGGGGCTATACGAATAAAATAATGTGAAGGTTTCACTTGTACATTTTTCCCTTTTTTACATCAAGTGTATGTCTTATCAATGGAGTGTACTTAAGTAACTATATAATTTGAAATTGTTATCATACATGAAAGCAGCAAGAGTAACAGCCCTACGTTACCTACTGCAGTATGTATAGTATGCACAAGAAAGGAGATCTCTCATCTCGCTACAGCTGCGCGGCTGCCCGCGTGTACATAATGATATACGGAGCCTCGAGTGACCCCCCTCCCGCCCCCCCACTCGCCCGCCCTACATGTAAACCTTTACCAAACAGGTCCGCGACAGGAGCCTTATAAAATTGCCATATTTTAATAAGAAACCACGGCTGAATATAAATTAATTTAACTTAATAAAAATAAAACCGTCAGAGTCCATGTATTGATTAATCGTTCATACATTATTCAGCATATCTCTAATTAATTCGGGAATCTTCGGTGTTGAGGCTTAATATCATAATGATCACGATTATAGTAAAAATTACCTCAGCTTATGTACAATTTAAATAATTAGGTATCAGCTTTTGCGCGGCAATTTTCAACAGTTAACCTTCAGGGTTGACGGGAAGCTCATAAATTAAGTATTACTGAATCGGACAAAAACGCCGCGAATGTCTATGGAGTCGTGGACTGATTAAATTGAATTACGATCATAATTAATGTATAAAAACTTGTGTATTGGATGACTTTAAGAAAAAAATTAGACACTTCGTTAAGATGCGTTTCATACGTTCGAATAATAAGGGTGGCTACCAGTTTTTACTGCTGCATCTGCCTCCAGAACTTATGCGCTTTGGTATGCTATAATTAAGTGAGAAACATCGCTCGGCAGGAGCTATTATTCTTAATCTAAATTCACCCATTGGCGTCTACTCTTCAACCTTCACATAGGTAATGCAAATAAATAAAAAACCTATGTTACGCCAAATACTAACATCAGCGTTAGTTACTGAGTAGGAGAACACTACGATTAGTAGGGCAAGTAAATTTATTAATTATTGTTAATATCTTATTAGAATGTTATATAAATATACAATAAGCACAAAAATTTGGGTCGACACGCAATACCTCACTAAAATTGAGTCGTTTAAAAATTCGCCTCTCGCGATACGTGGATATCAGGGCAACCAATAATTTTTCGTATCGCCGGAATAATTACCTGCTATCGTCGAATTGGCAGGCGCAGGTCGAGGACCGAAAAGATGGCCGACTCATAATGGAGGGACAGCAAAATATGCAGAATTAATATAATACTTCGTTTATCTGATGTGCTCTTACGCCTGGCACAGTATGGGATATCACGTCAAAACGCACCTGATGAATGTGAATCTGACTGTACTAAATCTATGACATCGACATCGTACTATCGCGCAATGACACGTCGCGTCACTACTACTTCGCGACTAGACATCCGGCCTAAAATACGTATACATAAAAGGAAAACGAGTTATCGGTTATGAATATTATGATACTTCATCTATGGCTAAACTACCGAACACGTCAATTACTGTCACTGTCAAGCTGACGTAACTGAAACTAAACTTTGAAATACATTCCTACGTACTTGTTTGTCACGGAAAGTTGGCAAGAAAA
This sequence comes from Epiblema foenella, assembly GCA_963556455.1. Taxonomy (NCBI): domain Eukaryota; kingdom Metazoa; phylum Arthropoda; class Insecta; order Lepidoptera; family Tortricidae; genus Epiblema; species Epiblema foenella. The sequence goes on along the minus strand of OY747098.1, from coordinate 24,947,974 downwards.
CTAAAAAACTTGTAACTATCAAATAAATAGTGAAAAATCATCACAGTGAAGCTTCTTACGATATCAAAAGCGTAAAAGAAATGTAAGGCTACTCAAATGTATTAATTCAGAATCGTTTATCTTATATGGTTCTAACATAACCTTACAAGCGGATTCAATCTTATGCGCGGTAAAAAAAGTCCAATAAATATATTGCAACGATTTGTTTCTGGGTGATCAGCAAAGTTCCTTAGATACATATTGATCAGTCTGACTTGGTTTACAATAATTGGAAATATCCGAGGGTTAATCGTATCTTTGCAATCTATAAACGTAACAATCACACCCTTATATGTAGCAAAATGTGCGTAAACCACATATTATAGGAATACCTAAGTGTAACGCCTCAACTGAAACTGTATCGGAAAGCGTTGAAATGATAGAATTAGTTACTATTTATTTACACAAAAGAAATCACTATGAGATCCTAATTTAACGAGTTGACGCGTACGTATAATTTTTCAACTGTGGAATCGAACCAAATAGAGTATAAAGGCATTTGTATTTTTCTTTTGCGGACCGTACCGCGAGCGTATCGTGGAATTCAGTTTTTAGCGAGCGTTTGACTCTTCGGTCGCCTTATTCGGTATCGAGATGAAACGGACTATACTATAGTCAATTTAATTAATAGACCTTCCCACCGGCTGTAGAAGCATAAGTCAATGAAGTCATTATGCATGCTTGAGATATAACTATAGTGGTGCTCGCTCAACTCTTCCTGTTGTTTGTTTTTCGTAAACAATATATTTACGTGATGATTAACATTTTCGCTAGAGATTACATAGTTATAATATTTTCAACGAACAAAATGCCAGCTCTATACACATTGATAGTATATTGACTGGACAGTAACTGTTTTATTGTAGGTACTAAGAAACATATATATCGATCGATAGGCATCAGGGCATTTTGCACGTTTAACTATAAAAGCGGAGACAGTCGGGAAACATCAAAGAGCCTTCAAGCCGAGTCCAGTAAATTAAAACATTGCAAAACAGCTATACCAAAGAAGTCACCCTTGGACGATTTCAAAAATGGCGTCGCATGTCGTCTGGTGACGGCGACGAGTCAGTTTTTCGCAACAGTCTCCTCTCGATAAATAATGTCGCGGACTTTGGCAAAAACTCACCTAGGGTCCTGTTCGGTGGCCGGCAGCGTGCCCCGCCCCGCACCTCCCCGTTCGCCCCCTCCGCTCCCGCACTCTCTCCGGTGCTTTTTCTGCTCATTCCGCGGCGCCGGCGCAGCCTGCTCACTTCCATTATTATAGACGTAACCCTAACTATTTACACCGCTATTGGCTAAATAACACCTACTTATATTTATGGCAATTTGTTTAATTTCACCGACTGTTGAATGAAACTGCAGGAACACGATCACGTTACACTATACTTATACGAGAGTATTGAAGGGTACATGGCGCGGAGATACTGTCACACACTCGAGTCCGTCACACGCGACGCGACACGACACAATAGCGGGTAGGTAATTAATTTAACTTACGACTCTTTACTTAGCTTTAAGGGTACGAGACCGGGTCTCTTTGGTAGGCATATTTGTACAATATAATATAGTTCGTCTCGCCGACTCTGCCGAGCTGGGGGCGCTAGTGTCGCAATGTCGCACGCACTACGATACACCTACACTATGTAACACGGAAGAGATTTCTACAAATTGCACTGGTTTCCATACGCGAACATCTTCGACGGTAGCGCGAATTAAAATATTTTAATTACAAAAAAATCAACAAAAACAAAAACCCGAAACACAAAAATAATACGACCCGTTTCTAGTCTAGCATTTAACCGTTTATTGTTCCCTCAATCAATTAGAAAAACATTGCGTCTATTATAATAACTAATAAAAATAATCACAACAACCGAACAACACTTAGGTAGATAACGAAAATAATTACAAACAATGTACAAAACACAAAGCTAGGGAGTGTTCGGCGGACTGCGGTATATAGATCCTATATCACTTGCGCACGAGCGGCCTAGTGCTCAGGGTGGCCCTGCGCCGCCGCGGCCGCCGCCGCCGCCGCCGCCTTCTGCGCTTGCGCCTGCTTCTCCTGCTCATTTAACTCTTTTATAGCCTGTATCTCTTTCTTTAATTTCATCCTTCGATTCTGGAACCATATTTTAATCTGTCGCTCCGTGAGACAGAGGGCGTGCGCCATTTCTATGCGTCTCCTCCGCGTGAGGTAGTGATTCGTGTGGAACTCCTTCTCTAATTCTAGCGTTTGATATCTGGTGTAGGTTTGTCTCCCTCGTCTTCTGAGGCCGTTCGCGCCTGAAACAAAAAAAAACAGATTAGTATCATTATTTATTTTTAATCAAAGGGTTTGGGGGAAGTATTTGAGGATCGTTGTGGCTCTGGGAAGCGTCTGAGTGCTGAATGGGACGTTGTCGCCGCAGCAAACGACGGTACAATTGGCGGTGTGGACAGCTTCATTTCGTTCAAACGTCGATATTGATAAACGGCGCGGTCGTTCCTTTTACGCGCCGCCAAACGACCGCAGATACCGGCTTGATTAAGAAACATAAGCAGCGTAGGATGAACATAAATCTGGCTGTGCAAAGTATCTCTACATTAAAACATATCGATAGCCTTTATTGCTTCTTCGGGGCTACCTCGAAAATGTTTTCGGCGTACGCATTGGTACGGTGTCGTGTCGAAAAATTCCGAAAACATAATGAATCATTATCGACCCACCCCTATACTTGAATGCCTATTGAAACGCGTACTGAGAACTCGATCTGCGGCCACGATAAGTAGGGGCCAATAGCCGGGACTCGCGAAAATTCGTCCGCACGTAGGGTTGACACTTGCTTCAGAAATATACGTATAAAAAAAATGTATCGTACAAAATATGGATATAGCAAACATTCAACAACAAAACGAAGTACAATAAGCTAAATATCAAAACGGTGAATTTATTGGCATTGTGACTTTTTAAAATAAGAAGCTACCTATATACCTGTATAATGTCTAGGTAAAAAATATATATATAAAGCTGTTGACACTCACGTGTGACTAAACAACCATGGCTATAACATAACAAATTCTTGCAAGGCATACTTTTAATTTTCGCCGAATTGGTTTGAAATTTGTTAGGGAGGTTAGTTAACTATATTATATATATTACAAAAGCTAGCTTCTAAAAATACCTTGGCTATCAATGCCACCTGCGATGCCACATATATTCCAAATAAATGGTTCACATAAATTAGGTAACCCTAAAGAGCGCCGAAACCGAGGCGTCTTGATTATGAACAGAAAGCTTCCATTGCATGTCGACAAGTTGCGTGCTCTTTGGCGTACCTAGAGATCGCACGCTGGGACGTGTTTTTTTCCCCATGTAAAAGGTACACGGTAGGCTATATGCTCGCGAGTTAATTAAAATCGTGCCATATCTATCGGTGCTTCGTTGGGACTTGGAATCGATTCGGTTATTTATTATTTAATCTCGGTTTTCTATGCGCCCTTCTGTTACCTTGGGAGAAGGTGGTGCTAAAATGAAGAGTCAATATTTTATTCTTTGATACCTATATCGTTCTATTTACTGTTTATTGAGATCCAAGAGATTGTTATTTCAGGTGCTCATCTGTCGTGATAGGTGGGCAGGAGTTCCTACCGTAATCACATGCTGTAGAGTATAACATAATGAGCATAAGAAGGATAACTATAAAATAATCTTAGCTACATAAATTAAAGAAAAAAAAAATTAAAAAAGTCTATATATGAAAAATGACGTGTAATATGGTGATGAGAACCCCTTTCAGGGTGAAGACCTCCTCGAAACTTCTCCAAAGCTATCTCGTAGCTAGGCTCTATCTGCAGCCTGTTTGACCCTATCCGCCCCGGCAACAGCCTTCTGGTCATCCGACCATCGTGTGCTCAGCCTGCCCCTGGCACGTTTCCCCCCAGGTGCGGACCACACGGTTACCTCTCTTGCCCACCAACCGTTCTCCAGGTTACTACCACTACCAGGTTAATGTGTTTATGAAACTATAAGGGTAACACTAAACATACTAACAGGCTACGAAGATAATTGCATAACGCTTAAAGGAAATAACAAACACGTGCACCACTCATACCATCCACTCAAACCACACATTGCCCGTTGATACGAAAATACGAAAATAAACCCGGGATCGAACTCACAACAATCTTCTCACAGTAAAAGGGTTACCAATTTAATGGCTTAATTATCTCAAGTGGGTTCATCGATGAATAACTTTGAACTTTAACACATAATAAATAAGGATGGCGTTTTATATTGATTCCGGCAGAAGCAAGAATACCTAATCTTTAATCTTGTTGGCATAGTGTAGAGAATCGTGAGAATGGAAATGCCTTGGTCTTTGACAACTGCATGGGTATTTGACACATGTTAAAAGTTATTCCATAGTGTGGTTATATAAATAAGAAAACCCTCAAATTATCACAGTAAATAGTAAATTAGACAAATTACTCAAAATCACAAAAAGATATGGGACTTCAAATATTTTTTGCGAATATTTGAAGTCCCATATCTGTTGGTTTTTTTTAATTGTCCAAATGTAAATTGAAAATTACCAATAGAATTCTCATATTTCTCATATTTCAAAAAGGAATTGTATGGCAATTATGTCTTCAAACGCAATATTTCACGACTAATATGGCATATTACTCGTTATTCCATACAACGGGATTAAGACAATTAACGGGATTACACTACTGTGACGTCACATTTCACTGCCTATCAGTAAAGAGCGTTTTCAATGCTCGTCAGCTATGCTGTATTTTACCTCTCGTTTCCGTCTTTTGTGTTGCTCTCATTATAGTTGGTCCCATACAAACATTTGATCATCTCTAAAAACTGGTTCGAATGGCACCATAAAAAAGTTGTAGTCAAATAGCCAATCGTCCTGTTACATTCGACGACAACAAATTCTATAATAATTTGTAAGTCACTAAAATATGTATATATATATTTTAAATAGTATGTATGTATGTATGTAAAATTCTTTATTGTACATGAGTAAAACATAACATAAATTACAAGAACAGTTGACATATATGTACAAAGGCGAGCTTATCCCTGTAAGGGATTTCTTCCAGCTAACCTTTGAGCAATTGAGTGGAGATTAAGATTAATAGGCAAACCGAGAAACATGTACAATTCAAACACAAAATAGTTTAAGAAGTTTTAGAAAAAATCTGTACTACACGGACTTCCTATATAATATTTATATAACATGGTTTTAAAGGAGTCTGCACCTAAGAAATTAAGCAGTGTAAAATATCCATTACGTACTTTATTTCCCCAACTGGAAAGATTAGTTACCTAGGTATACATAATTTATTTGTATTTACGAGCTCCGTGGTTCCAGAGTTAAGTGCTACCTTTTTAATAATTAACAAAAATTCATTGGGCTACTAGTGGCTAATTGAGTGACGCTAATTGCGTAAGCCGTAAAAGCCTGAGGGTAGGACGTAAATTGCATCAGGCTTTTCTTTCCTTCTTGGTTAGGGACTTAATGTAATTTATATGAGGTTTTTTCAAAGTTATAGAGGTGTGAATCTATAAAAATAATCCATTTTTGTTTGAAAAATTAATAACAAAAAACCAACTACCTGTCAGTTTCATAATATAAATATTTGTATAAAATATTTTGGCATAACATGATGTTATTCATTTTCTTTGTAAATACTTTATGATATAAATAAATTACGAATGAATTAAGTCTTAAAGGTCAAAGTATGCGCCATCCACTTGACTTAAAACGGTAGCAAGGCATTAAGCACTAAACAAGATGGCCACCAAAGTGACAAAAAATACGCAAAAACGTCACCGAACACCACATGTCGCACTAATTAAGGGCGACCATAATTTCGGTGTCAATTTGCTCCTTGTAAATTCACCTCAAAATCCGGAGTACGCCATAAAAGTAATAAACATGACGTAAATGGCTTCATTAAGAACGCGGGCGGGGTCCGCGACCTAGCAAAAAAGACGTGTAGTGACACTACACAGTGAAAAAGCCTTAATAGGTATATAATGACGGCAAATGTTTCCGTAAGAAACAAATCTGGAAATATTCATCTGCTTCGACGCGGTAACGGCTTCCATATTGTTGGGGTTGAAACCTGCGACGCCGTTTAACGTTTCCTGTTACGTTTGATATGGCGACGTAATGCTCACGTAAGCGTTTGTTTATTAATAATTGTTGGGGTTGCATAACCACTATATGATTACCAAATATCAGTAGTTAAACGAGGTTTATAGGATAGGAATTTAATCTCAGGTGCATCCAACCTGAGATGAAATTCATCAATGTATGTGAATATCGTGTATACAATAACAAAACGTGTGTAAAATCGTCAGTTTTTCGACGCCAAAAAAGGAATGACAATAAAAGCGTACGTTTCAAAAATCAAAATGATATCTCTTCCACGGAAATCAAGCAGCAACCGTTCCCAAGATTCCGTTGTACAAGTGTCAGCCCAACCCGTTTTGCAACACGTGTTGCGAAATAAAAGAAACTTGTCCGCCTCACCCGTCCCTCCCCATGGCGACAAAAGGATTGCGCATTCTGCCCAAGTTATATTACTCGTAAAGAATTTTGGACTAAGATCTATAGCTTGTAAACGCAGTAACTCTCAATGGTCCCGCAATTGCGGGAGACATTTGCAACAACTGTTGTTTTGCTTCAACGTTTTAATTGTTCCTAATTCGTAAAACTTTTCCATGTGATTTACAGCTGTTGTTTTAGTGGATCGGCGGCTTTTGAGGGCCATTTGTCGTCTTTTTACAAAACCATGAACATGTGGTTCGGGACATTTGACAACGCTGGAAGTGGTTATTTACATTGTGAGGTCGTTAGTGAGTTTTACTGGTGAAAACAATTGTTAACGTACTTTTTTAGTTTCACGACTCAAAACGATAAAAAAACCCTTACAACTTTTTTGCGAATCGGTGATTCGGTCGATAGAATTCATAGACAGAGATTATATTGTCTATTAACGTAGTAAACCACCTCTCTTTTTGTTTTTTATATATATAGTTAATTTTCATTAGGTTATCTGCGCGAGCGATGAATATCTAGATTAGATTCATCTTAGATAGCGCAGCACCAAAGGGGCAATTGTCGTTTTTGCATATTTCAAAGGAAGGGCTGCATTAAAACTGATCACGTCGGCAAATATGCCCACGCGCACAATTTTCTTCGATAAAATTATGTAAAGTAGATATTTGCGAGCCGGGTCTAATGAGAGATAACACTATGTGTTCGAACACGCTCTACTAGTCACTAGTGTCTAGGACTTGTCGAGACAGCGACAGTCTCGCATATTACATAATATCTAATGCGTGTCTGTAATTTTCTGGTGAAGTGACTGGTTTAACATAGAGGTCGCAAGGTAGACATAGTAATTTGTGATACGGTTTAAATAATGTTTACAAAGGTAGTGCCCTCGTGCTAATAACGGATTGTTTAATGAGACAGTTTGTTAGTTAATTATATGCCTATCCATTTCGATGTTATTTAAGTGATTATATGACGGGCTAAAACTCGAAAGGACTATGGTATATACCTCCCGCATACAATATCTACGGCACTTATACCTACGCTTAAAAACCACAGCGATTCCTTTTGGTCAGGTTAAATTATGAGGTAAAATTATATTTGCACGACATCACCGCATAAGTTTCCAAAATCACAGTCATCTGACGAGATTCTTATGTAAAAACAACGAAATTAACATCTCATCGCGCAACGAGCTCAAATAATCACTGCCTCTTTCGGGCACAATTTACTTCATAACATATTCGACCAACCGGCTCAAAGAACGTAATCACTCAAATTGGTAACGCGAAATCGCAAATTACAAAATTGGCATGAAAACATCCTGGTAGGACAATCCGGTGAGAATTTCGTGTACACCTCGAACCTGTACCTATAGGTACGAAGTACATGTGTACGAGAGAAGAGGACCTACAACTTGGGTGGTCCCGATCAAGTGAGCTATAGATGCGTTCACGGCTGCCAGTTTATTGATACCTATACTTGAATTAATATTTAAATAAATGGTTCGTTGAATTACGGTATGAATACTAGCCGTTATTACACTGGATGTAACTGCAAATAAAGCGATACATAAGCGCTTTGTGATCTTAGATAACTTTTTGCAGAGGTCGCATATTTTTGCATACGCAAATATACAGCTACGATACGCATCTTTTAGATCCGATTCGGCCATACTCGAACACTAATTTGTGATTAAATACCATAATTCTATAGCTCAATCTTGGTATGTAAATTCTATTTGTTTGGTCAAAATTGTCTTTAAAGATCTAAGTAGATTTTCCTTAACTTTAAACGATATTAATCATCAGACAATTTATTTATCCGATTCTTAACCTAATAGCTATTATAACGATAACGAATGGGATTTCAAACGCTAGTATCCTGAAAGACACGGAAGTCACGACACATCTTGCTATGTACTTTTAATAGGACATCGCGGCTAAAGGCTGCAGCGCGGACTCCCAATCAGTCCACTAGATGTGTATCGACTTAAGAGGCCGCTTGTTATCTCAAAAACGTAATATGAATAATACATTAGGCCAGTACTCAGCCACTGCTTAATTGACTGAAAGGTTTGAAATGAAGCAAGGCTTTCGTCGGACAATCGAGTGTTTTTATAGGTATACTTTTTATCGGTATATATAGGTATATAATCGATACGCCGCTTTGAGAAGCGATTCGCCGATTTATAAGTATATTATTTATGTCCGAGTATGAGTATACTGAGCGACATACCTCACCATAATTATGCAGAAAGAGACCAACGCCATTTCTTGCTGAAATGAGTTAGCCAATCCACCATTCAATAGATTTTTTGAACTACGTGCTACTCAAAACGGTATATTTGTCCTAATCTTTTATTATTAACAAATTTTACGGATTTGAAACGGATTTATTACTTTCAAATATCTAAGTTTGAAATGAGAAATTAATTTATGAATCTTTTTTAATTTCATCGCTGATAAATTTATCGATAATGAAATCAGGGCATTTCTTGTCCTGAATTCTTAAAGCTTCCCTTTTGGTCAGTCCTACATTTAAAATTTAATGGAATTAGTTGGTACCCACAGACCGATGTAGTCGGTTATTTTACTAGATGGCTATCTAGGCATTACTGCAAGTAATTCAATTAAAAAGCAATTAAGCTGGGCGTTCACTATTCTACGTGGTAGCCAGTGTAACAAATTCGATGGGATTGAATCTACAGCCTACCTCGTTGAGGCAGGATATCTTCTAGTTTTAGAGGGCGTAAATATATAAGTATTTTCTAGGGTAAAGATCAGAGGGAAATAATCTTTGTGTTGGGAATCTGGACTTTTGTCTTTTATTTATTTACCGTTGAAAAGTAAATTATCGACTAAAAATCAACACTTACTTGACCTAGCGTTATTCTTCTGCTCGAAAAGCTGTTTTATATACTGATTTGATTACTACATTTTACACATGTATCCGATCAACGGCAGAGTAGCACCGTTTAAAGTAATTGCGAAACATATAACCTGCCACGAAAAACATCGTGCTCTCGACCGTCGAATTATCATTTTTGCACTGCACCGAAACCCGGTCTGCCCAGCTCTCATGTACCCCTAGACGATAATTTCAGTAAATGCAAATTGGTAAATGATGGCCCAAGATCGACATTTCGATAAAAGTGTCGAAATCGAGAGAGCTCCCGTTAATGCTGCGCTGCAATTATATACCCGTTCTTATATTTTTGGGTGCGCTGCTGAGCGTGTCGTGCGGTACGATTTCATTTTAAAGCACGTGTTTTTTATCAGCCAGTAATGGCAGTTTTTATGAGAAAACTAAGCGATAAAAGCCGAGCAATATTTTTTGAAATTATCTTAAGTTTCAAATTTCAATTTCAAATTATATCTTTATTGAATTTTAAAACGTTGACCCTGCCAAATTGTTTATGTACCCCAAGACAGTATTCGCATTCATCTAATGCTACTCTCGGTATATTGGTTCAATATCAACCCATAGATCAGAGTTAATTCAATAAAAATTGGACGGCCCTATAGGATTAGACCAAACCCTGACGTATGTGACACGTGAAAGCCTCAGACTATTTCTTCTGGAAGGGGCGCCGACCGCCACCCTTTTCAAAAATAAATGTAGGCAGCAGATGCCTGTTTAAACCAGCTTTAAAGAACATTAGTGTTCCCGTGGCGACCTATAGCCGCATCCAAAATGAGATCTCAATCGTTCCGAACACTCCGATGATGAATATAATCGAATGCTCAAAGCAAATGCAGCAATAAATCAACGATACATCGATTTCAAGTGAAGCGAATAATTATTATTTGTGCAATTTTCATACAACAAAGACAATTATATTTGGAACGAACAGGGGGCGCGAGTTTTAAAATAGTTTCACGAATCCATTCACGCAAATAATTTTAACACAAAGCTGAAACCGACGCTAACAAGATGCAGCTGTCGCGTCTCTCAGGCGTCACGTTTTGAAAAACTCGAGAGTTTTCGAAAATAGAATATAAAATGTGTCACTCCTTCCCCGATAAATCAGAGGTGATTAATGTATCTAAGTTAGGAACGGAACGCACCGCGTGACGGGGCAGTCCCTCATTGGGTGGCGAAGCCGCCATATTGCTCGGAACTTGTAGCTGTCAAACTTTGAAATATGGCCGCCGGCTTTCTCCGCGTTCGCGTTACTGTACTGTCTCAAGTAAATTAAACCGTATGAAACTCATGCGATCGCACAACAATACCTTATAGTTTTAATAAAAAGCTCCATTGTTATGCCTTTTAAGGTGGCCTTTGTCTATGAAAAAAGTGACCGGTAGCAAAAAACTTACTTTATTACACGGCAGTTTTCGAAAAATTGACGTATTGTTCACGAGGTGTAAAATGAAATTAATATAGCCTGCAGTATTTCACGGACACATAAATTTATAATTTGACGTTTTTAGCCAAAACATTTTGTATTTTTTGTGATATTTATTTATAAGCTTGATAGATGTGACAGATAAATTGATCCCACACATTTTAAGTGGGTAGGTACATAAATAGTATTTTTTCGTTTGGTACGGCATTTTTTACATTATTTCTTCACTGTGCCATTATTAATTTTATTATTAAACTATATAGCCGATGGTAAAGACACATCGTATCTTCCGAGCCGACTAAAGGGCTGTCGAGCCGACAATTTGCGATTTGTCTTAGTAACGTAAAGGCGAATCATACCGCGCCGGTCGCAATCTTGCGCAATTTCATATTATTACGAAGCGGTACCGGTAGGCAGTTGGTACCGACAGCAAGCGCTTCGACACCAAAGACGCATTTTATAGAATTAACAGATTATTAGGGATACTATTACTCAAACATTTATATTGACCACGTTGTAAATTTTTGCTCAGATAAAGCAAGGTTAACAAAATAGAGTTACATGATAGAGATACTAGATTAGACCATATAAGAATTAATGCATTAGTACCTAGTTGTAGTACTACAAACCGTTCATTATGATGCTAACCACAGACCTTCAATTTAACTTGATGCTCTGTGATGCTAACCATACAGATTACTTCAATAGGTGTAATAAAGCATCAGTTGAAATAAAATCGTGGAGTTGCAATACTTTGCGGGGGTTTCTTTAAATTGATGGCCTCTTAAGCCCACTTCATAACGCGGCGATCAGCTATTGACACACGAATCTATCGTATTAACCATTTACGTGTATTTTATGATGCATTGACATCCATTGAGTGGAATATCGATTTACAGATAGGTAATACTTAGTATTCTGTGGATAAATACTGAACATTCTGCACGTACACTAATAGTACTAATAGGGTATGAAAAGTAATGCTGATGAATTATAGAATTATATAGTAATGCTGATTATTTTGAATGGTAATATTTCCATTTAGGAGCTTAGGGGGAAAAGAGGTAGTAGTATCTTTACTAGCTTTATGAAATATGCTACAATATGACAGTTCCGTTGTACTCGTAAAAAAATACATTTTAATATAAATAGTACCTTGAATGAAGCTGGAGTACATACATTAATAGTGACTCTATACCTAGCACCACACTACAGGGGATTAAATATAAGCAAAGGATAACCTTACAAGCAACCCACTTATTACAAATACCTAAACCCTACTAATATAATCCTTTTAACTAACTGTCACCAAATGTAACCGGACCAAATCCTCCTTCAAAACTTTGAATCCGTTTGAAAATTTTAAATGGCCTAAAGATACAAAAGCTAAGTCACCTGGAAAGTTGGTATTCAGCAGAGTTGGGCGTTGCTTTGTAAGTTAAGTCAGACTTAAGCAAAGAAACCGCAGCAGCGCCGCGCTGTCTGACGACCGACTTAAATCTCAGACGGGGTTAAGGCTTGATTACATTAACTCACTAAAAGTTACTAAAAATGTATAATTTTAAATAATAATATCATTCTTTTTTCAATCTATGATTTGGGGAGACAAAACAAACACGACGAAGTACTGATAGCGTGGCCTGACCCTGAGTAGGCATACTTACAACATACAGGGACAAAAATCTAGTTCAAGAGATATTACGGATTCCACAAACGAAGTACCTACAATAGATTGAACTGAAGTAACGATAACGTAAAATAATTATGCATGGAAGCCGAGCGAAAATATACATTCAGTTATTTATTGGTTTGTTTATTGCACAATAAACTAGAATTGAAAAAACATTTAAAAAAATGTTTATGATTATTATTAACAAAATATATCTACAGTTTCTAAGGGCGGAGGACTTATACTATACTTGCCTCGTGTCATATGTCATTATTGATATACATTTTTACTAGTAACTGAAGTTAGAACGTTCAATAGAGTTATGAACCTATAAAGAAAAACTCAGTCACGCTGAAAAGACCGAGTGAGTCCATATCGTGATTTTATCGAATTTGTTAGTACCTAATTCAACTGCTCGCATATTTTTTTCGAAAGATGTAGGTAAATCACTGAACACATTTTTATAAAGAAAGAAAGAAAGAAACAAACATTTATTCACAGACACAGTAGACACACATAAATGACAAGAAAAAATACACAGAAACCACACACCATGTGTGCCCCCGCGGCAGTCGCGGTGACAGGGTTTATGTCACTTTTAGTAAACTCATGCGTTCATTTCAAGACTTGGTGTCTAAATTCAAAGATTTTTGATTAGAAGAGCGACAAATAGCACGCAATAGACAAATAGTCGAAAGATGATTCCTGAAATATTTTGAGAATAAATTGTATTTTCAAACGGTACGTATATTTTATGAACGGTACGTATATAATTCTTGGCTTTAACTTAAATCCTGTGTGCATTATGCTTAACTGTAAGTTTCGTAGTTGAGCCAAGGCAAGGATGCGCCGAGATTTTGCCGGCATTTGAAATAAATATTCCAGATTTGCAGTCTGAATTCAACGCGGAGACGTTGGTAGTTGCAGTTTCATTCAGGACTTGGTTCCTTGTATCTTTTGTTTACTTAAATAGACTGATGTAGACGGCAATTAAACGTTTTGCATAGTCTTGTTATTGGAAAACTTAAGGTGTTTCAACTGTACTATTTTCAAATGTAAAACAAAGTTTCCTTTTGATAATAAAACATACACCTACTCCAAAGTATAGTTAGTTATACCAGCATTTTTGGTCAGAAGCCCGACTCAACCTATCACGTCACACTACAACATCCATAAAAATGTTCCCCCAAACCTGTGTCAATAAAGATAAAGGAAAACTAATATCAAAACACGAATAGGTACGTGATAAGAAAACATTTATTCGCCATGTTTAATGCATGATTTGTCATAATTTTCCAGCCTCCCCGTTATTTTGTTGCGAGCGAGGAAATGGGCGCGGATGATTTATTACATATCTTATTTATCTCATTTATCTCGGAGAATTGTTTAGGGGAAACATTGGAAGCATTTTCAGGTTTATTAACAAATATGTTGCAGAGATTGCGGCACAATAATTGCGATTTATATTCGTGTTCAGTTCATATTGCCTACGATCATCCGAAATATAGCTGAAGAGGACCCTAACACTTATTTACATCGCCGAAATGTATGTAAGCTGTGTATGTAAGAGTAAGTAGTATATCTTTAAGTTTTGTTTTGTTTGCTATATTACTTGTATTTTAGCGATCAACAGAGTAAATTATAACCCATGCCCTTAGGTAGCTATTATTAACATAATTTATAGTCAAGTATAATATATATAAATGACGTATAATCACCGGATAGACTAATTTCTACATTAAGTAAATTACAGTTTACATAAGTCAAGATGTTAATTACACAATCGCTTTATTGCTATTATTACGCAGATATACTTAGTTTAAAGCCGCGCATACTTACTTTAAGTATGTTTTTATTTGCGCCTTTAAATTCATCCCCCATACTAAGCGGTGATAAAGCCGCGAATCAAAAGTTGGCAATAAATAACAATATGGCGTCCAGTGCCCCGTGTTTGCTCTCGCCCACATAATCCGTTCGTACGGCGGTAAATCCATCCAGCACTGTCGCGTACAACACTAAATCATCATAAGAGAATCCCGCTGTTATGTTACCTATAATGCGAATATCGTATACGCAGCATATCATGATTAAGTTCTATTTCAATCTGCCAATACATACATTGGTTACGTTGTATTCGCAGTTTTTTTTATGAAAACTCGCCCACGAGTCCTTTGTATTGAGATTTGTAGGTCATGCAACAGAAGAAACCTCTTAATATTGCAATTCTCTCAATTCAAAACTTGTGGTCAACCTTTAGTCCTGACAGGAAATTTTAATCGTAATGTTCCCCGGAAAGTTAAAAGCGTTTGCGAACTAATAACGTTAAACCTATTCAGATTTATGAGCCGATCGTCCAATATCGCATGGGGCTGAAAAACGCCAATTTATTCGATTCTTTTTACTCGATTTTGGCCTCGGCAGTTACTGAAAAAGTTTGCATCGTAATGCTATCGCGCGGCATTAGTTTTGCAGTTTATCAGCGTTGGCGCTGTGGCGGCTTTGAGGGATTAATCTGGCGGTGCAGCGGGAATGCAATTGTGAACTTTTGAGATAAAAGATTGCTGCAGTAGCTGAGGTTACTAAATCTTAGATAACGACCAATGGAAATGTAAATAAACAATGCTTTGTTTAAATTTCGTAACATTAATTTAAAAAATGTCTAGGAAGCAAATCGTTGTATGTGAATTTCGTTTTCTTGTCATTGACAATCGCAATTTTATTTTCAGCAGGTACCTGCAAGAGGAGAAAATTTTAAATTATATTTTTGTCTATAGGTATGCACCATGAATAATCAAGCTTGTCCCTCGCACAAGTTAACCTACACTTATATGTCCAACTAGACCATGTAATAAACCACAATTGTATATAAAACCATGTTTGTTCACAAAACACACAATTTTTACTAGAGTGCCGTGAGGCATCGCTGCAATTTGGCTTTTCCGCGCAATTTATGCGTACCGTTCTAAAAGAACTTAAGTCGGCTGCGTTCGAAAGGGACATGCGATATTAAGTGACGGGATGGCCAGATTTATACGTGTATCAGCGGAAAGCGGACAAACAAGCGGAATTGTGTGGAAAGATATATTTTTAGTCACCAGTGTATAAATCAGTCAAATGCGTAACGGGATTGTTTTGATGACGGAAATTGCAATATTTATCTAGGAAGGTACATTTATAAACATAGAAAGGTTTTCCCATATTCTTTGTGTTTCTATTGCAATTGTCCACCAATACATACCTTATGTACCTGTTACTCATAAAATGACTATGTGGATTCCAGTATTGCATTTCAATATAGTCATGAAAAATCATCCTCCTAGCGTTTTCCCATTACAGTTGCACTCTGAAGGATGGCCAGGGTCCGCTACCTAATCCCAAGATTCATGAAAAATATGAGTTGCAAATGTAATAAGTACAATATATGACTTACTTGTAGCCTTTATTGTTTTCAGCGTCTGCCCTTTCGAAGCTCTTTAGGCAGCCATGGAAATTCTTTATCGCAACGATTAACAGCGGAAACCTTAGAAAACCGTTTAGTTCAATTTAACCTGACATCCGCAAGCGACAAGCACTAACAAGAACATTCCCCTAATTCCGCCGTCGTTGGCGGGCGCGGGCGCACGAGCTACAGCTATCACTTCAATCTCTGTATGTCCAATAAACCGCTGACGGACGGACAGACAGGGCTTAACAAACGTAACTGATCTGCGGACCTATTGTTCGAGCCACACACGTTACGGCCTATACTGTCGTACAACGTGTATATACGTCGACGTATCGATAACTAGTCGGGTTTGTTGCCTGCTTTCAGTGTTACTGAGTTAGACATGGGTTTTACAGGGTTTAAACTAGTGATCTACATTCTGTTACATTCTGACACTGACAGATGTCTTAAAATGTATATTCCATTATATCATATTATGCAATAAACACTAAGTAAAGTAAATAACTTTATAGAAAGAAGGCATTACTAAGACCGTAGACTGTTAGTTCATAAAGAAGGAACTATGTAAAAACTGCAATTAAAACAACGTTCGTGCAACAAAGCATGTGATATTGATAACACCAGCAATCTCCACATTAACTCACGTTACAATTTATATCATAAAGACCGCATTAAATTAGGAAGATAAACATCTCATATTCACGCAAATGTGTGGTTCGCGATGCCTTTATTCAATAGAAGTATTTTACGGGGAAGCGCGGAACCATTTCGGAGTGGACCAGCGGAGTCACAATGGGGGGCGTAGAATTAAAAGCCGCAGTTAAATTGGCTAAAGAGTTTATTTTCTTCTAAACGTGTCTAGAGGCATGCTGTGACGATAGTTTTATTTTGAAAATTACTGAAGCAAAGATTCCCAGTGTGATATTTAACTTTTAACATTACAGTGTTGGTATCCGCCCTGTTATGCCGTTTGCGTTGCTAAGATGTTGTTAAAATATCAAATTCCTTATAAAAAAAATTTGATGTTAGGTGCGAGTAATCAGTTTTTCTGTAAAAATACTTGAATTGGACGTTAAAAAATATATAGTAGGTAAGAAATCCTTTGGCTGCTAATATGTCCGTATAAAAGACAAAATTATCACTACATAGTATAAATAAAGTCGCTTTCTCTGTCCCTAATCCCCTATGTATGCTTAAATCTTTAAAACTACGCAACGGATTTTGATGCGGTTTTTTTTAATAGATAGAGATTGAAGAGGAAGGTTTATATAGAAAGAAAGAAAGAAACATTTAATCACAGACACAGTAGACACACATAAATGACAAGAAAAAATACACAGAAACCACACAACATGTGTGTCCCCGCGGCAGTGAAACGGACACGTATATATGTATAATAACATCCATTAAATAGTGCACCCGTGCGAAGCCGGGGCGGGTCGCTAGTAAGTAATATATCTTAAACAGTGGACAATTAATCAGATATAGGTACTACGGAAATACCACAACAAAGTTACGTTTAGATAAAATGACAATTAAAATAAAATCTCGATCGAAAGTAGGTAACAGTTCCGCAATAGGATCAGGCATGATTCAGTACGGGCCGCAGACAATGCCAATATGAGCTACAAGCGAGCCGAGCGATACGTCAGCTGGCCTGTTGTAACCTCAGTACCTTTGTACTCAATCTATCTAAGGATCTTGTAGACCTATTCCGATGCTGAGATAAGTAATGAGTTTACTGTAACTTAGGTCTTTGGATTAGGTTTTTCTTATTTATCGTTAGACGAGTCAAGATCTGCGAATTTAGATCAAGGGGTAAGTTTTGCAGAAATACAACATCAATAAAAAAATGTTTTCCAGTAGAATAACGACGACTATGATTAAACAGGAAAATTAATTTTGGGGTGGATCGTTATTGTACGAATTAATCCTCGAATTTACACTAATTCAGACACACATTTGCGACGAAAAAATAGGTAAAAATACCGTTACATGGGCGATTCAACAATATTATCGAATTATTATGTCTCTTGACATACGTATGTATACTTGTAAAACTGTATCCAAAACACAAACAGAGCCAGATAGTGATCTAGGTGCGTTGTTAGGTATTAAATTGGCCCCGAACGACATTTACGAGCATATTGCCGCTAGGGTGCAACGTGCGAGCTATCACTTACCCCTACCCGGCTAATTCACCGTGACAAATTAACAACGGGTAAATTTAGGTCTAGGTGATATAGGACCGAACGTATATACTATAGGTATATACCTACTCAACATCATATACATATGGTATATATTATGTATTGATGTGATGTTCGTGATACATGTCCTTGGTGTTAAAAACTCTTGTAAGGACAGCATTCGTTTTTAATATGAAAACTAGTAACTGTTATTATTATTATTTATTTATATTCAGGCTGACAACAAAAATTACAAATAAACAAAACCCCCGCAAAACTGTTATTACCGTTTGTCTGCAGGAAGACTTTACAAATTAATAATCAATAACAACTTCTTTTTTAAAAATCGGTAACAACACTTCACTTAAAAGTAAATCTATTTTCTCGAGGCAGACGTCCTCAGGTAAGCTGTTGATAATATATGGTAGGCGTTTTTTGGTGTCCTGTATCCATAATAATTTTTAATCCTAAGCACATCAAACTTAACCTAGTCGCATCAAACATACTATCCACTGTGTCTATGACTCAACTGTAAATCTGTTACTTGAAAATCAAAATACTAAACGGAAATGTTTGCTAAAACGTTTATAAACAACTATTTAGTGAAAGCAGATATAAATTACACGGACAATAAAAGGAAATGGAACATCGCGGAGGTGACGAGTCAGGCTTCCCACATATAACTCCCACCTATTCTAGCAACCAGTCTTTCTAGTCATATAATACAATATACGTACATTTCTCTTCCTCAGCCTCGTAAATAAACCTCTATACAGCTACCATCCAACGTATGAGGAAATCTTACTGGAAGAATTAAGATATTATCTGACTACTATAGTACGTGGCCTAAATTCTATTACCTAAATGAACACAAATTACTCATAACAACCAATTAAATGTAAAGAATGTCTAATAAATCCAGATTTAGATGATAGATTTGTATAGAGATAACGAACTAAGTGAATAATAGAAAGTCGTATAGGGGTATAGACACCCCAGAGGGTACCTGCAGACTAGCTTAGGATATAGACTAACACTTAGGTATTGTGCTTACAATCAAGCATGCAGTAGGAATAGTTTAGTTTAATTTTATTATATAGTAAACGTTAGGCGCAATCAATTGCGTAACATAAAATGAAAATTAGTAAGAACATACAATAATATATATTCTTACATAACACATAATTAAAGCAAAATACAAAAATATCAAATTGAATATAATTAAAACCTCAAAAAAAAATAGGAATTTTGTTTCAATAAGTCTCGTTATAAAATAAAAATTAGTACTAATTAGTACTTATCAACTGGTCCACAGTCAATTAAAATAAGGAAAATGTCAATTATGAGGAAATAATTACAATTAAAAATAAATATGTGAAAATTCTATTTGGGTATGTCAATATATTCTTTTTCAGAGTAGAGTGACTTCTCCACCAATAAATGGTTCTTATACAATGCTGACTGAAATTTATTTCTAACGTTACGTTTTAAATAAAACCTCTGAGGGGATGAAAAAAGGGTTGAAAGTTTCTAAGGCAACCTGAGTTTTTTAAAGTGAGTGATCATACCAGGTTAGACTCCTAGTTAAAATATAAGCCAAGCAATTTCAGCATTTTTGAAAATTCATCCCTTAAGGGTGTAAAAAACGGGGTTGAATGTTTGTAATGGAAAACGAGTAATGTTGGGAGCGAGGGACTAGAAAAATTACGTGTATATAAGTAGTATTAGTAGATAGATTGAAAAACTGGACTACCCGTGCGAAACTAAATAATCGTCGTCCTTGTGACAAATTCTTGACCTATATTCTCTACGCCAATTTATACTTTATTTCGCTTAAACAATGGCACTACCTGTTTAAAAAAAATTGACTACGAACAATGGCTTCATTTTGCACAACCCAAACAAACTGTTCGAAAGCTTTTAGCAAAAAACTTAACGGTCATAGTCGTACATTATTATGGCAAATCGTAAAACTGCAAACAATCATATCACAACTTTTACCTTTGTGTGTGGATAAAGGGAGAAAGTTGCACAACGGTCAGTCCAACACTTACTGTTAGTCTTTTGTGTGAAACAAAACAATTTCTTTAAGGAAAATTAACTGTATTTCTAATATTTGTTGCGTTTCTGATTGTCATGGTTCTTTCAATTATATGACGACAAAGTCATAAACTGCCCTCAACAGAAACTAAGACGCCTCAGGAGACGTAATTGCTATACATTACATTATAAAAGGATGTATTGCCGATCTGCCTATACATGATTACATATTTAGTATAACATCGTGAGGGAATTACGTTGAATAACAATCATGAAGAAAAGCATACAACATGAGGACATCTGCAGGCCTGCACATACGTTACGTATTACGTATTAACTTAAACTGTGAAGACATTCAATTGTGAAGTCCCTCTCACCTATGAGTAAAAGTCTGTGTCCAGCAGTGACACGCAAAATAGATCTGTGATCATAATGATCATTTGGATTAACAAATCCGAATGAGTGGTTAAACCGCCTTCGACACATACCTAATCTGTTTCACAATAACTCCAATACATAAACATGCATTTCATCAAACTTTCTATACAATCAAAGGCGTTATTAGACTGAAACTTAACTTTTTTGCTAGTTTAAAACTTCACCTTAATACGAGTATCCCGGTGAGAGGAGCGGGTCCTGTCGTGCCGGGGCGCGGTTAGCGGGCTTGTTAGCGAACAATGCTGGCGATTGTAATGAGTACGTAGGTGCACAATACAGGGCTTTCTAATAAAATCCAGGCCCCGTTTAATACTTTGTTTCGACTATTGCTCCAATGTAAAATTGCTAGGTTTTTTGATAATTAGACCAAACGCCTATTTCACGTAAGTGATTTACTTGTAAAACAAGCAAAAAGCGGTAGAAAAGGCGCTTGTATTACAAATTACAAAAGTTTAATGACATGTGTCCCAAATATAGAGCTTAAGAATTGGTAACAAAACTGAAAAGATCAACAACGTTGCAAGCTATGAAATCTCGTATTTTAGGTTGGATTCGTATCTACACTTATTACAAACGAAGTGAAGCGAATTAATTTGGTTTGAATTCCTCGTGTCTCGGCAGGCATATGGTAAGAAAGAGCTATATGCTATTCAATTCATTTAACGATCGTGTGAACATACTTGCAGTTTCCAGCCCAATTTAAAATCGTACTAGTGCAAAATGGAAACGGAAGAAAGAAAAATCATAAATCAGTCAAATTCGTTACTGAAATCAAATCCACTTCCTTTTCCTGAATTAAAACTTTTAAAGAAATTCTACCTCAAGTTAGCGGAAACGTAAACGAGTTGATACTTCGGAATAAATGAAAAGTTCAATTTGCAGTTGGAACTTGGTACTGTAACTCAAAGGAAAAGCCAATCGGGTAGATTAAATGCATTTCAGCTGCCAACTCATCCATCAAAACGGTTATTTCAGACGTAGCGGGCGTAACTAATGTACGGCAAGACGCGTTTAGTGGACGATAAAGAGCGGTAGTCGAATAATGTAGACATTAACGTTTGTTTACATGACAATAACGCATAAACATCCAAGAAACGCATCGATTGATTAAATTATTGATTTTGCGGAGCCTTGTCCTCAGTCCATCGGGTTCTATCAAATTATTGTAAATAATTCACAAGAATATTCCGTTTTAAATGAAAGACAACCAACCACTCAATAGCAAATTAAATACACTTTGGATTGAATTTCGTCAGGAGTATGTGGAATAGGTGATTTCGATTTTTGTATCATTTGGATTGTTGGATTGTAAGTAAGTATCTAAGCTAGATGGTTCTCATCCGAAATTCTATGACGAAGTGTTTTAGCACGAAAAAACTTAGCGACTACGTTTTAACCAAATGGTTTAACTTAAGAAGAACCTGCTAAAAGCTCGTATATCGAAAATGGCTAAAAAACGTCTAATCAAAACCTACATCTGGAGCATTGCGTTGTATGGGAGTGAGACGTAGACGCTGACGCAAAGAGACGGAGAAAGATTGGACGCCTTCGAAAATGTGGTGTTGGCGTAGGATGGAAAGGATCAGCTGGCTGGAAAGACGAACGAAGAGGTTTTGAGTATAGTCGGAGAAAAAAGGGGTGTATTAAAAACAATTATAAAAAATGATGATGGGACACCTGATACGGTACGGCAGCTTCTTCTAAAACATCGTAGAGGGCAAAATTAAGGGCAGGAGACTTATTTATTCGGACCAAGTGAGGGAGAAAGTTGCTGCCGAGTCGTATGGGGAAGTCAAGAGACTGGCAATGAACAGAAAAGAGCGGCGGTTACTCCACCGACAAGAGCGTATTAAATCTTGAAATCTTAAATCTTGATGATGATGGTTTAACTTAACTATATATAGGAACCATTACCTGTTTGGTTTTCCGTCACGGTACCCTAAAGCATTAGGAACGGCGTGCCTGTAAAAGTCGCATTCGATATGCTAAACGCGATTTCTTATTCGTCCATGTAAATTTTATCGTTGGTCTATGGTGCTATGAAAATATTAGTATTTTCATTTGACATTCACGTGACTGCTAACTGAATAGTTTGAAACAACAATGGCAACAATATGGAGTTTGGTGTAAAACGGTATTTATTGTATTGGAAACTACTTTAGCCTCAAGATGGTTGGGACCCCGCCTAACGAAGGTGGTTATCCGGGGTTGTGTGATGAGCACTGAATATTTTTTCCTGAGTCGTCCTGCAGTCCACAAATTTTATTATTAATTTAAAGACTAAGATTTTATGTAATTCAGAAATGCAGCCTATATATGCTATTTACTTCTCAATAGAATGAATGAAATTAAAATACTCGTATGTCTTGACTTTCACAGTC
Source organism: Epiblema foenella (assembly GCA_963556455.1). Lineage (NCBI taxonomy): Eukaryota > Metazoa > Arthropoda > Insecta > Lepidoptera > Tortricidae > Epiblema > Epiblema foenella. The sequence continues at coordinate 24,924,853 of OY747098.1, read as the reverse complement.
AACTTCTTGATGCAAATAAGAGCATGCATTAATTTCATCATATATGCTGCATAATTTTAATGTTTCAATATGTACCTATGTTAATACTATCTGCATACGGACCTACGTACTTGAAACCTAAGAAAATCGTCTCATCATTTAATCTACTCAAATGTGAAAATAGGTTTTAACTCGTATCTTATACAACGTGTACCATATAGCTCTCGCCCGTTCCTCCAGCTATTTCTAAAACGCAGGTACAAATTTCGCATAGTGTAATAAACACCGGAGCCGAGTACATAAGTTTCCACCCAATGCTTGAGTGTAGTGCCGTATACAGAATTTCCACCTAATAAAAGGCCGTGTTACGTGCGAACCTTAAGCTGGATGTACATCGGCGAGACGAGAGGTTTAACAAAAACATACGTGTATCGCATTATAGCGTTAATACATTCCTGTTTAGCTGCACACGGTTAACAATCCCTTACTTGGTCACTTAGTCATTCCTGTAAAAACAGTTTACCCGTATTAAGTATAAAATGCGAGACGCTTTAATTACCTTCATTCTATTACTATTTTTCATTTAGTAGAGGTAGGTACTCTATTTTTCTCAGGTGCCAATCTCCACATGCAAATATTATGTGTGTCGAGATCCGTGTGCCGCGGCCTTTAAGTCACGCTATTACGAAACAACCGTATTATGGAGACCTACCCTGCCCTTACAGGAACTGCCAGCGGGGACATAAATGGGGGGATATATGAGCTGTCAGGGCTCGTGTTTGATTGGTTAAGTAACACGGCGAAGTTTCACGTTGAACGTTAATTAGTGCGTGCCTCACGTTCTCGGGCAAATACGGGTGTGTTCGAGCGAGCGAGCTTAGTCTCAGAGAATTAAAAAAGAATAAATCCATACTTTCGAGTATTGGGAAGGATCTTTGGACGGACACCTACTGAAGCAACCAGTGGCTGCTATACTTTCATTTAAATTTTCCGATCCAGAAAGTTTCCAGTGAGGTCGTATTCATATCCTTAGTAAGCTTCATTTTTCCATCGCATCCGCACACGACGAAGCTGTTATTTTTAAACCTATCTGATTTTATCATTAGACGTTGATTTCTTAAGTATAGGTATCGACATCTATTCAAAAGTTATTTGGTACGCAATATGTCCAAGTAAATGTGACCAATGTCCTATCTGAAAATCATAGCTTATACACAATGAGAAAAATGGGGCTCGTCCTGGAGTACTGAACAATCTGGCATAACTTGCTACAAAAGGCGCGTCGCGCTCAAGTCTGCGACGAGTGCAATACCTATTTCACTCGCACTGTGCTATAATTACAAAGGAATTAAGTTAGTTATCTTGTCTTCCGTCGCAGCGGCAGTAGTGCTAGACAAGATATTAAGTTGACTATCGACAAGTGATGTGGAAAAATATCTTTCCACATATTTAACGACTAGGTGTCATGCTTGTGAGGTGTCAAATATCTGAAAGAACATCTCTGGTGGATTACCTACCCACTGTGGATGTTCCCTTGTACCCTGCACGGATCGTATTCTACGACAACTCTACGAAGCGGACGTCAAGATTAATGATGGAAACAATTTATAGTCTATTATCGTAACTAACACCACTGGGATCAATTAACGGGAAGCTATTGCAAATTAGACTAACTACGTAGAAGCCTACATCTAGATTGAGCTAGTAATTAGGTAGCAATCTGGCAATCAGCGTTGATAACGTGTTCGCTGCTATGGGGTCTTTGATTGAAATTTCAAGCTTCAATAGCATTTTATAATTAAATGGAGTTATAGGTTTTAATTAATTCTGAAACTAGTTATCTGTCACGGAGCGAGTAACGGCGAGCGCTGATCTAAAATATTGGTGAAACTATTGTGTGTCTTCAGTTAAATAGCTAAATCTTTATAAATAAGCATTGAATTTTTTGGGTCAGAAATTGGCACATGATCGTTAATTATTATACAAAACATCCTAATCCTATATACACAAATGTTGCGCCATGTAATAAAGTAAAGTACTATTGGGTGTAGTCTACATCCTGTCTGATCACAGAAGTCAAGACCCCAGATTGACACGAATTCCCGTAACGATAAAAAACAATTAAAGCGATTATTTTTAGGGTTCCGTAACAAAATGGTAAAAACCCTTCCCTTATGGTTTCACTTCGTCTGTCTGTCTGTCACATCGCTAATTATCTCAAGAACTACTTAATATGCTATCGATTTGAAATTTTAAATAGTTATAGGTAAAGAAGGGTAACCTAGATGCATGGAACATGTTTTTGTTAAATATATTTTTTATTTTCTATAAAAAATTACAGATAATAAGGTGGTTCAAAATTTGAAAGTCTAGTAAATATGTCAAGTGGGGTGTCATATGAAAGAGCGTGAGTTACACATTGTAAAACATTTTTTTTACGTCAAATCATTTTTGATTTATGACGGAAAATGTAAAAAAAATACCGTTCCCCCTCCCCTCTTATTATTCTTATCTCCGAAGTTTACCAAGGGAAAAATATGGAATTATTACATAACATTAACATCAATGTATATTTTACAGGAAAAATATAACTATAGCTCTATCTAGTTTCTCTTTTTTTATCATCAAAAAACATTTCAACGTTAGTAATTTAATACCTTTGCATGTATTTTTGTTTTATAAATTCCTACACGATTATGCTGAAAGTACCTTCTTTCAAATTAAGAAAAAATAAATAAATCAGTTCACGTGATAAAGAAAAACCACCATACATACTAAGTTATTCAGCCGCTCAAAGTTGTAACAAAAGTCGCCTATAGATGGTGCTGTACCCATGGTGTTCAATTTCTAAACCATGTCGTTGTGATTTTCCTGAATGAATTGGGTCGGGACCTGTACACATCTGTGTACGGAACCCTCGGTGCGCGAGTTGGACTCGCACTTGACCGGTTTTTTTACAATGTATTTAACAGGAATTAACCGGTTTTGCATGAGTCTAAACGAAATTTCTAAATTCACTTATGCGAGACTGAAATCAAGGGCAAAACTGGTATCTCGGGGAGTATTGTATTCCAATTAAGGACGCGTCGGCCGGCTTACGCAATGGTTTCCACATGCCTAGCTCTGGTCCTGAATATTACACACTAGTGTCTTTTATACACCTGCGTTTTAACTTTGCAATTTGTGATTGCGAAAAGAACGATTTTTATATACTAGCAGCGCCCTGCGGTATCCGCGGGTAGGATAAAAGGTAGCCTATGTCCTATTCCGATGACTAAGCTACAATACTGGAAAGTTTCATAGAGATCTGTTCAGTAGTTTTTGAGATTAAGCGGAACGTACATCCATCCGCACAAACTTTCACGTTTATAATATTATTAGGATTAGGATAAGTAGGACCCCATTACTTTCGGAGTTGCAAGCGTCCGGGTACGGTGTTCGCTTCCTTCCAAAAAACCCGAATCATAATTAATACGGAAATTTCAGGTTACCTCGGGGTACCTTGGCGTATGTGCTTAAAATAGAGCTAACCTCCAAAAAGTGATATAAATTAATAAATGTATGATTTACTATGTCCGTGGATAAAACTTGTCTACTATATGCAATTGTTAATACATACTCGAATGGTTCACCTCTACAAATATATGACCCCCCCCCCCCTCGCTTTGGAAGGCAGTCATGAAGCCAAGTTAGAGGCTTCCCGGCGGCATGAGAACTTCTGACAGTCAAGTTGCTGACTTGACAAGGGGGGTCGAAGTTGCGCCACATCCGAAGGGAGTACCCACCGTTACCTTACACGTGACCCCCGGGTGGTGCTAACCGGTGTTTCAAAAACTGGCAACAAAATTGCCATACGATAAAATAAATAAATATATGATATGATTTAAAGTGTCATGTCTTGGATCATTGTCAAGCACGGAGACGTTTACCTTAATAGTAGTATTTGGTCTCTAGCTGAAGAGTTTCCCTTATAATTGGTTAATGGTATTTTGCATGGCTGCGTAGTCAGTATGTCTTACTCAGGCCGGGCAATAAACAAGCTTGTCGAGCAAGCTCCTCCCGGGACCGTGTAGAGGTAGCTGTGTTGTTTTGCGTTACAACTAGGTAAAGGTACACTCGAGGTCAAAAATTTTGGGTCACCCCAAATTAAATAACCGCAATAGGTTTTTCTAAATATTTGACACTAGTTTTATTTACATGATATATTATTCTTCGTAATACCCAACACTATTAGCAATTCCCGGTATCCTATCATAAAAATATCAAACTCCAAAACTGTCAATTTTTGCGATATCTCGCTCCGTTAACATTGTTTTTTTTCATGGGTTTTTAGGAGTCCGATTTAAACCTGGAAACGTTAATTTTTTAACTGATATTTTTTCATGTAAAATTAAATAAAGATCATAACAGGATTAAAAAACTGCACAAGTTTGCACTATTTTAGGAAATATGACGGTAATTTACCGACCGGTATTCTTTGTCCGCGAGTGTATATATATATGTTGTTTTTGTTATATGGGAACATAATATGAATTAAAAATAACCAAGGATCTTAATATAATTCACTTTACTCCAGTATTTTTGAAGCATTTTTCTTAATGTGTGTCTTTTCACGTTTTCCGTAAGTTATGGCCCTAAGTGAAAAGTCAAAATAATTAGTCATATTTTTAACAAACAAAGAACTTTTTCATAAGATAACACCATCAACGAATTGTACTTAAAAGGCCGGACGAGACTTCGAGACACTTCATTAAAAGTATCGTTGCACGTTTGCCCATCCCCAGTTTACGACCTACGTGATCATTGTAGGCCTGAACAGGTGATCTAATTGAATTTCACAAGGTCTACTACTAGGCACACAAAAGTCTTTATGCCCATGGCCTTATCATGCATTTAAGCCTTTATAATAGTCCGACAGCAATATAGTGCCGACTTAAACGTATCGAGTTAAAAAAACACAACTGTTATTAAGATAACAGACCATTGGTAGTTAATGAACACCTGTATAAGAAGGATTAAATAGGGATATTTATGGAGTCCTACTACAAACGTAATGAAGCTATAATCATTACCTAAAGGACAAAGGCGCTTAAGGACTTTTATTATATACTTTGGACTGAGTAATGGTTAATGAATGATCAATGGGCATTATTCAAACCGCAAAGGCCGGTAGGCCATCTCAAGACCGCAAAGTAAAATACATACTGATATAAGTCCTGTAAAGGCTACGAGGAAATATTCGCTCGGGTATAGGTAATGAGGGCACTCTTTGTCGGGGTCCCATGAAAACTCGAGAGATTCCCTAAAAAAATCACACAAAACATTAATCTCAAGTGGTGAATTAATAAAGATATAAATAAATTTAAGAGCACGGGAATGTGGGTCCGTCGTTACGGGTCCGGTTCGCTTTATGTGCATATCGAAGATGGATGGCGCGGGAGTGAGCACGCCGAGGGGGGAGAGGGGGAGTGCACAGCCCCCCCTGCCGTCCCGCCAGCGCGCGGTAATGGCCGCGACCACTCGCCCCGTCAGACGACAAAAATGCCATAATAATGGCCCCTGAATAGTTTTTACTCTACCGCTCCAAATACCCAAAGCCCTCACTACGTGATGGCGCTCCGGACATCCCTCTTTTATTGAGAAATTCGTCAGTTTTATTCGCTTCTACCAAAAAAACACATGTCCAAAGGGTGGAATCCGGTTGTGTCATTTCAAACACTTGATAAGTATCGCTTTGGAGCTTTTTCGGTGCAGAATTTCAGTCGAGCTGCTTTCGTTTAGTATTCGATGAATGCTACTTTTTGTTCGTTGAACTTAGCACGGTCACCTTCAGAGACTTAATTGTAACCCAAGAAGAAACCAGCCGGTTCTGTGGCTGCTTTGGTATTCGCTGGACAATAGAATAGCTACTTATAATTTAAATCGATTATTTCCATTTAACATTGAACTGTATGAAACAATAGAATCCAAGGTACAGAATGGCTCAACAAGTAAAGAAATATGTTTAGTAAGAAAATATAAAGGTGGGTGTAAGTAATTAATTGGCATTGTTATCTAATAATTAAATCGATCATATATCTTTTAGAAAGGATCTCATCTTCAAGAAGGATTATACCATCATATCGTTTCAAAAACACCTAAACATACCAACTGATTGATTCTCGGTGTAAGAATGGTCGGCGATACTAAAGTGATGTAACAACTGTATATAATGCAACGAAAAATCTGGCAGTCACGGCGAATGCCGTCTTGGCCCATCAAATAATTCCAAAACCGAACAGCTAATTAAAAACAACGATCTGCTAATAATTGGCCATGTTATTATCGAGCGGCGTTATTGAACGTCACAAAAGGTGGACCAATTAAGAGTTTCCCCGAATGGCCGAGCATGGCAACCCAGAATGATAGCCACGCCAACTGGCCAATTACTGCCCAGAGCCAGTTCACCGATTGATAAAAAGTACCCTTCGCCCACACAAATTTCGGAGCGAAATTTTTGGTTATCGGACTACTTGAGTTGCGGCTACACGCTTTCCGAAAACCAATATCAGGGTTAAGTGATGATAATTATTGAGTAGCGGCGTAGTATGCCTAATAAAATGGTCGAACCGACCACCGTTATATGTGTCACCAGAAGTTTGGTATTTGTTATGTATCTTCAACCGAAAGCCTTCACTTAAGGTAGGTTCTGAAAATCTCAACTATTCTTAGGTATTAGTTGAGATTTTCAGTCGTATATCACGCGACAAATAATCTGTTCAAAAGGTTAAGTTTCAGAAGATAGTTCTACGAACATCGAGCCAGTTTCCGAACGAAAGATGTAATCCGTCTAAAAACTACAGAATTCGTGGCCGATAAAAACCCAACGACAAAGCGAGTAGAAATCAAGAATTTTTACGAATTCGCTTTGATTTACGATCGGTGTGGCGCACCGAAAAAACTAGTTCTCGCTTCATGTATGAACCATGACGCGGCCGCAAGAACAATCACCGAGAATAATTCATATTCGGAGCGCGCTGCAAGCTTCGAGTCGATTTACGGCTCGCCACTCGTGTTCCCGACCGGTATCTTAGTTACTTTCAGAAATAATTGGATTTCGATTATGCCACAAAAAGGCATCCGTACGGTCCGTACCTACGTCATTACTGGTGCCCTTTTACAGGCGGAATAAATCGTGATTGGGGCCGGGATGTGTAGCGCTATCTGCGATCGTTCGTGTCTAACGCTTCAATATTCGAGTTTAACGAGCCATTTTCCTATTTAGTTCCCATCGGCGGCTATTTGAAGGGGCGCCGGGCTCCGCGACACCTGTATGCGTTATTGTGTCGTATAAATCGTGCTCTCGCGATTCACTCGCTTGCCTCCTTGGTTTATTGAACCCGGTTCGGAGATAAGCAGCTTCCACCGCCGAAAATTCATACTAATGGGTAACACAAACGCAACTTACTGTGTGCCAGTTTATTTCTTTATGACTAACCCCCACATTCATAATCGTTCATCAAACCTATTTTAGTTAAATAGCCGCTAAAGTTTGTTTGTCCTTATCTGTCACTAAGACATTTACGTTTGTGAGAAAGGGACAAAACAAATTTTAGGTAGCAGAGGTCTGTTATTTTTATGAATAAGGAGGTAAAACTCCAGCTAGACCAATCTCAGCCCCAAAGAGGTCTTCCACAAGGGGTCGACTTAGTATCCGATGATCTAGTATTTTTCGCGGTTTGCTTGCATTTATTTGCAGTAGTTCCCTCACGAGCTTTCTCATAATTAATTCGATTCAAATCACGACATCGTCCACCGACCTTATATAGTCGGGAAACGCAGCCAGGGTAAAACATTGTATGGACTGGTAAGGACTGAAACGTCACATCATTCGTTTAATACTAAGTGCCGTAAAACATGCAAACAACAGATCAACCCTGCCATCTCCCGAACCCTTTCTTTTGCGAACATTGTTAAAAACTTGGGAATATTGAATAAGTGAAAAAATTGACAGACACATAAGAGATTTCTCTAATTTCCCTTTATCCAATTATTTGCTTATTTAGATAATGATTCTCATTACACTCTTGACAAACATTTCAACTCGACACATATAGAAAATCTTAGATCGAACTTCAATTTCCGGTCGGATTTAAAGTGGGTATCTACAAAGCTTCTATTTATTAGGTAACTACGCGATATTATCCTAAGATATAAAATTAACACACAATAATATTATCAGCGGTAACATATAATGATTCTCATTACACTCTTGACAAGCATTTCAACTCGACACATATAGAAAATCTTAGATCGAACTACAATTTACAGTTGGATTTAAAGTGGGTACAAAGCTTCTATTTATTAGGTAACTACGCGATGCTATCCTAAGATATAAAATTAACACACAATAAATATTATCAGCGGTAGCATCTGCGAGTTGCATACGCTCTCCTAAAACGTCTATTTTCCGCGCTAGCAATGGAAATGTCGCCATGTAGATAAACGGGTGCGCGCGCGCCGGCGGGGTGTGGGGGAGTGAAAGGGGGGAAGGAGCTCGATCTAATGAGGCGCGCCGTACGCGGCCGCTGCCCTCTCGCACGCGTTCACTTTATGTGGGTAGGTATGAATTTAAATGAATACCTAAGCTTTCAATTATTATGAAGCCATTGCTAATTGCTTGTTAGGTTACTGGGGCTGCAGTTAGGTATTATTTGAACGCATTATGCTCATTGATAAACAGGCACGAGGCACGCATTAGGCTTAGATAATGTGTTTTATGTTGTGGTCGTCTACGAACACAACTCGTGGCTTCGGGAACATAGAGTGTGCGTGGAAATAAGTATACAATACATACCGAGGTTCTCTAAGTGTTCTTATTTTCTCTCTTTCTATCTTTTGAATTTTATGGAAATCTAGATAACGAAATAAACATAAATAAAATAGATTCGTGCATGCGCAGCTGTAGTTAATTATAAGCTATAGTAACACAGAATGCTGAATAAATCAAGATTGAGCGACTAAAGAGCAGTCTCTTATAAACAGAAACAAGGTCAGTATTTATATTAATCCGAGAATTATGACTAAATTAATCATTAGTGTCAGCTATACCTAGCCAGTGAATTTAATCAATGGTATATTATTTCTAATACAGTTGCTCATAAAAGTGGTATACTTCATTTAGCTGTATATTGTGCGCAAAGTTGGATTTTGCGCACTAGTGCTTTTTACTCTTCCAATTTTTTTTGAACTCTTGGTCGAAGCCATACATCCAACCGAAGAGTTTTAGGCTCAATCAGTTTATTTATTTATTTAATAAAGCTTATGGCATTAAAACTATACCTCTATTATATTTAGAACATTAAAATTCCATATTAGTTAAACGGTAAAGACAAGTTAAAGGGTTATCGATTTAAACAATCTAAAACTGTTTTGAAAAAGTTGCCTGATCTAGTAGACCAGACCGGAAACGATTATTATGCGTGACCTCTGATTAATAGAGTATTGTGCAAGACCGCCGCGCCGGATGAACGCTTGTTTTTTTTTTCGCCAAAATATACATTTATTTACAAATAAATCAAATGCAAATTAATTATAAAATTAAAAATAATTGTTTTTTCATGTTTAAATGTAATTAAAGTACCATAGTACTCTGACATAAAACCTCTCCCAAAATAGTTTTTGATTTGGCTAAATGCTGACAATCATTGCGTGTTCAAAAAGTCTTTCAATCAAATTTTTTTAATTCTCGCCTCTTCAATTCATAATCATTAAGAATTAATTTTGTAATGAAATATTGTTTTAGTAATATTTTGGTGATATGTGCGATTTATACGATTGTTCAATAAAATTTATTGTAAACTACGCCAGATGTAGACCATCAGATACGTGCAAAGCCCGCAATGGCAAGCAAACAGATTTTTTTTTGTTTTGTTTAGATTTGTTTTTTGATATTTCTCGCAACTGTATTAAAAATGTCGTTTGATATACGTGCGGAAGTGTCATTTTCACTCATCCCGAGTCTTGTCCTTCGCCTCACGGCTCGGGCCAAGACAACTCGGGACTCGTGCGAAATGACAAACCTTCCGCACTCGCATCAAAATGTACTATTAGTTAGCACTTCGACAATCAAGACTATAAAAGAGGGTAAGCGATGAAGAACTCTTTATTGCATACCCGAATTGAAAAGTTCTTTCTCTTAATAAATATTAGCAAACAGGCATTTCGTATGTAGGTAGTACCGCCACTTGCTTTTAAACGAATTGCTTCGCATAACAATAAAAACGCCTATACGCCCTTCACACATTCTAATGTTCGTAATGCGCCTTCATTTGTAGAGGGCCAGCACGCAGAGGAAATATTTTTCCAAATCCATACAGCCTTAAGGATCTCATAAAGCAGCCGTTTTCCCCACGCAAAAGTATGGAAGTGAGATTTATGTCCGGGACTTCGGCCTGAACCCCGAGGCTTTGCTATGATGAATTGACACTTTTTCAGCGTCGCCTACAAATTTCAACTCCAATATACGCACTCTGAATTAATAATGAGAGGTAAGAGTTGTCGTTATGAGTTGGAAACTTTTAATGTCTGCAACGAACTAGGGCGTTCATAAATTTCCATTCGTGAGATTAGTGACTCTTTCCTGCGAGTTGCGTCGCTTTACTTTAAGGTTACTTTACGGTTGAAAAATGATTTTTTTTATTAGTTTTATTGGTCATTTACTTGTTTCAAAGAGGGTTGTGGCTAAACATCATTTTAATTTCACCCTCATTATGCCGCTTGTGGAAAGCTCACGTGTGCAGCGGGCCTACAAAAAGTATAAACACATTATAAACATGAACGGGGCCGCCATGGCCGCTCGTCACGGCATCTTCACTCGCATTTTTGCATACCAAATACAGCTTTGATTTGTTGCCCCCACCTTATCAGGCGTTCTTACTAGAAATGCTTTAGTAACCGGCAACATTGGGACGTTTTTGACAAAGCCACTATGCTAATGCGAGCGCGTTTAAAACTTTTTACATCATTAACAAACACTTTTCTACCAAGATATGGAAAAGTTTTAACGATAGTAAAATACACAACCACTATAACTCTACATATTTCATAAACAGACGTCATAATACGAGTGCAAATACTAGCCACAATCTTCAACACAAATTAAATCATTAGTTGTTTAATAATTAATAAACATTAGAAACAGAAACATATACGTCTATACAAGATTATCTTGTCTTAATTCCACCTCTGGGGCTTTGGGCAATCGTCTAAATTATAATAATAAGCGGGCGTGAGCACTCCGATGGTCTGTCTTAATAAAGCCATTATAAATATCTGATACGTACCTCGCGCGTCCGTCTATAGGTACGCCAAATGCCAAAGGGTTACGGCTTCTACATAATGTATTATTATTGAGACATGAATTCAAATAGCAATATATTATCGGCTTGTCAATATTAAGACACGCTCTGCTCATGTTTATTTTGAGTGCAGTGTTTCAAGCATAAAGCTAGTTAGTCAGGAAGGGATATTATCTTAATGAAGGAACGAAAGGGCGAAGCGATAATCGTGTCGATAGAAAAGCTTCTATTAAACAGAACCCTTAAATATGTATCAGAACAGAGCACGGTAAAGCCCTGTATTTTTGCAAGTAAAACAAACATATGAACGTAGCCAACGAAACAAAATATCCTCGAGGCCTTAGCGGGTGATTTAAGCGGCCGGCAGCTAACAATAGTAGCCTCGTATGAATAAAACGTATACAAATTTAATCAGAGAGAAATCTATTAGTAAAATGAGAAGTACGGAAGGGAGCGCACCTATACATATTCAACGAGGTGCTGCATCACGAACGGGCCAATTTATGCGGCGAGCCCTGAGAGTATCGTACTTCTACCTCGGCCATATGTAAAACTGGAGTATTTCTTTGCCCGATCAGGTCGTCACCTGCTAAAGGCCTTTCTATTTTATACGTTATGGGAGTTGAAATTCAAATTGTGGTTTACTTGCGAGACTGGGAGCGATTCTATGTATTTTATTGACATTCCTAACCTTTCCATATGCAGGGTTAGATTTGAAAGTAGGAAACTAGTGAGGCGTTTATTGTGATAATAGATTTCACGATGGGTTGCCATTGTACCTGATCAAAAAAATATTTTCCGTTTACCCGAACAATTAAAAACTTACCTATATTAACTAGAATATATGAGATAACTTGGTAAGGGACCCGAGTATCTCACGCCATCAGCAGCTAGTTATCTAATGACATATTTCATTTATAAGTTTTTTGCAAGCCTTATAAAGTTACCTAGAAGACAAGATAAAACTTGATAATTTTATAGGTATCTTGACATGTAGCACATACATGTGTATTTATTACTGTGTAGGGACTACTTAGTGATTTTTTATGGCTATAATATGTCGCAGAGGTTACAAATTGCACGTCTAAAACTCATCGTTCATTTCAAAAGCGTTGTAGTAATAAACGATCTCTGCGGTAGATATTTTCTCTGATACCTAGCGAGCTCTAGAAGGCATTATTGCCGACCGCCTAGTTCGCTCCAAGTTTCCTTTAAAGTATTAATCAAGAGACGTGTAACGTTTACGTTTTTTTATTTATAAAAAGGCATCTGTCGCTACGAAACTGATTATTTTAGTTTTGTTAGGTAAGTATTTTCAATTACAGGTGAGCGCATAACTATGTATTCAATTAAAGTAAATGACAAGATTGCTAATGACGCATCGATCGTCATCATCACCATCGTTCATCGTTCAGGTAGTTACTCTTTGGAACGGCTTACCTCCTACGACCCGAAAATCCCCGAACAAGTTCGCTTTTAAAAAGTCTGCCCGTGATTTCTTTGCTTCCAGATCCGGGGAGTAGCAGTCTCTGTTTTGTAAATTTCGTCTATGTACGTACTATACTTATGTATTGTAGGTACATGTATATGTTTTTATTACATATTGTGTGTAATTAATACGCATGTTAAAAATAGTAAATGTAAATAATTTTAATTTTCTTTTAGTTGTTAGTTGCACCGCCATCAATTTTTTTGCGGTTGAGTGGTAGAGGATGCCATACGGCATTAAGTCCGGCTGTTCGTACGATAAGGTTCATTTTGTGCAATAATGTTTAAATATGTAATTAAATAATTACTATGTCTATATATATGTATTTAAGAACTTATCGATTTCTTATCGGTAGACCAATCTCCATGTTTCTCTTTTTTAGCCTTACCTTTGACATCCTGATAAACATAACGTTTACTTCTTAACTTGGTCCTTAAATTATGTTTGTTTTCGTCTCTCTCTATTCCGCCTTCCTTCTACTTTCCCTTCCACGATAGGTTTAATGTATCCATCGTAGTACCTACCGTAAAAGCTGTCCAGTCCAAACATCTTTCCTCTTCTATTTGACGTGTTGGTAGATAAATGTTAATTTATAGTTTATAATCAAATTTATAATTATTAACAACTGATACAGCGCAAATATTTAAATCATAGATTTCATACGATTACGATCAACTCTATCGTCGCTTACCTAAATTTGGGTTGTTATAAGATTTTTCCAGACATTTCCAGTACGGTCTATTTTTAAAAGAAATGAGTACCTAAATTTATCTGTAGGTATTGGTATGAATTAAATTTTAAAAACTTAACTCGACTAGAATATGTTATATAATAATAAGCTCATGCATGCATTTAAAAAGTAAATTCCCCATAACATGCGGTAGGTAATCTATCGTTAAACATGAAAGGTTGTCGAAACGATCATATCGGTAGCGGTACGACTTTATCTAGCCTGCCCAAGTGCCGAAGGTCTCCCCTTGTAACCACATTTCTATATTAATCGAGAATCTTTGGCATTCTCGGATCTAGCCAAGTTATTACGTTATACAGTTACTTCGACGAAACATGAACCGGCTAGGGGATGGTGATATTGTTTTATTTTAATCGTATATAAAATAACACTTTATGACAATGTTGTAAAGTTTGTTTCGGCTTGACATCAGGTTCTTGATATTTTAAACGGGTCATGTTAAAACGATCGCTTTTAGATTGGCCACCTTAACTACCAACTGAATAACAACTAGGTATATGTTTGATAGGTATTCGTGATACATTATATTAGAACATTTTCAACGTTATATTGTTATACTTACTTGAATATATAACAATGTAATATCGCAATTTGTCGAATTATATTATATATACATTGCTTTAAATTTTAAATCATGCATCATATTATGATTTAAAACTTAAAGGTAGTATACCTACATAAGTATTTTATAAAATGTCATTTGGTATTTTTATACAAAATGTACTATTACCTAACTGGGTACCTCACATAAAGCTCATTAAAAATGGTGAATACCTACTGATTAATGTTGGATTTATAGTAGAGTTTCATTGCCTTAGTTATGGCGATTGACTATTGACTATTCGACTATAAGTGCAACATTGTAAACAAAGTAAAATAGGTTATTATCTTTTTATCCTTTAAAAAGATGTACCTATAATGCATTTCATATATCTCATACATACATACATCAAATACAGAGTGTTTTCAATTATCACCCCGTTTCCTTTAACGCTTCCACACGCACTTCAGAAGTCAATAATTTTAACTTTTAAAAGGTTACTATTTTGAGAGCGGTAAAAAATAGCTGCGCAGGCGTAACTCTGGGCTCCAAGTAGTTGACAGAAACTTCATAAGGATATAATAATACATAGTAAATTTCATAAACACCTTGTTTGGTAGATATAATTATTGTTGACAGGTGCTCATTCTTTATTCTACGTTTTTCACGACCAAAAGCTAATGTAAAAAGCAGGAACGTCGAAAAAGAACATACGCATATATACTTATAGGTACAATTATTCACATAGTACATAATGTATTTTCTGCCACAAAAGTAAAAAATACTGAAATTTTATACGCTCCAAGTTTTGCTGGATATAGCAAGCAGGCTTTATTTAATTCCAAAAAAATGGTGTCGGCTGTATCCAGTAAGTATTTGTGATTAAAGTTGTAAGTATTTTGTTTCCTTCCGCTTGTTTATATAAATATTTTTACAGTAAAATCGGCTTTCTATGTATCGCTATCACGATCGGTCTTGCAGTTAACAGTGACAGTATACTTATTCTAAAGCAAAAACAAGATTAACGAGTGACATTACATTACACTGTACATTTTTTTATATATATAGAAGGGCTATTTACCTAGTATGTAGTAGAGAAGTGTTAGGATGGACATAACCGCATTTGAATGTAATGTACCTATATATATACAGTTTACACAACTACTAGGTACACATGCCTAGATATGCAAGAGAGCGTTCGTTAAGTTTTTTTACCTATATTTCACTCAATACGAAACGATATAATTAATAACTAAAATTTAGTAAGATACATTATAAAAAAAAACAATAAATCAGATTAAACGTTGTCTGACAATTGAAAACTAAATGTTGACGTTTACAAACTGTGTTTTTTCATTTTGAACCCCGAAAAACTTATAAGGATCACTAGCACCTTATAAAACAATCGACCAAGACCAATTTAACTACAAGAAATCGTATTCCGATAAAATAAATAGCAATATAATACCGGTGTAGACATATTTGAATATCTTGCGCATCGCATTTCCATTGTTACCTACGCCGAGTATGGACTTAATTAAGCACGGGAAGATCTACAAGCGTTTGGTAGCTAACGTTTGTCCAATTTAAAGCGAAATTAAAATATAAGAAAACATATATGGGGGCAGGAATTGGCCACGACTTTCTAGCGCGATAGATGTTTCAATCGCTTTTGATTACGTGAGCGTTGTTTGTAAAATTTGTACAGGAGATATTTATTTATGGACGAATAACTTAAATCCAATAAGTACAAATGTATATTATTCCAACTTATTAAAGACTTACTTTGAAATTAAATCTCTAATTTATATGGATTATCTAATTTTTTAATAATCCCTACTATTATTCGGTAGAATAGGGTTGATGACTCATATGTATAACTTAGTGTGACTATATGGATAGAAAACCATCATATTCTCACAATAAATAGTAAATTACACAAATCAATTAAAATCATAAAAATAAATAATATAAAAAGAGCCGCAAACAATTTGTTTTTGTGTATTGGCAAAATGTAAATTGAAAGTTATCAATAGAATTGTCATGTATCAATAAAAAATA
Organism: Epiblema foenella; assembly: GCA_963556455.1. Taxonomy (NCBI): domain Eukaryota; kingdom Metazoa; phylum Arthropoda; class Insecta; order Lepidoptera; family Tortricidae; genus Epiblema; species Epiblema foenella. The sequence continues at coordinate 24,908,693 of OY747098.1, read as the reverse complement.
AATTGTATGACAAGTATGTAGATAAACGCAATATGTCACGACAAAAACGGCTAATTTCAAATTTCCTTTTTCAGGGTTCCGTTCCTCAAAGGGAAAAATGTACCCTTATAGGATCACTTTGTTGTCCGTCTGTCTATCAAGACCCTTTATCTCGGGAACACGTGAAGGTATCGAGTTGAAATTAAAACCATATACATCTATGTCTACAGTCCCTAGAATCCTGTGAAGCAATCTAACTTCTAAATTAACTTAAAAGAAGGTACGGTGTGTCTCAAGGGAATCAAAATGTATAGGGTATTGTCCGTTGACCTTTAGACTTATGAAACTTGTCAAGTAGTATCGTCATATTTAAAGTAATCAATACCTACAAATTTGTACAGAATCCTCGGTGGGCGAGTCCGACTAGCACTTGTCCTGTTTTTCTTTTTCATACAATGGTAATACGAGGCTACGCAGGCGTGACTTCACACCTAGCTTTTAATACCTACCAGTTAACCTACTCGTTAGCTAATTTGTACTTTGCCTCTCATTTTCGTCTTTTGTGTTACTCTAATTGTAGTTGGTCTCATAAAAACATTTCATCGCCTCTAAAAATTGGTTCAAATGCTATGCTTTTTTTTCGTCATCTTATTGAAACTGTTCATAAAAAATATACTACAAGTATGTAAATAATTCAGAAGCTCTAGGTATCTGGAAAACCTTGCTCATACGAAAAATTTTGAGGGAATTATTCCAAAATGTGTATATTTACTAAGTTGCATGTTTATGGGTAGGTATATCGAAGAGGTACCTAAATAAAAGACCCTAAAAGTGAATGAGTATTATTTATCTAGTCGGTAGAAACTTTTCATTAGAGGCAGTTAGGACTCAAATTAATTATTGCGCGTAATATAAATGTCAGAACTAAGTATTTCACATTCGATACTGGCATACTGTGACCTATATGCAAATCCAAGAATACAATTTAGACAGCCCGAATTGCATTTGAAACAATAACATGTACATAGATAGCCATTCCCTAGTATTATGTTTATTTGCTTTGAAATTTGGCTGTAGGGAAATCAAGATGGTAAACTTATACCGGACTGGCTACTGTTTAACCCTCTGGGAATAATAAACTGATGAGAATTCGAACGGAGTTTGAAATTCAGCATCGAAATTAACTGGGAGGCTTGATTACGGCGTATGTCTTGGTACCGCCAATGTGACATTACAAAATTGCATTATTTACATTAATATTGTTAACAAACGTTAATAATATTATCTCCTCATATGGATGTTCCATTGTACCTTCAACCGCAACAGTATTCTTTCATAAATTTAATCGCTCTGCCGATTGCAAGTGTTAAAATGGCATAAATATAATTTTGTTATCCAGCCTTTAATCAACTTGCATGTGATTTATGCAGGAGCTTATTATGAGTAATTATAGCATTGCTAAAAGACAATCATAAATGCGAACAATCATACTAATATTATAAATGCGAAGGTAACTCTGTCTGCCTGTCTGTAACCTCTTCCCACTTAAACCGATGAGCCGATTTAGATGAAATTTAGTATGGAGATAGTTTCAGATCTTGGGAAGGACAAAGAATAGTTTTTATCCCGGAAATAATCGTTTAAAAAGTGTAAAAAATACACATTTCTGTAGGTAATTGATGCTGTACCTGTAATATTAAATCTATAAGTTATATTTGCTCGATTAGCATATATTCGTTATGTCATAATATATACACAAATATTTGTGAAAAACTAGGTACACAAATTGACCTAGTTCCAAACTAAGCAAATCTTGTACTATGGCTATGGGTGCTTATGGGTAGGCATTAAGCAACAATATATATACTTATATACGAAATAGATACTTAAATACATAGAAAACATCCAAGACTCAGGAACAAAAATTCGTGTTCATCACACAAATAAATTCCCTGACCGGGATACGAAACCAGGACCTCCCACTTCGAGCTTATGGGCGTTTTATTAAATATTTAAGGCGATAAATACGTTTCAGTTCATACATAATTAAGATAATCACATGAATTGGAAACGACGGTAGCAGTCACTTAGATTTATTCAGTGATTATCAGATATATATACATAGTTATATGGGTAATCTAAAGGCTTCTAAAAACATACCTACATACATAATTATGATCATTAACATCATGATCTCATCGCGCCACTGAGGAATGTCAATTTACTAGCATTTATTTTTATTTATTTTAACTTGATTACACAGTAACAAGTCACGGATACAAAAGGCGAACTTAATGCCGTAAGGCATTCTCTACCAGTCAACCTTCGGACCAAACAGAGAATAATCATAGTAGGTGCGAGACATAACTAAACAAAGAAATGTGGAAAAGCCCATAAATTATTTAGCATTTTAACTGATATGGTAAATTCCAATTATATGTTGGCATAGATCCTTACTTAATTTTTTGAAGAAGAGTCCCATTTTTCATTGTGTTGGTACTAACTCGTTTGTCTTTTGTCCTTATCGTAGCTGGGAATGCGAACTCCTATAGTTTCCCTAGTGGATTGATCGATAACAACAATTGATTGATTGATTGTTTTTGTACCAACAAATTGACGTGTAATGTTTACTTTTTTTTTAACCTAACTGTAGCGTTATAGGCCGGGCCCAATAAAGCGATAGGAGTGCGCGGTTGGAGAGTAGCCTGGGGAAAATCCAGGGGAAACCTCCGCGACACGACCACGCGGGTGGTTTTTGAACACTGGAATACTCTAAGAGTTTGCGCTCCAGTGAGATTGGTTGAGTGGTTTCAACCGAATCTGAGGTGTGAGTGAAATCGAACTACTGGGAGTTTTGTCGCTGGTTCACTAAACCTAGCCTAGCTGAGAAGAGTCCAGCAATAAACTCAGCTAGGCCGGACCTGGGACGGACTAACACGTGTAATGTACTATTATTAATTATGAATAGATGATGTCTATGTTTATATAAAAATATCATCACCATCAATAAACAAAACGCAATGCATTATTAATCAACTGACTGGCAGTAAACTAACTGAATAAGTACCTACACACTTTGCGCCACTTATCGCAATCTTTTGTGTTAACAATTCTAATTAAATACCTGAATGTGTTTTTCTCCAGAAAAGGAACTGTTAATTATAATTGTATATAATACTCTGCATTCAACTAAGACAAGTTTTTCTACAGCGAAAACCGCCCGGCGCGTTTCAAAAGCGGATGGCGGGAAGCGGATACTGCGGGTAAATGTTTCAACTTACTAAGTGCAATTCCGTAATCCCATCTTTTACGAGTATCTCGAAAGAAACAATTTTATTTCTTGTCAACTGTATTATTGGCTTTAGAAAACCTTAAATAATTATTATCACCTGAAATACCTACTGCCTCATGGGCCTCATAGCTTGGGCCATGCCAAACTCGTAATTATTACAGGTTTAAGTATTACACATTTCAAACTACATATTTTCATGAATCTAAACTTAATTTTGATATTGTGGCGTTTTCAAATATACATTAACGAACGTGAACTACTTAATAGCCGAAGCAACTGTGGAATATACATACATTACTAAACTGTTTAAACTGAACTGGTCAAGTCATTCCCAATGCACAGGTACCTACATCTTTCTCAAAAATATGTATTATTAACATTTCAGTACATATTTATGAGAGGATTAATCAGATACACACTTTTGCATTTGACTGCAGTATATATTCCTGGAATATGCCCACGTCATCCACAGTGTGTTCTGTGGATGGCAACGCTGTCACCCCGCAACTTGCACCACACGACCACCGCACACTTTACTGCAGGGATATAAATTTAACGCTTACGTTTCGCCTCGCTCCGCTAGTTTAATTAAGCGTGCCCATTGTCTGCATGTGCGTAAAGACGTCCAATACGGCCTGTTGTTCTTGGACCACTAGATAATGGACTCCTACCGGTTAGTTAATGTTGGATTAAGCTGACACTTTTGAGGTTACATCTCTATTCTCTATACAGGTACAATGAAAGGATACACATAGTACCACATCACATACACATAGGTGTTTGATGTAAAATTTATCTTAAGCATATCCACGTCTGTTCCTACAAAGAGTAAATTTAGTTTTAGAAGACTTACGTGTATTCGTTATTAGTACTTTAAATAATAAGAATTAAATTCGTGTGTGGTTATTATAATTCCTTCTTTCATTACAGTCAAAAAACAGGAATTTGTGACTGCCCCGTCTCAGTAAAAATTTACTGTTTAGGGTAAGTCCGGGGTAGTTGGCCATAGTTTTTCTTGAATGCTGTAAAAAAATAATCTTACACATTATTATAAAAATCTGTATTTGTAATTAAACGTTCAACATTAAATTTTGACATTTTAAACAAAAAAGTGACATCTTCCAATTAGATCAACCTTAAAATAATTGTTTTCAAAAAATCACAATTGGCAATCTCTCCCTGGAGATCTGGGTGTGATGGCCAAGTCGTTAGAGGAAAGATGGCCATAGGTTAATTCTAGCTGTAGCATAGTTATTTGGTCTGATTTCCTATTTATTAAAGCGTTTTCGTATTTCTAGACCACATTTGGAACATATGTCTACAAGTTCAATGTAATTTTCATGAGACCAAAATTGCCATACTGTGCACTAAAGCCAGTATTATACATATCCTTTTCGTTTGTCATTGTTTTCTGATTTTTACACGATAATACTATTAATGGGACATCGGCGCTACTTTCAAGTAGCTTTTCTTATAAACGGACTTCAACTGGCTATCTCTCCTTTTTTTGTGGGAGCTAGAAGAGATTACCACACCTAAAATTAAAAAAAATTGAAAGCTCGACCCGTTTGATTTTAAGGATAGAACAATGCGTTACTAATATGCTTAGCAATAAATACAATAATAATCATTATAAATCAAATCTTACTTCACATCCACATGAAACAAGAACTCCTTAGAAAATATTTACACTAGAAAAAACAATTCACAAGCATTTTCCTTACTTTTCGATTTTATTTCACTAATATTGTCGTCGTACCATAGCTCCCACCTGCGACGCGAAGCGAACCGAACAGTAACTAGCAACGTCTAGTCAAATCTTCTATGAAATATTTCGATGGGCCATCTCTACCTTATGGCCAACTACCCCGGAATTACCCTAATGCACTTCTAATATCTAAACAAAAATAATATTCTTAATCTTTAGAAATCCATAATAATGTGAAATATAAATATCATAATGTGTACTTAATAATAATGTAAAATATAAATATTATTCAAATGTAATATTTAATTCTTTGTGACCGCTGTCCACAAAATGTAAGGTGCAGCGGGGCAACCTAGACTGCGGAAAATTAAAACTAATTGAAAATATCTTCCGTGTTTTATATCATTTAGGTACTAGAGTGCCACCTGAAGTCTCATCGTGCAAAAATATATTAGAGCTACCCCATCGAGAGGGGTATCGTTGTTTAGAGCTAGGTGAGTAGATAAATACAGTATTTTTTGTTTAATACAATATTGGAAAAACAAAGGAATGAGAAGCCACTTATAATTAACTGTCCCCTTTAATATCTCATTAAATATTCATCCTAGAGAAAAAGTGTATAGAACCTTTTTTGTAGAGAATTTTATGTAGATTACTTATGTTCTAGAACATTTTTGGCTGTGGGCCACCGTATACGAGCTTTTAACAAAAAATTAAAAACCCCCCTACCCGTTAGCTGCATCCCCACCCACCAGTATTTGTAATATGTTGTTTAGGACATTTTTACTTACAACTATGCTAAAATTCGCTTATACACGAATTATATCCGCCAATTGGCAGTTATTGGTCCCCCTTGGACTACAGAATTATATATTAAATGTCTTTTTTCGACCCAATACCAACAAGGCAAAAATAAGACGGAAAAGACAAAATTTAACCAGCATACAAATTATTCACAAACGTAACCTCCACATTGTGTCCCATCCACATACACTTCTGGACGAAATGCGCAAAACAATACGTCAATAAAAAAAATTCGCTAACACAGTTAATTTGTACCGGTGTACCCTACACGGCTGTGAGGTTAATTTTTCAAACGGGTGACGGCCATATTAATTTTTCCGGAGACAATTCGGCTTCATCATCCGGCCGCTGTGCCTTATCGCAAAGTTTATTTATGGACTTGTCTGAATATTGTAAAGTAACTCTTTTGGATCCCGTGTTATCCCGTGTTATGTTAGTGACTCGAATGTTATTACGGTTTATGGTTTGATAACTTTTATATAGTAGATATATATATTTTTTTTATGTTATAGGGGGCAAACAAGCAGACGGATCGCCTGATGGTAAGCAATTACTGTCGCCCATAAACACCTGCAACATCAGAGGAGTCGCAAGTGCGTTGCCGGCCTTTCAGAAGGGCTCTTTTCTTTCATTTCATGCTTAGGTATATTAACAATGAAAACCTTTCAAGATTTTTTTACCTTAAATAAGAAGAAGATTTGGCAAGACTTACCAAGTGGTACAGGATAAACCTAATGAAGTTTCTCAATACACTCACTTCACTAATGCCAGCACACCGTGATTTGCTCTAAAGCAAACTAAAGCGTAGAATACCGGACTTCAAAGTGTCGAAAGCCATTTTTTAACAATCGCAACTTTCTCCACAACAATGACGGTTTTGTCCACTTGTGCAACAAAACAAACTCTCTCCCACTTTTGCCGTCCCATAACGATAGAAAAAAAACTAAGTACTTAAACTATACTTTACAAAACACAGTAACTGCACAGACAAGCTATCCGATCGGTCGGACCATCATGACGCTACTAAAAACGGTATTTCTTTATCCAGAAATCTCTTAACGAGGTTAGTTTAGGCAAACTTTTGTGATGTGATTTTTTTTGTTCGTTTTATTTGGGTCCATGTGAGTCCGTTTGTATTCCCCTTTAAGAATTCGTAGTGAAGGGTTACGCTGTTCCCGCATATTACTGGTGCGCAGGAGCGAGCGTGACGCAACGATTTTGTTAATGTCTTCATATAGTCGGACCAGAACACGTTTGGAAAATAATTTGAATATCAAAATGCAGATGGCTTCTTTCCGAGCCTCGGAGCGCTGAGCTACAAGTTAATTAAGGTTTGTTCATCAATTCAATTATTTTGAATACCTACGTTCATTTCGCAGATTAAGTTCTAATTTAAATTTAATCATTTTATTCAATAGCCTGTCAATTAAAACTAATATATTTTTTATGAAATACCTACACTATCTACTTAAACTTCTTTTTTGCCTGTTTCAATGATGTACAATTAAAACGTGGGAGCCATGTGTACGGTCAAATAAGTTATATAATATATGCTCCCTGTGATAGTATAGGAAACTTCCACATGATTCCCATAACCAATAGGCACCTAAGTAAATCACAACTACAGAAAACTTGTTATTTTGGAAAGACACTTTATTATGTATTTAATTTCTCCTATCTATCTTCTGCAACAAACAATACAAGCTTCTGCAGTTTAGGCCAGTACCTACATTCGAAAAACCTAGACCCAATGCAATGGACAAAACAAGTCATGGTCACAATGCATAAATCGTTTTCAGTCAAACGCCATATATCCGAATCTGGGACGATGCATTCGTTCAACGAACGGATTCACTGAGCGAAACACCCAAATTTATTGGGTTAGTAGTTGCCGTAGGTCGATAAAACTACCCAGCCAGCAACAACACCCTAACTCTACTAAACTAATCGTTAAAAATACGACTTTACCCATAAAGCAACAGAGCAAACTTTCGCTCGTCGTTCCGTTTAACTGAAAAGAGTAAGCAATACGCAGTCCAATTTTGTGATATCTTTTTCACTCTTTCAGTCTCGGCGACATACGGACGTTATAGTGCCGAATTAGCATATTTATTGCTAGTTACATGACAAAATAAATTTATCTTAGCCCATTGGGCTCGCGTGGAACCATACTTAGTCAGTATTTTAGGGTTGGTTCGTGAGCGGCGAATTAAGAGCTAGCTTGTCATTTGACTTGCAAGTTTAGTGCGTTAATGACTCGTTTGCAATTGGCTTGCATGGCCTTAGTCCCATTATGATATTAGAGATAATGGACTAAGTTACGTTATTTGATTGGCAAATAGTCCAATACGGTTGGTAAGTATCGAAGTATGACTGATCACATTGCTTAGGTTAGGCTAGCTATGCTATTTTCACAAAACAACATCTTTCTCAAATTAATTATAAGGTGTATTCATTTTGGAATGATTTTAGTGATAGATACGATACCTACCTCCCTACTTACGTAGACAACCTCAACAGATTAAAAGTTAATCAGTCACTGAAATATATTTTATGGGTTTATGTCGCATGGCATAATTATAAATTGTCCTATATTTTTTATCGCATAACAAACTTTTGCCTAATAACGTAAGTACAGCATAATTTGTTCTGCTAAAGGAAATAGGTAGCTACTTAGCTAGGAACAGGGAAGCTTTTGGTGTCGGAGGTCGAGATCCACTCGTGGCCGTTGCGCCACATCTTCAGTACAATAGGTAAGTAATATACAACCGAATTGAGAAACTCCTCATTTTTGAAGTCAGTTAATATAACAATAAGGTTATCTAAATTAAGTCTTTCTTTTTACAAGCTTTTATTTAACTTGCACTGTTCATTTGTATGTATGTATGTAACAAGTTGTCAGTTGTCTTAAAAAAATGCAATCAGTTTTTCAGCCACTTGTCGGTATCCGATTGAGCTGAAATTTGACACACTTATGTATGTTCAGTGACAATACAATATTGTGGTACCACTGAGCTGATCTGATACAGGAGACAGAAGGTGGCCCTAGCAACTCTTAAACTACACAAGATATACTCGTCGTGTTTCAGCTCATTATTAGACCCGTCTCAACAAGTGGTTGATGACTGTAAAAAAAAGTCGGAAATAAAATCTTGAACCAAAAACGAAATTTTTGACAAAAACTTTTTTCTTGGAACCCTCATTTGGAGACACGCTCACACTTGGCCCTTTCCGTCGACACATATTGTATCTAAGTACGAGTAGTTTCCGCTTCACGATAGGCGGTTGTGGCCCTAGCTGTAGGGAATCCCGATGATCCATTTTATTTGTTTTCTGTGCGTTTACTTGCTTGTCCCAAGACACATTACGGAAATATGAGAATGTTAATCATTTGTAAAAACAATAATCGTCTGCTTCAAATATATGTAGCTACCTAGGTTAATTAGATTTTGGTTTAGGTTAGGTTTTAAAGTTACATCTTACCTATTTTGCACCATCTACTGTCTACTTACCTACATAATTATATTGTGATGGTTAAATAGGTTAGAGAGACGTGTTTGAATAATAATAATTATAAATTGAGTTAACATACTAGTACTAGTTATTTTGGCGATTCATAGGCATTCAAGTTCCATAAAAACTTAAAATTGCTTGTTTTCCTCCATCCGTAGTAGGTACGATACTCGTAGGTACCTACCGATTTAGTAAATAAATATTCCATACCTGAAACAAAAACAAAACAATCATTAGTATTCATAACAATACTTCGTAAAAATTAAAACATAAATTATAAAATTCACAAAAGGAACAGTTTCAATCCATCAGTATAAATGGGTAGCGCTACCTGCCCTCGCATATACGAAGTCACAAACACATACGCATCGTGAACGCCTCTGACGAAACCGGTCCGAACGCCGACGGCATACGAATCTATTCCTAACAACACATCTTCCGTCTTTCGTCGGCGCCAAAACATCACATAAATTTATCTCGCTCGTGCCCTCCGACGCAACTTCACGGCATACGAGCGCTGACCAATCGGCGCGCGCCGTGCCATCGCCATATTGAGAACCGCGACTGACCTGCCATCTGAACGAACTAATGCGAAAGTAGCGACGCTATGTTTTCCGTATTGTTTTGCGTGATTTTCCTTGATTTTAATGGTTTTTTTGATATATTTTGAGTGAAATCGGTGTCTAGGTGTGTGTATTGGTTTTGAATATCAAAATTTTGATGTTTTTGCGCAAAATGGGTGATGTATCGGTAATGTTATTATTAAAAGGACGCTGCTCCAAGGAGCCCAAAGCTAAGTTCGGATTGTGGAATGTTTTAATATAGAAAAAAAATATTTTTGGTTCCTATAAAATGAGTGCTTGTTTATTTGAAGATAAATGTTCTTTAATTTTGTACATAGTTACTTTTTGTGTAAGTAATTACTATATTTTTCATTTTAGTAACTAAAAGTTTTGAGGTTATTTCCCATACCAACTGATTCTTTAGTACATTTTTGCAATCAAAATAATTTACTTTGTTGGTTAAAAAGTCTATTTGATCATTCATTCATTGATTTTGTTAATATATAACATTATTTTAAGTGTCTTATTGGAAATTACCCAATGAATAGTCTATCAGTGCATTTACCTACTTTTTTAAATATAATAATGCTATGAAATATAGTATAACAGCTATTTATATAGTGAATTACAGTAAAATGTGGGATTTAATAAAAAAAACTGATCACATAAATTTTTGACCGCCATATTTGGACTTTACTTTATTTAACCTAAAACTTACTTTGTTTAAATAGGTATATGCATATAGATAATACTATTATAACAGTTAATAAAACGCTTTTTAATAAAAATAAATCAAGTTCAAATCATATTAAATGATTTTTTAAATCAAGAAACATCTTTCGATGTCAGCCGCCGACGGCGTACCGCGCATGCGTTAAATCAAAACCGCCCTCTTCAGAGACTTGAAGCAGCCATTCGTTATTATTATAGAAATGCCTAACTTTTTACCTATTTCTACAGTAGTTAAAAATGATGGCAGGTAATTCATTACACGCAATTAGTCTAATTTATTAGGTTGATTTATTTATCCATTTTTAAACAAAAGACATCTGCTTATTTATTGGGATGAAAAAAGGAGAATTGCAATAGGTATTAAATAAACATCTTATCTTCTCTTTTTATGTGAACAAACAGGGTTAAAAATATCCGCATTTATTTGCAGTACAGCTACCGCTTTTCCCGCTTAAAGAAAAAGAATAAAGCTACAATTTCATTCAAAAGTTTTTATTAGCAGCACATTTTATTCAAGTCGTCGGGCTAAAATCAAAGGTGCAGATAAAACTTGGAGTGCGCTCGTTGCAATATTGTGGAAGTTGGACGTCTACTGAACTGAAGTGGAATCTTAAATAGGACGTAGGTAGGTACCTACATTGTATAACTGTAGGTACCTACTGAAGAAGTAGCTGCCAAGATAAGCCGCTCAAAAATATCTGACACGAGTGTTTTTACATTTAAGTATGTGGAAACGAAAAAAAATTCGACGAATTGACATCAACCTCCTACTTTTTTGAAGTTGGTTAATAAGGTCAACCGGCAAAGCAATGTAATTAGTTAATGGATTTACGGTACCGGCCAATAACATATGCATTTAAACAATAAAAATCGTCAGAATGTTCTTTAATTTATAATGAGGTGTGACTACATCTTCAGATCGAATTTAAATGGAGTCTTAATACTTAGCACTTACTGATCACTGATGTACTTACATGAAAATCTTTCCGGTAAGTAGTTGAAAAATTAATTCAATAACTACGTAATTTTATTATTGGTCGGTAGTCGGTACTGTATATGCAAGACAGATATTTTTGAGCGGCTTGTCCTGTCAGCTACTTATGCAGCTGACTGTACCTACGATTGCACCTACATATATATACACCTATACAGAATGAAATAATTGCGCAGTAAAGGTTAGGTACCTATCCAGTTTACTCGCCGTTTGCTATAATTTTATGTTGAGCAGAACAAATGTATAATTTCATTATCTCTACATATTTTTTACTAAAATTGCGTTGTTTAATTAGTTAACTAAGTTAATTACACAAAATGTGTTTTTATTATTATATAATTACGGCAATGTATCCGATGATGAGAGTAGGCAACAAAGTGGAATTTCTAAATGAAGCTCCGAAACATAACACTAGTTTCTAATTAAAAATTAGATTAAAAATGGCTACGGAGATTTATATTTAACCTACTTATGTAATTTAAATAACAATAAACATTTAAATAACCCCGCTGAAAGGCATTCGTTAAGCGCTTCCGCACTAGAATTGTAGAGATGCTAACTATTTATACAGTGCACCGCTTGCATTACACAGATAAAATACGCTGCCAAGTTCTTGGGGCAAAAGAAGCGAAACGAAAGGCGAGATTTAGTGTGGAAATTTTGGAAGTAAGCCGGGACTGCGTTTGTGGTGGCTTACATTAATCATGCGATGGAAAAATACCCCCGGCGACTTACGATGGTGTTCCGCTGGCCGCCATGCCGTATTTAGGTACTTTTTTACAAATATTTATATGCTGAATAATCGTTTGTTTCACTGTAGAAGATTGTTTCATCTGCTGGTTTTAAAATAATTATAAGAATGTGGTATTAATTTGTCTTTGTATAACTTGGAGATTATAATAATACATTTGTTGTTTAACTAAGAATAATTAGATTAAAAACAGGTACGCTCAAGTTAAATCCAAATACAAACAAAGCTGTAAATCCGTCCAAAAATTAGCTAAGCACATGTTAAACATTCTAATTTGTATAAACGAGCCGGACCTAAGCCTACTTAAACAAATTTACAGCGATCATTTCTCCTGAAGGTGACCCAAATTACCATGAAAAAAGTTTAACATCCCTTTATTTCAGAACAAACAGAGGCTGTTCGGCGGGAATCCCGTGTAATCCGACCACTTATCACGGGTGCAAAATGCAAATTTCGAGCGGGACCGTGGTACGCAGCATTACGAAAATACCCCGAATAGGTACGTCAGGGATATTGTCAAAGTTCGCCGGCGATATCAAAGGATAAACAGGTTAATCTCCGGTCGAAACTTCTCGCGAGGTGAGCCTACGCTATTAACTCGTGTGTTATGTTTTAAGTGTCTTAGATAAGTTACGATTATGTGATGTTAAGTGAACAATTGAATTAAAGAAAAGTAAATTATTCGTATTCTTTATTAGATATATCTAAAAGTTCACATGATCGTTCAAATAAGCTGTAACGTTAAGTGTTTTTCAGAGACTAACAAAATATCTATTATCATTGTGTTGCTTTTATTTCTTAGCAACAATAAAAGTATTGTAGTAAAACATTTTCTCATATATTAATTAAGTATCAGTAGTTATCTACTTACATATTAATTTGCGATTTTAACAAGTCACATAATCCAATAATCTACGAACCCCAGCGGTTTTCAAAAAATGGTGCTTACAGAGACCTTCTCCTCCATAAGTTTCCCTCGACGCCGAAGTAAAAAGAGGTAACTGATTTTTCACATTCGCCGATAATGAACAAAAGCTAGCGTGCACAAACGCTGTTAGCACTTGCGCACTTTTCAATTCACCCCTTCACGTTTATTGATTGGGTTCTAAGAAAAACTTGGCACGCCTCTATGTCAACACGTGCACGCCCGTGCATTGTAGTCATTACTTGACAGTAATGTTGAAGTTTAACGCCGCCAACTAGCTTAACTCATTAGAGAAATATTTCTTAAAGCTTTTTCTAGCCTACTTCTGACACTCATAGTATTCTGTTTAATGATACAAAACGAAACGCGAACTTATAAAGCATTTAAGCCCACCTGGCTAGGAAAATAATTAAGTAGCGTGTTTATAGCCTTTCTAAAAGGTATTGAAATATTAGCTTTTGGAATATTTTTATTACTTTGATAAAACAAACATAAACAATAGCACATTTGGTTCACTAAATGCTCCGTTCATAAAGGTACTTACGACAGTTCAATTTAAGTTTCCTTTAGGTACAAATGTATGGGCATATGTGAAACAGTGCGATACCCTTTACTCCACGTATTGCGTTGTTTGTTCTCCTATCAAAGTTTAAACGTGATCGTATGAACCTTTCCGAATACCTGCATATTCAATAGGTGTAAATTATTACAAGCCACAAAATTCATTGAGTGTCCCTAGCGTATGACCTGAATTCAAAACGATGTGTCAATTTAAATTTTAAATTAATAAGTTCCACAGTGTTTATATCATGTTTTGTTTATTTAAGAGTAATAAGTTATCGCGAGTTCATAAAAATACTTGTCTTCACGATTGTTTGTTAATATGTAAGTGGAAGATGAAATGCCTATATTTGCAAAAATTTGCATGTTACTATAGGTAATAAATGTATACGTAAATAAGAGATAGTAGTCACTGTAGTAAGATAGTAGATGATGTTAATATAGGTACCTAAATTAAATAAGAGATGGTAAATAAATTTAACTTGCTTTTAGATACCATTAAAGTATAATTACTGCAGTGTATGAATCTGCGTTATGTTTTAATAACATTGAGGTTTTTCAATGTTTGTTGCCAATTTTGACAATTTTAGTGCTTCGTATCAACAATTTCAAAATTTTCTTTTCACAGTTGACATCCAACGGCATCAATAAAATAATATATCTTGGACATTATAAGTGATAACGATATATTTACATTACAAAATTGTATAATGTACTTATAATACGTTTGCTGAGAAAGATATAATAGACAAGTTTTCATGCAACTTATCGCAGTCTGCGCGTAGCCTCGTACCCAGAAGCTTAACACCTGTTTGCGAGCCGCTGTTCGTTTTCAACACCTGCTATCGAGCCGGACTTACCGTGAGTTAATTTTAAATCAAGTTAGTTCAATCGCATTTAGGAAAGAAAAATATGTTTTGTATGTAGAATCTAATTTGATTATTTACGGTACGGTTATAATAAAATCTCGCTATACATCCCAGCTAAGCTACTCGTACCTGCGTTCACTTATTTTTTTTTTTTTTGCTTTTTACGAAGAAATGTAGTAGGTTAATCTAAACATCCGCTAAGCTGTTAATTTGTTAAGCAGTTGTCATTAGGGGGGAAACTGAAAACCAGCGCTGTGTGCAGTCTGTATCCCAGCACACGCTGAGTTCACATCTATTGTCACACTATAATGTGTGTGGTCCTATTTTTGATAGTATTTATGTGAAGTATTTCCTATCTGTGCATTATGTTGTGTGACAAGTTCACATTCTATTATATTCTATTCTACGTTAATTTTGTTAATATATCGATTGGCGTGGATTAGTCTTTTTAAGGCTTCTGAAAAAAACTTCAAATCTTTTTGGTTGCAAAATAACTGTTAGCACAGGTTTTTATCTTTGACACACACATACATACTAACAATCTCTTTGGCACACTAACAATCACGGCTGCTATACACAGTAAGAGATAACAAAAACCCTAATTAGTCTTCCAACACCACTCTAATCCGTCATAACTCAGGCAAATCTCGACTGTTTATGCGATCCAAAATCCCGCCGCTTTCAAAACGAGGCGTTAATAAGATTATAACGTCACATGACCTCCATTTCGCAACTTACAAATTCCATTGCAATGCCATCACAATATTAGTGCGTCTTGCTCACATACGCTTGTCTATGTGCCTACAAAAAAGGGAGCGCTTGAACACAAACGATCTCATTATCATTTCAAAACGTTAAAAACTCGTCCCGTAGTCGGACTCCATGTTGCCGCTTGAACCTGGTGGTTACATACCTATACTAACGAATACGTGCATGTATTACGGAAGTATTAGGTAACTAGCTAGTGAAATGCCGTTATTCTATTTAGTTCACACATAAATCAATACGTTTATTTGAAGCGTAGATAGAAAGATGTTAAAGCACAGGCAAGGTATTAAAGTGTTAAAGTAATGTTAACGGGTCTGAAATGTAGAACTAATTAGGTAAAAAATAATAGGTAGGTAGGTTGTTAACACCATGATTCCAGCAAATAAATTTCATTTCATTTCATTTAAGTATATGGATATTATAGCATAACTTTTATAAGCTTACAATTTAATGGCCGCATTATAAACATAATCTACATAGGTATTCAGATTCAGATTTATTTATATCAAGATAAAAATTACAATATAAATTTTATTAATAAATATTAATTATTTTAAATTTACCGTTTATATAAAAATGTTAGACTCAGTCAGAGTTATTTGTACTTTAATTTGATAGTTCCGCGTTAAAAACGGGTTTATTTATAACATTAATTTTAGGTATTAATAATTTTAGACTTATACACCACACCACTAAGGGATTTTGAAATCCAAACTAATAAAGGAAGATTAAAATATAATGAATATAATGATATTCGATATACCTACACATTCCAATTTCAACAGGTCATTGCAATTATATAAAGAATTATTACTCACAAATGACTCGGAAAACATGTGATTGACAGATGGCTATCTCCCGATGAATAATTAATGAATAATATGATAATTGCATCACTGTTCATTTTAACAGACAATAGTGGGTGTCATATAAATCACAGCTTATCTACTTACGTCAAATTAGATAGGAATGTCCCGATGAAATATTTTATAATAGTTTTAGAATAAAGTTTTAAAATAACAACTAATATATTAAAAATATATTAGAGACAGTTTAAATAGCGGTATATAATGTAGATAACCGACTTTAAAGTAGTAGTTTAATCAATTTTATACATGTTACAATAAATTATTACGTCGTTATTTTTAAAAGTGCCGCTTGCTAGTGCTTGCTTTTTCAATACGACATTGGAAAGTAAACACAAACAGTTTAACCTTTTCCTACTTATCTATTTGTATAGATAGGTAATATAGAAATGAAATAATTCCAGATAGCTGCTAATATCAGATGCTTCACTCTACTTAGAAAAGTAGATGATACGGGAGGAATGAAGCATATCCTCCAGTCCGATCGTATTAACACGATACAATTCCTCCCTCATTATCAGATAATAACAAATCGTTTAAGGGCCTACGTACACACGGGAAATGAGCGAGCGTTAAACCTGCTTATGCGAAAGCACGGGCACACAAATCTACTTAACGTACGCGGGTAATGTACCTAAACGTATTTACAAATTTACAATATTTCTGTTGCGATAAATTGGCCACTAAATTTGGCCTCTTTAGCCCAGGTGAACGCATATCTGCATATTTATGTTGCAGGGAAGCCTCCTTAAGGGGAGCGTCTGGGCTTAAAAATGGAGGGAAATGCTGCGTTTTTTCACCGCAAGTTTTAACAAGATCCGCGTTATTTATACTAGGGAGGGATCTCGGAGATTTATCGTCAAGCGTGACTGATCGGAGGAGTTGGTTTAGAATACGGTTGAGCCGAATTTAAATTGGCTGTTTTATAGGAGATATCAGAAGAGAGCATCTTAGATATCATCAGTCTTCAAAATGAGGTCCCAGTGACTTTGAGCCCCAAGATTACGTTAACTTGAAATACATTCATAATTTATCATGTATGTTCAGTACAGTATCGCCGTTGGTGATATTTGTATAAATATAATATATAGGCACCAAAATAAAATTCAGTAATACAATCTAAAATAATCATCTTTAAACAGAGAATATAAAGAAATTACAGGGTTAAGAGTCCCTCATAAACATTAGACACTGATAAACGCTTATGTCACAACAATTAACTCTTATCATTGGATCGTTCATCAATCACAATTAATGATACAAGCGATCTGTCACATATTTACCTATTTTATACATATTTAGAGAATTTGCCAGTTTATTTTGACCTCTCAAAGCGTTGATTATTCCTTCTAAGTTGTCCAGTAAAGGAAGGGGAGAGACGGGTCAAGTGAGCCTGGTACATTATCGGCATGCGAATCTGTCAAAGGTGAAGAGGGGTCAAAATGATAAGCGGTGCGTTGACAACGTATTGGTATACGAGCCCCAATGCAAAATAGCTCGTCTAGTCGCAATTCTGCATGCGTATTTTTTTTCAAAAACTAGTATTTCTACCCGAATCGACTTTGATGATTAATGGAATACACTAGACGCAATGTCACTAAAGCTAGCTTAGTTTTGAGTTGTACAAAGTGTACATCTCGTTATTTATTTTAAAATAATTTAATTATAAATATTACATCTCACACGCAAATAATTACGTCTGCTTCATATTTAAGGCAAAATAGGTCGTCTATTTAAAATAAAACCTGTTTACCAGGGTTCGTAATATAAAATATTATTTTCAAATTGAATACGGAATATTCTCTGTCATGTAAAATGACAAACCACTATATAAAAGGGCAAATTCAGCCTAATTTTTTATTACTCCAAATCGTTTTTCTATCGAGATGGCACGAGGTAAGCCAGTGACTGAAGAAGTGCGGAAAATTATAATCTCCAGTAACAATAAAGGCAAATCTACGTACCAAATTGCCAAGGACCTTTCTATGCCAAGGTCTACAATCCAAACTATCATCGAGCATCATCGAAAACACGACAAAATTTCTTGTTTAAAGAAATCCGGCCGCCCACGAATTACTACTAAAGCAGAAAACAGGATTCTGAGGAAGATCATCAAGAAAAATCGTCGTGCAAGAGCTGGAGAACTTACGGTACTATGGCGTGACGCAATTAAAAAAAACATTTCAGTGGATACTTGCAAGAGAGTGATGAAGAGGATGGGCTACGGTTTTTACACTGCTAAAGAGAAACCGTTACTTACACAACGGCAGAAAACTAACAGGTTGAAATTCGCCAAAAAGTACAGAAATTGGACCGTCGATCAGTGGCGTAAAATTATATGGAGTGACGAATCTAAATTTGAAGTCACAGTAGGCGATGAACGAAGTAAAGTCATTCGCGAAAAAGGAGAGGCATTTCAAAAAGATTGTCTTAAGCGTAAGGTAAAGTTTCCAGCTTCCTTAATGATTTGGGGCTGCATGTCGGCACAGGGTGTCGGCTGTCTGCAATTTATAGATGGAACCGTCAATGCCGAAAAATACAAAAGCATCTTACAAGAGAGTTTGCTGCCGTCTATACGTAAGTTAAAGTATAAAAATGCGTATACTTTTCAACAAGATGGTGCCTCATGCCATACCGCTAAAGCAACGATGGCGTGGCTGAAAAAGAAAAAAATACCTACCATGTCGTGGCCATCCAGCAGCCCGGACTTGTCTCCCATAGAAACGTTGTGGTGGAAAATGAAGAAGAAGTTGCGAAAGGACCCGTCCAGATCAAAAGCTGATCTTAAAGAGAAACTTACCTGTGTTTGGAATGAAACAACCCCGGAAGAGTGTCGACAGCTGGTAGATACAATGCCGCTCAGAATTAAAGCCGTTTTAGATGCAAAAGGAGACGCCACCAAGTGGTAGACGTTCTAATCTGCGTCGGTAACACTAAAGACGAACTTTTTTGCATTTTAGTACAATTGGTGAAACAATGTTTTTTTTATTACCAAGGAAAGTTCGTTTTTTTTTTCATTGAATAAATAAAATACGATTTATAACTTATACTGTTTTTATATTGCTAATTCTTCCAAACACCTTCGTCCCCCAGAATTTTTAGGTTAACGTTAGTTTAGTACATTTTTTTCCTACCAGACGTACTCATTTGCATTGGGGCTCGTAATTATGATTATTATTTAGAATCCACGCGAATTAAACAAAGAGCATGTTCCGTAAACAATCTTCGGTTTATCAAATTAATTAAAAATGCCGTTATTATAAGATGAACAGCCAAAAACTATAGATATCAGGCTAAAGCATTCCTATCTATAAATAAAAAAAACGATCAAGTGCGAGTCTGACCCGACTCCTAATAATTCAGGAAATATATAATTACATTACTAATTTGAGCGCCTGAATAGCGTAGAATGCCTGATTTATTTAGCACATGACCCGAGTTTACAAAATAAAAATACATGCAAAGGTGATTAAATTACAAACTTATATTTAGTAATTCGACCTATTCCGTGAAGGGAGTTATACTAGAGCTAATTTGCAATGATTTTGAAAATGGAAATTTAAAAAATATATATTTGCAATGTCATGGTAAAAAAACCTTTTTATAATAATAATATTAAATTCATTTATTTCGAATAACTACGATTCATATTTTTACAAAATTCATAAATCAAGTTTTAGAACTACTTAGGTACCGATTATATTAAACTAAAAAACATGTCAAGGATTACCAACTTTTTAGTAATAATAGGGTTTAAAGTCACAACTTTACAAGTCATTGAATGTTGTGACTTTAAACAACGCACTCTA
Source organism: Epiblema foenella (assembly GCA_963556455.1). Classification (NCBI taxonomy): domain Eukaryota; kingdom Metazoa; phylum Arthropoda; class Insecta; order Lepidoptera; family Tortricidae; genus Epiblema; species Epiblema foenella. The sequence continues at coordinate 24,888,559 of OY747098.1, read as the reverse complement.
ACAACTCCATACATTTTACTTGACCCCGGTTCTTAACAAATAGGTAGGTATATATCAAAGCACAATCTATTTAATTTCCTATTTTGAACATTAAAATTATTACGGCTCGATTGGTCAGCAACTTTTGGCTTATATTTATATCGCAAGGGCTTTAGAGGCTGTGGGTCAGTATATTAAGTAACTCTAATCTAAATTGTTTTTCATGCAGTTATGCCTGTAATTGCTATTAGGCGATTGCTAGAACGTAAGGGGCTGAAATGCTTTGAATTGATTGACATAAGTCGTCTTAGTTTGGATATTACTTAACTCTTGTAATACCAGAGTAGAAGCGAAGTCACTCAATTTGCAACTACGATCGTAAAAATAAAAACTAAATAATGCAAACACCTTTTTTATCTTAGCCACTATAAGACTCAAAGTAGTAAATTGTGTAAAATTATGTTTTGTAGCCTCAACTTCACCTTAATGTCATTGTCGCCTCACCATAAGTCCTTATTATATCTTGACCCTGAGATTCGTGACAAATATGTTCATATTCGGAGGTCAGCCTTATACTGGTTCGTCTGAGACGAATTTTCCGTACATCAGCAGGCATTGTTTTCTACATGACTCCGGTTTGGTTCATAAGTCCAACTCCCACCCCCGAAATCATCAATTTGAGGGATGACTTAAGGGATAAAAGGTATCCTACATGTTAATCCAGGCTAAAAACTCTAACCCCGTTATTCATAAACGTCTATCAAACCTATATTAGTTAACTAGCCGCTAAAGTTCGTTTGTCCTTATCTGTCACTTTGACACATGTCCTTGTGAGACAGGACAACAGACATTTTAGCTAGCAGAGGTTTGTTAAGTTATGGGGGTAAGTATACAAAGTTTCATCCTAATCCGTTCAGCCGTTTTTGTATAATTGAGTAACAAACATCCAAAGATCCAAACATATGATCGTATGTATAAATAATATTATGTAGGATATTTTGTATGATTTTATCACAAATATACAGTTTTCAGATTTTTCACTGTACTTGTCATCGGGAAGTACCTATATATTTTGATTCCCTTGAGAGTGTCGAAATATAAGTTTTTTTGCGGCATAAACAGCCGTATATATTTTTTACGTTAACTTAGAAGTTTGAGTTTTTCACAGCTTCAAGGGACTATAGATCTGAGTCTAAGATTTGAATTTCAACTCGATATCTCTACGCGTTCCCGACATAAAGGTTCTTGGCAGACAGATTGACGGACGGACAACAAAGTGATCGTATAAGGGTTCCGTTTTTTACTTTTGAGGTACGGTACCCTAAAAAAAGAGCGATTGAAAAAACATCAAATTACATACATATTAACGATTACATGGGTACAAACAACTGTGTAGTAGATATTTAGAAAACTGTACATGCATACAAGAGTAAAACCGTGGTCAAATACAGTGAGCAATTATTTTCAAAGACAAAGGAAATGCCTATTAAAACTGAGTCCGCAGCGACTAATTATAAGTAAACTCTATTTACCTTCTCGGAAATTACACTGTCAACAAGCTTTCAGTCCAGAAAAATATACGTAATAATAATATTATTTACTGTTCTACGAAGGTTTCATATCTTGCGAATAAGACTTAAAATTATAATGCAAAACTGATAAAACTGTTCAGATTATATAAATTCTGAATTTATATCTTTATTTAGTGCATGCTTTATTAAAAAGACAGACTTAAATTAAACGATGATAAATCTCGAAATTTTATTAACATTTTAGTACAATATACGCATTATGTTCCAAAATATTTCCAAAATCAGACGAAAGAAGCGACAGCCTGTAAGGTACTCATATTGTTATATACCATAAATAAAATCAGTTTATCTGCAGAACTGTAAAGCGAATAAGACATTGGAAAACTTACTTAACATAATGAGCTCCTCGTAAATAATTGTGTGCAGTTTTTTGGCTTAACTCGAGATTTTTCTGGCTAGGCAAGCTCAGACGGAAAAAACTAGCACGGATATTTACTAGGCTTAAATAAAAGTTGTTCTCTTAAAGGAACGCGCTAGTGGTTTGGTGCAGACGCCAACTAAAAGCCTATTTCAGACAAAAACAAAACAAAATTAGCCACCAACAATTTGAAACAATCGACTGCAAACGATATTAAAAATAAAGTGTGCGAACATTGTAATACCATCTTGCTCAGTAAAACAATCGATGCAAAATGCAACACATGTCACTTGTGTCGATATGCGTAAACGATTCCTATGAATTATGTAAAGGCTTCGCCGGCCACGGGTGTTACCCGACAATGAACAAAATGTCCATACAAACGACTAAAAAACAAAGCGAAACAAACAGAACATAACCTAATAACGTCATGTCACGTAACTTCCGAATTGTCCGTTGTTATTCCAAATTCGAACCCAATTTAAACCCCAATGTTGGCAGTTAGAAATTCTATTCGAAATTTGAATTTTAATAAAACAATACCGTGTTCGTGTATTCATGCATCACATCAGGGCTTGTTTGCACGGCCTCTGTGCTCGCAATTTACGTCTCTCGCGGGAGACGAAGAGTAATGTCGACGTGGGGAGAAAAAAAAAGTTCGCTACGAGTTGGTCGACAAGTTCAGCCAATTATAACTGACAAGCGGCGCAGGCGCGGCCGCCTCAATTTCAAGCCTTCGAGCAACAAGCTTTACCGAAGCTACGGAACATGTTTTTTTGTCATTACAAGTCGCGCTAACGAAGCTAGATGCGATTAAAAATGAGAAATTTATTCCATCTTATAATTACCCACGATCATTGATTGCACTAAATTTAAAGGGTAATTCCCTCTGTTACTAGAAACTGTGAGGATTCAAAGAACATTAAATCAAACAAAACATGAAAAGCTACAACCTCAAAATCCAATTTTAATGAATTCTAACATTAATTGTCAGGTATAATCGCATCAAAATGCACCAGTACCTTACTTATAAAGTTGGAAAAATCAAAAAGCCTCGAAATGAATCACGGCGTGCGTTGCCCGTGAAATATTACACCGACACTGGCACCATAAAGCAACGGTGTGGCAGAGGCGATACAACGATAGCGACAGGGCCGACAGACACCACAGACTCGCCTCTCTGATCACCCGCTACAGGCTGATGCGTTATAATATTAGGGCCGGTTGCACCAACTTACGATTACAGACCCATCACCGTTAAATATGGCACCGCCAGCTGTCATCCTATAGAAACTTGTCAAACTTTCTATACAATAAGATTTTAACGAACCCCGCTTACTATTACAGATGGTTTGGTGAAACCCACCCTCAATATCACCATGCACCGAGATATACAATCTACTCGCTTAAGGCCGTACGTACAACGAGGAATATCGTGTTCTTTGAAACGCTATTCTACCCACGAGGAAACAATATGGTTTGATTTTTCAAATACATGATTCTTGACTATATGACTGGTTCTGACAATAGCTGAAACATGAATGCTTAAAATGTTCTCGATAGAAAATAAAAATCCGAAGTCTAGTGTTTATTTTCTTTTTTTTACTCAGACTACAAAAACAACGCATTATTAAACGACATAATCAAGTTAAAATTATGGTATTAATTTACCTCATCTAAACTCTGTCAAAAGGAAATTTTATAAAACTGCACTCAGTCAGATATTTATCGATATTTGTCTAAAAAAGCCATTGTAAATCCCGAAAAGTATTGTATCTCGTTTTATCGCGCGCGAAAGACATAAGCGTGTCTCTTTCACAGGGGCCGAGGCTGGCCGAACCGGCGTCCCCTTAACTTGGTGTTATCCCAATCATATGTCGAAGGAATCCGTGGACCACTTGCTGTCTAATCTCGAAAAAAGACAAAAGTTGCGAGAGAGACTGTCCTCTAGCCTCCAAACCCAGAAAGCAGACAGCTTTTTGTACCGGCTATTGATTTTAAGCGAGGATACCTCATTATAGGTTGTGCAGGTTACTTTTGACGAACTGGTTAACGAAATATGGGCGACGGAAGCTAGCACTAACAACTCAGTAATTTGTAATAACCGACATTTTCTTAAACTGTTAGGAAGGCATAAGTAATCTTTTGACCTTAGCTATCGTCACTATAAGCTAAAACCAAAAAAATCATGCCTTTAACCGCTGAAATAGTTTTTTAGAGACGATCAAATGTTTTATCGGACCTACTACAATCAGAGCAACACAAAAGACGAAAATGAGAGGTAAAGTACAGCATACGTAACGAGCAAAGAAAATGTTGTATAGAAAAAAAATCCCTTTTTTGGTGTGAAATATTGCGTTTATGTACCTACATAGTTGCCGTGCACAATATTCTTTTATTGAAACACGAGAATTCCATTGATATGTTTCAGTTTACATGTGGCCAATAAACAAAAATATATATTTTTGAGAATCTTTATAGCCCCATATCTTTTTATGGTATAATGTTGTATGTTTCGAATAACACGAAATACATCAGCTTCTGTCACTAACATATTGTGTCTTGTATTATCTACGCGATCATTACTCAAAGAGTACATGAAGTAAAATGCAAAATAAAATAATCTTAACATAAAATTAAAGTCAAAACGACGCCTCCTGTATACAACTCCCACATATTTTACTCACCAACACAGCGACGTAATGAAGCAATTATATATCGATATTTTTATGCATAAAATGCTTGGCGGATATCTGGTCGGTCCAACCGCCACGGAACGCAGAAATAAAACAATATAACAAAACCGAGGTTATTGTTGGGCCGCGAGGCGCGGGTGGGTGTGTGCCCGTCTCCGTTATCGAGCTTTTAACCCGACGCGCGACAACTCGCGACATCGACACGATTTATCGCCTCACTAGCCCACTTCTCATTCCTATTTCCCCAATCAAATAGTCCAACAACTGAAATTATTAACGACATTTTGATCAGTTTTATCAATTTCCTTGAATACCGATCTGCCGGATTCGAAGAAAACCTTTAATATATTCCATATAGACCTTTATTTCCCAAGGCGATTATATTAACTTTTAACGAATGTGATTTTCTCATCGTTCGTGACGTTTTCGTTATTAGTTAACACTTTAAAAATGCGGACGTCGCCGCTTCGGCGAACCTTTGAGACGTTAACAGGCGTCCCTGCCACATACTTCACTGCATACAATTACTGCGTGTTGCTCTTTTCTCTCGTGTTGCGGGTGATGTGTGAGAACAGGATGGGAGTTTGGTTCCGTAATGGAGACGTTTTGTCCGAGTGCTTTATGCATGTCGCTGGGACATCGATTGAGCAAGGCCGTTCGTCAAGCGCGCCCTAGTTTATGCCCCTCGAATAAGACTACTTAAGAGCATCGATAGTGTCAGTGTTGTCGCGATCGCGCGGTGGACGTCCCCGCTGGCGGGAATGCCTAAGTGTACGCGTCGTGTCTGATAGTCGACAGCCTTCCTAAATAAAGGATTCCTACGATGTTGTCAAAATAACATCTGGCAGTGCTTAAAGAAACCATACATGGTGCTAATCCCCGTGTCGTGGTGCAGACTGAGGTTCGACTGGTACCACGGGGCACAAGCGGCTTGAGCGATGTCATAAGCACAAAGCAAAAGCTACACTAACTTGCATAAGACATGATTGGACGAACACAAGTTTTTTTGAGTAAAATCTCGTATGGTGAGTACGAGTACGTCAGGCTCGTACTCACTATTCGTCCCGGTACCGCCACACACCGGGTAGAGTCAGTCCGACCAAGGTCGGTCTAGCTGAGTTTCTTGCTGGACTCTTCTCTAGGTTTAGTAAACCAGTGACAAAACCGTTACTCTCCAACCGCGCGCGCACTCCTATCGCTTTATTGGGCCCGGTCTATAAGCCACAGTCAGGTTCAAAAAAAAGCGTCGATAGGTAAACAAACGAGGAATCAAATCGTGTAGTAATTACAGTTTATTAAAAGTGCAATTCTAAAGGTAAATAAAAGTAAAAATTCTAAAAGGAGTACCTAGCACGCTAGTGCATGCCTATACAATAGTTGGGTAAGTTTGTTCAACCCGGCCTTAGTTAACTCGTAGCCTCGGATTTATGTGGCGAACTTTGAACTTAATTCTTTGCCAGTGATACTGACTTCCTTTTTCTGCGACGCGCAATTGTTTTTCTAGGTTTTTATTAATAATGTGGTACTAAACAATATTGAAAATATATATTACTTTTTCGTTACCAATAAACAAACCTACGAAAATACTACAAGTCATCAAACATACCTATGATGCAGGTTTAAAGATATCTAAAAACTTAAAGATAAAAACCGGCCAAATGCGTATCGGATCACGCAATGAAGGGTACCAACAACTATTACTTCGTATTTAAACCCACTAATCCATATAGATTGAATCCAAAAAGATCGTATCTCCATAGGGAACTCACGGCACTTACGAACTATTGTTTGGGCAAGACAGTTTTGGGCAAACTCAAAAACCGTAGAACCTATCTTGTTCAAACCAAAAATCGTTGAAAGTATTTATTAATGTAATATAAACTTCACCGTTTGGAAATCAGAGAGGAGGGACATCTCACCAACGGTTGCCTTAAATGAAAATGTTTTAGACATATCATTTTTAAAGGCCTATCCTTGGATGTATGGAGTGCCCCCCCCCCCCCCCCTAATTTAATATTCTTTAGTAATTTTACATCACTTTTATGTAGCGGTTCATGGAATACACCTTCGTACCAAATTTCATTATTGTAGTGCTTATAATAGTCTCCGAGTAAATGGGCCGTGACATACGGACGGACGGACAGACAATACAGACATGACGCAATAATAAGGGTTCCATTTTCGCCATTTTGGCTACGGAACCCTAAAAAGGACGCAGTTTGACCATAGACAATTGTGACGTCATCACATCAGTCATATTCCCCTACAAATTTCATTTAACCGAGCGTTATGGACGTTTCATAAATAATCGCTGATTTTACAATAATAGGTAACGTATAAGAATTCGTTATCTTAAGACGAGCTAAATAAAGATTATTTTGCTCAACTTAGTGGGAGCACTGCCGTGCCCTCAAATTTGTTTATTTTTCACAATAAGTGACATTTTCAGCGAGTCTTAAATTCGGACATCAAAGCGCCGTAGTTACACATAAATAATGGTACAGGTACAACAGTTATATTTCAACGTCTCTTTGATTTAAACTGGATATTACGATGACAGTTTGTTTTTCACTATTTATTTCGGTCGATATAACAAGAAATAAGTTTTGAGAACTTTGTTTTACATCATTATTGGTAGATTCAATTTTGTTACACAGTAACTACTTGTAAAATTTGGAGTAAGTCAAACCCTATGAGTAGCTCGAATCGAGCCCAAACAACGCCATTATAAAACCCGTGTAAAACGGAACATGAATGGATCGATAATTTATCGTGCCCCGTTAACAGTTAGGCACACTTTCATTCGTTCGGGCCCTGATAAGATGCCCGAATACTGGCTGGACATTTATCTTTAAGATTAATGAGCCAATTTTCTTAGTTGCCCATAAAAAGAATCGCTAGGCCGACCTCGGCCGCCATCACTGTCACTTATGGGTTAACTTTCAGTAGTCCAACGTATAAGTAAGTTTTGTGGATGTCAGGCAAAATATAATTCTTATTGTGTTTAGGTACATTAATGTATATGTGAAAGAAATCAAAATAAACAGGACAATACTTAGGAATATAATAGATATGTAATAAAATATGTTGGCAAGCTTTGTAAATTTTACAGACTGCAAATAAACTACAAATGAGTTCTATGTTTATTATGTAAGTGCATATATTTAAGTGCTACATAGAAGTAATTTCTATATAACCAGTGGCGCCTGACTGACACACATTCGCAGACCTAACATTATCTACAAAATTTATGCATTAAAATGACAGCTACATTATTTACTACACTTAGTACTTGTCAGTAAAAGCTACCTAATACAGACAATTATCTTAATCGCCTGCCTTGTTACATGTATCGCAATTTTAAATAAAATTACCAAGAAAACTGTCACATGAAAACATTTATTTCAACCATTGTCCTTAAGGAAATCAGCAGATAAAGAAGGAAGTAATTTTAAATTCAAAGTAATAATTATACCAGAAAAATTCTTCCCCTGTCCCAAGGGAAGGAAAGAACAAAATGGATTAAAGTGTCAAAGGTGAAATAAAACACTCGGTACTCGAGCAGGTCTGTATAACGTCATTCGGTGAATAACCAAATTCAGGCTGGTTGTTTACTAAATAGCGTATCGCCATTTCGTATATTTTCGTATGTGAGTTTTATTATCTACGGAGCTAAGTTGCTTTTGCAACTAAACGATATTTTACCTACTTTTTATGTACTTGTAGTTTTTCTTTTTTTAGATTACGGTAAAAATTGGGTAGCTAGAGTTCTTTATTCTGATCAATATTTGCACAACTTCCTACAGTGTCCTACAATTTTTTTCCATTGTTGCGACAAAACTTATGGAATTTTCGTAACTCAGTGGATAAAATCCATGAAAAAAAAGAATTTTAGGTTACATAATTTTATGTTTTGTATATAATCAGGAGTTCTTCCAAACTACATATTTTCATCCTATTCAGACGAAAAATAAAAATTGACAACAGTATAAAACCTACATGAGCATCAGAAAATAATCTATCAAGAACCTATGTATAGGTTAGTGACTTCATTTATGTGCAAAATTATTGTTATAGGTACGAATACGAATGGATGTGAGTATCATTCACTTTCATATTCACATTAGACTGACGTTACGTACAACAATATGCCTATCTTAACATTAAAAAAACCGGTCAAGTGCGAGTTCGACTCGCGCACCGAGGGTTCCGTACACATTCCAATCCTGTTAATTCAGGAAAATCTCAACAACATGGTGTAGAAAGTGAACGCCATAGGTACAGCGCCATCTATAGGCGAATGTTATGTAGTAATTTTATATTTTTTCTCGGTAAACATCAGATATAAGGAACCAATTTCAATTTTCTTTTCTTTATTTGAAAAAAGGTACTTTCCGCATAAGTGCGTAGGAATTTATAAAACAAAAATACATGCAAAAGTGATTAAATTACAAACTTAGTATAAAAATGTTTTTTGATAATAAAAAAGGAAAACTATATAGAGCTATAAGTAATTATATTTATCCTGTTATACATTGATATCAATGTCATGTAATATTTTTTTTATTTTTTCCTGGGTAAACTTCAAAGATAAAGGGGGGGGACAATTTTTTTTTACATTTTCCCTTATTAATCGAAAATGACTCAACGTAAAAAAAATTGTTTCAGAACGTGCAACTCAAGCCCTTATGTCACCCCACTTGACATTTCACTAGACTTTCAAATATGGAACATCTGTCATTTTTCACAGAAAATAATAAAAACATTTAAAAAAACATTCTATGCATCTAGGATAGGAGTCTTTATAACTGTTTTAAATTTCAAATCTCAAAGTAGTTCTTGAGATATTTAGCGATGTGACAGGCAGACAGACAGACAAACAAAATGAAACCATAAGGGTTCCTTTCTTACTATTTTGGTACGGAACCCTAAAAAAATTAAAATACGAGTACGTCCGATCCGACTAATGAAAGTATTAAACGAAATCGATGTTAATTTTGCTCAATACCATCAAGGCTTAAAATTGCATGTTAGAGAGTGACAACCGTCACTATGACTGGGTCGTATTAGCATTTAGAACGGTAAGTAAACATAGTAGACGGTTTTGTGAATGGAGCCGTGTTTATGACTCGGTTTATGACTTGTTAAGCGTAAGGATCGCTCGTAAAATTCTTCAAAGCGATTAGTTGGTTCAACATGCTTTTTATAAACGATTTTTTAAACGTTTACGTTTTGTTTATATTGTACCTAAACTGAGCTTTACGAAGTCGTCAAATAAATTTTGTTATGATTCTAATTAGGCAAATTTTTAACACCTTTTTTTACAAGATGAATCATAATCATTACAGAATGTTTCTACTCGTTGTTATAAGACTAAATAACCGGAAACACCGTTTTGGTTTAGGTAGTTTACTAACAAATAATTATTAAAATGATGGAAAAAAAACCGGCCAAGGGCGAGTTGGACTCGCGCACGAAGGGTTCCGTACTAGTATCTATAAAACAGCAAAAATAACTTAACCAAAATTACAGTTAAATCAACCTATCTCAAAAACTATAAGAGATACTTTGATCAAACCAAAAATCGTTGAAAGAGTTAATTAGCATGCATCACCTCTATTTTTTTTAGAATTTTATACCCCGTAGTTATAAAAATAGAGGGGGGGGGACATACTTTTTACGACTTTGAGAGCTGATATCTCAAAAACCGTTCACTTTAAGAAAAATGTTTTTTAGAAAACTTTATATCATTTTAAAAGACCTTTCCATTGATACCCCACACGGGTATGTACATCGAAAAAAAAATTTTCATCCCTCAGTTACATGTATGGGGGGCCCCACCCCCAATTCTTTTTTTTACTATTTAGTGTCATAATTTTGTAGCGGTTCATACAACACATATTCCCATCAAATTTCATCACTGTAGTACTTATAGTTTCCGAGTAAATCGGCTGTGACAGACGGACAGACGGACAGACGGACAGACGGACAGACGGACATGACGAAACTATAAGGGTTCCGTTTTTGCCATTTTGGCTACGGAACCCTAAAAACTAACTCAATTTGTGATGAAGATTATATGATACGAGTAGGTAAATATGTACTTGTAGGTGGTAAAACTGACATGCGTGATATATGTTCCTAAATCTTTTTTGTAGACGATTATAATCGGATGATAAGATATGACATAAAAAATTCAAGTAAAAAAATCGTAGTACGCAATATGTGCGGCGCTTTGTTTTCGCCCACATAAATCGGGCGGTACACGGGCCCGCAACTTATTTTTGTTCGTACCGCGCAGGATAGATGGATCCAATTCCAAATTATGTCTATCTTGGGAATTAACGGGGATTCCAGTTTATCCAAAAAACGTGCGGGTACTCGGGGAGGGAGGGGGGAGTTGGAAGTTATTTTGGAATTATGATTCCGGATGCGTGGCGCGGCGTTCGCGCCTCGTTCAGATGTAATATCGGCCGCTGCAATCGTTTAGGTTGCATCGCGGCGACGGTGCGCTGAAATATTTATTGCCGGTTTCTGCTTGAGAATCGCATAGTGTTTCACTTTTTTGTTAGTTATTTACACTTATACTTATTCTAACCTAATATTACTAATGACGCGGACATCTACACGTTGCGAAATATATACACTTCAAAGCTATGAAAACTGTAGATACCATAATTTTAAAACTATATTGCCTTCAGTGTTTTTTAGATTAAACTCATTGAATTTCTATATTGGTATGGTCCCACACAGTAATAAAAAGTCGTTAACAAAGAATATTGAAATAAATTCTAATTTTTATAGCCCCTAATTGAATATGATGAACTTAGGGACGCATAAAAACGCAGGCAAGAAATGAGACAACAATTTTATAAATTTAAACCCCCGGATTCCAAATCCAATTCCAGTACGTCTGCAAATGAAAACGTCTGGCCAAAAATGCAGGACGTGTGTTTTAATGGGGTGTCACCAGGGTTCTTAAGTATTCCACCGGCCCACCCCATAATACTCTCTCCTTAGTCTGCCACGTCCTCCCCTTGATATATTAGTCCCAGTTCGTCGTACATAATTTTGTAGGGTGGTCGGTTGCTCCCTCACTCCCCCGCGGGCGTACAATACGAAGGTTTTGTTTATTGATGTATAATAAATGTGTTAAAAAATTTAATGCCACTTGTTAAAGTTGCGAATCGACTTGTCTAGTGGAGTGAGGACAGTTATTTCCATCCCTTTGATGTTCAAAGGAAACAAGTGTTCCCGTGTTTGAAATATATGTTCGTACGTCTATTTCTGAACTAACATTTATTCAAACATTGGTTATGAATTATTATGTAAAATAATAACTTGATGTTTTAAAATTAAGATTTTAGATTTTTATTGTTGCTTAATATCTACCTAATTTTGAACTTTTTGTTTGGTGGGTGAGTACATGTCTCTTGGGATTTGATAAAATTTCATATTATGTCGCCCTCTGTTCCGCCTAATTCAGCCTTGTCTAATGTAGGTGTATATTACGGCACCCATACTATTGGTCCTTCGATACCGATACCCACAGGTTACAATGGCGCAGCGCAATCAATATCAGTCCCGTATATGCGGTAAAACTTCATTAGCAATACATCGGAGAGCAATACATCTATCATGGTCACGTGTTGGCTACCCTGTTAGAAGGATCGAATGTGTACCTATTGCTTACCCTACACCCATGGTTATATTATGTCTACGCACTACCTTAAGCAAAATATCTACATATTAGGTATCCGCGGTAAATATTTTGAAGGCTGTGTTGTTTAGACCTTTTCAATACTTAAAGTAAGAAGGTAGGTTAGGTTAGGTTAGGAGCCGGAAGCGGAACCAGATGTTTTAAATTCGGTATATCGGAACCAGAAACGGAATCGGAGCCGGAACTGAAAACGGATGCGGAGCCCGAGTGATAGATGGATAAGATATTAAGGGCAGGGCAAGTCTAAGTCTATACTAAATAAAAATTATAAACCTATTTGTTTTTGATGTATGCCGCTCACCAGGTCTCAGCGGGGAGAACCCGCTGCGCTGCTTTGACATCCGATATAACATCCGTTTTAAAAATAACAGAACCGAAACCGAAACGGATGTTTAAAACCAACCGGAAGTTCCGACTTAACGGAACCGGAAACGGAGCTCTGTTACATCCCTGGTAGGTACCTACTTATAAGAAATTATTCTCGTTTTTTTTATAAATTTAACTTAGAATGAATTTCATGTGGCTGTGTCGTAAAAGTAACATTAATTACGAAAGGGCGAGAAAACCGATATTGGTTCGGATTTTTGTTGTGTCACTAAGAAATACATAATACGATACTAAATTTGGTAATGTAATTAATAAGCACTTTATCGCAAAAACAAGAGGTGATAAATGATTTTAGGAATAATATTTATCGATAATTCTATTCAATTCATTTTATTTTAAGACACATGGACATAATAGGTAGGTACGTAACTGATAAATTTCCATAACCAAACTTTCAATTTATTGAATTAATACGAAGCCAACTTAAATCAAATTGCTTCAGATTTCAATTAATTTACTTTGTATCATGTTAAGATTCCATAAACCGCGTCATATGTATCATCCAAATGAAAATGAATGCGTAGTTTAAGACTTGAACGTTCACCGCAAGACATCCCCGACCCTAACATGTGACATGACAAATAACGCCAATTTAGGGAGAAAACTTGCTTAATTTGACTAATGGAAGACACTAATAAGTAGTTATTGTCTTGGAAAATTAATGGGAGAGACTTATTGCACATTAGATTGGTACTACCTATCTGAGAAAATTTCATCATTAAGAGGACGATACAACTTTCTATAATGTGACTCAAGTAGAGATGAAGTAACCCCTATTATTGTACTTATTTGTGCAATACGTGCATGTAAATTGGCTTTACGAATAAACGAGTATGAGTATATAAGTAATTTTCATCATCAAAATTTGTAGGCCCTGTTTCACAAAATAGCGGCCTCACTCAAACTCCTCAAATCGGAAGGATAATTTTGTTTGAATTTAAAAGTTTTAGGCACCTTAGGAAAGTGCAGAAGCGAGAGGGATAAGTAGCAGTAAACACTATATTGCACAAATCAAGTTCATAGTAGAAACGTAATAATAGATAAGTAAATACATATAATTAAATAAATATGTAAACTAGAATAAGTAAAATACGATATTGAGTCATTAGAAAACAATATGGCGGCGTCGTACGTCACCGCGCCCACAGCCGTCACCGCAAACCCTGCTTTGTTTATGGCGACCCTACGTTGCGAAATGCCTATACATAGCCCATTGTAAGAAACTCACTACACTTCATTATAACTCACGACGGGCAGGACTAGGGTCAGAACGTCAGAAGGCAACCCGTGAGAAGTATTTTATTAAAACAACTTTTGTAGATGACAATATGACCGACTATTTATATATAGGTTGTGTAATACTCCGTGAGGTCAGACGAGAAGCATTTGTGTAAATTCCTTAAGTATTGCTCACAAGTTTCTCATACGTGTGACATTTCTTGAAACAATCCATAGCATAAGCATAATGCCAGGTCAACACTGACGCGTACCTAACCTTTCGATTTGTAGTGTGATTTCGAAAGAAAGACTTATTACAGGGTACCAAGTAAGTGTCGGAAGGGTTAGTCATGCAACCTGTGCTTCTTTGTACCACGTAAGGAACAAACAAGTATGATGGTAACCTGTTAACTCCAGGGTTGACCCATTCTCCTAGCCAACCCGTTAAAAAATACGCTCGTTGAACTTTCCCATCCCATACTGTAGCAACTCGAGAAAGCCGCGGCAGGGTGCTTCCACAGTCGCAGTGCTTCGTTTATTTCAGCAGAATTACACTTGAATGACAAAGAGCCTGAAGTTAGTTAGCAGAACAAGTTACCCGGCTTGCGGCATGCGTGCATAAACCATCGGGGCATCCGATTAAATTATTTAACGTCTTCATTCCCCGTGGTGAGCCGTTGCATGCCGGCATGCGGATGTGGGGGTACATGGACGTTGCGTGTACCCGCGCCTTTATATTTTATAAGGAGGTACATCGAATTTAAATAAGGAATCGCAAGTTCAAATCAGTGTTCTATGTAAGTCTTGTAATATGATTACGTTTTGGTTCTAGACGCTGAGAAAAGTTTGGATTAGGTAGAATGTAAATAATACATACAATAAATAGACTAAAATTAATACACTGTGTTGCCTTAGTTAGACGACCATTTTACTTTAGATGATGAAGATGATGAAGGTTGTGGCCCTGGGTTCGAATCCTGATAAGGGTATTTGTTTATGTACATAATCTATTTATTTATCTATACCTATGTTGTCGTGTCATGCCAAGTTTTGGCTTAGTTTGGGACTAAGTCAATTTGTGTAAGGTTTCATGAAAAAATAAAATTTAGTAACGCCAATCAAACAATGTTTGTGTATTTTCAGATGGAGATTTGTGAAGAGAGGGATACAAGACTGGGAAGCAATGGAATTACGAATGAATAATCATTCCAAGGAGAAATAAACAAAATATAAAGCAGTGAGATCTCCAAAGGGCTACTACACAAGGTAAAACAAATTTATAAATATTAAATCTTAATTAACTCCCAGTAATAAAGCATTGCAATACGTTTAAGAGGGCACTAACTGTAGTAAATATATTAAATATAAAAGATTCCCAGGTAAGTGGGAGAGGCTGCAACTCGCCGATAAGAAGCCCCTACCCGCCCATAGCTTTCGGGGGGCGTCTTAAGAGGCAGCCATACTTCAAATTGCGTTTTACTTAGATATCTAGTTTGATTCATTGCCGCCTTTATTGCATAAAAGGGCTTTGATAACATCGGGACGTTGTGTGACTTACGTTTATAATGGTAAATAAAAATTGGTTGATTCATACATAAATCCATACCTGCAACAAATAAAAATACACAGTGAATTAAGTTCAGTAGTAGTAGTCAGAAGTTGCGTTGTGAATTTTGATTTAAACTTAGTACTAGCGTATACCCAATAGGACATTCAAATGTAACACAACACGTCGAATAGTCATAATCCATAGATTGGAAATATCGCCTGAAGCGAATATCGCGGCAGATTAAACATCCAGAGGCCAAATGAACGCGCGATAATTTACCCGACGACCCCCGCGTATTAGCTGTATCCAACTAATGTCGATATTGTCGATATTCGGCTTTCGATATTCGGCCTTCGGTATTCGGCGTTCGGCGATATTTACGGCACGGCCGACGCATTAGACTGTCCGTTCGTAGGTAAATTAGCACAGATGCTCTGATTCATTCCAAATTGGCTTTTCAGCGTGAAAAACGGACCGTTACGGATCGGTTGAATAGGGTTTAAAACTTAAGAGTATTATTTGCTTTTTTAGTTGCGAGCTGCCGACTAATTTACAATTAACTAGGTAAGAGCGTCGTTGAGGCTTAAGTTTGAATCCCGCGGCGGTCATGGAAAACGTAATTAAGATGTCTTAATTTATATTTAGCTTCTTTGTTTTCCTCGAATATAGAGTTAAAAAAGATTTGTTATCTGTTCTGTATTTATATGCGTATATTAATTAACAACATACACGCGTTTTATAACGGAATTTTACATATTATTGCGAAGACTCTACATATTTATGCGATCTCTGGTCGCACATTATAAACTTTGCAATAAGTTTTTTAACTATCAGCTGCAAGTATACCTACTAAACGAAACAAACACCTATATCACTCCCAGTTATATCGAATGGTATCGCGAGTATCGATTTTGTATCGGTCGCCGCTGTCTATGTGTCTACGTGCTGTACGTGTCTCTGATTTACTGCTGCATTTGAGATGTTTCCAATTTGTTATCTTATATTTACTACCGTAACAACATGAATCCATTCCAATACATAGCAGATATATATTAAAGACAAAGTTAATCTTTCAGTTTCTATACATCATTGAATGAAGTATGTCTCGTATGTAAAGAAAATCACCTATTTGTGATATTTAAGTAATTTTCATTCGAATTACTTTTCTTGTGTAGCTAATATTCAGTTAGTGAATGCATGAGTAGTAATAGTAAGATCGTTCCTTCCACAAAAGCGCCTCACTTGAACTAATCATAAGATATAAAAGCAGTATAGTAAATGAACGATCTTAACTTTTATTGCCACTTCACTTGCTACCTTGAGTAACGCCTTGGCTTAGAACATTTACTAAACAAATCATTTTCGGTAAAGAATACTGGTTATAAATTGCACTTGCAATTAAATACCGTGTAATGGTGTCGAGGCGTCGAGATCGTTGGTAGCGGCCCGCCTCGATGGGTATCAGACTTGACGCATGCTAGGCGTTAGACCGGCCGCACGTGCGCGACTGGCACGATCTAGTCCATGGTCTTTCATACCCTACAGGGTACACGAACCCCCCAGGGATATACCATAGCATTTCGTTGATCAAGAGTACCGCTTGCAGTCCCTTGGCCGGTTTCGTACCGTTTGCAGTCCCGGGGCCGGTCTCTGTAAAAAGTCCCTGAGAATCCTGGACTTTTCGACCAGTTCCGGAATTGCAAACTCTAATCAAGAGGTTCGCAGCATTCCAGATAGAATGACAGTAGTGCGTGGAATTATATAAAAAAACTGATAAGAGCCTGGTCTATCCTAAGCTCTCTGCATTATTTAACGGGTAACTGATCTAAATCTGAGTTGGGTAAACAATAGTCCGTTCATTGGGTTCTACCGCACTCATCTGTTTATTCGGTCAATGGTCAGTATGTTTTTTGTTTGCGTTATTCTCTAAATGTTGGTGTTAAAAGTAGCTATATTAAAAATGAGACAACACAAGATAGTTTTGGTAGTTCAATGTTATACAACTATAAAGTCCACCATTTGGTCGCATAAAGAAAACTGCGGTCGCCGTTTACAACCGGTGCCAAATACATATATGCGACTAGCAAATTAAGCAGTATCGCGTATTTTTAATCGATTTCAAACATGAAAGAGTACGAAAATTCGAAACTCAACCTCAAACCTCTGTACGAAACTACTATTAATATGTAGAAAATAGTTAACGGGCTATTTACCTCGAACCAAACAGATCTCATGACAGTAAGGCTGAAAAATGACTAAAAACTATCACCTCATCCTAGTATGAATACATATTAGAATAGATTAGGACTCTCTCCTTCATATTAGAAGAGACGGGAACTCTTTAACCGTGCCGGGTGCGACCGGCCTTCCGATGACTATCATGGGCTGGGCCTTAACGCGTGCTGCGCTGCGCGATAAAGAACGGTTGTCTGTGAATTTGTGTGAATTATTAACTACTAAGTGCTTGTTTTAAATTGGTCGTATAATCTGATTTGTTCAACGCCTAACCAATATTTATAGGTAGCTTATTACTTAGAAGCTAACCATAAAGTAGCTGTAAAAGTGGGCTCAATCAGGAGGGTCTTATTAATACCGACCCGTTGTGGTCACGAAGGAGATTAATAGGATATTTAACTAGTCATTGTTGGGCTTTATTAAGTTCTGAACTTAAAGGCTTATTTAGATGATGTATCTTTAGAGCTGCAACATTATAAGATACTGGTGTTAGTAGAATATTAGATTCGTTCATGAATGTGTAGTCGTGTTGCCGTTCATTTAAAATTCAGAAGGTTAAGTAGCTTTTTCTCCGAGTTTAAGAACTCTTTAAGGTAAGAAAATGTATTGAGAGCTTTCTTAATAAAATAAAATAAATTATGAATGTTAATATTCAAATCACTGTTCTGGGTTTTTTTTATACAACGCCAGTGGCAAACAAGCGTACGGTCTACCTGATGGTAAGCGGCCACCGCAGCCTATAGACGCCCGCAACTCCAAAAGAGTCACGAACGCGTTGCCGACCCGTTATAAAATTTGAGAATTCACTGTGTTGACAGCAAAAGGGACCAATTTAGATCCCTCGCTCTCAACACAGTGCATCCTCGGGAGCTCTGGCAACCTTGCTCACCTCCAGGAACACAACACTACATACTCAATTAAAATGTGACAGCACACATTACGAGCTACCAGGATATTGTGGTTGTCCGTTATTTTTAATGAACTGCAAATGATAGTAGCAAATTCGCAAATGTTGCATTTTCCAGTAATGACCAGGATAAACTATCTTTAGTATAAATAATCCGTGCCAAAGGGTGGTTCGATGCGCCGGCATTGCAAATCAAGCCCTCCCCACCCCCCACTACCGCGAGCTGTCGACGGTAAATAAAGTTCACGTTTTAACAATAAAATGCATTTTCCGCAAATGCTCCCAGTAAATTATTGTTCGGGCTTTACGAGTTTAAAATTATTATGAGCACGTGAAATTTTCGATCTCGATAATGCACTATTTTCGATACATTCATTAAAATCGTTAACTACTGATTTTATTGTTCGCTAGTGCCTGATGCTAACGCCCAAAGCATTTATACCTATTTATCACAATTATTCCTATACCTCAGTGTAGGTATACTAACATAAATATTAAGCTTATAAAGTTAATCTACACTGCGTAACCACTCATCGATATATTAACCCTCCTTACAAGAAACATGTGAGTGGGCAACACTAACATTAATGTAGTTAAGGGGGACATTTTTTACAGATTTACCAAAACGCCCTGCCGCATCCGGCGCCCTAAAAATAACACGTCACGTACCGACCCTAAAAATACTTATAAAACATTTCCCGGAGGAAAAACATTGTTTTATTACCAACAAAAATAGATCACGCGGCTGATGGAAAACCAATGGCGAGCGAGCACAGATGGCGACGCGAGCGCCGAGATAGCACAAATATGAATTACGGCATTCGATATTTGTCACTTGAATTATAACTCCCGGCGGAACCCCGGATGGGCGAAATTGCCACTCGCACCTCGTTTGTCGATGATCTACTTTTTTTCGACCAACTCGAATATTTTCTACTGCCGTCCCGTTTGTCGCGTGATTTTTCGACCAGCCCGAATATTTCCTGCCGTACCGTTGTTCCGCTGAGTAATGCGAACACACGTTTTCGTGTTCTAATTTTAACTCGCTAAGGTATTTTTCATACGGAATTATTAGGTGTCACGCTAACGACCAAAGATTGTATTTACTTATCAACCTATAGTGACAGAAATAGCTTTCCTCAATTACGTAGAAAAGACATAAAGTTTACATTATCAATGAATTCTAATAATTAATTCATAATTATTTGCATTTCCATACTCACATCCGCCATACTAAATTCATTAACTGACACCCGCCAATGGTCAACAGTACCTAACATCAGGCTATTTGTTTTGTTTTAGCCTAATACTGCTGCCAATCGCCACCACCCGGAAGCAATAAGTAAATAAAGCTTATAATAACGGACAGTTACACGGAGGAAACCAATTTGGGAGGTATTTGTAAGTGTCAAATATGTTTGTGCGCACCTATTTATTACGAGCATCCCTCACGTACGAGTAAATAACGGAGACACTGCAATAAAGTGAAAAGAGATACCCGAAAAGTACGGGGAACTGCGCCTTAACAGCGTGGCAGAGCAAAATGAAAATGACCCCTAATTTAAAGGCGCTAGAGTTGTTATTGTATTGTAGAATTTGTCGAATAAACTCTTCAGCGTTAAGGCGGGTTATACAAGTGGAAAACTCGATGCGCCACGTGCGAATGATTCATGGCCGTCCCTTAATTAAAGAAGATTTTAATTGTATCGGATGTCTGTGAAAGCGAAAATAATGCACTCCTAAATTGGGGTTGGAATTCGGAAATTTATACTGACTCCGTGGAAATATTGCTTTGCGTGTTTAGCCTGCGGATCCAATCTGGCGATGGCGGACCTTTGTTAGGTAGGTATTTGGAATAGGAAGTGGAATTGGATTTCATTTCAAAGTAACCTACACGGTATGCTTGTATAACTAACAAATTTAAAATAGATTCAAACAGTTCAAACAGTGTGCTTACCTAAATTCATGTTGAGTTTTACTAATAATAAAATGAAATTTGTAAAAAAACCTGTGACATCAAATAATTTAATAGAAGTTTTTACATAACATTTGACATTTAACATTGTGCAATACGAAACATCTTTGGCTGTATTTTAGCAACTTACACTATTATTGCTGCTAAACGCGAGTGAGCCTAAATACCCTCACTTTTTGCAAAATCCCCATTTTCCTTGACTTAAAACGCCCTAAATCCAGTAAATTCATTTCCTTTATATAAAGCCAAGCTGCCGCCGACTTCAATATCTTTCTTAATTACAAAAGCCTTTGTTGGACGTATCTGATCTATGTAAACATTGCAGGGAATGTTTTAAATGGGAACAACACGTTCCGCTTCGAATAAGCAAAACTCCTTTAATGAAAGAATACCTAAGGGTTGGGTGCCGGCGACACTACTTAATTGCTTCTGTTAATTGCAATCTTGCAGTTAACTAAAAGGGTTAGTTATTTATGCCAGATATTTTGATAGATTATAGAGTACAAAGAATTTGTATACTCTACGCCTACATTATAATACCTGACTGATACTTAATTATTGATACGGTTAAATTTTAATTTTAAATTTTAGTAGAAAAAATATGTATAAAGCAATATAACGGGATTGAATAATATGCCACAGAATAATCACAATTGTAATACACAATTAGTAACCCAGCCGGGCACCGCGCTAACCATCAAAATTGCAACGCATTCAACAAATTCACACGAATGCATTCTGCATTCCGAACACTACTCATTCCGGCATTCAGCGATGAATTTCCGAAGCAAAACCGATGACGGAAGCAGTTTAACGATGCAGCAGAGCTCAGCGCACTTCATTTCCGAAGCAAAATGATGACGGGAATCGGGAAGCAGTGTAACGAACCTGTAAAGCCGAGCGTACTTCATTTGCTGAACAATGGGGCCCGGTCCCAGAGCCACGACACTGGATAAATTCACTCGCTCCAGCTCCCGGAAAATTGGGTGAAATCGATTTAAATATCTCGAATGTGACGGCTTATCTAGATCGAAGTTAACCCATAGAGGCGACCTACTGTGAATAGCGCTGAATTTACGAGCTCTCAATGCGAATGGCAGAGTTAAGAGTGTTTAGTGACTGATGACTCGACGATCGGTAAGGCTAAGGAACGTTTCAACCGCCCCTTCCCGTACGTTACCAAATTCCGTAACGTACGGGAAGGGACGATTGAATAGCTCTATGGCCACCACCCGGTACATTCCAATATTTCTTTGAATTATTTCAAATAGAATTACCTACTTCATACATAGGTATCAATTTGCATTCTAAATTCTTACATTAAGGCCTCGAGTTGTATTACTTCCCCAAAAAAGCACTTAATGTAAACACCTTTGAAAGTCTACTTCTAATGAATTAAATCGCCAACTCCTTTCTTAGTGGGCAATCAAGAAGTGCCAATTAAGAAAGTGTGGATCTGAGCCCGCGGGATCTAGATAGGGGCCTATAGGTAGGATTGTCCCTCTTGCCCGGACAACACGCGACCAGATTCATCTACACTTTAGTTCAGCATTCTAATTAAAGAAAAACCGTCTATTATAACTTAGCACTTTATTATCAGTGTAACAAAAGGTCTGCTCAGATCAAAAGTAAAGATATCTAAAACATAACAAGCGTGCGTTTACAATTTAATTATATAAAGAAAACTAATTTTCAGCTAGATATATTATTTTTCCTCAACAGTTTTGACATTGATAACTATGTATTAGTTGTTCTAGTCTATATAAAATTGTATAAATAAGCTAAAAAGTACACTCTGACCCTCAAGTCTCCTTTACACTGCATCATAGAATTTATCAGGTACTACAAATTATCAATCAGGACTAAATCGCATCGCCAATTTTGTTAGCCCCCAAAGACCCCAAAGCAAGTGAAGCCTGCTTAACTTAATCTAATAGAATCACCTCGGATTGCTTTCCGATATTTACCGATTTTTCCCCTCGAGCCGAGATTTGGGAACGGTACTCGAAACAGGCGTGTACCGGTAAACTGTAACGGTCTATAGGGTCGAGGGGTAGGTACATAACCTGTCTAATTAACAATTTAGTAGAATGCTTTTCTGAATTCAGTTCTTTTATTTATTAATTTATTGTAGTGTAATACACTTCTATCCCTCAGTAGCAAACCATTTCAGTTGAAGAAAAAAAATTGACACCTGACAACGAAATGGGCATACGGCAGATGGACACGCACACATTAAAGAAATTAATCGTTCGTAAATACGCTATGTTTTCACAACGCGCAATTTTTTTACAGCAAAACTAACCCCAAGACATAGTTGTCGCGATATTCGAGGAGTCTTAAATAAATAAAGAGAAATAATTCAATTGTACACAGTAAGTTTATTGGATTGATCATGCGCAAATATTTATCGATGGGGTCGGTAGATAGGGTCACAATTTATTGTAAAGCAAAAACAGTCGTACGTAGGTAAGTTGACAAAATGACTGTAGCAATCAGACAAATTGGCTCCGGCCCTAACCGAATTAATATACGAAGGTTTTCTCAGAGCAACCACTTTGATAAGAAAATATTGGGGAAAGAGCTCATACGGCTGCCGATTTAGATTATTTATTACAAGGAATATATCCAGACTGTCTCGTAGGTCGTACGCGACTGTCTTTTAGGGCAAAGTATTTTAATAATAATTTATTGTGTGCAAGTTTCTTTCATCGCGTTTTTTATAATGTGCTATATAAGGTAGGTATACGTATTGATGCACTTAGATTTAAAATATTAAAGCATATAATTTTCTCAAATAAAGACGACATTCCATTTCTTCAAGAAATGCCGTACATCCTCCCTACATGCGCGTGAATAAATATCGTACAAATCCACCTTTACTTTAGCATAAGCAGTAGCTATGGGGAAGAATTGCGTTTTTGCGTCATTCCGAGTAAACGATGCTTAAGGAATTTATTTGGGGAGGAATTGAGTTTAAGATATGTTTCTCGTAGATAACTTAGGTTATTCACTATACAACATTAGCTAGTTATTAGGATTATGCCAAAGACGTTTAGAAAATAACAGAAGTGATACTCGCTTCAGTTTGTACCAAAGTAAAGATTACCTACTCATACGAATAGGCAATGGTAGCTAATTATATTAAATAATCCATTATTATTCTAATTACATGCTCCTCTTGCACAATAAAAAACAGGTATACAGTTAGTGTGCGGACACAAAATGCATACTATTTATATAGCATTTATAACATGTTTCCTCATTTCTGTTCCTGCACCACAATAGCGTTTAAACTTTTCATGATTCCATTCTCATACCCCCTCTTCGATGTCTCTGGCATTCTAATTTTATAAGACAGTTGGATACAATACGGCTCTGTTGGAATACCGACACCGTGAGACACGAAATGATATCCTTTTTACTCAAAATCGTTAATTTATTCCTATGACACATTTTTTTTTCTAAATACCCTAAACCAAAATACGCATGCAAGCAGCATGCCATAAACAACATCTGCTCGGGTTCTGATCTCCGTTCCGGAAAAACTGATTATCTAATTAGAAGAAAGCCTCCGCTTCTTAAATGCGGGCTAATCACGAATTAATGAGAGCTTGTACCCTGGTGTCGCAGCGATGATAATTCCTCCCTGCTGCGCTAAGAACCTCATCAATTATGGTGGAGCCCCCCGGGCCCTTAGGTTGCACCCCTTTGTGATAAGCTAGTCGCAATAGATAGGCACTCCAAATTCGAACAATAACATCTCAATCGACCGGAATGATCGGCACGAATCACATGAATATTGTTATCTTCCAAAGCTAGCTTTAAACTTTTCAATATTGGACTTGTGAGGCTTAGTTTCAGGGTCACACAAACCAAAAATCAACTGTTGGGCAAGTATAATTTTCAGTAATCCATTAAATTAATAACATTTTTCAATGGTATCACGTTTTGAACGCTTATTTCCCTCTAGTTATTTTCACTCGAGTAATAATGACAATAATGTCTCTATCGTGTCGTTCCTCTGTCATTCGTCTGGATCTGGAATAATACGTGTTACCCAAACATTGTAACTTAAGCTATAATTCTATACGAAACCGAAATGACTGAAGCAGAGTTAACAATTTGCCAAGTATTGGCTTTCGGAATGAACAGCCGCGGTAACAAATGGCCCTTAAACAGTTGTTGCAGCACCTAACGCTTCCGCTCCCAAGCCGCACTTTGATTTGTGGTTCCGTTCGGCTAACTTACGTCTTTGACGCTTAGGGACATTCCCTCGTACCATATGCTAAGGATAATCTCTATCAAAATCAAAGTCCCTTATACGTTAGCTCTGAAATTAGAATCAGCCTGTGGATAGGAATATTTTTAACAGTACTAAAAAACAACAAGCAGAATATTATTTAGCGCAGTCTACAATTTGAATGAGATCCTAAACGGGGTCTTTGTTGTTATGCCATGAATATAAATCGTGATAAATTCCACGCGGCAAGGCGGAGGGGCGGGAGGCGCAGCCTCAAGGGCTTTTCTTAAAAATAACTTTTGTCAGGGCAATTCGGAGGAGAGCCACGATTTATGGAAAGGTGGTGTCACCCCGGTAATTAGTTTTTAACTAGTTCTGATAAGGGTCCGCTGTGTTTTATGCGCGAACAGACAATTTAAATAATGTCCCGGCTTAAGGATGAGTCAAATTTACAACTGCGGTCACGAGCCAGCAAATCTGCGTGACCGAAAAGTAAACAAACTTAAACGGCCGATTTTATAACAAGCCATTCGTCAAAACAAAGCGTTTCCGAGCAATTGTCCTGGAATGTCACAATGTTGTTATTCTTTCCATATTTCGCGCGTTTGCGGGCCTTCATATCACATGGGCATATGATTTATGTCCGGAGAGCAAAAAAAAGAAAGTTCTCAGAAGAAACTTCTTTTATTCTCGGAGAAAGTTGCGTAAAAAACTGGAGGCGCTTAGAAAAAAGCAATTTTCTAGCTCAGGTGTGTAAGATGTTCTTTATCTAACTTTGCATCCGAACCGCTTTGTTTATGGCAGCACATTTTTTCGAAGTTTTGAACATTTTATTACACTGTACCGTGAAAACGGAGTGAGGAGCGCTTTTTATTACTGATGCCGTTGCGTTACGCACCTTTTTAAAAGCCGACTTTGCAAAGGAATATGACGTTTTATGAGTATTGCGCAACGGGAACTGCTACCTGTCTTTTGTGTTTCTGTTTACCGTTACGTAACAAAATTGATAATGAAATCTCAGTAACAATAGCCTAATATATTTTAAAGCTAAAACATGTTTGAAACGGCACCCTTTTAATGAACACCGAAAATATAATTTGAAAATACTCTTTATGGCCAGCATAATGTAGCCAAGTGGGCCAAAAAATGGCTGTCACCGTCTGGCGTACTGCATTAGCATGAAGGGTGTGAGGCAAGGAGGCTTTATCAGGAGGGCCTTTCCTGAGGGAGGGCCAAATAATGCGATATTGCTCGTTTGTGCGAGCTCCTATTTATCTATTAAAAAACGCGAGATTTACGCGAGAATATAGGAAACTTTTGCAAGTTTATGTTGTTCCGCCGCTCTGGGCTAATATAAAAGATTGATGCGTGTTATTTAAGTCTCGCGGAGTCTATATTGGGGAAGTTTTTTACGCTGTCTCGTCACTTTATAACTACAAACTAGAATATACACAAGGCATCGCTTGAGGATATAATCGTTTTATAGACTAGCAACTTTTAGTTTCAACATCCGGTTCTAACTGACAACTTATCAAGCGTAAGTTTAACAACCTCATTTCCACCGAATAATTGCAACGCCTAAACGCTTAAGAAAATTCTATTAAGCCCGCTCCATTTTATCATATAGACGTTAGTATTACAAAAGCCGCGTTGTCAGATCGGCTAGTCACGACGCGGCGTGAATACCCAGACTGCTGTCGATCTCAGGCTGACAGCCTGACCAGAATGCAAGCGCGCCGGTCACTGGACTCCTGAAGGACGCATGTTACATGCATGAGACACTGAGAAATCACTGATTAACACTATATACCTACAGCTACTATATACCTACTAGTTGAGACCCCGGACTATTTTTTACTCGTACCATTCGAACCAGTTTTTAGAGACCGTCAAATGTTTGTATGGAACTAACTACAATTAGGGCAATACAAAAGACGACAATAAGAGGCAATGTACAGTTGACGAGCACTGACAACGCTCAATACTGATTGACAGCCAGCTGTGACGTTACACATTCGGAGCCCCGTACTACCGTTTGTATGGAAAAAAGGGGTAATTGGTCCGTTTTGGTCGTGGAATATTGTGACATAGTTGCCATACATTTTCTTTTTTATTGAAACATGAAATTCTGTTGGTAACATAATTTGTAAATCAATCATAATTTCTGACGTGTAATGTATTTGATCGATTGCAAATAAATGAGTATGAGTACCCGTCAATTTTTTTTGTGGCCTAATGACTGTTCCGCTGCTGAGCAAAGGCCTCGCCCCAGTTTTCCAGGCATCCCTATTGAGCGCTTCTTCCTCCCAATTGCGGGCAAATGCATCCAGATCATCCCGCCGCCTCCGTCTGGGCCTGGTCCGTCAGCGTCGCCCGTCATGTGGCACTTGACAGGCGACGCTGACGTGATGTTGGCACTTGCTAACTACATTAGCCCACCTAACTGGATGCATGCTACAGACGTGGCCGTGGCCGGCACAATCCCACTTGAGCCTGGCAGTTTTTGGACAGTAAATAATTTACATTTGGACTATATAAAAAAAAATGCAAATCTTCGTAGTTCCATCTTTTTATGAATATGTTTAATTTGTCTAATTTAATATTTATTGTAATAATTTGGTGGTTTTCTACCCATAATATGTTATAAATTGTAACATGAGTTATCTATATAGGTACCCTATTGGTAAATCTATGTATCTATTGGGATGATAAAATGAGCGATAGATATCACACAAAAGATAGATATATAATGAAAAATAGAAATAGTTTTATCTATAGCAAGTATTGCAAATACTAAACATTGATTAAAAGGGTTTTTAATGAAGAGCCTTATAAAAATAGCCGATGATCACGAGGCATATTTACCACACTTAATTATTAGGTAGGTAAGTATAACTAACTGTTGTCAAAATATCAAGTAGGTATCCCCGAGGCATTGTTCACTGGTGACAAATAATACCGGATAATACCACACTATCGTGTGTCCGACCGAATTTAGCACAGAGCCGAGCCAATATTCTATACGCTAATATTAAAAGGACGTATGTACCTCCCAACGCAGTCACTACAACGTCCTTTTGAACTACAAAGTCCTTCCTGATAATAAACATGCATCACAGCCTACAATAATACCTAGCTATTATATCTGTATCGACTAAATTGGTGTAATTTAGACACTTGATATAGGCTAAAGTTAGAACACTTTTAAATCAAGATTTCCGTGCGATTCAGGTCACTTGATGTTACTTTTATGATCGTCAATTAGTTCATTCACAATTACGCAATGACATTTTGTTTTAAACCTTAATAATATTTTTATATTTATTAAAATAGAACCCTATACCTAGTAATAAAATTGCGCGACGTTGATATTTCAGTCTCCAAGTGTCCACTGAAGACATGTACCTACCTAAGAATTACAACACAGAGCCCATTACATCACGAAATAAGTCTTTCACTTTCGAACGAGTGCCTCAATATGCTTCAACTTCAAGCTGTTTAAAAGACAATTGAATTCTTCACGAGTTTTATACACCCATATTTATCATGAATCTTCCAAACTATTTATCAACGTTATATGTACCTACCTTTTATGTATGCACTAAACAAAATCGTATGATGTTTCGTACATAAGCCCCGAAAAACTCATTGTACGAGCCGCGGGATTCGAACCTAACCCATGATCGCCGATTTGACAGCATGTCGGAACAATCACTTACTACTTACTACCTTTAAACTTAACACTTTCATAACATTCCCGACCTAGTTATCCAACTAAACTGCAAACAGTATCTCAACTTGTAAAGATCATTGCGAGAGGAGCTCTCCGCAAGCTAATAAATAATACCAGCATGAGTTAGGACCACCTAGAGAGTTTGTTTACTGCGGAACAGCGCCGTATTGTGGCCACCTACGCCATACATTTTACTCGGCAAATTGCTCAGTTCCCTGTCTAATAACCCCTTAATGAACGGAGATTCGCGTTTGCCTAATAGGAATTTATTATTTTATGATGTTAGTGCGTACACATTTCGTAGCCTAAATGATTCATGACAGAGTTGTTAGGTACTCAAGTAGATAATTTCCTTTGTCACCACACGTTTATTTACATTAGTAGTTTGATATTAATAATTGCTACTAATATTTTTGCAATTAGAGTGTGAAAATTACAGAAATAAACTCAACACGGCCAAATCTTATACATCGAAGTAAAAAATGATCTCAGTCACAATTCTATTTCTTAGTTTGTAAATAACCGTACTCGTAGAAGTTGGAGTATCATACCTACAACATTCCATCTTAGGTTATATATAAACTCAATACTAATCGAACTACTTTATCCACTCTTACCGGCTCCGGCTATTATCGAAAGCGAACGTACCTGTAATAAGAACAAAACCATTAGACAACGCAACAGCTTCACGGGATTCTACTATTTCATAATCAACAAGTATGGTTGGACAGATTAGTACCAATTGCTTGACTTGAACTAATAAATCTGCCTTTCAAATTGAATAAAACTACGCCCCTCTAATTACATAATAGTGTTTAATTATCACATTTAAATAATGAATTCAGACTGGAGCACGCGACTCGCCCGCCATTCACAAAACTTCGTTAATGGCTCATTTGAATACAATCTAGACACATCAATGTTCTAACCCACTAGAACGTGTTATTATGTCGTTGGAGATCACTCAACCGTGTGTAGACATAGTAACTTAACACACTATGTTGTACGTCTCATATTGAGGACGCACGTGCCACGCGCTTGTCACTATAACCATAAAGACTAATTTTGATTAATATCCGCGCGCTCTCAAAAGAGAACGTATAGATACTAAGTACTATAGGTATTCAATGGTTATGACAGTTTAAATTAACTATCTGAATAATTAGGTCTGTTTCGCGTTCGACGGGGTCAAGGGGAACTAAATTACTATACCTATATCCTAGAACTTAATGAAAGGTATAATTTATAATATCTGTTTTGCTGGCCAGACAACGTCGCCGATAAGTTTGTCAATCGGTAAAGCGTATTGGAATTCTACCAAAATATGCGCAGAACATCATGGTCATATATAACGGCCGTAAGTAATAAGGTAGATTTTTTCAATGTAGGCTTTATAACAAACGTGTCACGGTTGAAATTTGATTGCTTTTGTCTATCGAGTCTATCAATTTATTGGAGTTTACTTTTAGGCGCTCTACCGGTATTTGTGGCGAGTCCGTCAGCTATTGAAGATAATAATAGAACTGAACTTATTTCATGGCCAAGCATTGCTATAATTCAAATAGTTTATCAGGCATTCGATTTGGTAAAATATAGGTAAATCCGAAAAAATCGCTCAGCTCTGGCCCATCGTTCACATGTGAGCCGCGTCACGTAAACATAAAGTTCGAACTTTGGCATACTACGATAAATCAAGGGGCGTTATACGCCATGTTTCATGAGCTCACGCCGTCTCTTTCACTCTAACATACATTGCTGTGTTCGCTTCTCGCTCTATTGCTGAGCCAGGGACCCGAGGGGACCGGGGGAGGAGGCAGCTGTCTAGCCGTGACGTATTACCAGACCGCCGGTCGGTCAGGTCAGTACGTTAACTCTAGTGTGAAACGTTTTCTTTTTCTTATTTAAACAAAATGAAAAAGGTAAAGTTTTTTTTTTTAAATATGAACAAGGCTAGTGATGCGATAGTGAGCATCGACATCTCATTAATTGACAGAAGACATCATTACAACCTACCTATATGTCGCTTGTCGCTGTCGAGTACTTAATGCAAATCGTTAGTTCGATTCTAGAATAGACAATGCGAGGAGAAGTTTATGAGACCACCCACACATCCGCGTGTTATATGTGGGGTCGCGATCACATAGCCGAGAATATTTTAGCTTGCAATTACTATGTAAGGAGCGACTTACTCATGGTTTTAACTGTTCGTTAATCGAGGCAAACATTTTAAAATACTCAAGAATCTAGAACAGTGGCGCGAATATCTTTAGAATCATCCGTTTATTTTATATTCATTAGCATTATACTACCTTAATCCTGCACATGTATCTCTGATTTCACTTAAGTTAAAATTAGGTAAGTACCTATCTATTTTTTTAAATGAATTATGTTGTTTATGTTTATTCAAACCGGTTTAATAAGTTATATACTTACCAGTTATATATACTCACAGGTTGTTTTTAGTAAACAAAATCATCAATTTATAAGTACTCGTCAAGAACAGCTTCGCGTATTTGCTCCTGTGATAGGTAAGTTCCACTTTAGATAACCGGCAACTGAACATTAAACTGGAACTAAAAGCTACCTCAGAGGTGCTCTCTAGTCGGGTGTAAATGAATGGTGGTTAGCACGTGATTAGACCACCAATTAATTCAACCGCCAATAAATATTATGCGCATTTCATTTATACGGCTAAGACTGGGGTGATTAAATCGTGAATCGGTAGATAAATATGCATAAATCTAACTTTTAAAAAGTCTAGACGGAAGTTTTGCGATAATCAGAAACCAGTTGGATTACTTTGAAACAGTTTGGGGCCGGTACTTATTCAAACAAGCCCATTCTTTGTGTTCTTATTTGTATTTACTAATTCGTCGGCCGTTAAAGTATCACGCCCTTGTTGGACACCTCATTCGGCGGCTATAAATATCGTCGTTATCTCTCGATATCAACCGGCACTTCTCCACGCGACCTACCCCAGCTCTAATGAATTACACAATGAACTCTCATCTAAATACAGAAAAAAGCTTTTAAAGGCATATATCAAAAATGCCCACAAAAGCCTACTAAGACAGGACCCACAGATTTATTACTTTCCTTTTGTTAAACACGTAATCTCCACGTGGAGCCGCGATATAAAAGGTATACCTAAATGAAAATAAATGTAGTTACTCATTCTGTTGCCTACCTATTTACATTGTGTCCGGGCATAAATTTGTCTCTGTTTAAAAGTAATCTATTTTGAAAATTACCCGTTAAATCACATTAGGACAGATAACATGTTTTTTGGGGTATGTGGTCGACAAAAAAATGTTTGTCGGCCGGAGTGGCCGAGATTTGTTGCCTTCAGGGTGGTACCTCCGTCAATGGCGTGCAAGCATGTGGACATAGATTCCAGTTTCCACACACCGAAGTAGGTAGGTACATTAGGCGACTCCATGAAAAAAACAAAATTGTTTTTGGAGCCATTTATTTCACAATTTGGCCGGTCACAAAATATTTCCCTAGTAAATCATTGCTATCGAAGTAGGTATATGTGGGTGAGTATCGAATTTAAATTAATTGATGATTATTTATCGTCCATGTTTCGGACATCGATACGTCGCCTCATGTCGTGCCAGCGGGCCATTTTCGGCAGTTTCCGGGTCTATCCGTCTATAGGTATGTTTGTTTGCCTAATTTATATGCGTGACGGTCCCTTTTTATTGGAAAACAAAACAGCTGCGCGGATTACCATTTCGTTGACAAATAATTTAAAACAACAATTTATTTTTATTACGTAACAAAAAAAAGAATGTACCTTCCAAATAAATGATAGGACTTATGTAACCTATGCTTTAAATGTTCTTTGTTAAACGAGAACCATGTTTTGTCTGGCTAAAACCTCGTTAAAGTCCTGAAACACATATCTAAATTAAACAAATTCGCAACCCCAAGGTACTAGTACAATAAAATAATAAAAGCCGGCGGCCAACAAATAGGTATTAGGGATGCGAGAGACTCGATATGCAACATTGCAATCATTCTTGTACA
Organism: Epiblema foenella; assembly: GCA_963556455.1. Taxonomy (NCBI): domain Eukaryota; kingdom Metazoa; phylum Arthropoda; class Insecta; order Lepidoptera; family Tortricidae; genus Epiblema; species Epiblema foenella. The sequence goes on along the minus strand of OY747098.1, from coordinate 24,855,935 downwards.
CTAACTAGGTACCTACATGTAAATACTGGTGTTACATTCAATTTTATATTCATTATTACATACCTTACCAATTCATCGTCACACACAGGACAGGAGAAGAATATCGTAGACGATTATGGTCGGATAACACTTTATTTGACCTTCAATCCGGTTTAATATATCTCACACAGGTTGTACCACGCTAACTCGACAAGACAAAACGAATGAAAGAAGCCCTGGGCGATATTTCACCCGCAGATCCGTAGATGCTGACACGATCACGAGACACCTACGGATCGTGACAAACAAATCCTTGACGAAAAATAAATACCTAAATATAAAAATAAATAAAATTAATAATTACTAAAAAGTAGGTATCTATTTATACAATAAGAATAATAATAATAATTTTAAATGTAAGTATATATTTATTCTATAAGTTTTTTGTTACAGATCAAGTCCCTATACTGTATCAGAAAAAATTGATGTATTGCATAGCTGAGCAATAAAAAGCCTACTGCGTTTTGGTCTGTTGTATTTGTTTTGTTCTTCCTTAGTAATAAATGACTTATATTCTCAGTTAGTTTGTAAGTTTAACCATTATTAGGGTTTATCGATACGTGACATGGCGATTAGCGCATCACTAGCTCTCGGGTGCGAGCCAACAAATCATACAGATAGCATCTTCTACAAATTTGAATCGGATCTTATTTATGATTTGCCTTTTTCACGGCTGCGTTTTGGGGAAAACTCGAACATTAATCAAAGATAAATAAATGGTTATTGGGCTTTAAACCTATCTACCTAATCGGTACCTATTGTGAAAGCTATACCATTAAGTAAACCAGTGTCTAAACGGAAACCTATTTGATGTAATTTAAAAACCAAGTTTAAATATCGCATTGGAAATTGTCAAGAAACATCCAATTAGTAATGAAAATTAAATATAATTGGAAAATCAGAAAGTTCCCACGATATTCAGTTCATTATCCATAACAACATAATAATCATAACAAAAGCATGTACGAACCACCGTACTTGGTTAAACAGCAATCGCATAAACAAACCCCAACAATAAAGCCAAATAAACGCTCGAGCACGCCATCGAATCGCACCTTGAATCGCACATAAAAAGCCCATGAACACCGGTCGAATTGAATAGAGCGCCACTCGACAGGAGCATCCAAATATTGCATTCCTAACCGTACTCGGTCGGGTAATATCGAGCACAAGAGTAGAGTTCGTTAGAGCCCATAAAATCGTTTACGAGCTGCCGAAGAGCCCTCTTCAATAAACGTGCCATAAAAGTTCGGTTACTCGACGCTAGATGGCGACACTAGTGGCCACTTGAAGCCGTTGCGACGATTTTACTGCCACCTATGGAGCTTTTTAAGCGTTTAAAGACGGGGAGAAAGGGATGGTGCGTGCTTCTCGCTTTAGCGGGATTGCAGTGAAGTTTGCAAGGAAGCGCTTTCGGAAGGCCATGAGGCAAGAGGTGAATTGGTGATTTTTCTAGTTTTTATTATTTAATTTTTGCAGATGAGACCACGCAATTAGTTTTTTGCGTTGATCGTAATTATTCCTATTACCGACGTCGGTGCGTCAGATCACGTGATTTGAGTTTAAAGATTTATTTCAGTGGTGTTTGCGTATTAATAAACAATAATTCCGGTTTCGAATCCCAGTCAGAGCAAATATTTGTGTGATGAGCACGAATATTTGTTTTTGAGTCTTGGATGTTCTCTATGTATTTATGCATTAATATATATATTGAATATATCGTCGACTCGAATGACTTAGATGTTAGAGTACTAAATACAAGCTTCATATTAGTTTTTCCATATCCCAGTTAGTCGATTTTAGGAGGTTAAGAGTTATGTGCTCCCTCTTGCATAAGCAAAGCTAACTAAATATTTAAGCTCTACTCGGATAATCGAATGGGATAGGTAATATTTTGAAACGGACTTAGGTTTAAAAATAAAGGCCCTAGGGGAATAAAATCATAGTTTTCACCCTGGAATCACCAATGGCCGGTTTCATGAGGATTAGGCTCGAGGCACACACGAGGTGGTCTCATTAGAGGACGCATGTGATACTCTTGCGCTTCTCACACTGATTATGGCTGTGCCGGAGTCACGATCCACGATTTGCTTGGACTGCTAAACGCTCGAGTGCAGGGCGTTAATTCAGTTCATCCCTTTCATATCCTAAGAACATTTTAATTTGCTAGCCGCGCTCTTTCTATAAACACTATAAACTAGATTCGTGTGTAAAGAATGAACTGATGGATTTTAAGCCACAAACAAAATTATAGCTTTGGACAGAATAGGTACTTACTGGCTTATGGACTGATCTTAGTATTATGGCATCGTTGCTTTATGTAGAGTGAGAGTGACTGACTCTTTATTGCACATAGGGGCATATTTACCCTAGGGCCATCCAGGTCGTGGCCTGGGGCGCATTTTGTTTTGGTTAAGGTGCCATTCAACCAACTTTCCCTTCTCACCTTTTTTATTTTTTCTTGTCAATCTCAATTAAAAATTAACCTAAAGAAACAAGAACTAGCAGTAATTTGGTCGTAAACACGCTTGTACTCGTAAGTTAAGTTTCGTCAATACCTACGGAGCGCGTGTCTGTAAGTAAGTAACTTTTTTTACTCCACCATGAATTCGACAATATCCAGCCGGCTGGAATACTAAAATACTGTCCAAGATACCGTCCAGCCCAGTGTGCCTCTGTTTTGTTAGATTGGCAACGGTTATAATCAAAAGAAATCGGTCGGCTCGGGTGGGCTAGTTTTAGGTTTTGACTATTTTGTTATCTGTGCGTGTGCACTATGCAGTCTGTCAGTTCTGTCACAGTAGAAAGTGTAGAGTAGAGTATCTATAAAAAAATTGAAACTTAATTGCCACGTATTTGTATGTGTTGTCAGTGTTGCAAACTCTCCTGATCTACTACTTTATTCTATATATACCTATATTATTTTATATCAGGCTTACCCAGTTATCGCTCTTCCGCACAAGCTGTCACCCCCTTAATGGATGATTTCTTGATAAAAGGTATCCTATGTCGTTCCTCGGGACTAAAACTACCTCCATACTAAATTTGATCTCAATCGGTTCAGTGGTTTAAGAGTGAAAGATATAACAGACAAACAGACCCACGTTTCTAATAAGTTTTAATAAGTATTAGTATGGATTGTTGAGACAAGTCAATAGTGGTAGTTTTACAAATTTAAGAAAACAATACAATTCATACTTCCTTAGATATTCACCAACAATTGTGAACCTTATGGTGTCAACACCAAAATTTATTTACATATTTCCCCAAATTCATAAAACTCAAGTTTAAGAGAGAGCCTAATGTATACCCATACCCATACAGCATTAATCAGGTAGAACTAATAATTAATCAACAACCGAAATTTTAAGCCGATAATTTATAGACAAAGAACTAAAGAGACGGTCGTGTTCACAAAATAAATCTCAATAAAATTGATCTCATCTTAAATAACATCATCTTGGCTGGAGTTCGACGGCTGTAGCGTCAGCGCGTCAGTGACCTAATACTAAATTAACTATTACCTGTTATTTAATAGATGGTATCTGGGAAACCGAGCTTTGCTCGGCTTTGTTCGTGTTGAATAAAACGATTTTCCCGGAAATGAGACCCAGCTATATCGCTTTATTTTTTTCCTTAACCTATTGGGTATCGAATATTTCATTAGAATATTGTCATTAAATTACTTACAAAAAAACATATTGATATAATACGAGTCTTGCCGTTTTAATAATAAGATACATACTATACGTGATTTCTCTGCTGGCAGATTCGGGGAGTAGTGAAGTGTCTGTTTCGTAAATTAAATATTTGTATTATGTATACGTCTGTTTATAATTATTTATATCAAAAATTCGTATATTAAGATGAGTAAATGTAATTAATTTTGAGTTTCGTTTAGTAGTTAGTTCCACCGCCAACATTTTTTCTACTTCGCCTTAAGGTTAACTGGTAGAGAATGCCATACGGCATTAATTACGTCTTTTGTACGATTAGATTTCTTTTATGCAATAAATAAATACTACCTTATTCAAAAACTTAAAATATCTATAATTTTGTCTCTTACTTATCTGTGTCTGTCTCTATCTTGCGAACACAAATGTATTCCTTATCAGTTAAAATACGCTCATCTATTTAGGTCATTTTCTGTCTGAATTGGCACGTAACTTAACATTTTCTCAATGTTACTATCTAGAACAGGACTACTGCGACCTTATGATATACGTAAACTTTTAATGTATTTTATGGATTTTTCATTAAGAAATATCGTCTCAAACATCACTCCCAAATCGACCATTTTCTAGCATAAACTTGTTTTTTCCGCTTAAATTCTATTACAGACAATAAAATCAAAAACCGGCCAAGTGCGTGTCGGACCACGCACAATGAAGGGTTTCATACCAACACCTACTAGTCCACATTTAAAATCATTATCCAATACATTGAATCTAAGAGTCGTATCTTCATAGGGAACTCACGGCTCTTACGGCCTTTTATTTGGGCAAGACAGTTTTTAAGCGAAAATTCAAAAACCGTAAAACCTATATAGTTCAAACCAAAAATCGTTGAAAGTATTTACTAATCACACCACCTCAATTTTTTTCAGAATTTTCAACTTTATAGTTTGGAAATTAGAGAAGGCGTGGGGGGCGGGGGGGGGGGGGCCCTTTCTTTGACTTTGACAGCTAATATCTCACCAACGGTTGACTTAAATGGACAAGTTTTTTAGAAACCTCCATATCATTTTTAAAGGCCTATCCATCGATAGGTACCCACGTACACGACTATGTGCGTTGAAATCTTTTTTTTCATCCACAGGTTACATGTATGGAGAACCTCCCCTAATTTAATATTTTTTTGTAATTTTACATCACTTTTATGTAGCGGTTCATAGAATACACCTTCCTACTTCCTACCAAATTTCATAATTGTAGTGCTTATAGTCTCCGAGTAAATCGGCTGTGACATACGGACGGACGGACGGACAGTCATGATGAATCTATATAAGGGTTAATATGGGTTTCGTTTTTGCCATTTTGGCTACGGAACCCTAAAAATGGCCATGTTACTATCTAAAACTTTAATAAAATCATAGTATTCTTTAATCACTTTATTGGTATTATCAATACTTTTGTCATAATTTGACATCAAAACGTTTTAAAACTTATAAGGCCTCTTAAAGTGACAGATAAAGACCAGTGAACTTTAACGGCATTTTAATTAAAATAGGTTTAGAAACATAGGAAGGACCAGTAAATGATATGAGTGCCAACGGGCAGAAACGACGATTCCGCTGCGGAGAAATATAATACGTAGTTTATTTGTAAAATTATGATGTACGTATAGTGGATATAATAAATGATGAAGAAATGACAATTTTCCATCCGTAATCGTAGGAAATTTACGAAGCATAGGTATAAATAGAAAATTGTCTGTCTTCGTCATCAGCTCATGCAAAGAAGTATGTACTTCAAATTCTGCCATCAGTATCCACAGGTCTCGTGGACAAGGTATATTGAGATTGGTCACACGCATCCCTCCTAATGCGGATTATATGGGCAGAAAGCTTGTAAACTCTCGTCTTATCTCGTCCCAACTTCCGTTGTCCAGCCTCCAGTCACCATCTAATATAGGTACGTGTTCTCTTCAGGGTACTCAAAATATCTCACATGACAATGCCTTGCCAGTAGAGTCGTGTTCAGTTAATGATGAACACCTTGTTCGTTCCAATATATCTGACGGCGTCTGCTCATACCTACCCGAAGTAGTCATTTTCCTTTTCACCTAGAGCAACGCGTACTAGTTAAATATAAGCACTCCGATCAATTAGGTAACATCCAATAGTTATCGTTTTATTTATAACTCACTTTTCACTCTACGAGTACCTAACTGCAGCTGGTTTTATTGTAGATACTGATTTCTTAATATAGGTGAGTAGATTTTAATTATCTCAATACTACTTTATTATAAACTAGCTTTTGCCCGCGACTTCGTCCGCGTAAACCCTCCCTATTTGATCCTTTCGAGATAAAAAGTATCCTATATGTTAATTCAGGCTATATACTCGGTGCATACCAAGTTTCATCATAATCCGTTAAGCCGTTTTTGTGTTATTGAGTAACAAACATGTAGACATCCAAACTTTCGCAATTATAATATAGGATTACAAAAAAATGCATTCATATTCGTTTATCTCAGTCACTCACATCTCTGGGTGTAGGGGAGAAATTTCATCTTTTTTCAAATAACAGACGTTTGTTAACTTGTGTGGTCAAGCGTGTAAAAACTAAAAGTACCTAAGTTAGTTTTATTAACTAAGAAGCCAATAAATGTTGATCCCAATCAATACGTACCGTTTTATGCGGACGCTACCCGCCCAAACCGGTTTCCCCTGTATACCTTACATACTAAACGTATTGTTATCTCTGTTCAGCATACCTCAGATTGTTTTGCATTTAATTATATAAACTGTAAATAAATGCAACAATTTACGAACTGCCAAACAACCCTAATTTGTATTTTTTACTAACCCGAGTTTGACAAATTGCTAATTTTCGAAGCGTTAAATGGTTCTCAAGTTTATTTATCTTCCCCCGGGTAAAGATTTTTACATTGAAAGTTTGTTATTTTTTATTGCATTAATTAGTTACACACAGGTTGCGTAATGTCCATAATTACGATAGACCTTCTATTGGATAACCCTGCTTGTCGCTCCTGAATGTTCAAATAGTACTTAAATTACTTACCGGCTTTTTTAATAATTTTTATTTATAATAACATTAACTCGAAATGCCATGAAAATCCCTTTCGGAATTTGGCAAGAGTAAGGTCACCAAATGTACCAAATGAAGTATGACCACTAAAACCTAGTAGCATTTAACTATTGCGGTGTGTCTGATAGTGACCTTTAAAATAAATTGCTAGTAAATGATGGCAATTTGACCGCTCCTCGAACCATATGCGAAGGTTATAAATAACATAATGAGTTCAATTATCCGCCATCTTTAGAATGCAGTTCGGCGTTTGCACGGCGAAGGTAAAAGCGATCAGTTGGAATGAACAGAACAAATGCGTGAGAGTGAAATGGGAAATATTTATCGGTATATTCTGTTTAGGCAAAAAACATATTTGAATATCCTAACAGTGTTGTATCAAGAGCTTGATCAATAAGTACTTATAATATACCATAAACTTTCCATAACATTCACGTAGTCTTGGTTTGTAGGTATTCAAAAATCTAAGTAAATTTTCCATAGCAAAATCAGCATTAAAGCAGGTTTGTTAACACTCTCGAACAATTCTTTAAACATTAATCCAATATCGTTGAGGCCTCTTAAAACTTATCCGAATTAAAGTCAATTAAAATTATTAACTACCGGTTAACCATACCTCGTTATTATTTCCCTAATAACACCCAGAACCTTCGGAAACAATGAAGTTCCCTCAGACTTCAGATGCCAGCTATCTCTCGTATCTACACGCGAACAGACAGGCGGACAGACAGCAATATTTTGCACAATTATGTAGATAGTTATCGTGTAGCAAAGTCGAGGCTTTTACCCGCATATGACGCATCCAACCTAGATTCGTAAGATTTATGGTTGTTATGAGCAGGTAAGTCCAATTCTGATTTCTGCTGGATACTTGCAATTTAACGCAAATATTTTGATAATACTTACATGTAATTGAGAAGGGCTTACATAATTAATGGTGTACTTGTACTTACAAGACTAAAGATCAAGGCAGCAATTTACTATACGATGTCAGCCAGAAGCAAACACCATATTTGTCAATATTTGGCTTGGTTTAAATAAAAAAGGTTAAGGTCTGGTACTCGTATTATTTCCACGTTTGGCTCAGCCTAGTGACAGGTGTAAACCACAAAGAAATTAAAGTTCAAATTCCTTTTTTAAACATGTCAAGACGGCAAGTCCCGCGGTGGTCCGATGGAGCGCGATGCCTCGCCTCGCGGGGCGTCGGCTCGTTGTAACTCATTTTGCATCGTTGTTTATTGAAAATTAATTGTGTGAAAACACCACACCGGCTATCTGTTATCAGCAACTGTAAATACCAGTGCCTTCGGAGTACTTAACTGGTTAAACTTCTATTTTGAGGCGTGAAATGGGATTGGGAATCGTAAGCATTTTCAAGAAGAACGTTTGATATGTCATCTCTCAACCATCATTTGAATATTTGAGAAAAACATCAATTTTTGTATACTAATCATGAAATAAAATAAATTCTTGATTTGTCGATGTTACTGAAGGATGATAAAATTCACTCAAAAAACTTAGTTGGTACTAAAGATAAAAAACGTGCTAACTATGACAAGCAATTGTACATATAAACTTATAAAGGTTATCTGAACACGTTAGCAAAATTTCAATGATGACCATAAATATGGTTAGGTATACATGAGCAGGCTTACAGGTTGGAGTTACTAAGCACTCATAATTTTGTATTCAACGAAGTTAAAAGCCTTTCAGATAGGAATCAACCGCGTAAGAGCAGATGGGCATAATGATACGTTCAGGCATTCAGCGTTTTTGAGCAATCGTGTACATATTAACACTTCAGACGGCACTCAGCTTGAAATAAAGAAATGAGTTAGCCTTAAAACGCAGTCGCGAACGTGAAAATAACCTTTATTGATTTGATTCGAATAATTCCAAAATCGAGACCGGATCAACCCCTGTGGCCAAAATTTCCCCTTTTATTTTACCGTCTGATCATTCCGTGAAACATTATCTCCCAACATCTATAATAACAACGTTTACTTTTATTTTTACATCCACCGTGTTGCAAAATATCATAAGAGAGATGGTCCGATTATACCTTAGATGTCAAATCTAAGAATAGTCGTAACATGACATGCCCTTTATAACCAAAATAAACCAATTGGTAACACGTTAAAGTCTATACTCCAATAAATAACGTCTGATTTATGAAAATTTATCATACATATACTCTTGAGGTTTAATTTTGAAATGATCTTCATAAGTACAGAAAGTGAATAACTGGATAATCGATGTCGCCGGATTTGAGACCTTGTGTTTTATGGGATAGGAAAAATTTTTGCACGTAAGAAGAGGTAAAGAAGACATTTTTGCGGTGTGAGGCTAGAAGTGTGTCTGTGTATTGTTTTGATAAGCTGCAGTACGGGTTCGCGAGATTTATTACTGGTATGATTTAATGCGAATAAACTACTCGCCTTGCGGTCGCTGCATTGATGAATGCGCCGCGTCTAGCGCTCACCTATATTCTACAATTTATTAGGGCTAATTACCTCATCTATCATTAAACTAATAACCCTTTCAATAACCTTTGTGCGTCTACTTTAAATAAGTACTATCCAATGACAGTTCTTATAAACTACGATCCGCTAAATACCCGAGCGGGTTATTAACGTGTTCCCCATATGTCAATCAAACAATTAAATTCAATTATTTTTACTACAGATCGTAACTTTGAAGTTAACCAACATTATTTAAGCATCCGGATTTTTTTCAACAATATAATGGGTATGTGCCGCGTTCTTTAAACATCAGTTAGTAATTATTGCAAGTCCTGAATGAAATTATAATAGCAGCTTGTGGGTCGTTATTTCTAGATTGGCAACCCTGTCCCTCGAGGGCCAACGGGGACGTTGTATCGCGGCGCCTGCGCAGGCTCGCCCGCTGAGCTTGGGCAGAATTAACGAGGAAACTTGCAACACTTACGTTACTTTGATCTGTGGTCGTTGGATTCGAATATAAAATTTACTGAGACCTATTCGAAAAACAGGAAAAACTCATTTTATTATAACACATGTAAGATTAAAATGATTAGCCGTATTAACATTTGGCTAAAAGGTTTGTGGTAAAGTGATGTGATTTAATATTACTTAGGTATTTCTTTGCTTGATTTATTATCTCGTTCATGATTGTTTTAATATAAATGTGCCGTATACATATCCCAAAAGTGCAAACTTGCACAGTTGCGTACAGTGTATCCCAAAAGTACACAGTTGTATACGCTATTTCAGTAACACATTGAATTCTTTACACGTCGGCATGGCAACTACATCAATAACAGCCTAATAAAATCTGTTACACAACTATAAGTGATCCAGGCGACTGACACGGTCGTTGTAATTCGCCCGCTCCGTGTTCGCTTGAAACGATATAAATCAAATGCAGTTGGTAGAGATTTGCATGTCACAACTGTTAAATTTACTGCAGTGGCAAGGTCGGTCCTCGGTCTTGGCTGATAGCGCTGTTACGTTAACAATAGGTACCAGTTGTATACGTAAACCTACAGCTGTTAAAAGATTTGTAAAGATACTGCTTCACTTCCTTAAGTTATGCGATGTACATATTTTACCGGATGCCTCTTAAAAAATACTAGACATAAACTACTTATTTCATCCCTTAAAAATTATACAAAATTATCTAGTATTACCTTTTATGGTGTTACAATTAAAAAGTAGGCGTCGGATGAGAGGATGACGATACATTGTATTTATCTAGAATGTGTTTTTAAAATAGTTACAAGTATAATTTATTTAACAATCCACACGTGACTCTACTTACAGTGAAATAAAACCGTAAAAAATTAACTTAACAACATTCTAAAACGCAGAAATAACTACGAGTCATTTGGGACTTATGCTGTTTTTCTAGAGTTGGTGGATACAGGTTTTTAAATGCATGTAACTGAAGGTAACAATTAGGGTGGCCGGTAAATCAACATTAGGTCTAGGTACGGGAAATTACGATTACCGTCGATCGATCAGTTGGTTTGGTCGCCTGGACTAAAATATAAAAGCCACTATTCCGGTACAACGATTAGAGTAATAAATCCAGACAAAGATATAGCAGTACCTATATATTACAGAGTTGTGTTCACTAGGTCTACAATCCCTAATTGTCACAGATTTTAATTAAGATAAGTAATTTGACACGGTTCGACTCCTCGAGTTACGTTGAGCAAAACACATTAAAATGCTTTACAATGGTTAAAATCATGTTACTAAAATGTATAATCCTATCTATTCGCTTAGCCTCCCTCAATCCTCAAAAAAAATAGCCCTACACCTATTACCAGAAAAACGATAGGAGCACTTAAGGATAATAATATAATAATTCATATGAGAATAACCCTTTATCAAGCGGCTGTGGCGATGTTAGCAAATTGTGCTGCGCCCAGAGTGGATACTGGCATGATACACGCCACGTATTATCATACTGTCGAACGGTGTCAAAATGCATAAGGTACGAGGTTTTTATCTTGTGTAATAGGTACATCAAATTGAAAGAAAAACTTAGTTGAAAGCGTTATAACAAAGAGATTACATACTTGCATATGAATGGAAACTAATAGAACAATGTCTAGTCTGCATTAAGTATGAATGCTAGGTATAGAGTCAAGTCCGTGAAAATTACTACATTTTTATTCTACTTTAAAACATGAAATCATGAAAGCATAATAAAAATTAAATGTGCTATAAGTTATAAATGTATTAAATTTTATTAGGTGGCCATTAATAATATAAATCCCACGTAAAACGCAAAAATCAAATTATCACATAATAAAAACAGGTAAGTGACAGCTTTTAAACCGTTTTATTACCAAGCATTTTTATAGGTACCTATATCCCTAAATAACCATAAGGTTGACTCAGTTGACGGGGTTATTTTCTTTATAGTATTTATTGGCGCCGAATGGAGTTGTCAATATTTCCGTTGATATAATTTTATTACTATTCAATAGATGTGGGCAACGCAAATATATCATCCATGTGCCTTTGGCAAGAATATCCTGTGACAAACAAAGTCATACTAACCTATTAATCTAACATGGTCACATATTAAAACGATTCGTTTGATAAATCTATATTCTCTTGCAATTTCTACGCATATAAGAGACAATATTAACTGGCTGCGAATACTGAAACGCTAGCGGTGACGTATGAAGCGTATTCCATATGGCAGTTACACACGCAAACCTGTTATAAAGACATAAATATCGGGGCTAAGAGCTACCTATCAAAACGCACATTAAATTAGGTTGGTAGGTAATAGAATCGAAATAACACAGTTACCCTTGAGGGTAACCCCGATATTTTGAAGCACCTTTTAACATTAATGACTAGGACTTGCGTTCAAATGAAACACAAGCGAGTATAATATTTATTGTTCCTTACTTTAACAGTCACAAAATACAAAAAATATATTCGTTGAAAAGGATACATTCCTTTGATTTTATACGGACATACACCATTAATATAGATAAGTGTGGCAGTTTTCAGTGAGCGGTGGGAAATTGAACAACTGCGGCATATACCTAAAACTAGTACATTTTGTGCTGTTTATCACTTAGTCTAGACACTAAACCAACAATGCTTGGATAGCCGTTTCATCCTGATACCCTTAAATACGTGTTTTTTTTGTGTTATATCATATATACAAGTATATTAAGAACTAGGAAATGTCAAAATCATGTTTAAGACATTTCTTAAATTTTATAATTTTTTATATTTACATGCTTTTAGCATTCACTCACGCATTTAAAGGCCAATAAATCAAACAATGGTTCTTAAACTAAGTAGAGTATCTTACATGTCAGACCCTACGCTTATAACAGTAATAACTATCCTAAAGCTTGCGCTACAAACTTAATGCTATGATAAACACACCAAAAGCGATATAAATTATTAATCAATCGCACCAGTCAGCACTTGGATAACAATAAACAATGGTAAAACATTCTGTACAGTCGGACACAATACGCAGTAGGAGTTTGTGCCTATCCCGCTGCACCCATAATTCATAACGCCGAGAACGATATAACGCTTGAAAGCAAGAATAGGAGGTACTGGAGCGGACTCAGCGTAGCTCGAAACTCGAAAATGCTTCCCAAAATTCGAGACTATATTCTTAAATAACGCATGCAAATGTGGGAAGGTACCAACGCTCGAAGCGCGATTATAAGTTATATTTTTTGATATATTAACGTGTTTTATTTGATAATTGGTCATTAAAATGATTTATATTGACTGAAACCGCTTAATTAGGCCTTTTTATTTATATTTCAATCAAATTGTAATCTATTGTGAGTTCCTAGATCGCAATCGTGAGACTATTCTATATTTCAAACGGGAAAACCACAATACAAGTGCAAACGGAGATTCTTTGCGGGAAACATATTTAATTCAAAATTAATGATAATTTTATTCTATATGGCAAAGACACCCGGGAGTTTACTAACAAAATATTATCTCTTGTGAAAATTCAAGATTTCACATGATAGGCATAGGCGGGAAAAATACGTTACTTGTTTCTTAATTATGATTATTAATGTTATTCATTACATTAGATTCGACTCGCTTCCCTGTACTCACAAAAAAAAATAACATCGTAAGTCTATTTTAGTCTAAAGCAAATATAACCCTGAGAACCTTTGGCACGGCGTGCCACATCCACATGCTAAAAATCGTCCATACGCTACTGTTTACAAACACGCAGAATCTCAGTATTCACCATAAATACTTAAAATTGCTTACTAAGATCATAAAATTCGTCACATCCCGTGATCTAGCGGTACGGGTACTTTTTATTGGGTCCTTGAACTTGGTACACAATTGGGCCGGTCGATAATTCAGCTACACGCCGCGTGCGGCTCTAATGACCTGTTACAATTGCGGGGAGTGATATCATTCGTAATAGCAGTGTTAGGTAACTAACGTTATGAAGCAGGTGACGGCGTAAAAAACGGTCCGAGTTAGACGTTGATAGTTACCCGATAGGTGAGAAAAGGTGGGTAATGTGCTTTTGTACTCATATTTCTTATATGAATAGGTACAAAGTTTGTGATGTAAATGACTGGAATCACGCATCTAGATTTGCCTAGAAACATATCGTACATGAATTTCTTTATATTTTTAGCGAAGACAAAGATGGGGTTTCTAAAATCGTGATTTTCTTTCGTAAACCGTTATTCGTTCAATTTTAAGTAATAGCCGATTTATTCGAGACATAATTCGAGCGTCGAATACAACGCTGTTTCTGCAAAGCCCTCGGGGTGTGAGGTAACGGAATAATGGTACAGAGTGTACCCGATGACAGAGATGGTCACAGTACCTTACTTTCTCACAGATCGATTGTCCCGGCCATAACCGACTTAGCTCCATTAATTCAAAAATGGTAACTGATCTGTATCCATTTGAATTTCAGAGCAATGAATCATGAATCGTGTTGAGATCACTTTTCAAACTAGTCGGCCTCATGACTAGCTGTAGGTACCTGATAATATTTTTATGATTAAGACAGACATGAAAAAAAACACAGCTACACCAGAAAGATTAATGGTATTTTTTTGCTGGCTGGTGATTGTGAGTTAGAATCTCGAATGTTACTTATATATCTTCCTAGAGTTAGATGAGCGGAAATTTTATTCATACTATGTAATTAACTTTAGTACTTGATTAAAAGCAGGCGTCTTACGCAACGATTTTGTTTACAGTTTACCCTAATCTATTATTAATCTTTAAACTATCTCTAGAGCGTGTTTTCTCACTAAATTTCCTGGAACTAAAAGGAAATTTAGTGCACTCAAGTTACATTGGCGTACGAGTTTTAAATTATCAGACATTGATAGCACGAGTTCCATAACAACATCGATTCTTTAAAAGAGTAGGTACCTAACAATATAACAATAATATGTATTAAGGTAGGCTGTTTCTATTACTATGGGCTATACTATAGTTAGCGGTTTTAAAGTTGGAAATCAATATAGTATTATAGAGATGTCCGAGATACTAATGGCAGAAAGAAGCCGGTTGCATATTTTTTTAGTAATACAATTTTTAAGCGAATACTTTATATTATTGTATTTATGGAACAACTGTGGTATAAAGTAAATGCTGGCATGACAACGGCAAATTGCTGATCTTTGACATGGGGAACAATGGAAAGGATTTATGACGTGTAGCGTCTGTCGCGGATTCAATAATCCTGCGCCGGCCCACGATCGCAGAGATCAGTTCATACTGGCCACCTTAGTTTAAAGAAAAAAACATTATAAAATCATTTGCCAAAAACTCTTGATACTGGCCGATTCAGAAATGCATCGTCAAGGCCAGTGAGTGATGTAGTCCGCTATATTTGTATTTTACAGAATAGACGACGTAGGTTAAAAGTCAGCGACAAGCAATTAAAAATGGAAACAATTGTGAAAAACAAAAATATTGTATGTTAATACATATTTATAAATGAAAATAAAACTTCAAAATCAAAAACTTGTCTAGTGAAGAAAGGCATTTTAAGCGACCCTTTTTTGGTTTTATAGTTCTGGAGCTGACTAACATTTTACGCTGGCCCACCAGGGGAACTTTAAGCGACCTACTACATGCACGCGCCCTTACATTCATCTCTTTATGTTGGTACCTACTTTGTATAATTCTAATTGATTTGCATAGCAGTGCAATCCATCCATACATGAATAATGAAAAAAGAGTGCTCTTTGCAAAACGTGAGTGACATCATTTTACAGTCTAAAGTGGAACGGTCTGGTTGAATTAGACTTAATATGAATTAATCTGTAGGTAAGTATTGTTATAGCAATAGCAAACAAATTCCTGTCCGTTTCTATTAGAGTTGTAACATTTAGGTTAAAACTTGATTGTAATACAGAGGCTTTTGATTGTTTGTGACACTTCCAGATATTTTAGGTTATAATATTTTTAACACCTTTGGAGTCAAAGGCAATAGACAACTTTACTGTAAAATTATATCAAGGCATACGTCACTTCCTTTCGCAATAAAACGTGAAACTAAATTGTTAATAAGTACATAGGCGACGGTCACCTATATATTTGTAACAAAATGAGTGCAATAAAAACTTGAAACTATTTAGTATCGCTTTACCCTATTCAATGTTATACGAAATAATTTATTTTCCATATGAAATATTGCCTTATAAGTTTATATTGGCAGCACGTTTGGTTATTTCTGTCGTAACTAAGTCCAATCGTTGAACCTGTCCATTTTTTAACACTAAAATTTCCTCCGAACACCTTAATAGTACGTTCTAAGAACGCAATTGTGGTAAACACGAGCTATTAAAAATGTCCGTTGACCAACAATTGCCGTGGTTACGCAACGCATTTTGGACAATAAAAGCGGTAAAAGCTTTATTAGGGGACAGGCGAAACAATAGTTTCATACCTGACTTTAACAAAACACACATTCAGCAAAAATTGTTAAAGAGGTCGTAAAAGACGCAATTCTCGGTCGGACCTTAACAACCGTAACGAATTGAGACAAATTTTATTAGCTAATAAAATAAATTGAACCATTCAAATTAGATGTACTGCCAACACATATTAAGTAGCGATTTTAATGGCCCGTTTTAGGGAGATTGTTTAAAGAACAGCTGTAGTGAAGTCACAGCTGATGCTATTAAATGAGGAGAGAACCGCAATAAAAGAAGGAGCGCGGAGCGCACCTTTTATGTGTCGAGCAGGGCATAATATTTGAAATGCGAGAGGTTTCCCTGTGAGTTTCAGCTTACATTATATGGACGTCGGCCAAAAAGATATTCATAATTTTAAAGATACCAAATTCGAATTTCATCAAACTGTTTGGTTTTACAAACAACTAATTAAAATAAACTTTGCATAAATGTATGTCAAATTTCAAAAATTCAAACGTGGAACTCGTTTCGACACCGCATCATGCCTCCTACGTTGGCGGGCGGCGAGCGGCGTCCGTTAATCGTAAACTTTATACGTAACTGCGTCTGCGCAAGTGTTGTGCCGAAACCAAAACAACACAAACGCCGTAGAATATCTAAGGCACATCTGACGTTTTAAATGAGCAGTTTATGTGACGTTCGCACCGACTCGGGCAGGTGTGAACATTATCTTAATTCAGCTACCGGCCGATCGGAAGGTGTTGCCGACTTAGTGCCGTGCGGAAAGTTTATTGAAAATTTAAAAGACGATAACACTTTAAATACGGTATTTAATAAGTTTAACTTAAAAAAAAACAGGTTGCGGACTACACATATATCCCAATGATTCTATTTTCATTGTCAAAAATAATTATCACAACATCACTCGATCAATTACTCATTTACGAGTTTTAAACGTAGGTAATTATTCGGCAAAGCATTTGTTTGATGGACAAGATGGATTGCTTGTTAAACGTTTTCTACTGATTGTCACAACCTACACAATCAACCGACACGGCCCACCCTGTAATGTATCCTGCGCGTTTTCTCATCAGCTCTTAGTCACAGCGTTCCTTCAACATCTCCAACCTAGTTAGAAAGCATCAACTGAAATTGCTTTTACTCGATACTTAATTCTTATAATTGACGTTTACAATGGATATTCAACTTTCTCCGCATACTTTACTCAAATAATAAGAAAATAATCATTAACACCGAAACATTTTAATAATTGTTACTGTAATGAACTACTTACAGCGTTTAGAACTCTAGACGGAAACTTAACCTTTGTTACGGTACCTATCTAAGTTTCCTCTGCTATTAGTAGCAAAGTGTACATTTACTCTATCATTAGTGGCACGATTAAGCTCATTCGGAAAATTGTAATTAGGCGTACTTATCAACCATTCCTTGGACTCGTATGTTAAAATAGAGCTTTAAAGCGAACACTCCATAAATTTTCCTAGTAAACTATTAGACACGGTGTTGGCTGAAGTTCAGCTGGAAAACAATACCTAGTTAGCGAGTTTGAGAGGTCAGTCGGAAGGGCGGGGGTCGCCGGCCTCTGCCCTGGAAACCTGTAAGGCACCGGCTCAATGGATTCAGGTGAGTTCTATTCCCGATTTCAGACTGTATTTTAGGTAGAATTTTATTTGGTTCAATTATTCCATCGGCTTTTCTTTTGTTTTTCTTACACTCGTATTTAAACTTAACTCGTAATCGGTATTATGTTTGTTTATTATAATGTCATAACTGTAACATTTATTTGAAGATATTTTAAACAAGTTCTTTTAATTTACTAGTTGCTATATAAAATAATTTGTGTCCATGGTTCATATAGTAGAAAACTGCAATACTTCAATATATCATAGCAAATCAATTACATCGGGCATGTAGCATGTTTTTTTTACATAAGTAGGGGCCGATTTCGCTTAATAGGCGGCTTAAACTAACAGTTTAATAGATTACTCGAATAGCTCAGAGCTAGGCAAAGCTATTAGGAGGTTAAGCAACTACATACTTTCTGTTTCGCTTATGCAAGTGCAGGTTTTTGTCCCCTAATACGGGCTGTAAGACTGTTCAGTACATTGTTTGTGAATACATATTTCACCAGCCGACGCTCCGTGCTCTCGCATTCATAACGACCACGCTCTTTGAACTTTAAAATTAACTATCACATTTTTTAATGTTCAAAACACGCAAAAACGATACCGGAAATTATATCCGTTCTCAGCGTTACGTGTTCTAATAAATCAATGTTACCTATAGGTTTCCTATTTTATTATGACACACACCATCACGAATTTTTTCAACATTCACTTTTTCACAGTTTAAAAGAAACTTTAGAAGCAACACAAATTAAAGCAGAATACGAATGTATTTTTTGCTGTAAACATGTAACACACACAATGTTCACGTATCGCTAATGCAATGCAGTAGGAAATTCTAATTAAGATTCTGCGTAGGTATACGCCGATGATTCCAACATTCGTGCGTTGACCGTCAACATCTCCTTTGATGCGTGTGAAAAAGTAAAAGCGACGCACAATCACTTATTAGAACGAAACACCACATGTTTTTTTTCTTGTAGTTAGTACACTGCATTTGTGTTCTGTCTTAGGTTCCTCGCGTTAGGTGGTGGTGGTTAGGTTAGGTCTTTCGCGTTGAAAAGAATTGGGAACATTGCGGGCACAGTGTCGCACGTGGTGTAGGCGCGCACTCTTGCAATGCATATATTTCCAAGTGTAAATTGCCAGCACGTGTGTAGCATCACTTGAACACTAATCGAAGGCCGCCAACAAGTTGCCATGTGGTAGGTCACTTTGATGATGCATATTGGACACTAGAATTCGGCTCACACTATGCCGATTCGTAAAGCAACGTCCATTGCATTCAAATTTTAGGACTACACTGAACGTTAAATTTAAACTCAAAGAAACACCGCCTTAACGGAAAGGTGGATATCTTAATTTCGTAGTTTTTGGGTTACTAAATTATAATTTACGATTGTGTTCCTGGCCGTTGCGATGTAAAAAACGGCCACTATAATAGACATGTTGTTTTTTTACCCGCATGTATTTCTAAATGGAGTTGAGCTTTCGGCGTTTTATCGGACCCTTCTTTTGGTCATTTTGAGGCTGAACTTATGATATGTATAGTTATCTCTTTCGTTGATATTGCTCTTTTAAGATATCTGTGTACCTATATTCCTTGTAAGATTGGAAACTAGGTATTTTTGACCGTGTGGGTCAGTCAATAGTGATCTGTACCTACCTACGACGGTCAATGTGGACAATATAATAAATTGGCAATTACGACCGTAACACAGAAGCTCAACATTCGTGGTAAGAATTATTACAACAGTACCAACTTGCCTATTAAAAACAGGCAATTTTGCAGGGCAAATTAAGGCATTCATACTTAAACTACAACTAATTATATAGGTCTGAGCGAGACAAGCATACATTTGTGAGTACCTCTGCAAGTGAGAAGGGCTTATTAGCAAAGTATGTGGAAGGGCCCATACATCAAGGGATCGCGGCGCTGGCGCACCCGCCGTTGCTATTCAATTAATCAAAGTCGATTTTGTCGACAAGAATCTCGTACCCTTTCTTACAAATTTAAAACACTCAAGCACGAACGAAACAAAGCAAGTCATCGATTATACCTTATGGAATAGCACTACTATATTCGTTTCCGAGTTGATTTTAATGGCTACCTATACCGATTAATTACTTATTTAAAATAGACTGAAACAAATGTTAGGTACTAACGATTATTCCCTATTGAAATTAAATTCGGTAAAGATAATCGAATTAGAAAGTCAACTATCAAATTTTAACACCCAAAGAAACTACTAAACCTATTTCTTTATTTGACTCCATTCTCTTGCTATAATCGACAAGATGCTCTATCGTTTGTATGGAGTATTTTATAGTCCGATAATTGGTGATTCCTACTGAAGTGTTGTGGTATAAAGTTTATTGCTCTTTATAACAAGACGCGAGTCGAATTCGTGATTGGTATGACGAATCTTGAAGCATTTGTTACGGAGTCAAAGTATTTGATTGACCACGAATAATATCAAAATTATGTTTTGTTCTAAACTCCATTTGACAAGTGCATGGTTTTTTAATGCACCAACAATAGATGCAATGCAATTTTTATTATCATACCTACATAAATACAAGTAGTAGGAACCGAATTTCTCACTAGGTGTTTTTTAACTAGAGTTAGATCATCATTTTTCCTTCCTTTCTCTTTTACACAGCAAAGCCCAGAGTTGTGACAGCGATGCAATATTGAAATGAGATTGGAATCAAATGGAGACGAGTTTTGTTATTGCGAAATAGCTTATTAAGGTGAGTCAGAAGCCTAACGTTGACTGTTATTTATGTTTAAGCGTGAACCGATGAACCAGAAAACTTGACCTCCGATTACGCATAGTTGTTATGAACATTGGGGTCGAATTATATTAGGAATGAGCTCACATCCGAGACAACATGTGTTTTAAATAGATAGACAGTATTTTCAATAGCCATATACAGGCGCGAAAGGCATATAACACATTTTTTATATTAATAACAACAGCCGGTTTAATAATCAGTAGAAGACACTTACAATAGGGATGTTGACACCAAATAAAAAATCGATAAGTTCGAATTTTCTCGAAAAAGAATCAAATCAAATGGCGAAAAAGGTAACTCAAAACAGCAAATAATTACATAATTATAAATGTTCAAAGTTTTAAGAGAGGGCATACTCTGTCCCTTTTCCGCAAAACGCGCCTTTGTATTGGAACGATCGTCATTTACTATGGCGCTCGTGGTCAATGACGTCATTGATCTGTGGCGCTTTCTCTCTCTAACCCAACAGTCAAACGGTTGTAACTTCGTTATTTTTTTAGATATTTGATTAGGATTTTCACCCTTTGGCATATTATTTTCCTTGTTTCTTGTTTTGTTCTTGTTCTTGTTTGTTGTTGTAGTCTTTTGGATTACTCAAATCTTGAGTCAACAACCCTATTGGAATGTAGATAACAATAAAAATGAGTTAATATAAATTATTCAATGTATAAAAAAAAAAATGTTTTACTGTACTTATTATTTTTTTGTATTAAGCAGTACCGCTGCTAACGTAAACTACAAATTTAGGAATAAAGGAAAAATTGAAAAATGCAGGCACCGAGCAGGATCTCTGAATCAGGAAGAGGAGGGGGGGGGGGTGTCTGAATTTTTCAATTTTTCCTTTATTTCTAAATTTGGATGTTTTACTGTGTTCGACTATCGTATTAGAACAACGAGAAAAAGGAATGACATCTTCTATTTCCTGCTTCTTCTTCCTGTAGAGTGTAGACTACGAAGCACGCGGCGTTTAGTATGCATTAGATTATCGAATTAATTCCATAATAATAACCTTAAACACCAAGTCAATTAAGTAATTTCAATCTACGGTAAGATCAGCTATTTTAATGACGGAACAATAGCCGGTGGGTTATTTACCGGAGCTAGTTTAGCACAACGCGATTTAACTCGCCTTAGCTCAAAAAGAGGATTCACTGTTCAATGAAATGCTAGTTTCGGCACGAAGACCCGTATATCACGGAGATAAGAAACATCTTAAATATAACGAAAACAATCCACAAAACTAACCTTTATGACGTCCGCAGAAGGTTCACCTATAATGGATACTTTACGAGCAAAAACGTTTAAACCAAATTGGTATTACTTAAGCAAGGGACAAGAGCGAGATTCGCTTGAGGGCGATACGTCTGCATTGAAGGAAAGAGTAACAATATGAAATGTACCGCGCATAGCTTACGTGAAATTAATTGTGGTTTCAATTTTCTGTAATAACGAGTACGTGTTCCGGAAATTAAAAAGGCAATTATGATATATTTTCTAACTTAACCTATATACTTCACTTTGGAATTTGTGTTTCAGTCTTGAGTTTTAAATTAAGACTTAATCCGAAGGACAATAAAAGACATACGAAAACATGAAATCCATAAAGTGATCCCCATTGTACCCCCCACCCACATCCACCTAATTATTGATAGCACTGACTAACCTTACTTCTAATTGGGCGAAGTAAAATAAAGGGACAACTCGACGCAAAGATAACATTCAGAAAGATAGTTGGTGATTAACATTAGGCAAACTAACGATCAAAATCTTTACTTCCTAAACAAGAATTTAAAAGCGTTCGCCGGCCACCGGGACCTAATAGCTTGCTAAAGGAAATTAAACTCTATTTGCATATTAAAATAGGTTCAGTATCGCACCTCCCACGTGGCACAATTAATTGCCTTCAGGATGGGCGCCCATGCGGAGCGAAGCGAAAATGTTCATGAATAAGAAACAGCACAAAGCTATGATGAGGTTTTATTTTGCACTTTGAACTGGGGAAGATAAAATTTCATTTGTCTTGCTTTCAGAAATGAGATATACGTAAATTCAAACTTTTCAACTACTTAAATATTTATTCTGAAAGACAAATCCGAAATTAATATTTTGCTGATGCTGTAAAGAAACACTGTCATTCCACATTTTACGCGAACTGTACTAATGAGAAAGAGCTTGTAAATATCGCGTGACCAGTCGCGCTAAAGCACTACTAAATTCGAATAAGTGTCAGGCATCATAAAGTGCTACTAAGATGACAGTATTTTACGTGACAAAATTTGATAGGCAGGTAGGTTTAAAATATTTATTTTCATTGTAAAAAATGAACGGGGAAAACGTTTTTTTAAATAAGTAAATATATGCAAGTAAGTTTTTAGGGTTCCGTAGCCAAAATGGCAAAAACGGAACCCTTATAGTTTCGTCATGTCCGTCTGTCCGTCTGTCCGTCTGTCCGTCTGTCCGTCTGTCACAGCCGATTTACTCGGAAACTATAAGTACTACAGTGATGAAATTTGATGGGAATATGTGTTGTATGAACCGCTACAAAATTATGACACTAAATAGTAAAAAAAAGAATTGGGGGTGGGGCCCCCCATACATGTAACTGAGGGATGAAAATTTTTTTTTCGATGTACATACGGGGTATAAAATTCTAAAAAAAATAGAGGTGATGCATGCTAATTAACTCTTTCAACGATTTTTGGTTTGATCAAAGTATCTCTTATAGTTTTTGAGATAGGTTGATTTAACTGTAATTTTGGTTAAGTTATTTTTGCTGTTTTATAGATACTAGTACGGAACCCTTCGTGCGCGAGTCCAACTCGCCCTTGGCCGGTTTTTTTAACTGTTTTTCAACACACATTGTGACAGAGAAAAAATGCAGTAACATAATAAATTCTAGTGGTTTTGCAGTTGCTAATGAGGTAAATTATTTACCTATTAAGGGGTATTATTACCTAACTTGCGTTTATGTAAAACGGCGGTCGGAAAAAATGGAGCAATAAGTATGCTGATGTGCTAGGTCACGCACGCTTAGAGAATACAAATTAATTAAATCCAAGCTAAATGTTCATGTTAAATATTTAACTAGGAATCTCAATTTATCCCTATATTCTGTTGTAATTTATGTGATATTTAAATAAAATATGATAGAATTTTATTTTATTTTTGTTTTAGTTACCAATCCTCAATATACCCGAAATACCGTAATCGGTAATTTTTCATGTTGAAATATCTACTTAATATTGCAATATTTCATTCTTAAATAACACTCACTAGATTAGGTCATCTAGTTAAAATTTACAATAAAATCTACGAATAAACTAAGTACAAAAACTAAATACCTACCGGTCAGACTATGGTTTCATTGATTTGCAATCAATAATCATGATTAAGTTGATATAAATGTCTTTCTATTTTTTAAACTACAAGGTGAAAGTGTAAGACACCAGAAAAAAATATCGAGCTGGTAGGTCGCGAACCTAGAATCCTTGTGCCTTAGTGAGTGTAGTGTAGGTATACTTTTTGTAATGTGGCACACCGCACAAGCACAACATTAATTAATTTGATTCGGTGTTCCATTTTGCAGGCTCAAAGCGTGGCGTCGAATCATATCAGTGGATGGCGGGCTATCCTATGACGTCACTCGTCGGCCGGCGGCAGACTTGCAATACTTATTTAGTATCATCTTTTTTTTGCGGCAAACGAAGATGAATTATCGACTGGTATATGGGACAGCTTCAAGGCTAAATTAGACTAAACATACATTTCATGGTAAAACAAATAAATATGTAAACGTATTAAGTAAGAAACATATCTAAGATAAGTTCAATCACACCTATGTAAAAATTGACATGACTTTAAATACTAAGGCTTATAAAAAAATATTACGCCTTACGTAACAGAATGACGTAATTAATGTCAAAAAAAATACATTTAGATGGATATTGGCATTGAACGCTCGCGGCGCAGCAGCGCCCGCGTGCCGCGTGCGGTATGCAAGGTTAAGTAACATGGCCCGAGGTCAGTTCTTGGATGGGTGAACGCTTTGAGTGGTTATTAACTGAGCGCTCCCGTTTTTGGAAGGTTCGTTAAAACTTTGATCCCGGCTGCTGTCTATGATAGCAGTCGTTAAGCCAAGTTAGAGGCCTTCGGGCAGCTTGAGTAGGTACTTCTAACAGCCAAGTTGTCCACTCACTCGACAAGCCTAATTCCAAATAGGTCTGGTTTCCCCTCAGGTTGAAAGGGCAGATGGCAATAGCTTCCGTAAAAACTAGTGCCTACGCCAAATTTCGGGATTAGGTACAAGACCACGGCCATCCTACAGGATGCAACACTACTAGAATAACACTAGGACAACGGTGATGGATATTGGCATTGTCAAACGGCTTTGTTCCTTGGTCAATAGACTCGTGTTCAGACATCTTGAAAACGACTTTTTTTTCAGATTTAATCATTATAATTATAAACGTTTCATGTCACATAAAATATGGTATAGGTAACGGATATTAATAAAAGTGAGTTTAATATAACACTAAAAACAGATGAGGCTACTAAAATATTGGCAAAGGTTGATTAAGTACCTACCTACTCATTGATTACAGTTAATAATGGTTCATTCATTCATCGTTTTGCATATAATAGAAGAAACAAGTGGTAAACAATTACGGGTACCTTATTATCACTCCATCAATTGTTTTTATTCCATCTTCAACTCGCTGGTTAGCTCCGCATGCAATCTGCAATTTGCCTGCCTAGAGCAAATACGATGCAAGTATAGTTAGAAAGGTAAAGCCATTGTAACAGTCACGAGGTGAGACGGAAATGCGGACATTTCAACACCGCTTGCATTTTAAATTTATTCGTCATTTTCTGACTTTACAATTGATGAAGTCTCCATTTATACATAAGCAGCCATTTGGTTTGGTACTTCTAGTTCTAATTTCTATTACATCTTATCACATTCAACTTCTGTTAAAGGTGTAAGAAGTACCTACCATCTAAAATAGCCACTATGGCCATTTCTGTAAAAAGTTAGTTAAATGACAAGTGTCATTTAACTAACTTAAGAATACATTAATGAAAAGTAATAAAACTATTTGTTTAAACTAGCTTTTACTTAAATGCGTTAATGACGTCATTGCACAATTTATGATATACTGTCGCGAGATTTACCTGTGAAGATAAACAAGTAAATTAAATAACTTGATATTATTATGATAAATTTTAATTTTTAAAATTTCAAACTAAGTAAATACGAGTACTTAAATCTCACGACAAGCTTTTATATCATATAAATTGTGTAATGACGTTATAAGTTGATAGTAAAAGTTTAAGGAAAGGTTATTTTATTATTTTTAACGTATTTAAATAAAAGCTCGTTACAAAAAAAAACTTTTCCTTTTTATTTAAAAAGCGACTAAAAACTTAGTTCACCATCTTTAGAAATTCGCCATCTGGTCTCGTCACTTTATTTTTCGAGTTACCCTCAGCAGCCCTTTGATTTGATACATATAATTGAAAACCCACATTTTCTGTCAAAAATTTCGTATTTGGTACAAGATTTTATTGCTGACTGTACTTTTTTCCGCAGTTATCAACAACTCATGGAGACGGTTTGAATGGGCCCAAACACGATGAGTTTATCTTGTGTAGTTTAGGAGTTGCTATGGCCACCTTCCGTCTCCGTTATCAGACCAGTTCGATGCGACCATAATATTGCATTGTCACCGAACTTACATAATAAGTAATGTCAAATTTCAGCTCAATCGGATACCGGCAAGTGGTTGAAAATTGAGTTGCAAGATTACCCCGAACAAACATACATACATTACATAAAAGCTTGTAATTAATGCATTAAATGATGCCTTTTTTTTGAAGTATTAGATGGGTGATTCTTACATTTTAGCCAGATTTGTTTAAAAAATATTTAATTTTATTTTTACTGCATGTTAAGAATACACATCAAAATCATATTTTTGGTGCATATATGGAGAAGCTTGATACCCTCAGAAAATGAAAAAAAAACTTACATAAACACGGCTGTGATGTATTGTACCTCGGAATTACTTAAGAATAACAACCCAGCCTCTAAATTCTTCAAAAGAAATAAGGACGACAAAACCGCGAATTATATATGTCACAACCATTTACTTGACAATTCGAGACGTGTTCGATATAACTCAAAAATAGCTTTGATCTCGCAAACATTAAGTAACTAATCTACAATGTACGAGGTACATTATTATGTCATAACCAATAGCATGACTCATCATGTTACAATTTATAACATAGTGTGACCATATGGATAGAAAACCATCAAATTATCACAATAAATAGTAAATTTGGAAAATTAATTCAATTCGTAAAAAGATTCGCAAAAATGTTGTATTTGGTTTATTGGAGAATTCTATTACATTTGTAAATTGAAAGTAACATTAATGTAAATTGAAAGTTAGTAGAATAGAATTCTCATGTCTCAATTAAAAAAAATTGCATAACAACTATGTACATAAACTCAATATTTCACGACTAAAGCAGCAAATTTCCCTTTTTTCCATACAACGGTAATACGAGGCTGCGGAGGCGTCACGCCTGCGTGTCAATAAGTATCGAGCGTTTTCAGTGCTCGTTAGCTTTTTTTGTCATCTAGCCTATTGCAGTTATGTTTAAAACTTTAACACGGCCTTGACTTGTTACGCTTCTCCCTTTTTTGAAATAAATAATAAAATAATTTTGGCGCGAACACCACTCTGTTCAGTGAGCCACTTGCAAAAGTGACGATAAGACAGTGTTGTCGTTCTATAATAATCTGTAAAAGGGCTGCCACCATCAAAGATATATATTTTTACTGAGTACTGCGTCACTATAGTATAGCCATGTGCTATCGTGACACAAAAATTGCGCACACATTTATTTTGTTCCGAGTTAGGGATGGTCAGCATACATTTGTAGATTTTTATGCAGTGACTTTGAAAAGTATTTCTAAGTAAGTTAATATATAGCTGTTCGATTTTCTAAATACTCTTATGCGATTCTTACAAAGCACACAAAAACATAAGAATATGAATCACCCAGATGTATGCTGGAAAGCTAAAAGAAAGTTTTAAATTCCAATCTGTAAGCAATTGTAAAGATTGCTGTTTATGAAATGCGAGATGAAGCCGTGGCAGTGATTTTCAATGCAACGCGTAATAACCTATCTTAGGTCACGGCTGGGAACCAGATCCCTAGTGCGATAAATTTAGATTTCCCGGCGTGTTTCATGATATTGAGAGTATTGTATAAAATATTCATGTTGAGGTACGTAGTAAGAAGAGATTTATGGATGTACATATATGTAAATTGCACTTTATGAACTGGCATCAAATATTTTTTAGTATGAACAATATCTATAATTACATTTTTCTACGAATAATGTTACTATGAATTTCTAAATATAATACCTACTTAGACGGCATTTATTTCTTGCCTCAATTTTAAATAATTGTTAACATTGAGAAAACTTGTACCATTCATTATTGTCCCAAATTGCGTTAATAGACAAAATTTAACATTTTCATTTGAAGATGGGTAAGTATAACATCATTAAGTAGGTTCCTACTCATTTAGGAAATTTATACAGAACAGAACAGATACAACAAAGTACAAATCTAAATACAACAAAATATTTCTTAACACATACACACTAACATAAATAACTCAAAACACGAATAACCGAGATTAAAACTGCATAATATTTATCACTTCACAGCTGCACTATGATCGATCCTTATCCAAGATGGCCGGCGGCGCGCAGACAGGCGGGAAGCATGCGCACGCACACCTCCGCCGCCATTACCCATCAATCCGACCGTTTCCGAATACACGTTCTTTTTTTGACCAAATTTAGTTCACTGGTAAAAACAAAATTTGCACCCATTTAATAAAAAAAAAAATGCTTACTTAAAAAGCAGTACTAGTAATTACTTAAGTAAGCAGACAAAATATATTATCAGCTCCATTTCTTACATAACATTTTAGAGATGTCAAATCTGAAATTTATAGTCAAATTTACTATTTTTATTTTACACTGCAGACGTGTACGTGCTTGGACGGTTTGTAAAATACTAAGGTTTAAAAAATTCGGTATTCAAAACAGGAACCATAAAACATATTCTCCCCCATTATTAGTTTACGGATCGCTATTATGTCCATTTTTGTGTGTATCCGTGTTTGTTTTGGTGGTGTGCGGTGTACGGGCCAATTTCTAATATGCTAATTCAAAAATGGCATATGTCTATTAGTATTATAATGGTTGATACGTCTTTTTTGTTACTAACGGCAAGTTTAGGGTGTCATTGCCGTCTATTGAGTGAGAATCTTTTAAACGGTCTATTAAGGCAGTTTCTTTTGTTGAAGCTGTAATAAGCAATTGAAACGACACCATGAAGTCATTTTTAGGTAAGTATACAAAGTCATATTATTTTTTGGAATTTAAGATAATCAATACAGAATAATAAAAGCGTTTACATAATTTGACAAGTGAAAAACAATTACCATATAGGTCCATGTAATTTTAGAAACATATTTTTAATTAAATGAAATGTTCACAGAAAATATTAAAACTAGCACCCAAATAATTCGATATTAACATTCATCAACTGTGATTGAAGTAGAGCCGCTTTCCGGACAGACCGCCGCGCTGTAAGTGTAAGAGTCTAGAAAGTTTACACGTTTTTTTTTGGTTTTGGATATGCAAATTTTACACACTAGTTAATTCATAATAGTTAGAATTATTATTGATGTTTAAAAATAACGGGAATAATAAGATTACATATAAAAACGTAGATGAGTAGTAATTATTTGAATAGGTGTAAAAGTGAAATGAAATATAATAAACGGGTCACTCAAAACTGGTTGATAAAGACCAAGTGCAGATAGTTCGAAAAACTGGTGCGGCTAGATGTTGATACCCTGCTCTCGTCAGTCAGCTCACGACCACGACCATGGATG
The DNA here is from genome assembly GCA_963556455.1 of Epiblema foenella. Classification (NCBI taxonomy): domain Eukaryota; kingdom Metazoa; phylum Arthropoda; class Insecta; order Lepidoptera; family Tortricidae; genus Epiblema; species Epiblema foenella. Next base: position 24,826,287 of record OY747098.1, on the reverse strand, counting down.
TTGTGATACATTCGAAACGTCTGACAAACCTTAAAAAAGGTAATAATTTCCAATTGTACGCGGTTAAAAGTCCCGATAGCCAATAACGTATTTGAATAGGTATGAGGTATCTAAGTCAAATTTACCCTATGAGTAGAGCCCCATATGGTAAATTTTATAAATTCTGTCACTAAACCCGTTTACTACTTTACTCCAAATGTAACAAATTACATAAAAACCAACGACACATGTTTTCCTACATATTCTAGATGCAGAATCATATCTGAATGAATTGGTTTCAGGGTAATGGTTTTTTTTTCTTGGTTCATGAGCACTTAATAGTACATTTTGATGCAAATGCGGAAGGTTTGTCATTTCGCACGAGTCGCGAGTTGTCTTGGCCCGAGCCGTGAGGCGAGGGACAAGGCTCGGTACGAGTGGAAATGACACTTCCGCACGTATATCAAACGACGTTTTTTAATACAGTTGCGAAAAAATATCAAAGAAACAAAACTAAACATAACAGTAATCAAAAGAGAGACAAAACAAAATGTATTTACTTGCCATTGTGGGCTTTGCACGTACCTAGTCTACATCTGGCGTAGTTTACACACATTTTATTTAACAATCGTATAAATCGCACATATCACAAAAAATATTATTAAAACAATGTCAGTACAAAACTAATTCGTGAAATTATGAATGAAAGAGGCGGGAATTAAAAAGTCGGGGTAACTTTTAATTGATAGACTTTTTCAACAAGCCATGGTTGTCAGCATTCAGCCAAAATCAAAACTATTTTGCGAGACATTTTATGTCACGTGGTAGTTTAATTACATTTAAACATGAAACAACAGTTATTTTTAATTTTATAATTAATTTTCATTTGATTAATTTTCATTTGAAATAAACGTATTTTTGGCGAAAGAGAACAAGCGTTTATTCATCCGGCGCAGCGGTCCTGCATAATACTCTATTAATCTTAGGTCTCGCGTAATACTCATTTCCGGTGATAGGTCTACTCAGTCAGATAACTTTTTGAAAACAGTTTTAGATTTTTTAGTATATGATAACCCTTTAACCTGTTTAATGTGCAATTTTAATGTTTTAAATATAATAGAAGTATAGTTTTAATGCCAAATGCTTTATTAAATAAATGAGTAAACTGATTGAACCTAAAATTCTTCTGTTGGATGTTTGGATTGGAACAACAGTAAATTAAAAAAAAATTATAAAAGGAAAAAGCACTATTGCGCGAAATCCAACTTTACGCACGATATACCCACATAAAGTACCACTTTTTGAGAAACTGTATTAAAAACGTTTTTTATTAGACAATATGGTGGAGACTACGCTACAGCAGCGATACAGAGACCCAAATCAGACATTTACTCTCAATTTCCTCACGCACACTTAAACGTCCTATTTCAGCCTACGGAAATGTAAATTCCTTACCACTTACACAAAGCGATTTCACACAACAAGATTTAAAAACTCCTATGTAACGTAGTGATTACAATATCTCATTTCCCTTTAATGAAGGAGCATTTAAATGTTCGGCCCCGAGCATTATTCGGTCGCCAATTTTGGAACCAGTTTTAGAAATTATAGGGTCAGGTCTCGCAGACTGGGGTTAGACGAGGTTTGCGCTGAGATGCAAGGCCTCATATTACAAGGTTGTATGATAATGTCAAATACATACTTCAATCATGACATATTATACAGATATTCATTTTCCAATTAAAAAGATACAATTAAAAAAGAAGTCGAATGTACCGTGGGTGACTGACGAACTGTTAGGATATATACAAAAACACAGCGACCTTCACGAGATCAGGCGTCAATATCCTGATAACCACATTATATCCGACTGCATTGACTATTACTCCCAGCTGATAAAGTCAGAGACACTGCGGGCTCGTCAAACATACACTGAAACAAGGCTGAGAGAAAGTCAAAACCCTTCGAAAGAGATTTGGAAGGTCGTTAATGAGGAAATAGGCTTAAAAACAAAGGCGCAAAACATATGTTTGAAAGATCCCTTAACAAACACTGACGTATTTCATAAAGAAGTCCCCAATGCGTTTAATTCGCATTTTTTAAACGTAGCTGCGAAATATGTCATAAACAGCGATGAGAAGGTGTCCCAACGCTACGTTTGTCAGCACTTGGGTGGCTCTGATATTCCCGTATTCGAGCTTCCCTTTGTTACTCGTGACGTCATGGACAAAACAATTAAGTCGATGTTAAAAACTCGCGGAACAGCTGATGTATATGACATTACATTGAATATAATTCTGAGTATTTGGCCGATTATATCAGACATTCTGGTGGTTTTAATAAATGAAATGTTTTGTACTGGTACATACCCTAGTGTGCTAAAAAGTACCAGAGTATGTCCCGTGTACAAAGGAAAGGGTGATAGGTCTGACGTAAATAACTATAGACCTATAACCATAGTACCCACCATTTCGAAAATAATTGAGTCGATTTTATCCTCTTACCTTATGATGTATCTTGAATCAAACGAATTACTTGCTGATAATCAATATGCTTATAGACAAAAAAAATCAACAACCATGGCGGCTACTAAAATTACTGATTGTGTCATGACTGGACTTGATGAAAGATACAAGATAGCCGGCATACTATGTGATCTGTCCAAGGCGTTCGATGTCATAAGCCATAAATTGCTATTAAGTAAGTTAAAACGTTACGGTATCGAAAATTGCGCACACGATTTGTTTGCGTCGTTCTTAGGCGGCCGGAAACAGGTCGTAAAAATGTCAACAAACGGCAAAACACTTGTTTCTGATGCTGGATACGTTAACCTTGGTATTCCGCAAGGATCCGCGATCGGAAATACGTTATTTTTACTATTTATTAATGATCTTCCATCGGCGATCACGAGTGGCTTATCTGTATTATTCGCGGATGACACTACAGTCATAGTGAGCGCGAAAACTTATGAGCAGCTCGCGATGAAAATTCGTGAAGCTTGTGGTCAACTGCAAACATGGTTCTCGACAAACGGCTTACTTCTTAACGTCACAAAGTCCATGGTAATGGTCTTTGCAGGTCGGACGACTGCCTTGCCCCCATGTACCACCAACGGTCCAATGCCATTATGCAGCGAATGCAAATTTCTTGGATTTACGATTGACGCAAACCTTAACTGGAAGTGCCATGTTGACCAACTATGTAATAGGCTTAGTAGTGCTGTATTTGCCCTTAAAAAGTTGCAGCCATTTGTATCACGAAGTTCATTAAAATCTGTTTATTTTTCACACTTTCACTCGCTAATGTCATATGGTATAGCAATTTGGGGCAATTCAACTGATTCCAAGCGGGTCTTCTTATTACAAAAACGTGCGATGCGATTGCTAGCGGGAGTAAAACCGAGACATCCATGTAAAGATCTATTTAAAACGCACGGCATCATGACACACTACTCCCTGTACTTGTTTGAGGTGCTCATGTTTGTCAGAAGCAATTTGCAAACTTTTAAACGAGTTGAAGTCACGGGGAAGCAGATCCGATCCACCGGGAGACTTAGGACAGTACCGCGTCGCATGGCACTCTCAGCTAAAAATCCACGGGTAATTGGACCAACCTACTACGAGCGCCTACCCGCCAAATTAAGAACTGAACCATCTGACGAAACATTCAAACGTCAACTGAGAAACTTTTTATTAGAAACCCCGTTATATTCTATTAGCGAATACATGGAAATAAAATATAGTTGACATTGTTTCATTTAATTTAATATTATTGATTTAATTTAATTCCTGTTTTAATATTTACTTTGACGACCATTACGAAATATTGATATTTAATTTCCTTGTTATCCGTGTTTAGAGTACCAAAAATATTAATATTCATGACGATCCTCTCAGGTGAATTTTATCATACTCATTGTATTATTTAACTGCTATTTTATTCATTGATTTTAATTTATTTTGTTTTATTTAATGTTATTGACGATCACAATAGAGATTCCTGTAAATTGACATTGTAATTTATATTGTAATCTTATATTGTGAATAAATGAATCTGAATCAATATATTTTGTTGTAAGCTCACTGACAATAAGTAATGGTTTAAGTAAGTTACCATTTCGCACTTAGCTTTATTTAAGTATTTATAATTTTCAGGTGAAACCCAGTACACAGGCAGCATGTTTTAACCTGATCATCGAACACGTGACCTGATCATTTTGTAGTGCATTTTGTAGTAAAATATCATATATATCAAATAACTTTGTTGATCTGTAAAAGTAATGGAAACGCCTACTTCATTACTTTTATTATTTAACTTTAGGCCCTGATCATGGTTAAGTGGCGTACCTATCCATATACGAAAATCGTAAAAAAAATATAGGTATGTATGTCTATCGTGTTAACGTTTCCGTTTATCAATTTTAATTTACATTAGCGTGAGCGGATTTATTTCTAAATAAACATTATGCATTATAAATAAATTAGATTTAAGTTTCAATAATAATATTACTTAAAATGTATTTTGTAGCAAATTTTCAAACGGCGCCGTTACACAGTATAGTTTGTAGAAGTTTGTACAATGACCTCTGGCGGATTCGTGTCGGAGGTTGCAGGCCGGGCCCGCGCGTCCTTGTATTGTTTTCGCGGGCCCATTGCGTGCACCCCGAGTGAAATACGGCCGACAGTCCGACTACTTATTTTTGTTTTATTAATTTTTTTTAGGTCGTGTTACTTAATTTTATCAAGTCGCATGAGTTATGAGAACCGGGACCACACGCGCGTCGCATTAATTATGCGTGAGTTTACGTGGTAAGACTGCTAGACTTGAAATTAATGGGATTCCAATCTCGAACTCTAATTCGAACGTTCGTCTCACTGGCCAGTAACCGGATTAACATTGCAGTTCAATAACTTTAAAAATCTCTAATTAGGATCCGTTTGAAACTAAAATGACTGGACTAATCGGAATGAAATTATGACGAGCTTCCTTGTAAATCGTATCTCGATAGACATCATGTGGTGTTCTCATTAGCATTCTAAAACTCGAATCTGACAAATTGCGGGTTTTTTTTAATTTGATTCAAATGTTTTGAGCACTTGTGGTTTTTTGTGCGCTTCCTGAAGTAGCGACCATTTGCCGATGGTCAGTGGCACTCGAGTTAATAATAATGTTCCCAAACTAGATCGGGTCGTCGACCCGGCGCGCGCGCTCCCGCCATAACACGGGCCGCTAAAATGACGCTTGTAAGTAAACACGAGGTTGCTTACGGCTTTACCAGAGGTATATAGTTTTTAATACTGGGAAGTAAAGTTTTTTTGTATGAATGTGCATTTAATTTAGTATCTTTACTTTTTACAGCTTCGGGGATCATGAAGTTCTCTAAATCAAGTTGAAGATAATAATAAAAAATATATATTTTTTAATATAAATGATAAGTAGAACTTACTGCAAAATAAATAATGAGCCGACGCTCTCAATTACATTTGTATTTCTTATACTAATTTCAAGTTTTTTAGTTTGCAAACCATTGAGGAAATCATCGGAAATTAGAATTTGTTGTTTATAATAAATTGAATATAGTCGTGTCTGTGTATTCCATAAGAAATAATTTTAAAACAAACTGGAATGAAAACTTAGTGAACCGTACGGTTTAGTGTTAGTGTATCAGTTAGGTTTTATAATACCTACATGTGTCCTGGATTGTTTGAGAAATAAGTTGTTCATAGATTATAATTATACTAAATGTCAAACTATTTATTAAGATTTAACTCTGTAGCACCTAGTAATAAAAGTTTATAATAATCCAAATTTATCACATTAATTTTTTCGATTCGATTTAAAACAACATATTCTTACTATATAGGTAAAAACCATCATATTATCACAATAAATGGTAATAAATAGTAATAGAACAAATTAATCAAAGTCATAAAAAGATATAGGACTATAAAGATTCGCGAAAATGTTTTTTTTTTAATCGTCCAAATGTAAATTGAAAATTACCAATAGAATTCTCATGTGTCGATAAAAAAGAAATTGTACTGCAACTATGTCCATAAATGCACTTTTACTTCTAAAATGGAAAATTACTCGCTTTTCTACACCACGGTATTACGACTTAGGAGCCCATAGAGTTGTGACGTCACATTTCACTGCTTAACAGTATGGAACGTTTTCAGTGCTCGTCAGCTATGTTGTACGTTGACCCTCGTTTTCGTATTTTGTATTGCTCTAATTGTAGGTGGCCCCATACAAACATTTGGAATAATTTCTAAAAATTGGTTCAAATGGAAAAGGGGTTTTGTCAAAAAGGCAATTTTATAAAACTAGCTTTTTTATGATTGTTTTTTATGCCTTTATACTAATAGACATTTAAAACCGACGATATTCATTTAACACTAAATAAATGTATACCTAGTTAAAAGGCACTATTATAGACTACGCTGCACGGCAATATTAATATTTTCCCGGTATACCTACATTTAAAACCTGTAATTAAGCAGTGATCGAATTACAGACATTTCTCGTTTACAACAAGTTTAATGTGTTTTTGTTGAACTACTTAGTTATTTAAATAACAAACCGGTTATATCGCTCCAATAATTAATTTAATTGGTCAAACCATCAATTGTCGTCATACATTTTTTTTTGTTTTATATTTTTTAGCAGAAACTATTTTCAAAAGAAGCTTCAAGACTGCACAAGTGCCATGCGTCCGGCTACGCCGTAGCACTGTATGGGTCGCGTAGCACATCTTATTTAATTTTCGTAGCACAGTACTGGAATGGGTGGGATTATTCAGATAAAGGCTACATTTTTGATATTAGGTACTTATGTGAGAAGTACTACGTTTTAAATTAAATTATATTGACACTATTAAGATTTATGTAACTTAATGTAATGTGTAAAGTAATTACTATCATTTCAACTGTTTATTATTTCATGAATATTATTTATTTCTGACTAACTTGCAGTTTCGTCGCATGTCGAAACGTTTGAGAAAATATTACTCGTTATAAAAAAACATGTATTTTAGAAACAATAAATTTATTTTGTCTCTGTATTATAATAGGTATAGAATCTACTCAAAATTTCCGAATGACATCAACATTTGTCGTGTGGCAGAGAATTTATGCACCTAATTATTAGGTATGATTCTTTTCAATTCTTTAGAATATGATTTATTAAACTAGCAACAAATTATGCTGCACTAATTCATTAAAACATATTATTTTGTCGATATTTATAGCTGCAAAATTTATTTGCAGATCAAATAGAAATAAAAATCTAAATTACCATCTTATGAAAATGGCCAGTTAATTCGTCAGGCCATCAAAACGTGTAAGTTGTAAAATACATTAAGGAGGCGCAAATTAGTAATGACTCATTCAAAGTTAATTTTATAATTTTATCATTGATCAGGATTCTTTTTATGGTCTATAATTAGTTGAGGTCGACTTCAATAGCTGGAGATTATAAACGACACTCAAATCTGTCGCATCAATAAGAGCTTGACGAGGGTCGTTCGTTTTATGTGCGTTTTATTGACACTTGAGCCAAGAACTTGGCCGCTACCTGATAGCTGGCCATTCTTATTGGATTCCTATGAGATTTCGAATGAAACGCCGGCCCATCAGCGTGAGGGCATGCGAAGCGTCATTTTAGCGCTTTTCTGGAGACCAACAAATATGGTATGCGGCCGAGTCAATGATTAATTATTGAAAGTTACTAATTTATTTACGATTTCAAATAGATAATTTTAATTTTAATAAACATAAATTTGGATGGTTTTCTGGTGTTTAATTTTGTAAGTATGGATAATCGACTGACCTGCTATGGCCATCCAAGGGTAGAAGGTGTGGTTGGTGGGTTGGTGCTGGACGGGTTGCGCGGCGGCGGCGGCTCCGGGTAGCGCGCACTGGTTGCCCCACGGCAGCGCCCGCCCTGGACTGGAGGACTCGCTGTACCGCGCCTCGGGGGTGCACGCGGCCGGCCTCACCAGGGCTCCCAGACCTGACCCCCAGGCCTCCTTCCCGCCGTAACCGTTCTGCTGCTCTCCCCCAGTCTTAGAACAATCCGCTTTAGCATACTGCTGCTCCCCAGCATACAGCTTGCACGCCGCCGCTACAGAAGCATCATACGGAGAGTCCTGTGGCCTCGGCTGGTGTAACCCGTGGGGCTGAGCATACGTCAACCCTAACGGAAACCCTCTATACTGGTCTCCACCACCACCTCCCTGGTGCACTCCATGCGCCCCGTAAAAACCACCCTGCTCGAAATAAGAGTTCATCTTCGCAGTCACTATCTCCACTCAGTTAGAAACACTTATGTCATCGCCGTGATAACGCGACCTCCGCCAATGTCACTCCTAATATTCAAAATTAATTTTCGATAATTTTATTGCCTGTTGTTATATGTTATACGTCACTCGAGCGTCATAATGGGCCTCGTCGGCGATAAACGAGTTGAGTGTTTACTTTTTACGATTATTTTACGACTTGGTAGCGCGTGCCGCGGGTTTTACGAGTTTTTAAACGGTCGGGTTTGTCACAGTCGGAGCACGATCACGTGGTCGGTGGCGCTTTATTTTGGAGGTGGCATGCGAGCGCGGGAGGCGTGCGTCGCGAGCGAAGTTTCGGGTCGTGTTTGACGCGAGCGAGCGTTACTGCGGCTGTAGCGGCGCGGCCCGGCTCTCGCAAGCTACTGAACCGCTAGCGCGAGCCAACGCGAGCCACGCCGCGCCTGCCTTCCTTGCCCGCCGCTCGCAACACCGTATATTGCGCCGTCCCCTTTTCGCTAATGACTATTAAATATTATCAGTTACGCTCTCTTTTCCCTTTCTTATCACTCCTACTAAACGCACGTGGCTGCTTGAAAAACCATCGCTACCATATTGATTGGAACCTATTATTAGACAATTATATACAGGTAAGGTTGACCATAAAAATAAACGGTAGCATATTCATAACTAACAAGTCTTTGAGTAGCAATAAATCATAAGAGCTTCTATGGTAACCAAAGTGGGTAGGTACTTCAGTTAATTCCACTTTTATTCTCCTTAACACCACCGACGCACTTAAAATACGCAAAAAAAAAAACCTCTAAGTGAGTTTACTACTGTCAAGTAGCCGCAAAAGTCGTAAACTCATAAAGGTACAATTAGTGAAACGGGTAGTAAAGAAAAGATTTTACAACCACTTCTCGGTCGGGCCACAATGAGCGCGCAGTATCGTAACAAGGTGCTGAATAGAGTGAGAAGTCGTAAAGATGATTATTATTTCTTCTACTACCTGTTTTTACGACTGAATGCGCTGTTACGTTCTTACAAGCGGTGATTGGAGTCGCGCGAGCGAGAGAGATTGTTATCTGTGAACCGCTTAGGCGCGCGGTCGGGGTTAAGGAAAATATAGCGGTCTCTGTTTATCGCAGTGGCGCGTGCAGCGTAGGGCGCACTATCGAAGGGTAAACAATAGCGCATTATCGCAACAGCACTCGGCGCGTCCAAATGAAGTCATCAAACGAATAAATGGCGGTACGCGGCGGCTCAGAGACAGTCTCGCATTTTTATTGCAGTCACCTCTTAAACAAATATTTGCAGATAAAAAGGACGGGATGTGCAGCGGGGATTTTTTTCAAGCCTGTAGGTAATTGGTCACTTTGAGATGATTACATCTATGGCATGAACAGGGGCTAGGCGATGGGATTCTGGCCTATTGACATGCCAAGGACCCTGTTGTATTAAAAATTAAAAGAGCTGTATCTACTATGAAGCATTTTGTCTTGATGTCAAGACCTTTTAATTAGGTGCTTATAGGTACCTACTTAATTAGAGAACGATGGACATAGTTAAACATGTATTTACTGTGGTGGTAATAAATAAGTACTTAATAGTCTTAATAATGTAAAAAGACATCTATATGCATATACGCATATAGGTCTAGGCTTGTCATGAACACAAACTTGACTAGACATAAACCTAAGACTGGAATTAATTTGCTAAATGACCCCTAAACCCCAAAACAGCAAAATAGATTAGAAAATTTTGTAGGTACCTTGAGTGCATAATCAAGTCTTATTTTTATAGAGCTCTACCTAGGCAGCTACTGTATAAATTTGCCTTTAGTGCATCCTTTTTTTATGAACTGGGTAGGTAGACGTACCTCACTATGTAAGAAAATTCAGAATACGTATACCTACATTAGGGTAAGTCCGGGGTAGTTGGCCTAGTTTCTCTTAAATTCTGGTAAAAATAATCTTACACATTATTGTAAAAAAAAATCTGTAATTGTAATTAAACTTTGACACATCAAACATAAAAGTGACATCATCTAATTAGACCAATTTTAAAATATTTTTTATTTTAAGTTCACAATTGGCCATCTTTCCCGAGTTATCTGGGTGTAGGTTATTTCTAGCTTTAGCGTAGTTATTTGGTTTTACGTCCTATTTTTAAAGCATTTTTGGCTCTTTGGACCACATTTGGAACCTATGTCTGCAAATTCAGTATAATTTTCATGACACCAAAACTGCCACACTGTGCAGTAAAGCCAGTATTTAAAAGGAGAGTCTTGAGAACGAACTGTTCTGTAGTAATTTTCGCCATATCCGCGGCAGATCCTTACTGGATAATACTTTATTAAGTGGACATCGCGACTACTTTCAGGTAGTTTTTCTGATAAACTGACTCCAAATCTCTCCTTTTTTCCTGGGAAAGATGACCACACCTAAAATTAACAAAAGGTGAAGGAACGATACGCGTGATTTTGCAGGAGGACAGAACAATATACTTAGCAATAAATACAACAATAACTATTATCTTTCGAACCTAACTTCACATCCGCATGAAGCAAGAACCCCCTATATAAATTTTGCACTAGGCAAAACAATTCACAAGGATTTCCCTTACTTTTTCATTTTATTTGACTAAAATCTTTGTCGTGCAATAACTCCCACGCACGGCCCGAAGCGAACCGAATAGTAACTTGTAACATTTCAATGGGCCGTCTCTACCTTATGGCCATTTACTCCGGACTTACCCTATAGCTTCAGTAAATTACCAACTGAATGGCAAGTTTTCTTCAATACAATTAAAACGATTATTTTTTAAGTTATAATATGCACCAATTCACACACACACAGTTCACAGTTGATACAGTTACAGTGGTCACAGTTGACTGGAGTTGAAGTAAGTAGGTATGTCTCTTCTTTTTTTTGAACCTGACTGTGGCTTTATAGGCCGGGCCCAATAAAGCGATTGGAGTGGAGTGCGCGGTTAGAGGAGCAGCCAGGGGAAAATCCAGGGGGACACCTCCGACACGACCACGCGTATGGTTTGGAGGATCTCTCTTTCAAATACCCTACATCAAAGAGGGATATCACATTTTCTGTAATCGAGGATGGAATAACTACCGATCGTGATCTGATTCGTGAGTTCAAAAACTTGGCTGATGTACTGTATACTCTTATCTCACGAGCGCGGGTTAGTCTTGGCAGCTAGCATTGCAGCATAGCTATGCATTCGTTGTAGTTGTGACACATACGGGCACTCATAGCTCCTACGCCGACGCACACATAGACAATGTGCATGTATATTTCAACACACAACTATGGCGCACCCGCGTTCGTGGCATAAAAGTACTATAGGTACCTGTGCAGGTAAAATTCTAGACAGGCGGACTGAGGCCCTCAGTAGGCCTCGTAAGTCTAAACTTTAAAAACTATCTTCTGTTCGAACCTTCGTGCTTCAAAGGACAAGGACATACATGGACCTCTATGCTCGACGTAGGTACGGTACACCCTTTTAGCTCACTCTCATAAACACTCATAGTTGGTAACTGACGAAATACGACGACAGACAAGTTACGGATTTCTCATGCGACTTGGATACTAGGTTGGATAGTAGGTGTAGGTACGTCCTGCTAAAAATACAAAGCGACAATGCATATTACGCCTAACGAGATCTGGCCCGAAAGATGTGGATGTTATATTCTGTTCTTAGATATCAACTTTGAGAACTGTCAACTCAATAGCGGCTGTTTTCATTAATATCGAACCTTATTCGTCATTTCATGCATCTTTATAGCCGCCATGTAAGTACTTACAAAGCTGTCTCTGAAACTAAATAAAATTTCGGTCATAGTAAGGTTTTCTTTACATTCTATTCCATCTTTCTTTATATTTTACTAGCTTTCACCCGCGGCTTCGCCCGCGTAATAAAAGTAATTTTTAACCGTCTACAAAAAAGGAGGTTCTCAGTTTGATCCGTATGTTTGTATGTATGTATGTAGATACGTATGGATGTCATTTCCGTAATCGGCACCCTGTGGAACCATAAAGACGACACCTATATAAATTTTTAAGATAAATTAATTTCCGCCATCTTGGATTTGAAAATGGATGTCATTTTCATAGTTGGCACCCCGAGGAACCTCCAAGATGACAACCATATCGATTTATAAGACAAATAAATGTCCGCCATCTTGGATTTGAAAATGCATGTCATTTTCGTAATCCGCACCCCGAGGAACCTCGGAGATGACACCCATATCGATTTTTAGGAAAAAAAATGACCGTATATCCATTATATAACGTCATCATATTTGAAAATGGTTGTCATTTTCGTAATTGGCACCTCGAGGAACAACAAAAATGACAACCATATCGATTTTCAAGAAAAAGAAATGTCCGCCATCTTTGATTTGAAAATGCATGCCATTTTCGTAATCGGCACCCCGAAGAACCTCGAATATGACACCCATATTACTGCTCCCCGCACAAACTTGAAACCCCTTTTTCACCCCTTTAGGGGAGAAATTCCGAAAAACGCTGAAACGTGTTTTGCTGTATTTAAACAGAGTCCATATACGAAGTTTGAAATCTCTCGTTTCAAAAAGATTTGCTTCCCGTACAAATTTGGACCCCCTTTTCACCCCTTTAGGGAAGAAATTTCAAAAAACGCTGAAATATGGTTTGTTGTATTTTAACACAGTCTATACACTCCCCGTACAAACACCACATGGATCCACCTTTTCATACCTTTAGGGGAGTAATTTCGAAAAATGCCGAGTAATTTTTTGTTGCATTTAAACAGAAAGTCTATATACGAAGTTTTAAATCTCTCACTTCAAAAAAGATTTGCTCCCTGTACAAACTTGGAACCCCTTTTCACCCCTTTAGGGGAGCAATTTAGAAACACGCTGAAATATGTTCTGTTGTATATAAACAAAGATTCTATTTACGAAGTTTCAAATCTCTCATTTCAAAAAAGATTCGCTCCCCGTACAAACTTTGAACCCCCTTTTCATCCCTTTCATCTCGATTTTTAAGAAAAATAAATGTCTGCCATCTTTGATTTGAAAATGCATGCCATTTTCGTAATCGGCACCACGAGGAACCTCGAAGACGACACCCATATCGATTTTTATAAAAATAAATCTCCGCCATATTTGATTTCAAAATGCATGCCATTTTCGTAATCGGCACCACGAGGAACCTCGAAGACGACACCCATAACGATTTTTATAAAAATAAATATTCGCCATCTTTGATTTGAAAATGAGTGTCATTTTCGTAATCGGCACCCCGAGGAACCTCGAAGATGACACCCATATTGATTTTTAAGAAAAATAAATGTCCGCCATCTTTAATTTGAAAATGAATGTCATTTTCGTAATCGGCACCCAGAGGAATCTCGAAAATGACGCCCATATTGATTTTTAAGAAAAATAAATGTCCGCCATCTTTGCTCTGAAAATGAGTGTCATTTTCGTAATCGGCACCCAGAGGAACCTCGAAAATGACACCCATATTGATTTTTAAGAAAAATAAATGTCCGCCATCTTGGATTTGAAAATGGATGTCATTTTTGTAATCTGCACCCCGAGGAACCTCGAAGATGACACCCATATTGATTTTTAAGAAAAATAAATCTCCGCCATATTTGATTTCAAAATGCATGCCATTTTCGTAATCGGCACCACGAGGAACCTCGAAGACGACACCCATAACGATTTTTATAAAAATAAATATTCGCCATCTTTGATTTGAAAATGAGTGTCATTTTAGTAATCGGCACCCCGAGGAACCTCGAAGATGACACCCATATTGATTTTTAAGAAAAATAAATGTCCGCCATCTTTAATTTGAAAATGAATGTCATTTTCGTAATCGGCACCCAGAGGAATCTCGAAAATGACGCCCATATTGATTTTTAAGAAAAATAAATGTCCGCCATCTTGGATTTGAAAATGGATGTCATTTTTGTAATTTGCACCCCGAGGAACCTCGAAGATGACACCCATATTGATTTTTAAGAAAAATAAATGTCCGCCATCTTTAATTTGAAAATGAATGTCATTTTCGTAATTGGCACCCCGAGGAATCTCGAAAATGACACCCATATCGATTTTTAAGAAAAGGAAAAATTTGCTCCCCGCTCAAACTTGGAACCCTCTTTTCACCCCTTAAAGGGAGCAATTCCGAAAAACGTTGAAACACGTTTTGTTGTATTTAAACAAAGAGTCTATATACGAAGTTTTAAATCTCTCACTTCAAAAAAGATTTGCTCTCCGTACAAACTTAGAACCCCCTTTTGAACCCTTTAGGGGAGCAATTTCAAAAAACGCTTAAATATGTTTTGTTGTATTTAAACATAGAGTCTATGTACGATGTTTTAAATCTCTCACTTCAAAAAAGATTTGCTCCCCGTACATACTTGAAACCCCCTTTTCACCCTTTTAGGGGAGTAATTTCGAAAGACGCTTATATACGTTTTGTTGTATTTAAACAGAGAGTCTATATACAAAGTTTCAAATATCTCACATTAAAAAAGATTTTCTTCCCGTACAAATTTTGAACCCTCTTTTCACCCCTTTAGTGGAGCAATTTAGAAAAACGCTGAAATACGCCATTAATATATTTAAACACAGACTCTATGTATAAAGTTTCATGTCTCTCACTTTAATAAATACGGTTTTTCATACAAACTTTGGACCCCCGTTTCACCCCTTTAGGGGGTGAATTTTGAAAAATCCTTTCTTAGTGCACCCCTAGACCTTATAAGGAACCTACGTGCTAAATTTGGAATCTCTAGAATCAGCGGTTTGGGCTGTGCGTTGATAGATCAGTCAGTCAGTCAGTCAGTCAGTCAGTCAATCAGTCAGTCAGTTTCTTCTTTTATATATTTAGATGATCGCAAAAACCTTCATTATGCAACCGGTCTCATCACAACAACGTCTAATTTTATTTCTGGGATCGATAGTCAGGTGGTAAGAAGCGTATGTCAGGTGAGTATTTTGGTACGATGACAATTTTAAATACAATATTTTGAAAAAAATTGAAATTCAGTATGATTGCATCCCTTGGATATCGCTGTTATTCCACTCGTCTACATGAAATAAAAGCGATATCCAAGGATGCCCAATTCTCAAAACGAGAACAATTGTGCCTAAGCTACTTAAAGCATGCCTCAGAATAGAATAATTACGCGGGCTTCTGAATTAAATTGACCCATGAACCCAGTCGTAAATAAACTAAGCAAATGGAAGTCAAATTTTACAACAATTTACGCTTTATAAACGTGCGAAGAAGACGTTATTCGACTAAACTGCACTATTCAGTACCTAATAACGACATTGAATTTTACGAGCTTATTTACGGTATTGGGGTTAGAAAGACCAAACAACACGATATTTTCTGTAGGTAGGTACGACTAGTACTAAATTGACATTTCATAACATTTTATTTCAGTCGCGATATAGAAAAATCCTTACGAATAAACTCCAGCTAGAGTTCCCTTCATATAAAAATTTCGATCATCTACTTCGGCTCTCGAGATACTGAGTTGAAAATCGTTGTCTCTGCATAGACGGAATGTTATGTGATAGGAAATTGGACGGTGATGACCGATGAGCAATACTTATACAAATAATTACTCAATACCTATGTTTGTACTTCGAAAATCAAAAAGTAAATTATGCATATCTGTGTATGTTACAGTAGTTGTCACAGCAGCTATTGCCATTACATGTAAATACAAATTAGGTACACTGTGCCATTGCCAACATCATCAAGTTGTCACTCGTGCTTCACAAGAATGCCAAATCTGTACAAATGGATAAAGGTGGCCTGCACATTGACGGATTCAGGTAAGCGTCTGCCTGAAAACTTGAAAGCAGTTTGTTCAGTATCGCTACATCGATTACAGTGGTTTTTGAGGTTGTATTTTTTTTTGTAAATTTTCGACTCAACTGTAAACATTATTATGATTATTGGAAACCTGTTGTGTCCCACTGCTTCGCAAAGACCCCCCCTTCCGTTTCCAGTCCTCCCGATCCTGAGCAAACTCTGGCTATTCCCTTAAAAAGGAGTCTAACTCGTCTGCCTCGTCTCCGTTGCGAACTGTGGGACTGCCAGTCTGTAGCGATTTTGGCCCACAGCTATAATACGCTAAACTAAAAATTTTGAAATTTTTTTGGTTGTCTGAGGTTTAAATTAAATCATTTACAACTTGTATATTGTATAGGTACATTCTTATAAAGAAGTTTAGTGGTTGTATGGTGAAATTCTTTTCTTATTTTTCTTATTCATATTTCGTATCAAGCTGTCTGGAAGATTATAAATAAGTAACAGAAGAATATTGAAATATCAAGCAGGCGCCCACAAGGCTTTAGTCGTAAAATTATGAAACGTAATATGTATATACGTAGTGCGTTAATAAATCCAGTATAAATATTATCGTCATCGTCATTTCGCCACATCACTTGAGTTTCGCTCTTTTTTTTTAAACCTAACTGTGGCTTAAAGCCGGGCCCAATAAAGCGATAAAAGTCAGGAATGTGTGGTTGGAGAGTGCCCTGGGGAAACCCCCACACAACCATGCGGGCGGTTTAAACACTCTAAAACACATACTCTAAAAGTTTGCGCTCCAGTGAGATTGGTTGAGCGGCTTCAACCAAATCTGAGGTGTGAGTGGAATCGAGCAAGCTGCGAGTTTTGTCGCTGGTTCACTAAACCTAGCCTAACTGAGAAGAGTCCAGCAAGAAACTCACCTAGGCCCGCTGGTCGGACTGACTCTACGGTACCGGGACGAATAGGGACTACATGTGTCTGTATTGTCGCCATCGCGCGGTGGACATCCCCGCCGGCGGGAATCGCTTATTATATGGTGGAGTTGCAGGGTATGCGCACATAAAGAACTAATACCTATAATACCTATATCGAATCTTTAAAATGTTATCATAGAAACGGGGTTTTGAAATGGTAGTGAGCGCTGCCCGCTCTCAATATATACTCTGCTTGCAATAAATGTCCAATTGAAAAAAAAACGCAAAATTTTCCAATAAGAAAAATTAAATTTTCCCTCCGGATTGGATGGTCCGATGGCAGTCGCTATCGTAATACTTCTTTGTACGTTGAACTCACAAGAGGTTTAACACTTTTGTAGGTACCTTGTCGCTTTAACGTCACGTTTAAACCGTCATACTAACATTTCTAACGGGTGAAAACGACGAAGTACTGAAGTGTCAAGCTACTTATGAGTTCGACTGTACCTACGCCAAATCTAGGGAGTAGAGTAGTGTAGCGATTATCTAGGGCAGCTGCCAAAGCCCTGGGCTCCGTAGGCTGGCAGTATAGGTATCCTATGATGGTGAAAAGTTAATTTCAGCGAACGAGTATCAGTGTAGGTAGTATCTAACCTTGTAGGTTTTTTTTTTAACCTGACTGTGGCTTTATAGGCCCAATAAAGCGATAGGAGTGCGCGGTTGGAGAGTAGCCTGGGGAAAACCTCCGGCATGACCATACGCGTGTGGTTTGGATCACTGGAATACTCTAAGAGTTTGCGCTCCAGTGAGGTTGGTTGAGCGGTTTCAACCGAATCTGAGGTGTGAGTGGAATCGAGCTACTGGGAGTTTTGTCGCTGGTTCACTAAACCTAGCCTAGCTGAGAAGAGTCCAGCTAAGAGTTTGCGCTCCAGTGAGATTGGTTGAGCGGTTTCAACCGAATCTGAGGTGTGAGTGGAATCGAACTACTGGGAGTTTTGTCGCTGGTTCACTAAACCTAGCCTAGCTGAGAAGAGTCCAGCAAGAAACTCAGGTTTATTTCTGTTCGTCGTTTCACCTATACGACGCATGATTGGGTATTGGAATATTCTAAAATTACATTTAAATTTGTTTCACGCGGTCGTTTACCGATATAACATACCAGATAGAGCGCGCAAAACGTACTGAAATTCATTTCTTTACTAAAGTAATTGACACACTTATGCAGTTATGTCATTGTCCTAATTCATCCACTTGGCTTTTAATATTCCCACGCCCTTTGACACTCAAAAAACCCAAAAAGTGCATCTAAATCCCCGGCCGAGCGGCGCACGCGCGCCTCGTAAACACGATTTTTACTACCGCTCGAACGCTCGTAAACGTCACTCGAATTGCACCGTTTGTAGAACTCTCCGTAAACACCCAAGCACATTTCGTATACGCCTGCGGGGCTAAACCTCTACACCGCCGCCCACAACCAAAACGCAGCAACCACCTATCAAGCTCATACATTGTTACACTGTTTTATTGTTTTTAAAGCAGTATATAAATCGGTAAGTTTACGGTGGTTTGTTATTATGCCGTTCTTCAGACGTTTATTGTCAATAATGACTTGTTTAAAGTATGTTTAATAGAGATAAAGGAACGATAGTTTATGTCTTGATCATGTGCAATTCTGTCTCGGCTGTGGTTTTATGTGTGTAATTTGCCTTTTTATTGGCTCATTGGTCGCTGATTGATAACTAGGCGGCAATTGAAATAGCTATTCTGCTTGATTGAAACCCGGTGCTTAGTACTTAGTGGTCAGTAGTCATTTAATGATTAACGGAGAACTCAGTTGGAATATTTTTCTTTAACATATTAAATTAATTTGTTAGTAAATACACATACTAGATAATTTATAAACTTACATCGTGGAGGAAAAGTTAACAATTGCTATTAACAAAATACGACAAATCCTAAAATCCGCTGTTAACCCGTCGTCTACCGGTCCCTGGGATGAGCCCTGCATTACAAAATAATGCTATTGTTCATTTTTTTCGCCGGAAGACAATGGCTGATACGTAACGTAACTCATGTTGACGTAGCGACACCTATCGAAGAACCAGGGAATTAAAAAATAAAGAGCATGTTTCTCGGTGCTCTACTCTTGGATAATCAGTAATAACTTAAATAATTATTCAAGTATAAATTAATATGTAATATTTTCAATCATTGAGTAATGGTCTGTTGAAAAATCACTCTGAAAGTTAGACGCGCATTCTATAGTACTGCCATCTACTATGGACTAGCCGCATTACATCCTCATTCAGGGCCATCAAGCATATAGATTGTAGAAAATTTATTATAATAGTTGTAGTTTTAATGACTCATTTAAACATAACAAATAATGAAATACGCTCGTTTAATAGACATTACAATCAAAACCGGTGTCTGAGAAACTGGTGTGAAAACAAAACATTTCAGTTAATGGCCCATTATGTAGTTATTATCACTACCTATCAGTAGCCAAAACAGACAACTAGTTTTATCTGCGAGTGATTCAGCGTTAATGTCACTATAACACTTATTATGTAACATCTGAAAAGTAAACATCACTAAATGCCAATAGAAATGCGATAACACGATCGTAAAACTGGATATTATGGCTTTATTCATCATTTGGACATATAAATTCATCGAGACACTTGTTAATCGTAAAATAAATCTTATTACACAGTAAGATGATGTTTAAATTGACGACAAGCGTTTTATTTTCATCATAACAATAAAATTTATTTTTACGAGCGAGTTGATGTGGTTTAGTTTGAACGCCATCTCGCGGCGGGGTGCGGGACCGCTTCGCGCCGGGAGCCGCCGTCGTTGAGCTGGGTTTTACGACATGACGCTCCCAACGAGCCGGTGCGCCGTGCGCCATAATCGTGTGGATTTGCGGTGTCGTTTGATCTAGTTCAAGATTTTCATGGGCACTATAACTACCTACTCCCTGTGTTATTAGGCAGTTATCGAATAACCAAGTATTTTCTTCTAGACGCATTGTGCCTAGTTTTCTGAATAATAGCTTAATCACACCGAGAAGTAAGTAGGTACCTAACCTACCTATGTAACGAAGCATGTGTCGTGTGCTTAGATAATGGTTATCAATTAACTACCTTTTAACTAGGTTTTTTATTTATCCACTGCTTCATTATAAGTACTCAGGTACATATTTGTTTATTGATAACAACCTACCTACTTAAGTGAGTAGGTAGGTACCTAAATTGTAGGTAAGTAGATACAGTGTAGTTTACTGTGCCAATATAGGTTCAAAAATATGTGAGCAACCGCGACCCTTTAATTAGTAACTTGTTCATTCTTCATTACTGACTATTTAGGTATGGAAGAAGGTCGTCACACTTGAAAATTTTGTTCTAATGGCACTGTGAGCTGTACCTACACCTCACAGGTGTTTTTTTTTTTTAAATTGGTAAAAACTGGCGGAAAAATTATTATATAATTATCGAACCTGGGGGCAGATTTTAGTGTCGAGCGCTCGACTTTTCACTCGAGATCTGTAAAAACTATGATGTTTGACAGATGTCGAGTGAAAAGTAGACCGTTCGACACTCAAAAAACCTCCCCCAGCTCACAAAATTTCACGCGAATCGGTTTAGAAATGCAACCTGGTAGAGGAGAACAAACCGAAATTCGCACGCGTAAACATACCAAATCATTGAATAAATAGTAGATTGTATGGAAAGAGTCTAAAATGAGCCATATTACCACGGGATAGTTATTTTTCCGAACGAAGAGAGAGAAAATAGTTTGAGGGGAATATGGCTTTTAGAACAGAGTTATACACTCTACTTAATTTTCACTTCGATTGCGAGAAAATAAATAAACAGGTTATCCACCAAAAATTAATAATCTTTAGACTCTTTAGAGAAATGAATTCTGTTTCCTGGTTGGTCGATTTTAGTAAAACTGTAGGTATTCTGGTTGGTTAATATTAAAAAAAAAGTTAAATTAGTGTTCTGTGATTGGCGAATTTAATAGCTGAAGTATTTTGATTGGTCGAACGAAAATGTTTTGTAAATCACAAATATGTACTCATATTTTCCCTAGGGATTAATTATGTACTACTTTAGCCCCGCTTGACAAGTCTAATATAACACACTTTTCGAGCAAAAGAAGTAAAAAAATTGTTTTTCAAAATTTCCAAAAACTGACAGAAAATATTTCTATACATATGAGTAGGTACCGAACCCGCTCACAAAATTTCACGGGAATCGGTTAAGAAATGCGACCACTAGAAAAGAAGAAACCGACATTGACAAAAAAATTGTAAAAAGGTCCAAAAACTGACTCGACAAAAAAATTCTATATAATTATCGAACCTGCTCACAAAATTTTACGACAATCGGTCTAGAAATGCGACCTGTAGTAGAGAGCAACCGGACATACAAAAGCTGAAGCAAAGACCTTCGTTTCACTCGGTCTTTGCCCTTATATCTTTCCTGTCGTCCCTATTTTTGTTCGTTTTCTTAATTACGCATTATACTTGTAGATATACAGGTACCTACTTTTTACTCAACCCCTACGATTTCATACCGCCGCTACATTCATATGGGGGCGCTTTCATACAATATACTTACTAGTTATTACTGTAGTAGAAATATAGGCTTACCTACAGGATCCGCACCCACATGTCAGGAAGTAACCTTAAGTTAAGATATTTTGTGCTGGCCGATATATTACAATACTTTTATTGGATGTTGAATCTTATGGCCTGCAAAATTAAGTCGCTTTTTGTGCGATTATTTTGACAAAACTCGGCCAACTTAAATAATCCTATTTATCTAAGTACAGTCAACCAGTTTGATTTCTGGGCCACTTCGTACCCTGTCACAGTGACATTAATAATAGATCACTAGCGGGTTTCATATAGATTTACCGTAACCTATACTTACCGTAGGCAGCAGGCTACCATTTAGAAAATGTTCTTATAAGAACCAGTAAATACCAGATGTTAATTTATTTTCCTATTAGCTACTTAGGTAAAAATATGTATACCTATTGTTTCAATTGGTACCTCCTATGCACTAGAACACAAACGAATGGCCTAACTAAACTATTACTATATTATGGTACCTAAAGTATATGAAAATATTTTCGGTTATCTAAGTACAGTAATGGGTATAGTAGCTATTGTATTTGTTTATTTTTTGGTTACTCAATACCTATTTAACCAAAAAGAAATCAATTTTATACCAAAATAAATTAGTATGATAATAAATAAGTAGGTAAATACCAATAATATAAATTAAGTGGTTTAAGTACTTAAATCAAAATGGGGTGATTCACTACTAAGTAAAATAGCAGAAGAAAAAGAAAAAATCTAGGTACTTAGAGTCTTTTTATAAGTACCTACCTAGGTAAGTGACAGATATTTTGATCAGGTGGGACAGGTGGCTGTAGTAAAAAATACAAAAAAATGTACTTAGGCAGGTTAATAAAAACGATCATTTACATATTCTAGTACATATACAGATTCTATTGTACCTTAGATTACATTTCATCATCCTCATCATCATCATTACAGCCGAAAGACGTCCACTGCTGAACATAGGCCTCCCCCAATTTGGGGGGGATTTGCCATAGTCGCCACGCTTGGCAAGCGGGTTGGCGACCGCAGTTTGATGGTGGTAATGATCGAAGGATGCTGCTGCCCACCCTCCGATTTTCCCTTATTCGCCTCCTACGAAACCCACGGGAAGAGATGGGGTGGCGCAATTCTTACCCGGCAACCACACGGGGAATTACATTTAGATATTTTTTAAACTGAATTTTAAAACTGATTAAAACTATCCTACATAAAGCTCACGAGGGGAAAAATAGGTACTTACTTACCTACAGAGATAAAACTCGAGGTAAGTAACCGCAGCCGAGTATACGTACGTAACCGCAAAAAGTTTGTTTTTGTTAGTAAGTAGGTGTCTAGATAGTTAATCACGTGAATTCCTGCAAAAAAATATGTAGTTAATTAGGTATTCTTAAAAATACGTAGGTATTTGGTATTTGTAGGTGTTATTAGGTGGAAATATGTAGGTCATGTCAAAATTTAATTAGGCAAATAAATTTTTAAATTTTATCTGAATGGAAAGCGGCACGAAACATTGTACCTAATTATTATAGATAGAATAGAGTGAGACACTTAACTACCTACTTAAGCTTAAAGATAAAATATTAAAATATCAAAGAACTCATCAAGTTTAGATACAATATCAATGTTTGAATCACAAATGGTTTGAATGAAATATCTAGGTAACTTATCTACCTATAAAAAATATCTAGCTGGTATGAAGTTTTAAATTCAGTATAAAGGCAGGAAAACAAACTCTAGTAAAATGTACTTACATTGGAAACAGGCACTATTTAAACCTTAAAAGTACTAAATAATATTTGCCTTAAATATATTAAATAAATACTGAAACTAAAATCCTATTTTTCTCATCCGTCGGGAACATACGGCCATCGCACACAATAAACGAATATCTCGTTCCATTGAAACTGCCGAACTAAGCTAACTTTGCATAATTGTCTCATTCACGCACATGCAATCGCCGTAATGGGCTTACTGCCGCTATCTCTGTCGCGCGTGATCGTTAAAATGGCCTCCAAACTAGATGTTTTGAAGGAGCGCCGCCAACTTTTGTTGCCAGTAATGGGCGGAGCGTACATGCACAGGGTCGAACTTAAAACGGTTATTTTTAAATATTTTGGATTAGAATTTATATTTTTACAGTTAGTCATACAAAACAAGTAGGTACAATTTTATTAAAAGTGTTTTGTATTTGACGAAGCATGTTGATGATTTGCTCTTGTGCCCCCCCTGACGAAGTCTGCGTTGAGGATTATGATAAGTATAGGTAAGTAGTTCTGGATACAAGTTGCGCTCATCTCATACTAATGTATTGATAATATGTTTCACAAAACCTGAAAATACCTACCAAAAAAGGTTTTATGAACAATTATGCCCATAAAAAAGTACACTGTAAACTCTGTATAGAAAAAAGTTGATACATTTTTATTATTTTGCTTATTTTAAACGTATTGAAAATAATTTTCAATCTATTCTAATAAGCATGTAATTTTTTTTTTTAATACCACGTCGGTGGCAAACAAGCGTACGGCCCGCCTGATGGTAAGCGGTCACCGTAGCTTATGAACGCTTGCAACTCCTGGGGTGTAACATGCGCGTTGCCGACCTTTTAAAAATTTATACACTCCTTTCTTGAAGAATCCCATACTGTAGTTGAAAAAAAATTCTAAAGAGTCATAATATATATGCTTGGACTCCATAAAGAATGTTAAAAATTCCAAGTAGTTGATAAATGCAATTTTAATTGCCTGTCTATTCATGCTTGCAAGGACATAGTACCTATGTACATTAATACTAGTGTCATGTTTTTGCGAATAGACGAGAGACATTATTCTGTTCTGGACAAGTTTTTATTGTCATTGGCCCTTAAAGAACATATACATCTCTAACAATATTTAATTAGTGTTAAATTAGGATTCGTTTTTCTTCAGTTTTACAACTCGAATACGAAATATTACCTATTGAAATGATATTATGGGAGGTGTGTTTTATGTATTATTGTTGTTGTCAGACTTATTTAAATTGTAAATCATTTAAA
The DNA here is from genome assembly GCA_963556455.1 of Epiblema foenella. Lineage (NCBI taxonomy): Eukaryota > Metazoa > Arthropoda > Insecta > Lepidoptera > Tortricidae > Epiblema > Epiblema foenella. The sequence goes on along the minus strand of OY747098.1, from coordinate 24,801,590 downwards.
ATTTGACATGTAAAAGTGCCCTAATTGCAAAATAAATGTTTGATTTTGATTGAAACATGTTTTTGTATAAATGATTTGTGTGCCAAAAACACTTTATTAACAACTAAACGTACCTATACCTACTATTAAAAAAATCGTTATTCGTTTTTGACGTCAATGGGGAACTTGTATTATTTGATTTATCCAGTCTATCTTAAAGATTTAAGGATTAGGAACCTTAAGATTTTTGGATTGGTACCTATTATTATTATTTTTTAATAGTGGACTTAAATTGTTGTCATAATTTATTGTCACTTAATCATTTTTTTAAAGACCCATCGAATGATGTGCAACCAGGGTTCAGAAACCGGTTTCGTCTTCATACAATTAACCGGGTAAAAATTTCGGTTAATTGCGTTTTACGATATTATTTCGTACTTTAAATTATTTATTTAATAGATGAAGGTTAACAAAAACATGGCATGGATGCTAGATTACTATTGCCCTTCTACAAGAACAAGGGAGACGTCCGTGACTGTGGGAATTTTCGGGGGATCAAACTTACATCGCACACCCTCAAGATCTGGGAGAGAGTCCTCAGCGAAAGCTTAAAAAAGCTTATTGTTTTAACCGAAAATCAATTTGGATTCACAGCAGGAAAAGGGACAATGGATGCCATCCATGCAATCAGATTAGTTATGGAGAAAGCTTTAGAAAATAAGCAGAATATGTGGATAGTATTCATCGACCTAGAAACGGCGTTCGACCTAGTGCCAAGAACATTAATATGGCGAGCCTTGAAAGCACATGGAGTCCCAGAAGGATACGTAAGACTGGTTGCTGACATGTATAGAGGCACCGAAACTTGCGTTAAAACCCAAGCGGGACTATCCAAAGGTTTTGACGTGAAAGTGGGTGTCCATCAGGGTAGTGCCCTCAGCCCTCTGTTATTCAACATCGTCATGAACTATCTTATAGCTAAAATACACCCCGTGGAACCTCTTATACGCCGATGACGTAGCCCTCATATCTGATAACCTTCACGACATCCAGGAAAATTTAGAACAGTGGAGAGAGTCACTCGAACATAATGGTTTACGCATTAGTAGAACAAAAACGGAGTATATGTTCTGCAACTTCAACCCTAATTCTACAGTATGCGACGACATCAAGCTTGACAATACATCACTTCCTAGAGCGAAATCCTTCAAGTACCTAGGAGCAGTACTCTCTGAGGATGGATCGATTGAAGCAGATATAACTCACAGAACAACATCTGGCTGGAACATGTGGCGCACGCTTACAGGAGTTCTGTGTGATACAAAAATGCCAATAGAGACAAAAGGGAAGGTCTATAAAACAGCTGTAAGGCCAGCGCTGTTATATGGGTGCGAAGCCTGGGCGGCGAAAAAGACACATGAACAAAGACTTCATACTACAGAAATGCGTATGCTACGATGGGCAGGAGGAGTCACGCTTAAGGATAAGGTTCGCAACGATTACATACGGGGGCGCTTCAAGGTTGCAAAAATAGCCGATAAAATGAAAGAGTCCAGGCTCAGATGGTATGGTCACGTACTGCGTAGACCGGATGACCATGTCGTGAAAAAGTGCTTATCCATGGCTACAGGAAAGAGGGAGAAAGGAAGACCACCGACGACCTGGATGACAAATATCCAGAGAGACATGAAAGAGATGGGCCTCAAGGCAGAGGACGCATGGGAGCGAAGCAAGTGGCGTCGCATGATTGGGAAAGCCGACACCGTGTAACGGGATAAGGCGAGGCCAAAGAAGAAGAAGAAGGTTAACAAAAACAAATATTAAAATAAAAATGGAGATATGACAAATACTTTAAAAGATATTTCAAAAATAGTAAAAACCGGTTCCGAGCCCTGTGTGCAACATATTGGCTTACGTATACTCGTATATATATATGTTAGCGCCTTTTCGCAATACTAGGTAAATGTACTGATTTCACCATCTAATTGTATATTGGTCATGATTTGCATGTTGTCGAATCAAATTGATTTAAGTCAAATATTGTTAACTTCCCACTAATTTATCGATTACGTATTTTAATGATCGTTCGACCCAGAGTGCAGGTGTCAATGCAGGTGTTTATGCAGGTATTGTTTACAGTGCCTTGGTGGCTGTGACATCGACCAACCGGGCACTCTTGGTCAGACGCTCGACGATGAGGGCCTGCCAAATACATGGCGGTTCTTCGCTATTTTTTTTGACTAGGATGTTGTGTTGTGTTCGAAGCCTTTTGGTTTCAGCACACTTCTTGCCAGCCACAGCAGCTGTCGCTTGTACCTCGGTAAATCCTCATTGATATATACGCGCTTAGTGCTGCCATTGTTGTAAATTTCATTATTAGTTACTTTTTTGCCCTTTTTTGCTCGCAACCAGGCATCGCGGGCACTTTTAGTCTTAAGTTTTACCAGTACTATTCTGGGCTTTGTTGCGTCCACTTTTTCTTGCCCTACCCTCAGTACATCTTCAATCTCACTTTGGCTGAGATTTAATTTATCAGCTAAATTCCGTACCACAGCTTTAATGTCTTCATTGTCTTGTGTATCTAATCCATGAATTTTCACATTCTTTTCTTTTTCGTGTGTCTCCAGCTCCAGTGGGTACTGGAGCTGGAGACACTCTTCTAGAGATTTGTAAGACATGAAAAATAATAAAGTTTAAAATTTAGCCATAATATCACTACAATTTCTCGTCATTTATTCAAATGTTACAATGCGCCCCTGGATATCGGAATTCAAACATGGCGACCAGCGACGCGCTGTGTGACGAACGATCGCAGTGATTGTGTCTATTTTTATCGTTGTTCTTACAAACAAAAGTGTGCCACTAATGTATAAACGACGTGTGATATTGTGAGCCATCCACCAGTGTTTAAATTTAGAATTAAACATTAAAATAATTTTATTTCTGACCTAGTGTTTGTTATTCGTCCGCCATATTACTCTACGTGAATATAGCCGATCTTAGTCGCTGCAATAAAAGAGATCGATAGATCTATGCGCGTCCTTTTCTAATGCAGAGTTGGTGCTTAAGTGTGAAAGAGAAGCGATGAACGTTCGGGTAAACAATATGTTTGAATTGAATTTTTTGAAAAATATACCAATTAAATTAAATAAGTACATCGTGGATCCATATGACCTTATTTTTGTCAACTAAAAATAAAATGCCCAGGTCACTAAAATAGCCCAGTGCTGCTATCCACTCATAAATAGGCGCAAAGCGTTTTAAACATTTTTGAGAACTAATTAAAACGATGTGAAGGTAATTACAGTGCCTTTGTTTTTGTTATAGATCAGTTGATCTAGACAGGCGCGTTTTTCAAGCACCTGTGATCTTTAAAACCCTTGTTTTTAAGTCCCTCTTTATAAGGTACACAGTGGATGTCAAATGTGACAATTACATCTATGATCATATACGTAACTGCCACATTTGACATCTAAGTAATCATAGATGTAATGTGGAAAAGGCAGCTACCTAGGTGATACTGATAGGTATCTAAAATATTGGATATTTAACCTTTGGGAACTGGCTATAACTATATACTTAGGGGAAAGTAGTACGAGTTGATTCCTTGAGGTAAGATGATCCTTTGTTACGGTCGGTAAACTATTAGCGCTATCTAGTTAATTTTTATGGTAAGACACAGCTTCCATGGTACACCCCCCCCCCCCCACCTCAGTCATGGTGTAATGGCAGCGCGAGCGACACAGCGAAAATTACGAGAAAAATTATAAATTGTGTCTGGGTATATAAGGTAAGGCTGACTTTTAGCTTATGTTGCTTTTATTATAGACTGTTAATTGCAATGACTGTTGTGTTTGTGGCTTTCAACAGGTTATAACAGGGTCATTTAGTATGGAGAAAAAAAATATCTTTAATAGACTAAGCATTAATACGGTTATCAGCTTTTTTCAAAATTCGCCCTTTGAAGGGTTTAAAAAGGGAATGAAAGTTTGTTGTATGGGAAACATTTCTCTTTTGAAGCAGTAACTTGAAACTGCGTTTATAGACATAAAACATCACTAAGTACATAGTATAAAACAAAGTCGCTTTCTCTGTCCCTATATCCCTATATCCCTATGTATGCTTAAATCTTTAAAACTACGCAACGGATTTTGATGCGGTTTCTTTTAATAGATAGAGTGATTGAAGAGGAAGGTTTATATGTATAATAACATCCATTAAATAGTGCACCCGTGGGAAGCCGGGGCGGGTCGCTAGTTACATTATAAGTAAATTAATTTAATCTTTTTTGAAAATTCACCCTCTGAAGTGGTGAAATGGGGGTTGAAAGTTTGGGTACCTGATATATTAATGACTTCATACTTGGTGGGTAGACTCAGATTTAATTAAAGTAATTTCAACGTTTTTGAAAATTCATCTCTTGAGGGTGTAAAAAAAGAGATTTAAGTTTGTATGGAAACATGTAACATTATTGTAGTAGGTAAGTAGATCAAGATCAAGACATTAAAATAAACTACCGTGCGAAGCCGCCGGGTCACTATTTTTTGAATATACCTATATCGGCTTGTGTATTTGGTTGTTATCTATAAAAAAACAAATCCATAATCACTGTAAGTACCTACAATGTTTCAATGTGTGATTAGAGTTTATAAATAACAAGTCAATACCCTTTTACCTATATCAGTTTCTCTTTGATTACACACAAACGTACACTCACGCCTACTTTATAACAATTAATTTCAATAATACTTACACTACACATTACAATGAAAACATTGATGGGTTGTCCAATCAAACGAAACGTCAACAAATCATTATGTTAATGTGTCATTGTTCTATGGCGCTACGACGCTACCGTGTCCTATGCAAAGCAAAAAGAGCAGAATACTACGTCAAACTAGCGCGGTTAAGCCTTCTTGTCTTCGAACGGTATAACACCAGGCCCCGAAATGGTACAAAATAAACTGTATAAAATAAGCTTTCCAAAGTGTCAAGTTACTCGCACCTCCCTCGTACGCTCCGGACACGAGCCGTAAATAAATCTAAATATTTCGACATAAATATAAATATTTCGGGATAAATATAAATATATCAGCAACGCGTGCTTCGGCGCCGCGCTTCCCTACTAATTTACAAGGGCTTATGTATAATAAGTTTCAGGTGCACATAGGTCGTTATATCCGAGGGCCGTAGCGCTGTTCCTTAGCATTCAACTCTTGCGCATCATTGTTTGTTTTCGACGCCAACGCCGAGACGCGTGATCGCGATATTGATGAGGTTTAGGTATTATGTAATATTGAGTAATTGGTCACTAGGTAGATGTTAGTGACCTTTATTTTATGCGCATTGATTGATACATGTTGTAATTTACCTAAATCAAAAACATTTTGGCACGGCAAAAGCTCTTAGAATAAGTGAGGCACAGGTAATTAATTTCTTATTAACATAGGTACCACTGACTTAAAGTGAGATAAATGTGTTTTAAAAACGTTATCGGTGGATAATGGTCTTGTATACCATTAATAAAAACAATTCTATTTTTTTCATATAACATGTTTTATTTTATTATGCATTTATAATTTGAAAAATCTCTTTCAGTGCTCTACCTACTTGATACGTAAGTGATAATCTATATAACACAAGTCACTACATTTTTATCTACGAATTTCAACGAAATTAGTAATAAGTATTGTTAAAAAACAACGAATACCGAATTATTGTTAAATCTCTTGTATACGTAATTTTTTAAACTTTATTTCCAAATATTGTTTCTAAATAATCGTTTTACACATGCTCGAAAGAATAATCTGCCTCTGCGAGCCATTTTTGAAGACAAGTTTCCATCGACAACAAAGTTAGGATTTATTGCCATTGGCGGTCTTATTTGAATGTGTTTTACATACACTAGGTGCTATCTCCGAGCAGAGAAGTGGAAATAGAATAGATATGCGTCTCTAGCCGAGATACAATGGGAGTGTAGGGCTCGCATCTGTGAGATATAAATTGGAACTAAGAAATTTAATATTCAATTCATTGAATGTAGGACGTATTATTGTTTAGCCCCTTACTTTGTAATAGCTCCTTATTTAATACTTTAGTAGGTCTGGACTAGGCGAATGTGGACAATACTTATTATACTTACCCACAAATCGAACCTACCTACACTTAATTGATCAGTTACTTATTTCGTTTTATTTAACACCAGGCTTTATAAATCTTACATCATACATTTTTTTACTAGTGTACAATAGTTATTACTACATATTTTTAGTACCTATTTTCATTAAGTACCTATAAATCACGTCACTTTTCTACTTTAGTCGTCGTGTTCTGCACAATGTTGTTTTAGCTAAGATACTCAAGCTTTATATTATATTTCTAGTTGTTTAGCTTAAATAAGGCTATTATTTTTAGACAATTTTCTTACTTTGCTATAATACCTATTTTATTTATATTTTGGATAAACATTTTTATAAGCAATTTTTACATATCTGATAGGTCCTATACAATTACAAACCTACTTTAGTTTTACTAGTCCTGAAAGGTGTATAGAAATTTTATTCAGTCAAGTTTACCAGTTTACCAATTAAGTCAATTTTACCAATCAGCAACAAACTGCTTCTCAGTTTGTTGAAACTTTAATTTAAGGTACACATTTACCTGTATGCTTCGTTTGAAAAAAAAAACCTACAATTACATAAAAATTATGTCCTTTTTCTACAATCCTTGGTAGAATCATGATGATGCATAGTGGTGCGTGTCATAGTGATTCTAGGATATGGTCGCCCTACAAGGAAGCTCTCTCCGGCATTGTCTGCTCAGTATGCCGCCGGTCAGACGCGTTTGTATTCAATGGAAATTAATATCGACCACCGATAACTCGCCTATGATTTTCCTTTAAGATACCTTGGGCATTAATTTACTAAAAAAGAGTTGTTTATTTGTGCAAGGAAACTGTAATTACAAGATAAAATTGGTTTCTGGAAGATATTAAATACAAACGTATGGTTTGAGATAACATATCTGCATGTGCACATGGTTTATATTGATTAGATGTATCCAAGTCCTTTACATGCACGATATTGAATAAGTTAGGTTTAAATGTACCTTTATATTAAGTGTAGAGTAAGTACTAACTTTAGGTAGCTTCTACTAAAATAAAGTTACTTTATTGTTGAGCACGTTGTGTTGTAGCTTGTTTTTTTTAGTCTAGTGACGAATGCTATCAAAAATTCCTAAAATGTAGAGATAAAAGGTGAACACAGGAAGGAAAAAGAAACATCGTAGTGCAGCGGCGCCGGTCGTGCCCCCCGCCCAGCGCAGGCTTACATGGCCCGAAACTCTGCCCGAGCATCAAAATAATTATTTTTAGCCAAATCCAGCCCGGGTATCTTATGGGTGAGCTCGCTTCACCGTCGGCCTCATCTACCCCTGGCTGGATGCTGGCCAAGAGCAATCCCATTTTTTATATACTTATACATATAAATAAAAACTCAATGTTCCACAGACCTCTATTGTCCGAATAAGTATAAATAAAATAACCTATGAAATAATATAAATAAATAAGTTCGTTTAAGAGAATAGGTTGTTTCACATTTATTTGGTTACACAAAGGGCCGAGAGAGGACTTCATTATTTTTATTTAATTTATTTTAGATATGCAACACTTGCTGTCACGTTACAATTTCAAATTATAGCCGTATATATTACGATATACCTACGTATATTATACATATACCTACTTAATCGTATCAACAAGTTCTTCTCCTCAGTCGTGCACTCTTGTCAGAGTGGTCCTGGTTATGGGTTGCCTTCTTCCGTATTAGTTGCAGCTTTTGCGAGCTTTCTCCACCTCAATCAACAAGTGTGGAGAAGTTTGATTTAAACCGTCCTAAATAATTGAAGATTAGACAAAGACGTTACTGACATGACGGTGCCGACTGAATCAAAAGTTTGTAAAATTAGTTTAATAGGTTTTATACGAATTCAATTTTTTGTATGCATGTAAAAACATCTGAGAGAAAATAAAAATAAAAAACTTTTTTGTAGGTACACTAGAGAGAAAAAATCAAATGTAGATTACAAAAAAGTCAACATTAAGTATGTTAGCAACAGACAGACTTATTGGTCAAATTTCATTATTCTAATTGTGCAGGAAAAATGTAAACATAGAAAACAATGAAACGAAAGGATAGGTGTGCAAAGTCTGTATTTCAGTTTCTAAGATTGTGTAGGTATTTTTTGTTTATGAAAACTGCAGTTGATGTTTTTTTTATTTTTAGGTACTTAGGTATACCAGCATCAAAATTGAATAATGCCTACTAGACCACCAGTTGTGAGAATTCCAGACTAAAATATAAATATTAAGCAATATATTGAACCGTAATGTACATCCAAATATTAAAAATGAATGAATAGAATACAAGCCTGCTAACGCTTTTTTTGGTTAACGTCACCCAAGTTTTTCTTACCACCCGCGTCCCCAAGGTATCGCACACTGCGGCCACACGATTCGTCCGCGACAAAAAGTCGGCCATTTTGACGACGTGTGAGCCATCCGCGTATGCCCCCACCTAACCAAGAGGGAGATTGCTATACAAATAACTTTAGTATGTTCGAAATTGAACCTTTATGTTATCATCATAAGGTTGATTTTGTTTTGCGTTGATTAATAGAATACGGTATGTTTATAACCAAAACTGCCGCTTCATACAGCGACGGCGTCACAGCAATCACTTTCATTATTATTGGGCGATTTCCAACGTTTACTTGGCACTCAGCGAGAATCACTGTTCCGTTTGTTCAATTAAAATTTTCGTTGATTGTTGTTTGGTGATAATTTTTACACCTAGGTGTGAAATGAAAATGTTTTTGCTTTTACACATAATTTTGCACTGGCCATAATTTATTTACTATCTAATCGGTTCGTATACTGAACATCGAAAAACTAGTATCCAAGATATTTTTGGTGCGTTCCTATAACGCACACATAATGAAATGAAAATTATTGGCGTTTAAGTGTACTAAGAAACATAAGTTTCTAATTGTTTAACTACCTATGTTATGTATGACGTTATGAGTGACGCATGTTACAATTCATAATATAGTGTGGCTAGATGTATAGAAAACCATCAAATTATATCACAAAAAATAGTAAATTAGACAAATTAATCAAGATCATAAAATTATTGGTAAAAATGTTGTTTTTAAATAGTCTAAATGTAAATTGAAAGTTACTTTCGTAGAATTTTCATGTTTCAATAAAAATGAACTTGTATGGCAATTATTTAGTTATTATGTACATAAACGTAATATTTCATTACCGAAGAGACAAATTTATCTTTTTTATCATGCAATACAACTGTAGTACGAGGCTACCAAATTGTGACGTCACATTTAGCTGCCAATCAGTATGGAGCGTTTTCAGTGCTCGTCAGCTATGCTGTAGGTACTTTACCCCCCACTTTCGTCTTTTGTATTGCTTTAATTGTAGTTGGTCCTCTACAAAAAATTGATCTTCTCCAAGAACTGTTTCAGAAAAACATAACATTTAACTGTTCCATCTGTATTTTACGGCCAAACCTAGCGATTACAATTAGTCTTAAATTACGTATGCACACGTTATTCACGCAATTAGTTACCTAATCAAGCTTAAAATAGCATTCATTTACTAACCTACTAATTTAATTCCAAAGTCAGGCAAACTCATGATAATGAATGTGTGTAAAGCACGCACAGGCTGCAATGTAGCTGAGAAACGTAGGTAGGTAATCGTGAATTGTGTTTCCTCCTTTTTTGTCGGCTATTAAATTACCAAAAATGTTGCATAAGCGCTATGCGGTATTAAAAAAATATAATAGTATTTTTTTAATACCTATTCTAATTGTACACAATAATTTAACGCAGCCCTTGTTTGCTAAAAAATGCAATTGAAAATATTTTTTTGGCCTTTCGTCAATACCTATCAATGTATCTACATGTTAAATTAGAAAAGAATAAGTAAAACATTAAAGGCCTACACAGAGTACCGTATACCTTTAAGAAAATATAATTTTATACAGGCTAACAAGACCCATACTAACGGTTGTTTAGATACAAAGTAAGCATTTTAAAAGGTTTGCTCTTGCCCTGCGATAAATTAAAACACCAAGTACAACGAACCTCGAACGCAGGACGGCATTCCGAAGAGCTCATTTCGGTTTTTGTTTGAGCCCAAACATTTGGTCCATTTGCCTGTAATGGGCCATCCTTATTAAATTTATACTAGTCTGCTAAAATTTCAGTTGTTTAATTACTCGGAATTTGGGTCCGGGGATACCGCGTAATGGACCACTGTGCGCCGGACACGAAATTAGGTGGTTTCCTACGCGGATCTATGTCATTGCTAACGGTTGCCAAGTATTTTTTAATATTGAACAAGTTTCTCCTGAAACATAAGTGCTGGTAAGTTAGTTGTTAATAAAGTATTTATGTTTATACAGCAAATTTTGTATGGCTTAGTTCACTGAAAGTACCTACTTAATTCATTTTAAGATTACCTATACGTAGGTAGGCCATCGTTCGGCATCGGTTTGAACATTACCTATTGGTAATATATTTATAGACAACTAATTAGCGAAAATAATATTAACTAATTATTTACTTAGAATCTACCTGTTAGGTACAAAATTAGGCAGGTAATAGGTATTATATACTTACATTATGTAGGTACTCTTGAGTGTGACATTTGAACCACTTGCTGCCACTAAAATTAATTAAAAACCGGCCAAGGGCGAGTTGGACTCGCGCACGAAGGGTTCCGTACTAGTATCTATAAAACAGCAAAAATAACTTAACCAAAATTACAGTTAAATCAACCTATCTCAAAAACTACTTATAAGAGATACTTTGATCAAACCAAAAATCGTTGAAAGAGTTAATTAGCATGCATCACCTCTATTTTTTTTTGAATTTTATACCCCGTAGTTATAAAAATAGAGGGGGGGGGACATACTTTTTACGACTTTGAGAGCTGATATCTCAAAAACCGTTCACTTTAAGAAAAATGTTTTTTAGAAAACTTTATATCATTTTAAAAGACCTTTCCATTGATACCCCACACGGGTATGTACATCGAAAAAAAAATTTTCATCCCTCAGTTACATGTATGGGGGGCCCCACCCCCAATTCTTTTTTTTACTATTTAGTGTCATAATTTTGTAGCGGTTCATACAACACATATTCCCATCAAATTTCATCACTGTAGTACTTATAGTTTCCGAGTAAATCGGCTGTGACAGACGGACAGACGGACAGACGGACAGACGGACAGACGGACATGACGAAACTATAAGGGTTCCGTTTTTGCCATTTTGGCTACGGAACCCTAAAAACCTGTGTTGAATAAATGAGGGGACGGATTTTATCATGATTTACGAAATTATTCCTTTGCTAAATTTTAATACCTACCTATGTTGCGTGAAGAAAACACCGACATAGGTCCCGTGGCACGCACGCACGAAACAGACAGCCCTTCGAGACTAGCTCCGTCCCGCTCGCACTAATGGCGTCGTAACCGTTGTTGAGACGTTCCACTCTTTATGTTACGAGTGCCCCGTAAAATAAAAGTGCATCAAAACGGGCCTGCCCGCGATTAAAAACCGACCAAGTAAAAAACACCTCATTTCACTAACGATCCGGTGGTCGCAGTTGCACAACATAACTTGGTCACATAATGCGGTTCCTTTACGATTATTTAGTCGTAAAAATCAAAGTTATAGCCTATTTACGCGGTAACTGTTTATTAATCTTTGTTTTACGAGATGTTTACGAGTCCGGTGGTTTATTATAACGCCGTAAATCATTTAACACTTTAGGTGGCTTAGCTAAGTAGCTACTTTGTTTGATATGGACGGCGAGTAGCAATAAATGGCGCTGTTACGAGTATTACGACCCACGTTGTAGGGGTACAATCGATGTAAATAAGTTATTAGATGGGCTATATAAACTATTACAACCTGTTAAATTAATGGTTGAAGGATACACCATGTACCAGGGGTTACCTGAAACAAAGATATTCATATTTAATTATCACTGTTTGAAATGATCAATTTCTATGTCCTACTTACCTAGATACCTAATGATTTTGGTATAGCTACCTTGTCTACCTTAACTACCTACGGCTGTGGCTATGGCTATACAATATAGGTAGGTAATAGGCACTAAACGCTAAGACTATTTGATTGTTATTTTTAGGGTTCCGTACCAAAATAGTAAATAAGGAACCTTTATGGTTTCACTTTGTGTGTCTGTCTGTCACATCGCTAAATATCTCAAGAACTAAGTACTTATGCTATCGATTTGAAATTTGGAACAGTTATTAAGAAGGGTAACTTAGATGCATAGAACATGTTTTCATTTCTAATATTTTTTTATTTTCTGTGAATAATAATAGGTGGTTCAAAATTTGAAAGTCAAGTGAATATGTGAAGTGGGATGTCATATGAAAGGGCTTGAGTTTCACATTCTGTAATTTTTTTTATTATTTTTTTACGTTGAGGCATTTTTGATTTATGAAGGGAAATAAAAAAATATGAAATTATTACATAACATTGATATTATTAGTGTATATTTTACAGGAAAATAATAGCTATGGCTCTATCTAGTTTTACTTTTATAAATTCTTGTTTTATAATTATATTTTTATATATTTTTGTTTTATATATTCCTACGCGATTATGCTGAGAATACCTTCTTTCAAATAAAAAAAAAAAGAAATCAGTTCACATGATAAAGAATTATCCTTGAAAAACCACCATACATCATCATCATCATCATTTCAGCCGAAAGACGTCCACTGCTGAACATAGGCCTCCCCCAAGGCTCGCCATTTAGACCGGTCCTGTGCCGTTCGTTTCCACCGGATTCCCGCGACCTTCACCAGGTCATCACTCCACCTCGTCGGAAGCCTACCGACAGCTCGTCTTCCGGTGGGTGGACGCCACTCAAGCAGTTTCTGGCCCCATCGACCGTCAGTCCTGCGAGCAATGTGCCCACTGCCACTTAAGTCTCGCAATTTTGAAGGCTATGTCGGTGACCCCAGTTCTGCTACGGATAGCTTCATTCCTAATTCCATCACGCAGAGAAACCCCGAGCATAGCTCTTTCCATTGCTCTACCATACATACTAACCTCAATATTTTTCAATTTATAGAGAAATTAGGTAGGGTAGATATGCCTGTGGGTTAGCGACCAGCTAATTTGGTGTGCCGGTTTGCTACCACTTGGCCGAGTTAATAAACTGAAAACATATTTTCTTCTTTTTGCGTTAATAACTCAGAAAAATTACCCTGTTTTGATAAATCGCTAGTCACAATCATAGGTTAAATACTATTCCCCTTATTCATAAAACTTAACAAACCTCTGCTAACTAAAATGTCTGTTGTCACTGTCTCGCAAGCACATATGGCAAAGTGACAGATAAAGACATACGAACTTTAGCGGCTAGTTAACTAATATAGGTTTGACAGACGTTTATGAATAAGGGGGTATGTTTTTACTTCAATGGTACCTATACAATAAAATAAGACGTGTTTCGCAATTTTTTCTATCGTTCAGACTCAAAAATAGCAAATATATGATCTAGTTTTAGGATGATTTTTTTTCTGGCATTTGCACTTAATTGTGATACGTAAATAAATATTCAATCTCCGAACTGCTATTTTCCCTCTATGCTCCCATTCAATAACTTCCAAATAAAATACACACAACTCACTATTTCCTTAGAGTTTGTAAAAATGTTATATAATATCATGAATTGAAAAAACCTTGTCCTTCAGGTGGTCGCTAACTGACGCTGATCGCGTAACAGACCTAGCGACCCTATCTATCGTTTCATTGGTAATTATACCTATTTACGCTATCAAGTAATTTATGTACACAACTGTTGTTAGCTAAATATAAAATTATACGTAACTTCTCACTCGCAGTAAAGGTTGCAGTATACTTAATGTAAGTAGGTACTTAATTACTTGCCAACAAAGACATTTAAAAAAAAAAAATTTTTAATATACCCATTACTTACAGTATGTGAGGATTTACAAGTTTTGTTCACTTGAAATTTCGAACGTAATATTAAAACGTTTTAAGGTAACTTTGACATATACCTCAAAAAAAAACATTTTTTCCAATAACTCTCCTCTCTCGCATCTAATCCAAATTAACTAGTAGGTCTCTCGCATCTACAAAGCTACATTAAACCACAACATCGGGGAAAACAATCAGTGCATCCAATGTCTTCAGTTGTATTTAAAAAAATAAGACGCGCGTCATACTGTTCCATAGATTAAAAATGTAGAAGTGTTAATTTCATAATATGATTAAATAATGTCTTATTAACTATGTAGATCTCGGCCGTGGTAAAGCATCATTAAATTTAACGAACTGTGACAATTTAAAGCTACAGATGCATATTTTAGCGCCAAAATAGCAGTACCTAGGTACCATAATTTTGTCAGTCTTGAGGACAAAATCGTGTGTCTTTGTTTCAATACATATGATTTAATGTCGCTTTACGACCAATGTACCTATCCACATTAAGAATAAAACTGGTGTTTTCCATGTCCTTTTCGTATGTTGTATTAAATCACACTATGCCTATTTCTGAATCCAAGTTCAGAAAAGTGTCGCATCACCTGCATCTTCTTATTCTTTGAATAACTTGATGACGTCACAAAATGGCGGCCGGCGGGAAACGTCACGAAAAATGCTCTAGTTGACCAGTAGACTACACGTAGTAATAATATGTCAATGTATAAATTTTAATTCATCAATGATGACACATCCCCAAGATTCTTTAATCAAATTTAAACTTTATGTGCCTGTACATTAGGCAACTTTTTGTTTGTAGATTCTTATATACATGTGTCAGTTTGGCGAGAGCTGAGGGGCTACTCCGAACTTCGAAATCCGAACTTCGTATGGTGCCGTCCCTTTCACTCATATAGTGCATAACACGAGAGCAAAAGAGACGGCACGATACGAAGTTCGGATTTCGTAGATCGGAATACAGCCTGTGGGGAGTCGTTCAATTACCTAGTGCGTTTGCGCAAGTGACTGCATGAGTTGCATCGCGTTTCCAGTTTGGAACTTGTGAGAGTGAGTTATACATATGTAATGTCTTGAACTTTTATCTCACGAGCGCGGGTTGACAATAAGACATTACAATTATTGAATCTAACTCAAAACTTCAACATTGTTCAACAAATACGCGTAAATGTAAAAACCTATATTATCGGTAGGTAATTAGCCCAAATATCAAGAAACAAGAGTTTTTTAAGTAGGTACAGGATGTTCCAAGTACAAAGTCCCTACAAATTGTAAAACAAATGACGTGCATCAATTCCGTCCAATCAGCTGGCTCAATTGACTAAGTGGAGTGACCTCTTTCTATTTATACTTGACAGTCAAGGTTGCGTTTGTATCAATCATACAAACGCAACCTCTCTCATCATCTTATCTTCTTATTTAATTATCAGTTGCCAAGCCATAAGAGTAGGTATTAATAACTGTCGAATTATATTACCCGTAGCTAGGTCGTGAAGTGTTAACCAATTTATTTATTATTTATTTTAAACTTTATTGCACAAACAATATATCAGGCATTTTCTACCAGTCAACCACAGGGCTATAAACTTGCGTCGGTGCAGTGGTAAATACCTAAATCTTGAAAAGTTAATTATTAATAACTGACGAATTTTTTAGCTAAGTCGAATTATACTTAATTATAGATTTCTTTTTTGTCATGTTTTGATGAATAGAAGTGGGCAGAAAACTCTTCTGAATCTGTGCAACATAAAAAATATATATTTTATAAGTACCTACCTGTTCTAAAATGCGGCACACACAATTGTAATAAAAATTAGGTGCCAATAAGTAACGAAATACTGAGTGGAAAAAAATGCGTGTGAAATTGCAGTAGCTTTTGATATGCAATGTGCACTATCACACAATAACAAATACGTAGTATTTATTTGCTATACCTAAGTGTTTGCAATAGTCATGTTAGTGTACCTAATACTTAATTCGGTAGTTTCCTCGTGTTGAAACTAATAGCATAGGTAGGTAGTGTATATAATAATTATGTGGATAGTAAACCGTATTTTTTTTATTATAAAGTGTAAGTACTTACCTAAATTACAGCATATAATGAAAATCAAAAAATATTATAACTCAATCACAAACGATTATATATAACTTATTTCATAATAATACATTCTTACTGTAAAATTGTAACTAGGTAGGTAATACAATATTTTTTAATGTCACAAGTTAATATATGTATCAGTACATGTGTTTTGTCAATTTGCATACGTAGTAAGGTAACTGTATCTTTAGTGAGCTGATAAATAAAGATAGGTGTGTAAGTTATGAAACCTTCGATAAAAATCTATTTTTTTATTGTCCAAGAGTAAATTCAGAGATAGCAATGTCCTTATCTTTCAATATAAAATAATTTTTAGAACAAATTATGTATTAACAGAACAGCAATTTACCTACTTGATTTTCCATACAACGGCGAGTACCTACGGGGCTTATCGTTGGAAGGTCACAATTAAGTAGGTAGATCAATCACTAATGGACCGTTTTCAGTGGGACCTATAACCAATTAATGAGGTCTGGTTTTTCACTGAAGTAGGGAGGCTTTTAGAAACATCTAACTTCAAGGCAACGTTTTAAAATTTACAAGCTCGTAGCAAAAAATCTTCTAACCTTTTTGAGCAGGTTATGAAACCTAAGACACAACGCACACTATCCGACTTTACAAGTACAAGCGATTTCCGTGTCTGTCTTCTTTATCGCACCTTGTCGTCGCAGATACATCCTTTTACGGCGTCCATAACTCACCAACTCGCAACTATTCTAAGCTGGCTGGAAAACAATTCGTACCTTTACTATAACCATTATACTATGCCGTCGCGTGTACCTTTTAGGCTGAAGCTATCGTGCGGTATTGTTCTCTTGAGGTGCTTTTTAGTTCGTTGCTAGCTGAAAGTTTATCGTGTTTAAGGACTTTTAGAGTCGTGTTTGTGCCTTGTAAAATAATTAAACAAGAAACAGGTTTATTAGAAACTATGTGATGTGATTAAATGAGAAACTTAGGTATAAAAAATCCTCAGTCTTTGTGACTATTTAACGAAGTAGCAAAAAACGGATGAGCGCTTGTTATAAACATGACATATTTTTTATCAATTTTTGAGATGATCGCCATTGTTTTCCTCAAATTAATCAATTAATTAGAATTAACTTACGCGTTTTTCTCTGGAAAGAAACTTTTGGAAAACTATTGGTAACCTTTCATAGAAAGAATCAAAATTCTGTTACAACATGCTTCCCGAAATCCCAAAATCACTTTCATAAATTAATTCTTAAAATGAATATAAGAAGCGGCCAGTATTTTACGGTCGGAAATAAATCGGTTTGTTTTTCGGGTCACGTCGGTCGCACAACGCGGCGGTGTTTTACAATGACATATGTGTTTAAGAACTTAGGTTAACTTAAGCCCTTTCAAAAGAGAGCGACAGTATAGTCGTGACAGACTGTACATCAAGTTGAGATAAAAGCGCTTCGTCTCGTTGGCTGAACGTAGCGCACTCACGCTTTGCGGTTAAAAAAAAGTTAAGCCTCTTTAGCACTTAGCTCGGCCGTGATTGAATGCCGTGAACTTTTGTTGTGGCCAGTTATGGAAACGAAAGCCTTGTTCTTTTATTTTTATTAAATACCTTGCGTATGGGGTCCATTACCAATTGAAGGCAAAGATCATAATTAAAAAGTTGGTAGGTGAAATAATAAAGGTACTTACTTGTATTGAATTTTGAAGGTATGACAATGTATTTATTCCATGGAATTTCAAACCATTCATCCTATCTACTGATTATAAAGTCAAATATGTAGTTATGTCTGATATCTATTCGTGTAGGCGTGTGATATTATGCTGCTTGATGCATACCAGCATAAATAACATATAATCCGCTTCAGTTTTCAAAGTGAATCAATTAGGTCGCAATGCACCTGTTTTATATAGCAGTTTATACTTATACTTACTTCGCAAACTATGTGGCTATTTTCAAATAACAGACAAAAGGACATACACAATAACTTATTCAAGTGTGAGTTAGAGCCCAGAGTTTATGTGGGCGGGAGGTATCTCGGGACCGTGAGTTATGCGCGGCTGATATCGTGCGCCTGAGACGGTGGCGTGAGTAAAACAGACTGCCAAGAACCGTGAAAAGATTTAGTTTAAAAGCAACTGAAGATAAGTCAGGATTTCGAATCTACGGAGGGTTTCGTTCCTCCTTTAAGTAAGTAGGTACGATTTTTTTAGATAGCGTGAGCGCTGGATTCGTGGATGACTGTCTTTTTTTCGTGTTCGCTTGTACGTATATTTAGATTTAGATTAAAACTACAATGCAGACAGTCTATAGTCGAAGATGTAATCTTGTTTATACACAAAACGGGATCCAATACCGTAACATCATCATAAAATATATACTTGTAAAGAAACCAGACTTAGATAACGCCCACTTAGCTAGTACGTATTTATCCTCGCGTATGTATGGAGTGCAAATGTCACAAGCCGCAGAGCTGGCTGCCAAATGGCCACAGATGAATGCTTTGGCAACTGCGACGTAGAATCCTTAATTTATGAGGATTCTACTTAAAATTAAATATTTTCTGAACTGTCTCCCTTCCGTCCTTTGCACTTATATGACAATAGTTAAAATGCAAGTGTTCTAAAGCCTCCTCTCAAACATTGGACTACCTATGCTATTTTACTTTTACATTGAATGCGTTGATGAAAACGGCATATTACCTATGTAGGTACTAGATGCTTATCGATCAAAACAGAGAAGGTAAGACTTTTTATTAAAACTGCGTATATTGATGTACATTGCGCTGGCACTACATAAATGACTGTAGGTACTACATTTGATAAACCTGCTTACGAAGAAACCATTAACGCATTTGATTATGGTCATCGATCAGACCTGATACTTCAGATAGGCAACGCCGGTATCGTTCTAGCTAATTCTGTCTAATAACCCTCTCCTCGACACCTCGCAATCTGGAATGTTCCAAGCCTAGACATAGTCTAGCCGGTATCAAGGCAATCTGAGATAATTCGATCTTCCACAATACATTTTGCGATTACCCAGGGATTGGGAGTCGTTAGTTATTAGAAACCTCTTACCTTAGGAATTTCCTGGAGAATACTAAGTCCGAACATCACTGGCAACACTTTTTAATCTCAGAATTGTACACAATAGGTTTATACATTTTTATCTGAATTATATCCAAATATATCGCCTATGAATAAAGTCGAGCGTACACTAGAACGATTTTTTCAAGACTAAATTCTCGACAACAACTCAGCTCTAACACAATAGCCTCCAAACGTATATTTAGGTTCGATAAAATAAAACAAAAACCCGAAACAAAACCGTTCAAAGCTTTTGTGTACCGCCGCGTTCGCAGAAGATTGTCGGCCTTAAAAAACGTAAGTTTTTGTTGAGAAAAACATTAAACGCAACCCTTACCCGTGGACAATGGGTTTTTAAAAACTGTTGTTAAATGGGTTAACTTGCGCAACGCTCAATAATAAAACCTTTCGAAGATAATAGCACCTTTCACGTGTTGCGAATGCTGTTCGGAATAAATCGCAAGGAATCCCGCAATGTTTGGCCTTGTCCGAACAGTTTTATTGCATCGTAAACCACTAAAA
Organism: Epiblema foenella; assembly: GCA_963556455.1. Classification (NCBI taxonomy): domain Eukaryota; kingdom Metazoa; phylum Arthropoda; class Insecta; order Lepidoptera; family Tortricidae; genus Epiblema; species Epiblema foenella. The sequence continues at coordinate 24,781,853 of OY747098.1, read as the reverse complement.
AGTACCTTGCAATGTACGTGGCGACGTAGAAAGATAGAAAGGTGTTCCGGCCCATTAGGAGCTTTAAAGAAATTTAGACGAATAATTACACCTGGATGAAAAGAAAGTCTTTCGCCCATTGTTTGGTTTGTTTTGCGCAAATATTAATAATCGCTCATAAATGTTTTGTCACGAAATTTCGCAGGTGATACATTACAAGCATGCGTATTGAAATATTTTGTTGGTTTTTTTAGACGGATGTTTGCTTTCTCGGTCAGTTTGGAGGTGCTTGTTGTAATGACAGCATTGATTTTGGGACAACGTACAATATATATACAAACGTGATAAGTGATAACTGAAAGGAGTGGACATTGGGGCATAAACCCGCTTTTGACGTGACAAATAATAATTGATATTAATAAATAATATTTTAATCCTTTCTTGTAACTTGTGACACACGTTGCTGTCACACTTAGATGGATTAAATTTGAAATCAGGTATGTTCAAATCTGTTGATTCGCCTCTTTCTGCTGTGTTTTTACTCAAAACTGCTTAGATAATTAATATTTTATTTCCATACCTTTACATCAATGTGATTTTAATGATGTTCGATTACTTACTTATTACCTATCTAATGGTGTTCTAAGTAGGGAGCGCGAAAACTACTTAGTAAAAAACATCCCTAAATATTGAAGGAGTAGTTACCAACCTTTCAATATCAAATCAAACAAATTACTTTTCACTACCATTGACTCTGAGCACATAGTATAGTCACGTAATACCTACACAACTATATGTATGCTATATATGTATAGGTAGGCGCGTCGCGAGCCCACAAAGCCGCCTAATGGAGCGACAATCGGCGCCACATTTCATAATTATCGCCTATTTTGACTGGACTATATCCGAGCTAACGCGATAGTCGCGTTTCAGGTACTGCATTAGCCGCTCTATTTTCTATCGATTCGACTGAAATGAGTAAAAGTAAGTAATTAAATATCGTTTAAACTCTAATTACGTACTAAAACTATTTTTAATCCACTTGTGATCCAAGATTTATTGCGTAAAGTATAGGCAAGAGAACACCAGGAAGATCATAAACTGAATGGTGACACCAGATTATACAAGTCACATTATCAAGCATATTCCAATTGTCAGTAAGAGCAACCATGGATCGAAACCATAATTTTTATAGATAGAGATTACGAACCCACGTATAATGTAGTTACAAAAGCTGTAAACTCAATACATGCGATTCTTACACGTGTGTAAACAGGGCTTTAAGCCAGAGTAAGCAGACCTGGGCTCCATTAGGATATGTATCGCTGTTCAGTCATTCATATAAAAAAAAATCTGCAATGGAAAAACATGCTAAATAGTAGAGGAATTAGTATGTATACTATACAGAACTTAGGAGGCCATGGGTATCGAATGCACTCGCATTGACGTGAGCGTCCCAAAGCCATCATTATGACGCGTTTGTTCGACATATCGGGATCACAATGCTCTGCCAAATGCGTCGCGACTTACCGCCGGCGTCACTTTTAACGGGGGTGTTACGGCCCGCCTAATAGACCTCCATTGCCTCTGAAATATCACTCGCTCCGTGGCTTTGGACCTATGTTTGCAGCTTCTGGATACTTCCTATGGGCTATTCAAATAGATTTGTTAAATGTTAAATTAGATGACATCACGATGGTGGTTTATTGCTATATTGGAAGTTCAGAACAATAACTAGAAATTTTTGAAATGGCGGTTAAATATACGAATAAACTAATGTTTCGACACAAAGGTTAATTGGTCTGAAAGTGTGATTGCATAACTTTGTTTAACATCGGTAATATTGCACCGATTTTTACATTTTATAACCGCTATTAATTTCATAAGCGAACAGCGAGTGAGCTCTTCACATGCATCTGAATAACGTTGTACCTATTATCAAAGACTGGTATTTTTGACTATCCTTTTCTTAACAGGTTTTAAAGGCAACTGAGCAGGTCATTATTAGAAATATGTTGAACATTTATTGCAACAGTGTTACAAGAAAGCCATTCCGCGTCCTTTACAAGGCTCGTTAGTTCGCAGATACCCGGTGCCCGCAAGTACCGGTACCGCAGGTACCCCAGTAAATGCAGCGTGTAGTCATTAGTCGTAATTGGGTTATTCGCGGGCTCAATTAAACGGACGAGACGTCACCGTTATTTACACGGTGTTTCTGTTTTGTATGTTTTCTTAATCAAATGTCAGTTAGAATGGGTAAAGCGGTATCATGTTGGTTTGATGCGTTGGTATGCTGACAAACATTTGATTGTAAACGTAGCAATAGTAACGTTAGTCTAGGATTATATACTAAAATATACTTCTTTACATATAACCGACATCATAATATGTCTATATCGTATACAGCTGATGCATTTTATATTTTGTGTCACACACCTGGTCATAAACTGCAAATTATCTCATACGAATCCCACTTTCTGGCCAGAGGGGGACATATAATTTTGTGCTTACTACGGGCGGTAAAGAAAAAAGCCCCAGATCGCATATTTATCATCCTTGCCTTCGGCTCGGGCGTCAAATACTTGCGATCTGAGACATTCTTTGATTTACCGGCCTAGGTAAGTAATATCATATTATAAAAAAAAACTAATACCTACTTCTTATTTCTGATAGCTAAAGTCCCGTAAAATTAGGAAAACCAATTTCTCGCCTACTTAACATGAACCCTGAAATATGCACGCAAACTATGTAATCCCTAGTTTAATACATGTTGTGTTAGGTACCTGTCTCTGTCTGATACTCCAGTAAGAAAGGGACAGGTATAGCTTTTGCCTCCTCAAGTTGTTATTTTATTACATGAGTCTCCTCATAACCTTTGTTTCCAAGAAAATATACATTTTCATAATAATGTAGCAGAGCTCCGCGCGACGGAAAATTGCCTGTAATGTATGCTATATAGCGGCAATAATTGCTTGAATTATAATATTTAAGCTTAACCATGTAAGAAGCAAAATTGATCCCTTTTAGCACAATTTACCACGATATAGAAGATCGTGCCCTTTTGTTTGGCCTCACTAACACCTAAGGCAACCAATTATTGTTTTTAGGAGTTATATAGGTGTACATATGTATTTTCGGTTAAGTCCATTGATAGACATATTCTTTGCAAGAGTTTACCGCTAACTTCAAATACGAATTGGACTACTTAATAGGTACAATATTTCAATGCAATTATAGATACGAGTAGTAACATAATTTTCTTCCGGTTCTTTGTTACGGTTATAAACATCAGAGGTTTCTGTACCAATTTGGTTAAAAAGGTTTAGTTAGATGATTAAAAATAACATATAGAGATAGCAATTTTAAATGTATCGCTTGGAAAACTTATAAGATAAAGGGGGCGGGGAAAGGCATTTTGATTACATTTTCCGACATAAATCGAATACTATCCATTCAAAAAAACGGAAACAATTTGATTTGAAAGAAACCCTTAAAAACAATAAAACATTTATCAGAAACGAGTGGCGAGCGTAGGAGTCAAATTGGTCGGCAAAACCAATCAGTAGTTTATTTACAAAGGTCCAGCCAGCGCCAGAATTAAAACCCGGCTCTCTATCACAATTGGCAATAAGCAATCTCTTATCAGCACATCTCTACGGGCGCTTAACATGAACAGAGAGCCGCAGCCGCGGCCGCGGGCGCGGACTAATCTCCATAACTTTAATCCTTTCCCCTCGTGGTGCCAGGAATCCAATCAAACAGTACAAGGATACCCCCAAATCCCCCCCACACCCCTAGCCTACGCAGCCTGTCCCGGAGTAATTATCAAAGCTTTAATGACGTCATAAATCGAGTGTATAATCTAATCTGGAAAAGCCCCGGGCTCCAGCGCGCGGCTTAATGGTGTGAAAGCTGCCTTATCTCCCTCCATGTGTGAATAGAGCTTTATACGCGGCTGCCTGAAAGCGGCGGGAAACTTTGGAAAAATATGTCGTAGAATGTTCTAGATAAGAATGTGGGGCGAGAGCGCTTTCAAGTTTAATAGAAAATCGAACATTACCTTGCGATATGTGTTTGCTAACAAATTCTTTGAAAGGCTTGAGTGTGCGGTAAACGTGACTGGAGTGCTTCCTGAAGATGTCGCCAATAAAGCTGTAAACGGCGATTGGTTAGTGCAAGTTTCCGCGCGTTACCCTCATCCGGAATGTACCGTTTGTGAGAATACAAGGATCTTTCATGATAAAATGACGACCGCTTTCGCCTAGTTGGTAGTGACCCTGCCTTCGAAGCTGGAGGTCCCGGGTTCGAATCCCGGTCAGGGCATGTATTTGTGTTGTGAACACGAATATTTGTTCCTGAGTCTTGGATGTTTTATATGTATTTAAGTATCTATTTATCTATATAAGTATGTATATCGTCTCTTGGTACCCATAGTACAAGCTTTGCTTAGTTTGGGACTAGGTTGATTTTGTGTAAGATTGTCCAAAAATATTTATTTATTTGTTTAAAATAGTATGTGTACTGGTTGATAAGTGGGTATATTAATATGTATTTGGTTGGATTTAAGAAAGTTATTAAATAGGTACATCAATAAAATTAGCAATTTAGTTCGTCTATATAGGCTGCCAAGGAAACATCTTTAATAAAACAGCAAACTCTTCTGACATCTCTCCCATAAAATTTCGAAAGTAACCATCAAAACTTATCAAATTACAGACACTTCCTCAGCGTCCCATCTAATGCTCCGCAATTTCAAGCGAGATTTCTCAGCGAGAGGTCAAACTCTCTGTAACCAATCGCAGATTACAGTTAATAGTTGATGCCAGACTGTTAGTGCCGCCGGTCTTCCGAGCCTATTATTGAATTACACGCCAAATCCAATTTATTACTTTTCTGAAACCGCTTTTATAAAATTAAGTACAATTTTATTACCATCAATCCGCCATACCCGCACCGACTTAACTAGAAACTAAGATAACAAGTTGGAGACTGCGTGTTTCTGATCTTTCAATGGTAGTATTTTCTTAGTCTGTTGCAACGTTTGCAGCATAGTGTTGTTATAGGTAAGAGTTCTCAGACGATTTGTTTTATATCGATCGTGTCGAATGAAGAGACGGTTTTAACAAGGATTCGATTGCACCAAATCGAATTGTCGCATTGTGTGGTTCTCACGTTTTTGTTTCCTTAACATTTCGTGTACGTTTCGGTAAATTGATTTGTCATCGATTTCACGGAGATCAACTGCTGAGATGAATTTTGCTGGAATTTCATGATATAAAGGTCAAAACAATGTAGGTATCAGACACCACGAGAGAGTTTCGAATCGTTGTTTTTTATGATATACAATGAAAAGTCATAAACATAATATATATTATACTGTATACGAATTTCAGTTTTTTACGGAACTTGCTGAAGGCTCGTTTGGTGGTAAGGTTAGAGTGTTCATTTAAAACGAAAATGAAGCACATTTGCTTCCTACAAACGCAGGAGTTTCAAATTTACTTTCTAATGCCTTGGAATAATATCCTCCTCCATGTCTATATACCTACAAAGTAAATGGTGCAAAAATCCGCTCCAGGAGCTGCACGGCGCCACATCGTGATGTAACGGCACTACACGATCCGCCCATTATCCTAAAATTCATCTCTCAGCCCCCACTCTTAATGAACGAATAAATAAATCGGGCCCTCCGTGTAAACAACCATAGTACCCCTGCAAGGGGTAAGTGGGTTTCGGTGTACACAATATGTATGTGTAATGTATGTCTGAGCATTAGCAGTGTTTATATCTCCTGCTGTCAGGTCACGCTGAAGGGTTAGGTTAAGGTGGTGTTTTTGAAGTGCCTACTCAAGTGATGTGATCCTACGCAACATTTAAGGATTTGAGTTAATGAATTTACGTAATTACGTCTCCTGTGTTTTTAAGTTAACAATCGAGGAACTATTCCTTGTTATATCATAGGGATATTCATGTGTCTATTAGCTTTCAAAATCAGAATACAAAGGCAATAAGCCGATATCCTGTGGTTGTATCCGCACTGTCAATTATTAAGACAGATGGAATAACTAATTTGATGTATACCCATTGCTTAAATTATTCATCATTTCTAACTATATCTTTATCGCTATAACAAACACAAGTAGTACTCCGAGTACTTATGCTTTTACAGAGCTGTCATTCTTACTAATGGATAATATAAATCATAGCCACAAATTGGCGTCATAAACTCATCAGTCACTAACGCCCTACCGAACAGAAGCGAGCTCGTATTTTATCTCATGAACCACAAATTTTGTTCGGCCTCGATTATTTGATCACAACGTGTTGACTGCTCTATGCCTTACTTCTACAGAAAAAGAAAATGGAAAATTATTTTGTAGCTGTTTTAAAAAGCACAGTTCTCTAGAGTGTCCTCCAATATTTTCTCAATGGACATCGAAGGAAAAATTGACCTATATTCGGATATGTAATCATTATTGCATAGTAATACGAGTTTCCTAACTACTATTACTGATGAAAATAATAATTGAGAAGAAAATAAATCTTAGTCCAGTTTTGAATAACAAACCTTCTTTCCAAAAATCTGTACCTAGACGTAACTTGAAAGACATTTCGCATACATTATGAAGTATTATCTTCTGGTATGAATTCTTCTTCTGGTAGGTACGATAGATTATGCTGCAAGAAAGAAGTTAATATGACTGAATTTCATACGCTTACTCGATATGCGTAGAAGTTACTTTAGGTATGCGAGACAAGACAAAATGTGTGACGCCATATAGTGAAGACAAGTGCAACCGAAGCGACGTGACGACAAAATACAGGAATTTTAATATCCTTACTATAGGGTTGTTGACTCAAAATTTGACTACTCCAAAATAAATGAGGTAAAAAAATATGCCAAACGGATGTAAATCCTATTGAGATATCTCAAAAAAAACGAACCTACAACCGTTTTAATTTTGCTTGGTTAGAGAGAGAAAGCGCGACCGATCAGTGACTTCACTGATCTCGAGCGCCATATTAAATTACGATCGTTCCAATACAAAGGTGCGTTTTGCGGAAAAGGGACAGAATATATGCCCCTTCTTAAAACTGAAGACTTATAATAACCTATGTAATTATTTATTCTTTTGAGTTACTTTTTTCGCCATTTGAAGTTGATCCTTTTTCGAGAAAATTCGGACTTATTGATTTCCTTATTTGGTGTTATTTATACGTCGAGCGATATTCGACCTTAAAGACTTTGAGTGACCAGTTTCATTCCATTTTAATATGACAAACTGAAAAAAATCAATCGATCTATCAAACCCCGAAACGTCCTTGAATGCGATTCTTGAACGTGTTTAAAATATGGCTTTAGGGATGGTTGTATGTCTGCCGGCGTGCGTCAGTCGCGCCTTAAAAACGTCGAAACAATCCCAAGGCTATTTAATTTCAACGCGCTGTTTTACGTAGCGCCGCGTTGTTTTGACGTCGACTCCCGCACTAAATCGAAACAACTGTTTCCCTTACTATGGGTAGGTAAATAATCATAGGAACTGAAGTAACAGCTTCAGATTTTAGAAGGCAGGACATTCAAGTCCTATTTTCTATGCATGGCTATTGTGATATCGAGTATAAGTAGACTAATCTAATAAATAATAGTATTTTCTGTTGTACGTAGTTCTACCTAGAGTACCATGTTATGTACCTATGCGTTAAGATAAAGATAAAGATACAAATTTATTGCCAGAAACTGATGTGTAGGTACAATTAGGTCGAATGTTATAAGTATAGAAAGTCCAACAGTTTGCCCGTTTCGGGCGTACAATAATAAATTAACATTAAATACAATCTTAAACATCAAAACATCTAATATTCATTAAAATTATAAAAAAGATTTCATTAACAGCCACTCCTTGAGCTTCCTTTTGAATCTATTCCCATCCTGTGACTTAATATGTTTAAGCAAATTTATTAAACATTTCAATTCCATAGATATCTTCACTTATGTTCTCTCTGGTACTGCATTGCTCTGTACAGCACTTACCTGTACTGTGAAATGCAGATAAATCTTCTTTTACTCCTTCACGTTATTATAAGCCTACCGTTTAACTGAGACTGTGACGGTCCCGTTAGGGTGAGTAAGGGGGGGACGGGGGACGTGTCCCCGTCAGAAGGTAGTGTGTAGTGACTGCTATCTGACCTTCCAACCCAAGGGGAAACTAAATCTTATTGGGATTAGGCTTGTCAAGTGAGTTGACTTGACTGTTAGAAAGCACGCGAGCCCTCAGTTAATAACCACTCAAAGTGGTCACCCATCCAAGAGTTGACCACGCTGGGTCCCAAACACTCTCGACTTTATACATCTCTAAGTTTCCTAAATCTGTAATTTTTGTGTGTGTCTGTTTAGAATTCGGATTTTGACTTAATCGCTTGGTTTTGGAAATCATAACTTGGTATTTTCTACTGCACACTAATTTGTTAAATAAGAAATCGCATTGAACTTAACGATCCCTAAAAAAGCTAGTAATCCTAGTAATCCCACCGAATTATATAGAGTAAAGTCGTGTTTTTCTCATCAACCGTAAGCTGGTTCATCTCCAGCGCGGGCTATCTTAATGGAACGAAAAGTTTAGATTACGCAAGACACCCAATATACGTATCCAAACAAGTCGGCAGATAACGTGAGCCCGGGTATTTACTCATCTATTTAAAGAACCAGGCCCATTAATTTTCGGCCAGGCATTATTTACAGGGCTAAGTAGACACGGAGCGGGTTCTGTAACACGAGAGTCGAAAGCTTCCAATAAATCTCCTTGATACACGATAAGAATCGATGTCTCACGCAACGTAGGTCTTTATTTATAACGCCGCCCGGTATATAGGGACGGCAGTGGGTGTATACGGTATTAATGCTTTCACTCGAAATATAAATCGAGTTTCGACGTTTTCGTCGATACGCGACGAGTTTTTCGACTGTCGAAAGTTGATTCCAACGGGATGGTAAGGCCTGGTCTTCACCGGCGAAAATTGTGATACCAAACCATGCTAGTAGCCAGGAATGTTTATATATACCAATAATACATTATTTTTGTTACCGCGCTGAGACAACATGCATCTTTAACTCTTTTTAATAAAAATAAGTCTCAAAGGAGTTGTAATCCTTTTGTACTTGTAATGAAGACGCAGCATTATATAGGTAGGTTGACGCAAAATGAATTGAGCGCGTCTGAAATTTATTGAATGTGAAAAGACGCGCCTCAGTTCTGCAACTTCTGCATGAGTGTAAATCTGATTAAACTGAGTTAAGATAAGTACAAATGCAAAACAATTTATTGCATGAAACTACATATTACACTGCCGATAACTCTACCCGCGTTACATAATTATTCCCTTATCACACGACTGTATTTTGGCGATAAGAATTTCAAGAAAAATATATATTTTACTGCACATGGAAATAAAAGTGCAGCGTAGGAAAACGATATATTCAATCAAACGAAAAGATATGTCACTTTAATAGTGCCTATTAAACCCATGACTACAAAGTCTGCCGGCTGTGGTCCGCCGGCCCTAGCATTCATAATAGAGACTTAATTAACATTTCAATATTTGATGATTAAAAGAAAGTACCTTAACAAAACATGATTAATCGATAACGTTAATATATTTACTCATCTATAAGTCAAATTAAACTCGTTAAAAACAAAATGAAGGTCAATGCCACACTTTATTATGAAAAAAAATGGTGATTACAGTAAAACATCTACACATTGAGATTGATAAGCGCGCTCATATGTTCAAAATGGCGGTCGTCGAACCCGATACGGGAGTGTGTCGGCTGGTCGAGGCCGCTACGAACATATATCATCCCCGTCTATGGCCCGCGGGGTTCTTTATGGCTCGCACTGATGAAAAGATTTTTTCGGGGACACTTTTTCGATGTCACATCAGCAAAAATCTGTTTGATCATTCGTTTCTTTCTCGTCATTTTATTCTTTGAGATGATGAATCAAAGTGCCCAGGGTTCTTAAGGAACTTCGTTTCCTAAAATTATTTATATTAAAGTAGGTACCTATTTTATTTATGTAAGTTACCTACTTGAGACATGTGGCAAAAATAAACTAACTACTTGCTTATTATCATTATTGAAAGTGCGGTGGATTGTTTTTATTACCGCTAAATAGATCAAAAGCCTCATAACGTGTATTTTTCCTAAGATAACAATATTAATTGAATAAGCAATAGATTATTTATTTTTCTCGTCGTCGTCTTTGTACCAATTCCGTAAATAGTTGCGTTTTTATTGAATTAGTATGAATCTAGTAATAAATTAGGTTCTACATTGATATACTCGTATGCTGAATGAGAAATACGTTCGGTAATAATTCTGTAATTTGTAATAGTGCTCCAATTATGGATGTAAATGTATGCAGATGAGGCCACTTATCTTCGAATTATATCTACGTAACGGTATTTCAGGCTTGTTTTTTTTTTCCGACGGAAAACATTTTATTTTTAATGTCGTCCGCCATAGATACTTGGCCTTTTGCCATTTTGGGTGCGGTGCGTGAGGTGAGATACGGGAGGGGCGAATGGAAATCAATACCAACTGCACACTACTCCACTGCTGCATTGCTCCAACATAAATCAGCCCCGCTGCCACCCCGTTTTAGCTTGCCAAACTAAACGCATTCAAATCTCAATCTAATCGCCGGAACATAAGATCTTATTTAGAACACAGAATAGAAGAATGGCCGCGAATCTATTTAAAATAATTTATAAAAAATGTTTGAGCTTTTATAAGAATTGCCTTTTTGGCTACTTTTCTGGAGCTACTTTCTAGATCAAAAGTAAAATTCTCTTTTCGCCATCTTAGGTAATTAGGTTCTTGCGTTCCTGAAATCTGGAATTGCTTTCCATAATGTAAATGAAAATTTTTATTCCCGGAAATAATATACATACATTCATTTTTATGGCATGAGTTCGTTCCTAACTTTTCTTAGTTGTAGGTAACTAGGCCAAGCTAGGGACGGACTTATGCCATTGCCTTCAAATGTATACTATTGAACATACTTGTGTTATGTTACTTCCCGTTAGTACGTTAACTTAGTCCAAATATTTGGTAAAAAATATGCAAAAGTAAGAAATAATTCTGTTTTTATTAGGTACTCACTCAATCCCTTACCACATCAACATCCGAAAAACCTAGTAGTACCACGTGGAAAAAGGAACAAGGTATCAATCTATCTCCCTCTATTTTCTTGTACTTTTAAGGCACCTAGCTAATCTAATCTCTTTATATACAAGCAGCACATAGCATCGGACAGATAAGGAACAAGCTCTGCCAGCGGCGTGCACTAACTCTCGGCCTTTATTTATGAAGCGCTACGTGCCCCGAGCGAGCAATCCTTATACCAACTTACAAATACCACTATTTACAAACTCTTCAACCAAAACACATCCTTAAGACTTTCGAATAAAGAATGTAACTTTTTGTGTTAACTAGCACCGATAAGGTTGCTAAGGATGTCTAATTGATAACGCGCACTGTATCTGGTATTGGCATGATTTAACTCTGCCTTCGGATTCCGAGGCGCGATTTATTTGGTGTCTGTCGGTATACTAACGCTTCTCAGTTTTTTAATTTCTAGTATAGCGCGGGCAACACTCGGTTCTTGTTAGCGTGATTGAGAAACAAATATATCTAAAATAAAAATAAAAATCAATGAGCTTCATCTTAAAGTAGGTAGAACTGAATGAATTTAATATTTAAAAAAACCTTTTATCCAGATATGATGCATTATAAGTAATGTTATCAGAGAACTTCTCTTAAAGCAATTCATACTGTGCCCGAGGCTCCGAAGCCAGGCAGCTCTACAATTTCGTTATAAATTATTTATAACCAAACAAGCACACGTAAAATATTTAAAATTCATGCGATGCAAATTAGTCAAGTCCGAAGGCGAAGCAATTACGGGTAGAGACTTTTAACTTATACCTAAGTTATAAATCGAAAAATGTTTTATGTGCCAACAACAAGTTAAGAAATAAATAAAAGTTACGCGGCCAGTTTTTGGGGCCACTGCTTGCGTCCCTGTCTCGCTTTGGACTTCATTATGTGGGTGAAAGAGTAGGAAGACGTGATGAATTGCTATTCAGGCTCGGAAACCAGTTTATCATGATAATAATTGTTTTTTTTTGCGATGCGGTAGGCGTCGATGGCTGCTTTACCGTGTTCTCCGAATTTGGCGCTGATGAGGTATTTTTTATTTCGTAATGTCTGTCCTTGGACAAACCTAGCGATAAATTATATTGAACAAATATTGCAAATCTCTGTCGTGAATAGAAGGCTGTATGCTGTATCCACAGTTCTACACTTATCATTCTATAACTTGAATACAGTATGTGATACTGAATAACATGAAGGGTTCGTCGTTTATAAATTGTGGAAATAAAACGTTGTACCTTTTTTTAGTAAAAATTAATTTACATTTTGTAATTAATTTCGTTAAATGGATTCAATAGTGGTGTATTAAATTAAAATTCTTAAATAAAGAGCATTTAAAGCCGAAGCCCATGGCTCGCTTAATTTCGAATTACCTAATACCTAAAATTATAAAGCGATCGCGAACATTTGAAAACTTTTAAAAGAATGAAGTTGGCTTGGTATCAAGCGAGCGATCGCAGTCCACTCTGCAACAGTGCGCTAACATCTCATGGTACCTACAAATTGCAATTTATCATTAGGCATTTTTTATCATCCTAATGAACTTGGGAATGACACTAAAAATGTCAGTTAAGGGTTCGTAACTAATTAATTGAGAAGAATACATTTATTAATGGATAAATGTAAATTTGATTACCTATATACGGTAAAATTTACTTTGTACCTACCTTAATATTTTAATAATGATATTTTCACATTCCAGTAATAAGTAGAACATAAAAATTTTAAATATGAAGAATCACTTAGAAAAACATATGTAAGTACCTATTAAAAAAAACAAATATGTTAAAGAACTTACCTTTCATAAAATTTAAAAGAAGCTTATTGAAATGGCTTGCTGAAAAATACTTATACTAGATTACAAGTATATTATAAATACCTAAATAAAATACATTAAGATGTCTAATTAATTTGCATGCCTGTAAGGAAGATTTTAGTGACACTTCTAACTGTATCTGTTTGTGACTCTACTGTACCTACGTAAAATCGTGCATAATAAATTATTTCAATTTCAAGGAAAAAGAAATATGTTCGCTCAAAATATATCTTTATTGTAGCCATTTGTCGACCTTTCATTAAATTAAAACTAATCGAATTTAAGTCCTTTACCAGTCGCATCTTGTAGTACAATCCGAATCAAAAGTAATTACTCATATGTATGACGAGGTAAAAGCCCTTACTCCCTTACAATAATGACTTGACTTCTTCGTGTGCGTAGTTATTTTCATGCTGATTGTACAAACAGATGCCTCTTTTCAATCCCTTTTATTAGAAAGAAACATACAATCGTATTAAAAATTACACATTATTATGCAACAGGCCCCTGGACCACAAATGACATTTCAATATTCTCCGCGCCCGCTTCTACTTAAATCATTCTTTAGCAATGAGTGTGATTACAGAAAACATTGTCAAACATCCTCCATCTACTGTTATTTTGACGTTTATGTATTGTGCAATAAAGCAGGCGTCCGGTGGAATTTACTGGCGTTGAAAACTTGCCCGGGACCGGCCCGGCGGTCGGCGGCTGAATTAGGGCCCGCTATACTGTGCTGCAATGGAGACGGAAAAATTAAAAAGCTATACAAAATGGATTATTTTAAGCTACTACGTTAATGTTAGAAACCAGGAAACTCAAATTAGTTGTGCTTAACAGTTGGCATGGTTGCACGGCTGAAGAATTTGACTATCAAATTGGTGGCTTCTGACTGGTGTAATAGCTAGGCTAGATAACAATTTTTTAAACACATGCCGTTCGAACCAGTTTTTAGAGACTATCTAATGTTTGTATGGGATCAACTACAATTAGAGCAACGCAAAAGACGAAAATGAGAGGCAAAGTACAGCATAGCTGACGAGCACTAACTAGATGTGACGTCACACTTTCATAGCGTCGTATTACCGTTGTATGGAAAAAAGGGAATTTGACGTTTTCGTCGTGAAATATTGTGTTTATTACAGTTTCTTTTTTATGGATACATGAGAATTCTATTGGTATATAGATTTCAATTTACATTTGGACATCAATCTTTTAATGATTTTGTTTAATTTGTGATAATTTGATGGTTTTTCTGTCCATATAGCCACACTATGTTATAAATGTTATAATGTGTGTGTGTAACTGTAATATTCGTCATCATCATCATCATCATCATTTCAGCCGAAAGACGTCCACTGCTGAACATAGGCCTCCCCCAAGGGCATGTTTTTTATTTTTCCCTTGAGGGGGATTTGCCATAGTCGCCACGCTTGGCAAGCGGGTTGGCGACCGCAGTTTGATGGTGGTAATGATCGAAGGATGCTGCTGCCCACCCTCCGATTTTCCCTTATTCGCCTCCTACGAAACCCACGGGAAGAGATGGGGTGGCGCAATTCTTACCCGGCAACCACACGGGGGGGGGGGGGGTAATATTCGTCATCTACCCTAAATCCTATACACGTCCCACTGCTGCGCACAGGCATCTGTCATTGATGAAAGGGATCTGACAGTAGCCATACACCTTTGAATTTGATATTCGGTACGTAAGTTCCGGCCGGGATCCGAATCCACGACCGCCGCTTGACAGCCGAGCCGCGTGTTTGAACCACTAGGTTACCGTCCTGCTCAACCTCCCTCGTTTACCTATTGTACGGGCAGTATTTCGATTGTTATTGTACTCGTATTATATTATATTACGTATTACTTATTATATATTTTCAACTTAAGGAATAAATAAAAAAATGTTAGTAACTTATTTTTTGTGTCCCTAATACTTTAGTAAGTAGTTTGAAATAACCCAAATTTAGTGCCTAGGAATTTTGTATTTGGTACTAAATCTGTTATTATAATATTTTTTACATTAATTTATTTTTACATTAATTATCGGACTTTTTAATAATTGAAACTCAATCCCAATTATCAAGAATATATTAAAAATTGAAAACATGCTATAAATATTATGGAAATTCCATTTGAGGAAAAGAGTAGTTAATCCAAAAATGTCGTGGTTAAGATTTCTTTATACATAATTATTAGTAAAAAATTTAACTCTGTTAATCACATTTGCATTGAACAAGAGTAGATTGTGTCTCAAAGGAGCAAAATGATACATTTACGGCGAGGGCGGTATATTGAATAAATGTTTACGCCCAAGACGGAAATAATTTTGCTACCGTGTGGCACACTGCTTTTCACACCGCCTATGAGGCTCGCTGCTAAAACATGAAATGTGGTACAAATAATTTTGCTACACCTTCTATGATAAAAAGAGTCATTATTGCCCTCAAATGAGGGAGAAAATGTACAACTTTCATCCCTCATTCGAGGAAAATACTCTTTTCTGCATAGCAGGTGTGAAAACCAGTTTTATTCATCTATTTAGGTTCGGTACTCATTTACGACCCAAAGAAGAAATATATTTACTCCAAAGAAAGGGGCTATTAATTTAATCAGTCCCCACCACTACATCGGTTTTCTTATTTCAATGAACTCTACTGTGGGCCTAGTAATAAAACAATTACA
Organism: Epiblema foenella; assembly: GCA_963556455.1. Taxonomy (NCBI): domain Eukaryota; kingdom Metazoa; phylum Arthropoda; class Insecta; order Lepidoptera; family Tortricidae; genus Epiblema; species Epiblema foenella. The sequence goes on along the minus strand of OY747098.1, from coordinate 24,766,158 downwards.
CCCCATATAAACTAATAATAAACAATATCGATACAATGGAGTGCCGATCACTAGGTATGGGAACTTGGAAGAGATATGGCCAAGTTCTGAATTTATGGTCAAATCAATGGAATACCTACACGGTTCGAGTCCTCCTTGTATGGTGGTCGGTGGTAATTATAGAGGGCTGGTCTTTTTGTAAAAGGTGACTAAATACACGCGACGTTTATGGGTATACGACACACTGAAGATAATTATTGAGTTTCATAACCACCTCACTGGCCGGCTATCGACATCTTTAAGTGCAATATTACCATTACCATTTATTATTCATGAAGCAAAAAGTCTGTATATTGGGGGTGTTCTAGTTTGGAATGGATAAGTATTTGTAGTAGGTAAATATCTTCGGATGAAGTGGGAATGTTATAAAATGAATAAATAATTCATAGAAGCGACTAGGTTATCTAAAGATACAATAGATGTTTTATATGGGTAGAGTACCTATTTGATAAAGAATTTAGTGTTTGAGAATTTTCCTACATACCTTTTTATACAATAATGATAAAATATGGACTACGCAAATACTCTAGTACCCACTTTATTTAACAGTATTTTTTTAAAGTATGTATTATTGCAAACGGTTAAAACTCACGTATAATTGTCACTCCGGGTGACATGTTTCGAACTCTTCGGGAATTCTTCTTCAGGATGAGTGCGTCTGCGACTCGTGCAGGTAGCACACTCGGGTTGAGTCGCAGACGCCCTCATCTTGAAGAAGAACTCTCGAAGAGTTCGAAACATGTTGCCCGGAGTGACAATTATACCTACGTGATACGCAATATATAGTGATAAAATGACTCACGAAAGTTTAAATTAATTTTTTTACCTACTGGTTCCAATTTTTACAAACACAATTACGCGCACAAAAACTGCAAAGAAAATATATTATCTGTCAAGTAATTTATTACATGTTTTCCATTTAGCGCTTCCACATTCATACATGTACGTGTGACAGAAGCAATGAGCCAATCCACATCGGCGGGATATTTGGGCTTCTTTTGAGCTGCCGCAGCAAGTTTCTTTATCTCTTGACAGGAAACCTGCTGCGATGTGCTCTGCCTGTACACTTCGTAGCAAATAAAGTGAAAAAAATATATGACTAAATTGACTTGATTTAATTGTGAATATAACAAAATATTATTTTCACAATTAAATCAAGTGTTGTAAATGTATGTTCGCTTCAGAAAGGCTGCACCTATTTGTGTATGTAATAATTATTTATTTATAAGTGTATTTATTGATAACGGTCGGGACTAGATTTGTAAGAACGAAAGGAGAAAAATATAAAAAGCGTGGGTGTGAGCCAAACAGTACACGATAGGATAGACAGGGAATTAGTAGTTTGGTATCGTTTTCTTCATTAGTGCTCCTAATACGTTTATTTTCACGTACTGATGCATATTATTTGGCGGTTGTAAACGCCTTATTAATGGTGTCGTGTAAAACTAATTTGTTAAAACAATATATTTAGATGATTAATCACTTGATTGGCTTGTATTGAGCCGAAGCGACACATTATTCACCGCCGTAATTAAGTGGAACATTCGCAATCAATAATTGTAACATGCCTTATTGCGATAACAGTGCACCGCTCAATTGTACAGTTCATTGAACCACTTACTGCGTTTGTGTCCCTTTATGCCAAGTACAAGCTCTGTTTATGCCATACACTTTACATCTACTCTTTTTCCCGCGTCTTATGATGCGAGATATGTTTTGTGTATTTCTGAAGCTATACTAATATCACCTATAAACTGAATTATATATTAGTTTCTCTTGGACTTTTGAACCGATATCGTTCATAGTGCTTGAGTTTCCGCGAACGATATAATATAATTATAAACACACACACGCCCGCACGCACGCACGCATCCACACACGGACGCACGCACGCACGCACCCATGCACCCACGCACCCACGCACCCACGCACCCACGCACCCACACACACACCAACACTCTAACAATACACACATACAGACAAACACACATTATCGCTTTTTCGCTCTTTCACTGCATGAATTTCCCAGATTTCTTTCATGGTGGAGTGGTTGGAGGTTTGTAGTCTGAGATGTAAATGATGCCATCTACGCAAGGCTGCGTTGTGTTTCTTTGACATTCTACCTAATAAATAAGTACACATAATTTCATACTCTAATTGCCCTTTATTGTAGGTATCTTTTTCAAAACAAAATTTAAAACATTTAATCAAAGGGTTAAAATACTTTTTGAAGATGAGAGAGTATAAATCAACCAGCCTACGTTTTATTGCAATGGTGTGTATCTTATCAATACCGGCTGCGTTGCAAGCCAAAAAGGGTGTAGTTCCAAGTAGGTCAGTTTTCTTAAAAAAGTGGTAAAGCTGAACATATTTAACAGTTCGCTATCGGAGTGGCTGGTTATTGCTACAAATGGTTGGTTTTTATTGGTGTTATTACGATTGGTAATAATAATTGTCGATAATACGGTAGGTACGCAGAATAATGCAATTTATTCCGATGTGCAATATCTGTATGACATATCATAATATAGTTATATTAGGTTGAAACGGAAACTTGTGTATCTAAAAACCAAACATGCATATTATTGGAAAACGGGACTTTGTCGCGTACAATACTAATTTAATTCCTTTTTCAAGGGTTGCCCTGCGTTTCGAATGTATCACAACATCCGTAGTCGCGAGCTGACTGGCGTGAGCGGGTATCAAAATCTTTTAGCCGTACGGCTATTCTAGGCGATTAAGTCCCGTTTTCCCATAATAATATGTGGTTTTTATATAATACAAATATATCTTATATACACCGTGGGCGTTAACAACCCGAAAGATTTAAACCAACGATTTTAGAGCCTAATTAGAGTATATAAAGTTAAATAACATAGTCTAAAAACCCATGATTTAAGACATTAATTATTTAAAACAAATCACAGGTTAAAAAATCTAAATTCTAACACACCCTAAAGGCACGCACTAACTGCATGGTTATTAGCCAGTTTCACTAAATTAAATTTGGTATGTATCCTACAAAAAGGTTTCACTATCAACAATTTTTCGTCGTTATAAAAGGATGTGACTTGAAACTAAAATACAGAGTAGTGCTTTAAATAATTATGATATCTATATCTTACACTCTTTAATCACAAGTTGCTTTCCTCTTTCTCTTATAGCTAAAGACTAGACTTTAGTTTTGTTCTGTTCCCAATCGCGAGAGTGCAAACTATTTACCTTCACTGAGAACTGGCTGATAGTTTGAAATTGAGTCACTAAATTGACAATGCTCGCTCTCTGTTTCTCAACTTGAGATTAATGAAATTCGTTCACTCTTTGAAGTAAAGGTTTGTTCACAAAAGAGCGGTCAATTAATATGATTTAATTTGTACTGAAATAGTAATTTAATTAAGAAACATAATTGGAACCATGTTGATGTAACATTATATACTCGTATTGTCGTCAAAAATACGTGGTTTAAATCTTTCGGGTTATTAACACCCACGGTGTAAATCCCTTTCCCTAATAATGCATTACTAAAGTTACTGATCCATGAACTCTTGAAGAGAATATGGGCATTCAGTTACAGGGTACGACTTAAGCTTATTAACAAAGATATTATATTCCATTTCGCTTCTAATATACTGAGGAACTTTTATTATAAAGTCTGATAATTCTAGGTACTACGTAGTACGTTGCTAGTCCCTCCTGAGATAATGAATCATCATAATCACTCGTTTTCGATCAAACATGTGATTATAACTTCATTACCTTTGTAATTGCATGTAATCGACTAGAATCTGAGCATGAGTTGGAATGCATTGCGTTAATTAAGTAAACGCTACGTAGCTCAATGATGAGATAATTTAATGAGCTTTGAATGCTTAATGTGGGATTCAACAAGGTATTTAACTTTGTTATTCTTTGTACGTGAGAGAAGCTATGCGTTAATAATTTTGAAATGATATTGCTGTTATTATTTAATATATGTATATTGTGTTTATGTTAAATAGCATGGGTACTTTTCGATGGTTGTGTCATGGTGCTGGCTGTTAGGAGTAGTTTGAAATGATTTAGAATGTTGACCATATTGACAGATGACGCAGTGTGAAAGTTAAGCTTAATGAGTAACCATGCTCCAAAAGATTAGTTAATTATTTTCACCTGTATCCTCCGGAGACTATCATCTTTTTTGTTCTGCGCCAGCCATTGAATTGTGTATAGCCTCTAGTCAAAACTACATTAAATAATAGATGACTTGTTGTACTAGTTCAATATCTTTCAATTCCTTGAGTGAATTATGAGCCTTTTCAATTTTAGAATAAGGAAATTGAAAGGAAATGAAACTCTACTAGCCCAGAAATTAATATTCTTACGCCGAGAGTGAGCAGAATTAGTTGTGAAGTAGGTGTTATGTAGCCAATTATCGTTTAGAGACTGGTTATGTTAATTACTTGTTTTCTAAGTCGTTTAATAAATGAACAGCCTAGACGAAAAACAAATAAATCACAATAAGAATATACACATAAATAAAGAAACATTGTAGTTACGAAAAAAGTCTTGCCACCTATTAGAAGCCAAAGAACAAAACAAGTTATGTTCTAAAAATTCAGAAAAAAAATTAGGTATAGGTACGTGTCACGAGAGTTCAGGTGAATGACACATATACATGAAGTACTGATTGCAGAAAATGAATGAATGTATAACATTAATTATATTCTCTTCGCCAATACCTACCGAAGCTTATTATAATGTGTACTCTTACGCTTTTAAGTTCCATGCAAAATAAGGTAGGTAACATTATTCAGAAATATATCGAAATACATAAAAGGTATTTTGCCGATAGTAAGCTTGATTTGGTGGAAAAAAATAGACCAAAGAAATATATAGAAGTAAATCCCAAAGAAAAGTCGGACTAAAACAATTTTATTATATTGCACGAAACGGCAACTGTAGGTATCTATTCCCTTCCCTAAATCCCTAGGGATTTGATAAATCACCATCCACTATATACACTCAGTACATATAAAACTATATAGATCGCTTATACGAAAATTATTCATACGTCTCGAGCAAAAGGCTCTCGCCGCATGACGCCGTACAAACTTACGGATGAATACATTTAAATAGTAAACGCGACACTGTTGGAGATTTAGTGTGGCATAATGTAGCTAGCTACATAAGTTCCATTACTCACGGACATAACTCGTTCTGTGTTATAAATACGCGCGGACGCGGATCGTGGTACGGTTACAGAGCTGCCGGAGCTACTTTTCATCAAGTAGGTACTCTTACGGCGACACAACGCTAAAATAATAAACAACTTATAGCTAACATACATTAAGTTCAATGACAATTCTCGTTTCCTTGGATGAGTAGGCAGAGGTCATGGATTCCAATTTGCTGCCTGTTCAAGTCAGAGAGGAGAGCATCTTAAATTTTAATATTATGAAATTAATATAAACACAATTTAATTAATTTTTTTTGGCGCGTTATTTTCGTACGTCTAAAAAACTTGTAAGTATTAAGTTATAGGATAGATATAAAATTGATTTTTATTATTAATTTCTCAAAAATAGTGAGTGTTAAATGTTCTCATAACATCTGTGAAGATAGTATTCAAAAGTGACTCACCCTGGACACCATCCAGGAACCCCAATCCTTACTGTCCAGGAAGTAAGCATATTATGTACTATTACCTAATTTAACAACATGAATGAATTTATGCTATTAAATTTGCATTAGATGTACATCTAATGCAAAATGTATAGTACAGTAATTTCAGTTAGAAGTGATATTCCGTTTAATTTCGCTGTATGGGTGTTCTTATTATCTACCATTTAATAGAGAATAAAGGTAAGGGACGGGTAGCGAGCGGCAGGTCCCTGTAGAAATGGGAATTTACAGAAGAGCTTTAGCCCAGCACTGGCACACTTAAATAGGTAACCTAAAATAAAAATAGGAGTCCGGTTCAATGGCCGTCGTCCGTCCATAGTGCCAGGCAGCAACGCAAGCGCACCGTTATAAATACGGTGCGTACGGACATGGTTTAGGGTTCTGTCGACCATTACTCGCCGCACAAAGGGTTTGTTAGCAGAAGTTATGAAGAACTACCTCTGCTGTTTGCCTTGAATAGGCTGGGATACATGCCCGGAGGTGTAGGTACATAGGGCTATGTATCTGGATTATCCCTGGCTTTGTCCTGCAAGGAGCGCATAGTACCTACTGCCTGTAATCTGTGTATAGATAGGATAGTTCTAACGAGCATGGTTGCGAGCGAGATGGTTCGTTTAATGTCTGAAGTTACATAAATATATCATTGAAACCGCAACTGATGCAATTATTATTATGACAAACTCATTAGAATTCAGTTCGTTTATTATTTTACCTTAGAGGTGACAAATTGTGGACCGGTATTCCATCCACGATATTTCACAGCAGGTGGCAGCGACTACGAAGTTGGCACCACTTCGTGGTCTCTGTTTCTGTCAATCTACTTATATTAAAAAATCTGAAACTACATTATATATGCGTATGTAAACTTTTTTTTACTTACTACCAGCATCAGCTTGAAACCACAACTAAATCCAAGATATAGTAGCCAAGTAAAGTATAGTATACCTATGTATTTTTAGACAAGTTTTAGGTACTTTGGAATTGGATAATTTAAAACGATCCCAAGACATTTATGGCACGAGAAGCGCATTAAATGGTGCATCTTAACTCAAAGGTATTTCCATAATGGAAGTGATATAAATCTTCATTAAAAATAAGCAATTACCAGCATCTTCCAAGGGCCTACTCAGAGGGTGCTGACATAATTCCAGCTCAGGTGGCCCGGAGGGTGATCCTGCGCCCTTTTTGCGATACATTATACAACGCACCTGCTACACGACCTTTGCGTTTTCGATCAGCGGTAACGTATGAGGACATTTGCATTGGAAAATATTGTTTCGTTCGTAATTGATTTTTTTAAATAAATATGTCAGTCAGTCCAATCGCTACGTATGGAAGTTTATATGGCAGAGCGATGATCAAGCCTGCGTCTAAACAATTTATATTTCTAACTATAGCACGATTATAAGTTCTATGGACGAAGTCACAGGTAAAAACTAGTTATCCGTTAACTAAATATTAAGCAGTTTCTACGATACCATTTTAAGGGCAAGTAATGACTAAGTTACCCGAGTTGTAGCTACGGGGTTTGAAAGCCGGAATGGCCCCATTAATAATCTAAATCGTGATCAAGCGCACAATAACAGCTGACCTCGAAAGTGATAGTAATTGGGGACAAATATGCTTTTGCTTGCTGCTAAATCCTTTATCAAATTTATAAATTAAACTGCTTAGTACTTATTGAAATACTCACGTCTTTAAGTTCACGTTTTTTAGTTCTCATGATTAAGGGCCACGTATTGGTCCGAAACGTGTCGAGCTATACTCGACCTTAAAGACGTGAGTAACCCGTTTATTATATTTTAGTATGTCTGAAACTCATGGGAGTTTATATTTAAAATTGCTTAGTACTTCCTGTTTTATAATATATTAATATGTATATTCAAAACTGTCATGGGCAAAAGGTCACTTTACTAATACTCACTTCATTACTAATTATCATTATATTTTAGTCTTCGTTAAATTTGAAGTACTTGTGTAGTTTGTGCTTTCTATTCGTTATTTCTTAGAATGTTTCAAGTTATATGAAGTACAAAAGTAGTATATGAAAAGTAACCCATGGTTAATTTCAATATGAATTAATTTAAAGCCCGATGGTCAATCTATTTAATCGAAATTATTTTGAAGTTCGAGTAACATTGAGCATCATAATGAACGTGGTCAAATGATTTTGATATTATTAGTTATCACTCTCCTTACTAAATTTGAATATTCTCAAAAAGGGGTTGAAGAACATTCACAGCTTAATGGTGAGCATGAGCACTAAGAGAAATAAAGCCCATTTAAGTATTTTATTTAGTGAAGTCCCATTACATTCAACTTGTCATCACTGAGAAATTTGATACAATTTAACGTTTTGATTTCGCAAAAAAAATGCAACACTCAAGTGTGCTTCCACTGTGTTCAATTCGAAAAAGTCTCATAGACTAACTTATTCAAAGGCTTGTGGTACTTTTTAAACTAAACGGCAGTAAGTTGAGACATTGATAGGGGAAACGCGTAATTAACTCTACGAGTAGTAAGCCCTTTGATCAGTTGAAACGCGTGTATGCAGATGCGTAGACGCACATGCTGTGCCACAATTGAAATGCAAAAGCGGTTTGCTTGAATATTTATATATATTGGCAATCAATCTAGGCATTCTAACAACCAAATTGACTTACCTACCGTTGAATTAAATGTCATCTTAAAGCGAGATGTGCCGGTTTTTGTAATATACTTTAATTTTTTTTGACATTGGCTAACTGTAGGTAATTTTAATTTGTTTTTATTATTATGTTCTTTTGTTTTTCCTTTTAAATTATTTTTTGTTGTTATGATTTTTTTGTTTATGTGAAATAATTGTACTTTATGTGTGGACGTTTTGTTGACTGATTAAATGAAATTATTATTGTTATTTATTGTGAAAATGTAACTTAATTATGCCATCGACTTTTACCTGTTTATTTGTATGTAGTACTTAAATATAGTTTAAGATAAGGTGAGTGCCGCTAGATGGTAGTACCTAAGTTTTCTTACAAAATTGATAGGTATTTAAATTTAGAGATCGCTTTCCTCGCTTGCTTGATATGGTGCTCGAGACACAAGTGGGCATCACGGCGCCGCACGTGTTTTGAGTTACTCAGCCACATGACACGACAGTTCTGTACCTACACGACACACCTACTATGATAATGAAACAAAGATTTTCATAAACACACATTGTGTTCCAATAGATAAACATTGATTTAAATAGATCATAATGCAAATTGATTAAAGTGATATTTGATCACTTGCTTACTAATTCATGGAATAAAAAAAATTTAATCTGGAAGAAATATACCTACACATTTAACTTAATACTAGAGTTCCTTTAACTAATTCATCAGTAAGTATTCAATAAATGCGAATAATACTTATATTAAAAGAAAATATAAATTAAGAGACGAGTGTTAGTGTGGAAAGTATTGTATTATAAGTAGGTAATTCTCGCTGCATACTAGAAAATTTAAAAATACAATAGTATTAAGTATGACATGTTGTAAACCTCCTCCGAAGCTTCCTATTGTGTAAGAAGGCAAAGGTCGGGCCGCGTTCATCACGATTAGGTACATACGCCAGAGTGCCTCTGCCTCTGTTCGCCTTTTATGGAAATTAACTCATGTTTTGTCCTTGGCACATGGACGGTAGCTGGGTTGCAATTGCCTTAAGTATATCTACTGTAAGGATAAATACTTGCTAAAATTCATGTTATTCAAAGGCTAGTATCTAAAGGCACATCAGAAAAAAGACCTGACTTCCTAAAACTGCTTATTTGCACAGTTCAAATACTTAATCACAACCTGGTTTTGATGTGCAATTGGTATATTTAATATGCAAATCAGTATTTTTTCTATGCGCAGTCAGTATTTTTTGATCAGCGATTAAATCTAATATTTTAAGTCAAACATAGACTAATGGCGGGTTTAGATCAAGAGAATAAAATAATTTTTAAAGCATCTTTTTAACGAAAAATATACCTTTTCTGTACATATATTATAAATATCTTGTCGGTGATATTAGTTACACCGCACCACATTATTCACAGAACTGTCAAAGCTGTCATTTAATTGCTACATCTAAGCAGAACCACAGATGATATCTCCAGTACGAATACCATGAACCACGTAACTTTGTGACCTCGCTGGTCATGTACAGCGTGTATATGGACTATGGACAGTGTCACACGCAAGCTTATCTTAGGTACATCTAACCTTGGTCCGAGGGACGTGAGAAAATTCCTAGATTTTTTTTATGTTTCGTTATGACTTATCATGGAAATTACATGAAGCTGGTTCCCTAATTGAAGCAGGATTATTTTCACAGTTGTGTAACATTACTTCTATCAGTTGTGTAACACTACTTTTTAGTTGTTTTAACACGACTGCCAAAAAAAAGAGTGTAATGTTTTCGTCCCCGTATTATGGTCACGCTTATCGACGACAAACGACAATATAAAGCATCTGTCACTTTCTATCCATTGGTATCAGAAAGTGACAGATTGCTTTATCTTGTCGTTTGTCGTCGATAAACGTGACCAACATAGACCCCATTTATGTATGTAAGTATGTGAGATTTTTTGTACCACCAGTCTTTTTTCAGGCAATCCTTATGGTAAGGTAGACCTTGCAAAACTGTTTATGAACCTTAGGTAAAACTGATTTCAGCAGAGGTCGTTTTATTTAAATTAGGTACTACTGATAAAAATACAAAGTTAGTAATGCCAGGTTCCGTAAGCAGTACCTACATTGCCAATAGTGTTAGATATAATTAAACCGTAGATATGTGAACGCATTGCAGCTCACCGTCTCAAAATATTCAGTAACAAATTGACGTTAATACCGTAGATCTTTCTTGGCTCAAAGAAACACTGTATTAATACAAGTCGTATAATTTCAGCAAATGCGCGCTACATGCAAATTTTGATTTAAATCACAGTGACAAAACTAATTTAGGTCAACATTCCAACTCCAAAGTACGTTTACATTTGTCATATAAATGCATATACTTGTCCGAGGACATAGCGCGTAAATCCTGAAGGATTTACTGTAACTAATATACAAGTGCTATAATTTGCTATTCGTACGAGTGCCTGCGATTCGTTTGAGCAATAAAGTTGGGTGTTAAATGTTAGTTATATGTCAAAGGAAGTTATGCCTCGTATTGACCTTTATGTGGTGTATTCATCAGTCGGAAGGGAACTTTTGCAGCGAGTTTTAGCTGTTTATTTATGTACTCATCTCATCATCAGAAATGATGTCTGATTCATTAGTTATAAGTAAAATATTGAATATCTAAGTACCTAATGTTTGAAAGGGTGAACGTTAAACTACGCAGGAAGAGATGGGGGTAGGGACGGAAAATCTGCAACACTAGAAACCGATGCGTTATATATAGAAGGAAGAAGGATGCCAAGATTTTTTTTGCCTTAAGTATACGTTTATAATCTTTAATTGGATTTGATATGAATAGCTTTATTTGTATGTATGATTTCAATTCAAAATTTAATAAAAGTAAATATAAAATCAAAAGAGGTTTAAAATAGCACAATAATTTTCTATTTTCGTATTATTTGATATAGAGCGTACATAATAGGTACGCGCGTCTCGTTAGGGCTAAGCCCCGAGCTCGTATTTTCCAATTTGCGTGCTCGTCGCAGTAAAATACGCGTCAGTGTGGGAGTGAATCAGCATTGCGCTGATCCAGCACGGCTTTATACATGCAGATATATATATATATACATATGTAATAGGGCCTTTTGTGTAATAGCTCCGTACTGGCGGTGCAGCTCAACGCATGCTGAAAGACGAGACAAAATGTACGAGTGAGGCAGGGGTGTTGAGTCGCACTCGACGATGCTGGGCAACCGAATGTGCTTTCGCAAGAAAGGTAGGTATAGTGGAAGGAAGGGTAAATGAAGGTCTATTAGCCACCTATTTTTATTCTTAAATAAATGATCCACTTCCCTTGACAGCTTTGCCGGTGTCCGTCAGTACAGGCAAGGAATGCTTGCGATTGCGATCGTCTCCAAAGAGGTCACTACTTATTCTAATGACTAAGCTAACGTCGTCGCCATTTTATTGCCAGCACATATGTATTTTTCGACTGCGAGTTCTGGACATTTGCTCACACAGAATATCAAAGCTGGCGTAGTACATATAGGTAAGTATGGTACTTTATCTACTACTAGGTATAAATCACTACATATACCAGTGGTTCTGTGACCTGTAGACGTTGCGCGTGATATTTTTAACGTTTTCGACCCAATGACTGACCCATTTTGAAGAAAAAAAATTGAATCGACAAAAATCCATATCCTAATTATCAAACATGCTAACAAATTTCACGTGAATCGGTCGAGAGATTGCGACATGTAAAGCGATAGGAGTGTATGGTTTTATTGGGCCCGGTCTATAAAGGAAAGTTAAAATATGCATAATCCATTGAGGTTTTGTGTAAATTGGCCAAAATATATCGATAATGTCACCATTTTAACTTTATTCCTTCAGAAAATGAATAAGTACTATGCATACGAAGTCAAATCTAAGAAAAAAAGTAGGCTCCATAGTAATTCTGCGAAAATGGTTTCAACAATACAAAGTCCCAGCTTTGCCTACACATCAAGTAACATCCCTCATTATTTCTTATTTTTTGCTTGCCTTAGATAATTCCTTTATTTCTTAGATATCCCTCATTATGGCGTCGAGCGGGCGATTAATTAAAAACTAATAGCCTCATCTCAGTCATCTCTTTAGACGTTGCGGATTAGTGACCACATTTTCCCATTCTATAAGGGCATATGTGTGCATAAGTTGTACGGTACATATTATTATTCAAAATAATAGACTACTCTATACACCGGTAACATCTACACGTTACCGGTCTTTCCCGGTTTTGTCGGTTCGCCATCGCAATATCAAGGTGCTGGGAATTCTAATAACCGATAAAACGTCCGGTATTGTTCATTGTTGCGTTTCTTTACATTAATCTATAAAAAGGCTATTCAACTGATGATCTGTGTGATATTTATTCGAAGAAGACAGTATTTTTATTACATGCATATCGATGGAAAAATTTTAAGCAGTAATTTATTTGATAAACTGAGGTGGGTTGTACCAAACCGTCTGTAATCGTAAGCGTTTTTCGTTAAAATCTGATTGGGTTTTAGGTGTTTTCAGTCAAAATTGTACCTTCCATTTTTATTCGGAATTTGAAAATTATTTTTTATTTTAACTCCAGCTTTTTATTCTACTGTTTTACGGCTTTTCATACATTTTGTATAAAAATTGCAAATAAGTAATAAACCTTAAGAATATATACTGATTTAGGGTCATTTTTTATTTCAGATTATACACATGATTGCGACCAGAAAAACAAAATATTCCAAGTTCTGAGAACAAAGTAAAAGGTACAATTTTCAGTGAAAACTCTGAGCACTGCGACGCGGCGAACGCAATTTAATCAATCTGGAATACCCAAGAAACTCCTAACCACCGCACATATTATCCTAAAAATACGTCCTAAGTCCAAAACTCACGCGCAACTGTTCTCAAACTTTCGTAGCTGCGGTAAAACTTACCGACGTCCGAAATAAGCTAAAGCCGGCGCAAAGCGAAATAACTAGACACCTAACACTGTGACTAATTGTGTGTAGTTGTGTTAAATTTTACCGTGTCTTGAAAGTGTATGCGTGCAGTTTCAAGCACGGTGTCTCTTGTTGGAAAGTAGAAGAAGTGGCCGGTTTAAACAAGGCGGTGTTGGCCAAACTTATTTGCATTTACACGGGCCGAGTAATTGCGCTGCGCTTCTGGGAGAACTTTAATTAAATTCAAGTGTCTTTAACATGAGATATAAATTATGAAAGTAATCGAAAGTTAGGTAAAGCATCTATAAAACGTCTAGACGGTAAATTAAACACCATGCACGAAAGTGCTTCATAGACCTAAACATGTAAATACAAGATGACATAAAACCAATGAAGATTATTATCTCACGTATAGTATCGCACTGAATCAGAGCAAATGTCATTGATAGCAAATAAATCCTCAGGACATTGCTAATACATACTCGTATCGTATATGTACAGGAAGGAGACCTCACTCATAAGCATGAATACCGTATGTCAAGTGTATGTTTTTTTTTAATTATCTGCAATTGCCACAAAATACCTCCTTCAAAGAGTGACGGCAGATTAAGTGAGTTCAAAGCCCCCAAGGCTAAGAGCAGTCTGATTAATAAGCCACGACTCTGCAATCCATAACACTCCAGATAACACCTTAGTGCTCCGTTTACATATGAACTCACTTGACGGCAGATCTACATAGAAATAAAATGTGTAGGTAATGAACATTTTTAATGATTTGATGTAATGATGGGAGATAAAAAACCTTTGGTTAAATTTTTGCCTACTTATTGGTTTTTGTTAATCGTCTCAGTGCAGACTCTCTCTTTTGAGCTAACTCATTGAGAATCAGATAAAAAAATATTTTTTTGTTGCAATGTGAGTATCAAGCAAAGAGTTAAGATATTGATGACGGTTTTACAATTTATCACAAAAAGTTATGGACTTCTGGGCAATCACAAGTCATTCACCATTGAAGATTAAATTGAATCTGAGTTACTTGTTACTATTAATTTGTAAAATTGCATTGCGATATTAGATTAAGTTTGTATATTAATTCATTTTATTTCTTTTATTTGTATAACGGAAGTTACTTGCTGACTATTGGAATTTCTACCCAAACATTGCTTTAACATACTTAATCAAACATTATCTAGATATCTAATAATCAGGATCAGCTTAGCATTATTGAATTGCACTAGAACAGTAATTGCATTAAGTACTAGCGTAAGCAACTCAATCACTCCAAACATCTTGCATTTGCATTCCATCCCGTTCCAGATTTCAATTGACGCACCACACATTAATACCTTTAGGAAAAATATAGAATGCACGTCCATAAATACTTGCGAGCATGTTTTACTGCCATTTTCCTTAACCTCTCATCTTTGTTCGTGTGCTTTTTTAATCTATACTCTATTCCTCTCACACCAAAGTTCTTTTTACAGTGGTTGAAATGAGCCAGATAAGAGGTTCTTAAAATGAGCAATCCATCACATCTGACCCTCGTCGTGACGTCAATTAGTACCAATCGTAAATATGTACTGCATTATGTGGTTTGATTCATATAAGGAATTTCTCATTGAACGCTACCGATTTAAGTTCACATCACAGGGCCTAAAACGAAGTATCTCACTTGATAATTTGAGTGACAGAAAGGGAGATATTTTCTTTTCAGTTCGCGTAGGCCTTCCAAACTGTTTAGGGTAGATTTTTCAATCGCCAGATCGCTGTTACTTTCTAATGTCATATGAAAGAAAAGGACAGAGCTAAGATTTATCTAACAGATACTTTTGTCTGGGGATTGAAAAATCGGCTTTCAACTAGCAACGTCAGATAATATATGTAACGTTATTTTATGTTATAAGCCCTGACCCTACCTGCACGTGTACTATAATAGACTTTCAAAGCATATCATTTTAATTGGACATTGTCAATTGCATTTACTTGCTCAGCACATATTAATATATTCGAACAGCACGCGAACATCTGCCGTGCTGTAGTTTCAATTACCATCCATCGTTTCGGAATTAGCTTTGACTCAGGTCATGAAACTGTTTTGAACTAACGACGCCTGCATTTTGTGTCAAACTAAAAACTATAAAACAGCTGTAAGCCATTTTTTGCATATGAATTACTTTTGAAATTTCAAACGCTTAACATCTTAGGGTGGCTTGCACCTACACCATCAGTGTACCTGACCTCTTACCTTTAGTATAAGTTTCTGTGAAACAAAACACAAACGAACCCGTTTGCATTCAGTTCCAATTTGTATGGCAAAAAATAGTTGCCAAAGGCCACCAGAGGCGCTGCTCGCGTTGCCATACAAATTGAGACTAAACGCAAACACGTCCGTTTGTGTTTTGTTTCAAAAAACCTTATACTAGAGGTACTGTAATCATAAAATGTGTCCGTTAAAATCTGATTAGACAATAGGGATGATGACTCATGTTACAATTTATAACATAGTGTGGCTATGTTGATAGAAAACCACCAAATTATCACAATAAATTAAAACTTCAAATCATTAAAAGATATGAGACTATGAAGATTCGCAAAACGTTGTTTTTTGTTTATTGGCCATATGTAAATTGAAAATTACAAATAAAATTCTCACGTTTTAATAAAAAGAAAATTGTATGGCAACTATGTACATAAACGCAATATTTCACGACAAAAACGGCAAATTATTTTTCCATACAACGGTAGTACGAGGCGTCATAGGCATGACGTCATCCTGTCAATCAGTATGGAGCGTTTTCAGTGCTCGCTAGCTATGCTGTACTTTGCCTCTAATTTTCGTCTTTTTTGTTCCTCTAATTGTAGTTGGTCCCATACAAACATTTGATCGTCTCTAAAAATTGGTTCGAATGGCAAGACTTTTTTCTAGCGTATTTGACAAGTTCCTAGTTATGGGATGACAGCTGCCGGCGCCATATTTAACGTTGCTCGGTCTATGATCGTAAGTTGATGCAACCCGTCGTCTAACGCCGTCATTTTTTATGACCATATAGATATATAATACATGTCGTTGGGAATATCCGGGCTTGGTAATTGAGGGAACCTTTTCTTTATACTACAACAGTGGAAAACAAGGATTCGGCCTGCCTGATGGTAAGCAGCCTATGCAGTAGCGGGGCAACACCAAAATAGCGACCATGTTGACACCAAATAAGAAAATCAATAAGTTCGAATTTTCTCGAAAAAGGATCAGATTCTTAATCAAATGGCGAAAGAGTAACTCAAAAGAATAAATAATTAAGTAGGTAATTAGAAGTCTTCAAAGTTTTAAGAGGGGGCATACTCTGTCCCTTTTCCGCAAAACGCACTTTATATTGGACCGATCGTCATTTACTATGGCGCTCGTGCCCACTGATCTGTCGCGCTTTCTCTCTCTAATTTTATATAATATTTGAATAGGGTATTCACCTTGGCATATTTTGTTACCTTGTTTCTTTTGTAGTAGTAAAATTTTGAGTCAACAACCCTACTGAATGTGGCCAAAGTACATTTAGCGAGACCCAACGAGAAAAACAGTTGAAAAATGAGGAGCAAGGCCCCTCGGACCGAGAGGCCGCAGGCGGTGGCCCACGTCGCCCACGCCTAACGCCGCCTCTGAGCCTATGGATGCTTGTGACTGACTGCAGGACAATCACAAGCGTGGTGCCGATCCTTTTTGGATATGAGGATCCGTTGTATTGTCTACAGCTAGAGACAAACTAGAACTGTATTGACATTCACATTGTCTGTTAATTATTGTCACGATTGATGGAATGTAGTCATACGCAAAATGTGTCACTAAAAAGAAAAGATTGATATACTTCATTCCTTCACTGTGAAGTATATCACTCATTTAGTTCACTAGTTCAGTTCAGTTCAGTAGCTCAAGCTAAGTTAGTAGTTTAGTAGTAGGTCTATAGACTGGGTAATGATATCAGTCATTCGTTCAATCATGGCGTCTATGTCACTCTCAGAGCGAATGAGTAGATAAACGATATGATTCATGAACTGTTCTGATTGAAATGTTGAAGTATATGAAACCAAACTGAATTAGTGAATGAAATAGTGACACAAAGTGAAGTACTTCATTTGAATTATTCATTCGTGAACTACTCATCTCTAACGGAATACCTATGCCATTTTCTACGAGTCGTTTGAGGTGTGTTCTGATATTTTTTCTCCCGTTTATTAAAAGAATTTTGATCTTGTTTTCCCATCACTCTTATTACAAGGGAATGGAGTTCAATTCAAAATTCAAAACAAGCGAGTGGTTAAGATGTCTTTTTGTTCGATCCATTTAAAATTATATATCGGGTTTTATGTATTAGGTTAGGTATCAATGAATATTTTATATACTTTGGCAAAATTTGTGTATGACAAATAATAGAAAACGTGCTTGCTAGAAGGTAGATATGTACAGTCAGCATCATAAGTAACTACACAATAAAGAAGTCTTATTCCCTTACAATAAAGACTGACGTTTTTATATTATGCGTAGTTAATTTTAATGCTGACTGTCTGTCGAGCTGAAAGCCACAGTGTTGTTCAATTTTAGTGCTTGAAACATACGTAACCACTTGACTCAAAATTGCCTGAACATATATACAAATATTGGCTGAAAAGCACGCACACCATACGATAAAAGATAACCAATACACACAAATTCCGTACACCGTTCAGACAATGCGCATTGTATCTGACTGTTCCATTCTGCAAATTAAATGTGTGAACGATTTACAGCGCGCTTGGCATATTTTTAATTATTTGATCAGGCAACACTGATAAATCAGCGGCAGTAATTGGTCGGCCAGTGTTGCCCTATAATTATTTCACGCCCTGAAGTAATTAGTTCATGAATTTTAATCCCAGTGTTGGGCGTTAAGTGATTAAGGGCCAGTGTAGTGTAGCACGGACCGCTTTGCTTTCTTTATTGCGCAATAACGTTGCGTTGAGTTTATGATTTAAATTTAGAATTGCGCTATTAATTTTCCGAAGATGAAACAAAGGAAAACTGGTTTGACAAGTGCACTTGCAGTTACAATTTTTTCAAAGTGTTAATTTGAATTTAATGTCTGAAATTAACTCTTTTGTACCGGTAGGTGAGTAAAATTCATTCTTTGTTCGATTCTAAGTCTGCTAATAATAAGGTGTGATTTACGTATAAGGGACGTAACCGAAAATAGCTTAATTTCAGTTTTCTACTTTACCACTTTGTTTGCGGGACTGATTTACGAGTAAGTACCTATAGTCATGCCAAATGAAAGCTTCACCATAGGACATGGCAATACCTAAAAACAAGCAAAAATCTAATTCTTACAATTAGGTATCGGCAATTCGTATAAGTTTCCTATATAATAACACAATAAGCATTAGGTAGGTAATGTGTATATAGATAGGTAGGTACTTATATCATGACCGATTTTAAAAGTTCTTATACGTACTTACCTGTACGAGACGACCGCGTTAGCTTAGTAGGTAGTAACCCTGCCTACGAAGCTTGCGGTCCCTGTTTCGAATCCCGGTCAGGGTTTTTATTTGTGTGATAAGCACCAATTATTGTTCCTGAGTCTTGGATGTTTTCTATATATTTAAGTATATATTTATCTATATAAGTATGTATATCGTCACCTAAGTAGTACCCACAGTACAAGCTTTGCTTAGTTTGAGACTAGGTCGAGTTGTGTAAGATTGTCCACAAAAATTTATACTCATATTTATTTAATATTTATACATCAAGGTGAAAATGTCACCCTCTCAATCAATTATTAAATCTCAATCAATCTAAGACTTCACTTCTAGTCATAAGCGTAAGTAGCTTAAATATTTCCGATTTCTCCACCGCTACAAGTTTTTCGAATCCCCTTTCTCGACTATATAAATACACTTATTTTTAGTACAGACGGCTTAAAATATATCTTGAGCAGGCGCATAAAACAGTTTCCCCGCGTGGTGGTGACACGGCGTAGGGTATCCACAATGCGGGTAATGGCGCGGAAATATCGCAGACGGGCAGACATTTTGTTCCTTCTCGGTAGCCACGCTCATTATCTGCCGCCCCAGTGTTTCTTTGTCGGGTTAGTTGCTTTATTTACTCTGCAGGTAGCATTTAAAATTGCTTTTAGATGAAGTATTTAACTTTATCCTTAGGTAGGTGGGTGGATTTTGTTGGGCAGCGTAAAAAACACGGTATATAATTTAATTTCACAGTACGTAGAAGGTATATTATTAGTATTTTGTTTAATTTATCAATAGTTTGCTTTTGATCATTCTAATCCCCCACCGCCTGTAAATAAGCCTTACCTTACCTTACCCACATAAGAAAGTACTAGCTTTTTCCCGCGACTTCTTCCGCGCAGAATTCGTTCATGGCGTTAGAATTTAATTACCTAAATATCGCTTTTCTATGCAAACTTCCACCCCCTTAAGGGATGATTTCCGGTATCAAAAGTATTCTATAAGGACATAAAATACTTTTAATGGGTGGTCTTTCCAGGGACTCAAAATATATCCATACCAAATTTCATATAAATCGGTTCAGCGGTTGAAGCGTGAAGAGAGAGACAGACACACTTTCGCATTTGTAATATTATTATGGAAGTATGGATACTGTTTCTAGGACAAAGTCACGTTTAGCATTTCTTTTAAGAGCGCAGAATATCGAGTGCCGGCTAAGTCCCCAAAATACTGAGGTATTTGCAACAATTATAAATATAATCTATACATAGTACATTTGACAGAATCAGTCCAGCAATTAACGATATCACTGAATAAGAGAAATACTTGAAAAAATATGATGACTAGGTCCCTCAAAACTTGGATACATTCCCACAATAAAATGTTAACTACAAATTTACATTACAATTAAATTATCTTGTCAATGATTTCCCTTTCCATGAAATGCATTAATGACATTTAACGATTTTTTGACAAATACGCATCATTTATTGCTTTTCGCACGCACTCAAAATAATCGAGGGTGCCTTACAATTCTATAATTACGCGGATTATTGCCATGTCCAAAAGTAAAAATAAAATAAATAATAATCCCGAGAGTCGTAAATAATTCTGTGCTCTTCCGACACGGACTCGCGCGAGTATCCGGTAGGGGAGACACCCTACCGCCGCCATTTTGTATTTGGATTTCGATTGTCATTGTTGACAGAAATATGGAAACGTGATGGAAATAACTGTTTTGAATTGTTGATGTGGCTAGTATATTTTGATTAATTCATTCGAGAGTTCGATTACTTGGAACGAAATGCATTATAGAAAACACAACAATAGATTATTTTACCTATCACAAAAAAGTCAAAAAACTTACCACACGGGGTTGGAATCGAAATATCTTTGTAGTACACTGAATCCTTTACTTTTTCTTAATGCATTTACTTATGCTGCATTATACATATTCTTCTACACATTATAGTGCACTAAATCTGTTAGGTCCGTACTCATTCTTATGCTTTCCATCTCTATCTATGCTGCAGAATAATTATTTTTAAATTTATTTGCATAAAAACACACGTCTCATCGTCATTGAAGTACTCAATTTACCATGAAAATAAATAAATAAATGAAGAGCTCGTTAAGCCGCCCTTGTTTGTATTTTTTACCCATTGTCCTTATTAAATTAGACTTAGCTCTCCGTTAAACGACCCAAACTGTGACTTTAACGAAAGCATTTCGCTCCCACATTACTTAAAATTATGGACAACCTATGGCCAGCCTACGCTGATCTCTCGCGACGATCTCTTCTGTATAAAACAGAAAGCTCTAAAGGGATCGTATGGAGGTAAGGGGTCTTGCTTATTGGTTTTGTAGAAAATGAATAACACGAATTACGCGGGCGTTGATTAAATTAGAGAGAAGGATTTATGTTGGTTACCAATTTAGCAATGATGTGAAGCTATCGCATATAGGGGTACGTCGCTTAAGTGGGAGATACCAAGTACTTAATCAATGTTTATGTGATGCTGTTGTGAGGGTTTTGTGATGTGGTCATTTTGAGCCGTTAAATTGGCGTATTATATGCCTATTGTTATAATGTTATTTAACGGTTAAAAATATTCTATTACTTACATGATAAGTACCTACACTAAAGAACTTATAGGTATATCACTTGCCCCTGTGGCTTATTTAATTGTATGGAAGCAATAAATTATGTTCTACCTATATCGCTACTTAGAAACCTGTCTGTTTCACAGAAGTTAAAATTAATAAACCAGGTTTATATTTTGATTGGTTCTAAAAACTTAGGTTACTAGGTTACTACTTATTTTATTTTATACCTAGCTTATATGTAGTTTCAGTTTAGTCTTATTGTGTCATTACTTTGTACGGGTGTTTTGTATGTTCTCTACCAAAGAAAAAAAAATAGGTATTGCCTTTGACATTATCAAGGCACCAATTAGATAAACTTATACCAGTCGTACCTACGTTACCTAGTACCTAATGGAAACCACGATAGTTATAGAAAACTGCGTGATATGTCACTTTATTATTATTATGCATTCACAATAATATTAGAAAAGTGGGAAAATTAAAAAAAAAATTGCTTCATGTAGCAATTTTTTTTTTAATTTTCCCACAATAATTTTCTTCTTTAAAGAATGAGGTTTCATTTAGTGTCCGTGTCGCCACCTAGTGGCTCTACGCGGAACTCCGTAGCCGAAGAGGCTTCCACGCTTTCAAATTGGTTTTGGACACGAACCTTTGTGGTTTGCAGCGCTACAGAGCCTTCCTGTTGAAACTCAAACCTTTGGATAATAAACCAAACAATTATTTGTCAAACCAGCATGGGAATATGATTTTCGAAAAGATATTTTTAATACAATGATTGGTATATCTCTTCGCTATGGCTATGCGCCAAAAGGTTTGCTTTTGATTTAAATATGCTCTTTGCGTCTTGATATACGGCAGGCTAATTAACGCCATTAAAAAATAATCTATAAAAATATTATTTGTTTCTTCCATAATACTTACTTTGTTTTGATAGTGGTTGGTAGTTTATTTTTGGGTTTCTCTTAAGTTTGTGGTATATATATGTATTATTTGTTTAGTTATGTATGAATGTTAGTTTATAATATAAGTACTATTTATGTATGATTTTTAACACGTAATTTTACTTTCATTTTTATCTTTTAATTTTATGTAATATATTCAGTAGTTTTTATTTTTACACCACCCACTGAATATGTGTGTTTAGTTCTCTCCTGTACCCAAAGGTTATCCGGACGAGATCGCTCTTTAGCGATAAGACCGCCTGTTGTCTATCTCTGCTTATATCTCGCTATGTTATGTTTCTGAACTGCTTTGTTTTTTTTATTGAGGTGTGCAATAAAGAGTATTTGTATTGTATTGTAAATATGACTCTTGCGGCCATCGAGATCTTGGATAAATAGTAGCAGTATTATCTACGGTTTATGTACAAAACCATTACGATATGAGTTGTACCTTTATTCATTATTTTGAAATGAATATTCAGGTATTAGGACTAAGTACTACTTTTTAAGATCTTATGCAAATAAGTACCTATTTAAATTAGCCTCGATGTAGGGTTGACCTATTACTTTAATGAAGTAAACTATAATGTATATACCGAATATAATAAAGTAAACTAAACATATCTCCTGACCGCCAACAACTCAATTGCGCTTAAAATACGCCCCATGCCTAAGTGACTGGTGTCCCTGATAAAGCCGGGGTCAGTCCACAGTCGCGATAAGTCTCGATTTAATACCAACTACTTGCTTCCCCAACCACGTATCCAATCCAACCACAATATTGTAAGATAATGTTTGCTTACCACTTAATAAAGTTCATATTCCAATGCAAGTGCAATAAGCCCAAGGGGTTTATTAAGTAAGCGGTCGATACGTTAAAAGGTGGTCTAATGCGGTCGTTTCTATTCGTTTCGACGGTAGGCCGGTACCTTATTGTTAGCTTATAATACGGCTTTCGGAGGTGGCCCTTGATGAAATAGGAATTCGAGCTGGTTTTTATGCGAGAATTTAGATCTGTGGGGTTTACTGCGGTGTTGGGACTAAAATCCGTTTAGCTCAGAAGTAAGAAGATTAGTTCAATTGTTTTTATAATACCTTTATCAATATTAGAGAGCTTGCTTATATATGAAATGTCAAAAAATGAATGTGTTAAAATGTATAGTCTATTTATGAAATAAAATACAACTGTAAATTTTATTCATTCTAGTGTTAAAATCCAACAAATAAAACTATAATACAATTGGGAGGTATATAGAATTTAATTAATCATGGATGAAGCTGAAAACTATAATAAAGTTTCAAAAATGTTAAAATGGTATTAATAAATAGTTGAACTTTGCTGTAGCGAGTAGAATAGGTACATAATGTCTTACCTATGTAGACGAGCCGCCGGCACGTATAGTAAACGTTTCCTACATTTATCGCCTAATAATAATAAAAAATACTAAAGCGGGAAGTATAGACGTATTAAAATAAAATAAAAATAGGCTTTATTGTTGAAGTTTTGTTTTCTTACACAATGTTTACTTTTATTATATTTTATACTTCTATTTCTTTTATCTAATCTAATGTTCTAGTTCTCCATCGACAACCCCAACTTGTCCCCAAAGGCCTCTTCCAGAGCTTTCCATTTGTCATGATCCCTTGCATTTTGCAGCCAAATACCTCCTCCAGTTGTTTTAAGGTCGTTTGACCATCTAAGATTAGGTCTACCTCTTTTCCTTTTATTTCCTCTTGGATACCACTCAACTATTTCTTTTGTCCATTTGTCCAGATTTTGTCTAATCATGTGGCCTGTCCAGTGCCACTTTTGTTGCTTTACTATTTACTCCTATTCACTGCTATACTATAGACGTATTAATATGATAAAATAGTTATTAAATACTATTTAAATGTCAACCGGATTTCAATATAAATCATAGTGTGATTTATATGTTGCATAAAACTGTCGGAAAAAATGCAATTAGTATCTAAGGAGTGCCTTGATAATATTAAAATATATTAAATAAATTAATTTTAATGTTGGCAGTTATCTAAATGTCTCAATTAAAGTAATGAAAACACAGATACGGTTAATTAGAGTTTTATTAAGAACATTATCTACTAAATAGAATGGAAAAAATTCTAGTTAATTTATACATTTATTTATTTATGTTTCAAGTCCTTCCGAAATAACGGCCGAATAACAGCGAATGGTGTAAGATTAAGTACCTACTACTTATTTAAGGAAAATGATGTAGATTAATACCAGTAGCAGACACCGATTGCAATGTTATTGGCCTCTAACCTAAATAGATAGAAGATAGAAGTAGTGCAGCAGCTTTGTGTAAAATGTACAAAAACTCAATCAAACAGGCTTAGGACGCTTACCACAAAAAATAAATATGACATTTCATAACCTTTTTCCCATTCCAGCTGTTGTAAGAAGTTTCTCGCTATTTATGCTTAAACTGATTCGTATAGCAGCATTTTTTCGCTTATGTAGTAGCGGAAATCCCTCGTAGAGGCATGCCTCATGTCAGTAAGTCTGAATGGGGTTAAGCATGCTATAATACGAGTGACAGTGCTACGGCGCGCCACAATCGCGTGCAATATAACTACAAATACCTAACTATTATTTATTAAAGACCATAAATACTGTGTTCCTCCAAATCTTGTCTATATCCAGAGAAAGATTCCAAATATGAGTATTAATTTCCCTGTTTTCTCGGCTTATTAAAACAATACCTACATTATTTAACGACACGATCAAGTTAGTATGATTGTATTTTACCTCATCTAAATTCCCACAAAAGGAAATATGAATAAAACTTGACAATCAAGAAATTCATCGATATTTGTTCACAAAGGCGTCCTCGACAAAGAAAAGGTGCATCTCGTTAAATCGTGCGCAGATGACAGTTAGCGCATCACTTACACGGAGAGAGTGGTTTACATAATCGAAGCACCCCCTTAATACAGACATTAAACGTCAAACAAAAGCAAATCATTTGCCGCTGCACCGTTCCCATCCACTAACTTAAGTCTCACTAGGTTTACCCACAATTCATTTTTACTGCGAGTTGCAACCTCGAGCTGTAAAGTGAGTCATTAACTCACGTCGCCCGGTTAGCACTAATCTTTATGGATCGACTTGTGTCAATTTAACGGCCAAACGGTTGCTAATGGATAATAAAACGAAGCCTGTAGAGCTGTAGAGCGCTGCTTTTTAAATGACCGCTTAATAGCGATGTAAGTGTTTGCGCTGAAGTGGCTGTACCAAGTGTTTTGCTGGGGGAATAAAATCTATATTATTTAGTAGACGAGTAGACGACAGCTATATAAACAGTGGATGTCTCTTCCGGCAAACCTTTTCGACTTGATAATTACGTTGGATCTTTTCAAGACATGAATGAATAAGCACTATCTACGTCACTTATTAGGTGAGATAGTGGCCAAAAAATGCTGACCTTTATCATATAATTATGTAAATGTCGATAGGTCGATTTGTAATCGTAAGATGGTGTAACCTGTCCTTACACTTTAATTATTCTTTTAGGCGAACATATTACTACTAGTGGCTCTGTGAGCTGTAGACCTCGTGAATGAGTTTTTTTATCTTTTCCAAAATCTGACATTATAAAAAAGATCGATTATGAATATCGAACCTGCTAACAAAATTTCACGAGAAGCGGTTGAGAAATGCAACCTGTAGAGGACAATAAATCGAAATTCGGACGCAGAAACTTACAAAATCTTTGAAATAAAAATTGGTTTTGTAAAATTTCTACGACCTGTAGAGGAGAACAAACCATTGAACAAATATAATATATATTTTTTAATTTCCAAAAACTTATTCAACAAAAAAAAACTGTATATTTATCCAACCTGCTTACAAAATTTCAAGGGATTCGGTTAAGAAATGCGACCTGTAGAGGAGAACAAATCGGAATTCGCCCGCAGAAACTTACAAAATTATTAATAAAAAAATTGTTTTTGGAAATTTCCAAAAACCGTCACTACAAAATAATTCAATATATAGCTATCGAACTTGCTCACGAAATTTCAGGAGAATCGGTTGAGAATTGCGACCTGTAGACGAGAACAAACGGAAATCCGGACATACGAAAGCATTTTTATCGAAGCTGAAGCAGAGATCTTCGTTTCACTACGTCCTGTTGGAAAAGCATAACACATCTGCATTATGCAATTATTGTCCACCTTGCATTTATAAAAACGCAAGCCAGAAGTAAGTACTAAGGCAACCGTAAAAACTGCACTCAATTTAATTTTCATAAGGTGGATACTAATACGGGTTTGCATAAACAGGGCCACGATAGCGCTTTTTAATTAGACATACATGAAAATGCTTTGGAGCACACAGCATTCGTGAGCGTACATTTAACACCTGATTATATCACGATACAACATACATATACACCCCGTTAGTGTTATAACGAATCGTTTTGTTGTCCCAAAATGTCCCAAAATTATACGCACCACCACTACTTGATCTGTAGGTATGTGGTGTTTTTCCTGGTGGTAACTTTGATGAGTATGGTCGTTAGAGCCCCCGAAGATGCGCTGGGTTGTTATCCACAAACCGACTCGTTCTCACCTGTCACCTCACCTCTCATTCCTCAACCGTTTCCTTATGGAAACTGTCAAAAAGTGATAGTTTCCATATAAAAACGGGTGAAGTGATAGGTTATGAGTTGATGACGGTGCTTAGTGAATCGGATAGCTGTGTTGAGAGTGAGGCACCTGCGTTTGTCTCTTGCTGGCGACACAATGAATCCTCATAGAATAAAGGATGGGGAACGGGTATATGACACCTCAAGCAGCTAGGCTATGGGGTATCCGCTCACCATAGAAGGCTGGCCATAGGCTTGTTTACCACCCCAAAAGAACTCTAAATCGCTATCATAATCTGACATAGGTAAACTTAGCAAAAACACGTTTATTACGAAATTCCATCGTTTAATTACAGCGACACAAGTAGGCATTAAATGTTTCATTCCAGTGAATTTAACAATCCTAATTAGAAGCTCAGAAATCTAATAAAAGATAAGTCGAAACTCCGGCCGAAGCCGCATTCATAAGGCGAAGTTTTCCGATTAAAATTCCTCTAACGAGTGCGAACCATCTCCTTTAATAAATACAGGCCCGTCTAATTTTCCTCGGAGAGATTTAAGCGGCATAAATTTTGCACACTGAAAAGAAACTCTCGGAAAGAAGAGCTTGTACATTTTTACGACGCGAATCCCATTCGCCCTCCAGCGGCGAGTTGTCTCTCTTTTAAATTAAATTTTCACTCCTAATTTGAAAGTATAATGTTATTTCACTAGAATTTCGTTATTAAAACTTTTAAATCATTCGGAAGTTCCGTCTTTATATACGTTTGGGGTGCGTTCTAGTGATTTTTTAATCAAAATGGGATCATTTCTAGTGATTTTTTACGAGCGCGCACTTGGAAGGCATCAAATTGTCATTAGGCACTTGCATCCGATATTACTTTTCTTGCCCGATCTCCGCTTACTTTATGGAATATTTAATTTTCGACCCTCCGTTTAGGGGCATTTTTTATGTTGCCAAGTCTTGAAGCAATGTCTCCGAATTTTCAATCACGAACCAAACATAAACATTGTGTAATAGTTATGTAGGTACCCAAGTATGAAAGTAGGATCTAGTTAAGGTAATAAGGTACGAACTTACTAGATATTAGAAACTACCAATTCTGAATATTCTTAACATGGCAATCAAACTGTATAGTCAGTTGCAAAAAGATGCACTTAGTCGGTTCATAAATCACGCTAGACTAAGAATTGGTTGTTGTATTATTGTACAAAAAGTCCACTACCAAAACAGCCCTTAATGTTTCCTCTATAGGAAAATGTAACATTAAAGGGGTAAGTAATATTATTTTATAGTCTATCAAAAACAAGCGACAATCACCAATAAAAATTGCCAACATTCCACATTCGCCAGTAAATCATGCCCCGTCGCAAGATGGTCAATAAAATTCGTCTGGAGTCCTTGACACACAGACACAGTAGACGGCGAGTTTATAGTCCATAAACATTTTACTAGCACGACCTTGTAGGGTTTGCAATGAGGTCGTTGCACTTCGGTTTATGGTAACGTGTTATGGTGCTGCGAGCGGTATGATGACGATCATGGCCTGTTTTTATTAAGATCGCGAGGGGAAGCGGGAAGAAACAGAAAGGCGGGACAATCTAAATTGACGCTGGATTGACAGTGCCTTTTACATTTTTTTTGTAAATATTTTTCTTTGACTTGCTTTCAATTAGATCTATCTAGCATAACATGACATTTCATCGCGCTTAAAGTTCGTACGAGGCAACCTACAAAGGGAGTGCCCAATGTCTACGGTTGTATGCCAAATGAAACCTGAATAGTGTTTTTTTTTTATTTTTTTTTATATTTTTTATACAACGCCGGTGGCAAACAAGCTTACGATCCACCTGATGGTAAGCTGCCACCAAAGAAGTCTCGTACGCGTTGCCGACCCTTTATAAAATTTGAGGATGCACTGTGTTGACAACAGAAGGGACAAATTTAGGTCCCTCGCCCTCAACACTGCATCCTCGGGAGCTCTGGCAACCTTGCTCACCTCCAGGAACATAACACTACATACTTGTATAGTGGATAATGTTATTATGGCTGTGGTCTTCTGTAAGGCGGAGGTACTTCCCCAGTTGGGCTGCTCCAAATTCGAGCAAGATGACATTTTGCTGTGCCCTAACTCTCGTAAAGTGAAGGTAGTCTTTAGACAATAATTATAATTTTATTGTGCCCGAACTACGTCTAAATCCTACAAAGAAAGTGCTATTATCTACGGTTTTATGAATCCAATCGCACCCATTCTATCAAACAATAGGAAAAAGTACCTGCTTAAATTGCGCAAGACCGTTGCGTAGGTGGATCTTATTATATTTGTTTCCAAGAATCCGCTAAAAGTTTTGAGTCAAGACGACTCAAAATAACGGTGCTTCTAAAGACAAAGTCCATTGTCTCATGAATGGAAGGGTTGTTTTTCTTGCAAACGCAATAAAAGGGTACGGACGTTTGTCACCCTTTCTTTTCATTGTTCCATAAGAATGAATAGATTGCACAAAGAACCCGTTTTGTGTTTTGTGCAATATTGTTTGAGGTGCTTAGTGTAAAAATCTAATGGTCAAACTAGTGGAACGAAATCCTTTTTTAGTCATAGTAGTTCCTTTAACATTGCGCTCGATGTCGTGTCTAGAGAAGAAAGTGTTAGTGGCAGTGTAATTATAATTAAATCTTGTTGAATATGTTAAAATTTACTTGAAGTGCGTACATTATATTTGAGTTTATTTCAGTAAGTGTTGACAATCTTTCTTACAAACAGACACATTCTTTATATTAAGTATCATCACGTCAAAATTATATTTTATACACAATGAAATTCATATTTTCTTGGCAACCCAACACGAGTTCCCAGCTAATAATACTGCGTTACATTTTAACAAGCCCACGTTTCCAAGTTTTGAATGAAAATAAGAAAAGCACGTCCATACCACATCTAAATTTAAAAACCCAATCTGAGGTTGGAATCGAGTCGTATCCCGGCATTCTTTTACCCTTATCCAGAGGTTGTAAATCCGCCACTGGCGCACCGATAACTCTGGCCGGCCATTAAAAAGATAAACAACTTAATATAAGTATAATAATAAATATCGTGGAGTTAGTTAGATCCCGCGGCCATAATTTTATTTATTCACGAGGCGGTAAATATCTGTCTGTGTAATTCCGAAGGCTTTTTGCGGGGATTAGGCGAGGGGGCGATGGGTTGCGGAGCTGAGAAAATTATATTCGGCCATAACAGTAATCATGCATCACCTGGAAGCAGCGGTAGCGCTCGCAATCTCGAGGGCGCCGCCGCCGGCGCGAATTACTTTTTCAAAGTATTTACATGTAAATAGAGCCGCGTACAGCCGCGTGAGGAACTGATTGTACTCGTGTACCAGAAAAATGTTAGGCGGCTAAGGTTGAGCGGGCAGAAATCGGACTCGACTTTTATATAATATGATCTGCATTCCACAGAAGAAAAATGTACTAAGTATGTAACGATAATAGTATTCCATTAGAAAAATATACCTACTAATTTTCCTCATTTCTACGTGTGCTCATTCCTCAAGTGATGTTTTGAGATATTTATTTACATGTACACATCTAGAAATACCTACAAGAAAATTGTTATCTTAAGTCATCATAAATAACGCAATTTCTGGGTACATATAGATACTATTCCACCAGCAGGGTAATCATGTAACTTTATGTACTAACGTTAGGCATATTTTAATGCCATTTTAACACATCGCTCTATACTTCAAAAATTACATTAAAATAAACCTACTGTTATTACATAAAAGTACGTGATTAAGCTGAGCTGGGTTATTAATGTCACAACAGAGAGCTATAAAATTATTATTTTGTATATTTTATGACAGAAGATGATTGATTACAATAATATTGAATAAATTTGTCATAAGACGTA
This sequence comes from Epiblema foenella, assembly GCA_963556455.1. Taxonomy (NCBI): domain Eukaryota; kingdom Metazoa; phylum Arthropoda; class Insecta; order Lepidoptera; family Tortricidae; genus Epiblema; species Epiblema foenella. The sequence continues at coordinate 24,735,293 of OY747098.1, read as the reverse complement.
GGCAGGTCTTCATTCATAGGTATTGTATTGGCATTTATGCGTTTCATTGAAAACTAACAACGTTTTTTAGAAGCGAGAAATTGCCAACATTACGAAATTAGACAATTATTTGATTACCATGCAAGAGCCACATCGTTGCCAAATGTAAATGAAGGAGATAAAATCCGACTTAAAATTCGTCTCCGCAATCCACATTCAAATCGCGCCGCGAAACCTCAAAGCAGGTGATATCGTTCAGAAAGCACGCCCTATACGTAAACCGTGTAATAATTATCATCCATTCTACTTATAAACTTTCAAAACGGCCTATACGTCGACTTAACCTCTACTTTTGGAGGCGCAAGGGGGGCGGGTGGTGCCCCTACCCAGGGGCAAGTTGCCCTCGCCTTATAATGGGTGCCTAAGAAAAACGGGTGCACGGTTCGGAATAGAAAACGCTTCGGGAATAGCTTCGACGGAAAGCTGCCGATTTATTGGTGCTACGGGGTGTTCGGAAAATATCCGAGCGGATTTTTAATGGGCCCATTGTTTCTATTTTAAATGCGGCGTGCGAATGGAATACTTAAGGTTGAGATGATACCTACGGAGCGTGGCTGTTCGAGGGTTGGTAGATACGAGCTCAGGGTCTACCTACAGCACTAAGATCAGAAGAGAAATGATTTCTTGCTAAATCTTAAGAGGAAGAAGTAAACGTTAGGAGTTAATTTACCACCAAGAGATTTACCACTAAGAGAGCAGGAATAGAAAAGCGGTTTTCATTATGTGTCTATACTTGTTGCATTGTTGATATGTATAATTACTCGTACTTTGTAAGTAATAGGATATATATATATATATTTAGTATATATATATCCTGCCTCGACATTAAACGTATGTAATTAGGCATGAATTATTTCCATCTTCATAAACCTATCCCTTCATACCTAATTCTAAAAAATACAGACTGTCGATTCTAATTCTTGTGGCATGAACTGCAACACAAGAGTAGTATAATATACGTGTGTGCAGCACGTATGTGTAAGGTAGTGTTATACGTGTGTATAGATACTGGTGTTATTGCCTACGTCTAACAAGCCTCATTCGATATTACTATTTTTTTACATTCCTATTGTAATTTTACTGAACATTGAGTTTTATACAGACATTTATAAATACCTAACAATATTTTTAATGTCAAAAATTTATGCATTTTTTTCACGGTATATTAGAGTTTTGAAGGATATTAGAATAAAAACTAAATAGGTACATTCTTGGGTTTCGCTTATAAAATAATATTTTAGATGAAGACTCACTCACTTCAGTTTATGTAGTTCCTATCTAATGTATTTGCAATAAGTAATATTCAAGATATGCTCACACTGTACAATAACTAGAAACTTGTTTCATCTACAGTAAAAAGTAGTTTTATAAACAGCAACATAAGCACCTTTATATAACCGAAGCCCATTCTCCCGGGGCTAAGCTATCTCCCGTCGCCACGCGCTCTTATTGCGGCGTATATTAGTGGTATAATTCACTTCTAATTCAGCTTACGGGCCAAATGCGTGTTTCTCCGCTTATTGTAATCTCACGAAATAGTTACGTGAGTGTGCTGTGTAGGAACGTATGGGACAATATTAAGTGCGACGTGATATAGACCTTTAATTAAGTTGTTAAGTAAATTCAATGTGTATTTTTTCGGTCTAATTTTGCTGCACCGAGCATTCGAAGGCGGCATCGCAAAGATTAATAAGTTTATATTGTGATTATTTGCATAGATTACGTACCTATAGAAGGGAAATATTAAAAATAAATATATAACGGAGAATAATACGGTTTTATGGCTTTCGGTGTCGAATTGGTTCGTGTAACTTTTTTCACCACACCACAGGTGACCAAAGAACTGATATAGACAACAACAGCAAGGGAGTGCTCAGCCGCCAGCATAAAATGCCGCGAGCTCTCTTTTGATATATGATGATTATAATATATTAGGTACTTAATACGATTTTAGGTTAGTTAATTCTCTATTTATTTATCTTTTTTAGTTAAAGAAATGTAGTTAATTTTAATACTTGTTGTATATTTATTTCATAAAGTTAAAGTATTCTAAGGATTATGGTATTAAAGATACGATTAATAGTAGTATCTGGGAGACCTAGCCCAGTTCGTAGTGTTTTGTTTTCCCGCACTCGTAATATTTACTTGCTAATTAATAGTTTATCATCCGTCAAATACTCATAGTAGGTATAATTAAGATGTTTAGTGCCTCATGAAAATAATTTTATAAATCCGTTCTATTTAACTAACATTGTTTTTAAATTAATAACCATGGGTAGAGCATTAACGTTTACTAATAAATATCCAAAGGCAATCTATAGCATTTATCACTCAATAGGTATCTATTGCCTCTCAAATTAATAAAAATCTGTAACAACCCATTAGAATATTAATAGAGCTATAAACACAAAATAAGTGCCTAACAAACGTCACCGATTATCATCCGACGGCGAAACAACTTATCGCTTCCAAAACAACCGCAACTGTCTCATCTATTCAAGAAACTGGCCTTAATCAGTAACGTGTCATTTTTTATCTCCGGAAGAAATAAAAATGCTTAATATAATGAACTAATAATAAACCCGCTTAGGGTATTCGAAACAAAATATATTACAAAGTTGGCCTAACACATTCTCTCGTTCTATAATGAACATGGCTTCCATCTAGAGGGAACATTAATCACCCCTCTCCCCTCGAACCCCTACATCCCCCTTCAAAAAAGTCCCCCCTCTCCCCAACCCGCTCACAATGTTTCCAATTCATCACTAGACCCCGCCCTTGACAACTCTATATGACGAAGCCGTGGGCTAAAAGTCCCTTACCGTCGTCGCTTAGAAATGATCCTTGCAAACGTTCAGGCACTTTTAGCCATCCTCTGGACTAAAGTCCCTGAACGACCGTGGAACGAATTGTTTGGCGTAGCGATCATGGATTTCTAGCCAGGTTAGTATATTTTCTTGTAATGTCGACTCGGTTGTATGGCCGCCATTATAGATAAATTTCACCTTTTCTTTATTTTTTAACACGAATCCAATGTTGTTACGTCGCATATTCTTATAGAAGTGCGCTGATTTTAAGATTTTAAAGACATTTGTGAATTCCTGTTTAACTGTTTAGGATTCGGATTTATAATACCTCATTATTTATATTTTGGACTGGTAACTTGAACGCGAATTTGAGAAGGCCAGGTACCTAAATTATTTTTATAGCCTATATTGACACTACGATCTTTTCCCAAAGAAAAACAAAATATACGGAATTATCTATTTATTATTATTGGGGCAGCCTGCTGTCAGGGATGGTACCTAAATGCCGTTCAACAACTGGTTATTATCTATATGTAAAATTCACACCTAATTAATTTATGCCCCTTTAGGTACATATATATGTAGCTAGGGTCAGATCGCCGAACCGCAGGCTCGCTTTAATTGCTTGGCACATTTAACGCTTATACATATTCATTGCAGCCCATTGCGAGGCCGCGCCCGTAGGATATGCATATGCTTAGATTTATAGGCATTGTATGTGTATCAACAGTTGTATAGGTACCTATAGAAGGTTTATCTAGGCTTAGCGTAGGCGTTTGTTAAATTTGGATTAGTATTTACTTAACGTGTGAGGGAATTACTTAGTCGTACGTAACGCGTAGGTAGTATTTTATGAAAATAGTATGAATTTGTAACAAACCGCTCAAGCTGTTATGGTTGTTTTTAGTTCATTAGTAGTACCTACTTTTCTTTATTTTTATAAAACCTATACGAATTTTGACACCTTCATAAAAAAGTAATGATTTTCTCAAAATGATGCACTTTTTTATTGCTATGTCTTTTGCTCTTCGCCAGCGAACTCACCCAGAAATTTTTTTGAGATCTCTAAATATTTTTCCAACATTTTTCACCAGCATCTATACTAGCAGACTTAAAACGGGCCACCCGTTTCGAAACAGGAAACTGTAAAAAAAATAAAAGGGTAATTTTAGTCGTTATGCGACACCTCAATGTAACCTGTTGTCTCAGAATAACTGTTATTTATTTCCTTTTTCAGGTCTGACGCATCGACTTAATTAGAACCCCGAGACGTATGGATGCAGGTGACAAAACAAAGGAACGTCGTTGTAATAAACAACATTGAGAACAAAGAAATCAAAACAAAATATAAACAACACTAAAAGGACAAGTGACACAAGAATATTTTTACCTCGGGGTGAATTAAAATGCCGTCGGCATTGATGCGGCAAGTAAAAGTAATTGGTATTTGTGTAATAGTACGAGTATTTCTTGGCAGATTTACGCATCGTAGTAAACGCTTGCAGTCAACGCTGTTGTTGATGTTGTGGTAGGTAGAAATTAGTGATAATTAATGAGAAATTTGTAGTTGTTCTTCCATTTGAACTTTACTATAAATAAAAACTATAAATTGTAACATTACTAATATACCTAAGCTAAAATTGATAAAACAGAAAAAGTACAAGTTGCTTAAGTATGAGTACTTAAACAGTTATTGCGTTTATTGTCTGTAAGAGTATAATTTAATATTACACTGTTTTGTAATATCATTTGCTGTGTGGTCTAAGTAATAAAATAAATATTGTTGTAACCATTTTAAAAATCGTATGTTTTTGCTTTCCTATAACATTATGCTAAAACATGTAGTAGTCGGGCAACCGTCCAGACCATTCAAATAATTTCACTTGCAACATATTTTAGATACTTGTAACCAATTTAATTTGAATAAACAGGCACTCTGACAACACAATTACGGATCCGACGTACGAATCCCGGATATGAAGCGTTCGCGTCGCTGGAACACTTCCCGTAATGAGAATAATCGTAAGTTCAATCGGTTGCGAGCGTATCTCCGGGGCTCAGGCGCAGATCATGAGCTGTAGCGAGGCCGTATCATGCAGGTACAGCCAGCTGCATAGAAAAGTTTACTCTGTTTGTACATGTAAATAAGTAACAATACAATACAAATATTCTATATTGTTCACCAGTAAATACATTGAAAACAAGATTAAAACAACAACACACTTAAATTTAATTTTTCTGTTTTTTTAATTAATTGTTATTATTTGTCATCGTTATCTTTGTAACTGTAACTGTGTAATCTTAGTGACCTGTAAAAACTATTTTACCAATAAAGTATTTGAATCTGACTCGAAAAAGGTATATTTTCTGGGTAAATATATTAACTAAGTAACCCATAAGTCGTTACTTTTCTAAAGACCACAACAGAAATAAAAACGAATGCTCCTCTTTCGTTTTATTTTTGTTGACTGTGATGTAACGAATGGTCTACCACTGTTCGAAATTTTAATTTTTGAACTACATTTTCCTATTCCACGTGACACTTCGCAGCTATTTTCTGGCAATGCATGTAGTATATATAATTTTTTTTGAAACAAAACACAAACGAACGTGTTTGCGTTTAGTCTTAATTTGTATGGCAAAAATAGTGACCACGAAAGGCCACCATAGGCGCTGTTCACGTTGTCATACAAACTGAGACTAAACGCAAACGTGTTCGTTTTGTTTTATTTCGAAAAATCTTATACTAGAGTTACAAGATCTTGGCATCTGATCGATAAACATCAATCTAGTTATGCTGATCATTGAAAAATAAAATATATTAGCTTAAATACCTTTTCATAGTTCCAGTGATTTATTTAATTATCGTGCTTGTTATTGATTATTATTCCGTGCTGATTTATGTCTGCAGTGCAGTGATTATTACTCTTCCGAGGCACAATGTTGTAAGTTCCTTTATTTTTAAACCTAATCCTCCTAAAAAAACGCTATATAAGTATAATGCATACCTAATAAATATCATTATAAGTAAATTGGTGATACTTATAGGCATATAATTTTCTGGAAGAGTTTAACGGATTCTGAAATCGTTCGATTCTGAAATTTCATATGGATATTTCGGTATACGAAAAGAAGTATATTTTTGTAATATACTCGCTACCACTTCAAACGCACACCGAGTATCAAAAACAGCACCAGTGCGGTACTTTATTCGCAATAAAGAAAGTGGGATACTGGCTGGCGCTCCAATTACCGGGATATACGCGGTCGTCCCGGTGACGTGCGAGCGGCCCGGCCCGGCAATTATACATATTGCCAACTGCCCCCCGATGAATGGGCAACTTCGTAAAAATACCTGCTATAAATATTCTCAGGGGGTTCATTTATTTTCATTTCAGTTAAACAGGTTATTAAGTAAACAAACTAAGCTAGTGGTGTATTATGCATTAGCGGATTCTGTCATTAATTATGGACTTGGCATGTATGGGAGAACTTTCCAAACATACTTAGAAGAAATTAAAAAATTACAAACCAGAGCTATTAAGTAAATAAAAATACCAAACATAAATGTAAAGACAATTATGATAAATTAAACAAAATTTGTAAAATTCTGCCGATACATGAAAGGGTTCATTATTTGATAGCCGTAGAGAATTATTTTAATGAGGAATTTAAGGTGCTGAAGCAAAGCAAATATAAGACGAGAAATATTAGACTAGGAAAATATGTGCAAAATTATGTTAACAATTATTATGGTAGAAGAACAAATCAGTTTATGGTTCAAACTATTTATAACGAATTTAACTGGTTAAGAAAAGAGAAAAAAATGTAGTTTAAATGTAGTGAAAAGCAAGCTAAAAAAGACATTTTTACAAAGATTACCTTAACTGTTAACAGATTTAGTTAGTGAATATATCCTTTTTTTTATTGTTCTAGTTCTTACAATTACAAGTATTACTTAATTATGTAACTTAGGTGTATGATAATAGACTTGTTAAAGTGAGCGCGGTCTCGCCAACAAACTGTCTTGTCAGGTTGGGGAGTAAAATTGAAATTGGAAACTTTATGTACCTTTTTGAAAAAAAATGAAAAAAAAATGTTATAGTTATTAAAATTTACCTACTCGTAACAGGTGTTTACATAATAAGTAAACCAACTTCTAGTGCATCAAAAGCCACCGAAACCTTCACCGACAGGATCGATTACGGCCATGATTGAATCAAACGCTGGCCCTATTACAATATCCCAGTAGGTAGGTACCTACAATGTATCGGTACACGGGCTGGCAGTGAAGCGATGGCTTCGATACATTTCGCAACGGTTATCTAGTAACAAACTTCTAGTTAATCAAAAAACCTTTCGTAACACTTGTAAAGCGATCGCCACCGAAACCTTCATCGATAGGATCGATTGGGGCCATAATTGAATCAAACGCCGGCCTTATTACAATATCCCGGTAGGTACAATATGTCGGTACACGGGCTGGCAGTGAAGCGATGATTTCGGTACATTTCGCCCGACCGTAACGACTCTCGGAATAGTCTTGATGGACGCTTCGAATGAGCTCTCACAACATAAAGAAATCCCCTTAAAAAGGGTAGCGCTGGGGTGGAAAGGGCGGGGTTGTTCAAAGTTTACGGAGTTTAAAAAACGTAGCGTGAATTATAGGATTTATTTAGTTTTGTATTTTTATGTTTGGGTTTCGGTGAAGGAAATCATCGCGAGGAAAGTGGTCTAATCCCGACAAGGTCTAGTTGGAAGGAAGTTCATAAAACTAGTTCTTATGCCAAATCTTGAGATTAGGTTTATTGATGCGGACCTTGGGTTCCTTTGGGTACAACCGGGGAAATGCTAGAAGGTGATTATTTATTTTATATAATCGATTATATAAATTAATCAAGGCTAAGTTATCCTTCAAATCTATATATACCTACTTATTTACATTTACAAACATTAAGCACGTTTACGTATTATGTGAACGATCAATTGCGGATTTAACTAGGAAAAGCTATTTAATCCAAATATTAAATAAGTATATTATTATTGTTTTACGTTCATTTTTATCTTTTAGTTTTGTTTATATATTCCAGTACATAGTTTTTATTTATGCACCACCCACTTATATGAATATCTGTCAAACTAAGCTTGATCAATCTAAGCTCACATAAATAAAACTTAAAGCGTATTTTTGCTCCAAATTCAGATACTAGGATTACACTCGTAGTTTGAGAGCCGGTGTCCGTGAGATAGCGCTGTAAGGCAGCCGGGCTTAGCTGAGGGTGCCGTTCTGCGCCGCCTAGATATGCTACATTTTACACAATTCTGCTACATTTGAAATAGTCTAGGTTCATGTTAGTGGTCCAAGGGTGATGTTGTATTTCCTAATTTTTTAAACTCTACGATGCTAGGTATACAGCATTGTTCGTAATTCAAATCGCTTGCCTAGAAGCTCATAAATACGAGATATAAGATGTCAAGCAGTCGCTTTAGCGTTTGGTCCGTAAAACGCTATACCTTTCCTTCAATAAATCAAGTTTTCAGGTGGAAGCATAACACATACTTTGGCATGTGTTATTCCTCCACCTGACCTGCGGACTGCAGAAGTATGACTGATCAATGGTTCATTCATAGTGGATACGGGTCTTTAAGTATAACTACGTAGGTTGTTTGAACTAGATATTATGCTGTAGAAAGATATCTTGATTTTACAAGACCACAAAAACAGAGATTTGTAAGTAGCACATAGTGATCTTACACGTTCATGTAGACTTGTATAAATAAAAACCGGCCAAGTGCGAGTCGGGCTCGCGCACAAAGGGTTCCGTAGCAGCAAATATAATAAACTTATTATCTCAAAAACTATAAGAGATACTTTGATCAAACCAAAAATCGTTGAAAGAGTTAATTAGCATGCATCACCTCTATTTTTTTTAGAATTTTATACCCCGTAGTTATAAAAATAGAGGGGGGGGGACATACTTTTTACGACTTTGAGAGCTGATATCTCAAAAACCGTTCACTTTAAGAAAAATGTTTTTTAGAAAACTTTATATCATTTTAAAAGACCTTTCCATTGATACCCCACACGGGTATGTACATCGAAAAAAAAATTTTCATCCCTCAGTTACATGTATGGGGGGCCCCACCCCCAATTCTTTTTTTTACTATTTAGTGTCATAATTTTGTAGCGGTTCATACAACACATATTCCCATCAAATTTCATCACTGTAGTACTTATAGTTTCCGAGTAAATCGGCTGTGACAGACGGACAGACGGACAGACGGACAGACGGACAGACGGACATGACGAAACTATAAGGGTTCCGTTTTTGCCATTTTGGCTACGGAACCCTAAAAATGACCCTGTAGACTGTAACAATGTATATTTTTACAATGGAATGTGTTATGTTTTATATTATTATAATAACCTATATATGCTCACCCATTGTAATATAATTTCTTTCTAAATCTTCACAATTTATCTCGCTATGTACATTTCTAGGCGAAAACAAGTAAAAATATCGCAAACGTAGACAAATGGAGTAAGTTCGAAGCCTGACCTCCCCTGTCTCAGAGTAAACAAAACAACATTTTTTCCTAGTCAGATGAATAAATAAGACTAGGAGGGACGGAGGGAGCAACCCTATATTATATTGCTTGTTTGATTTGCATGTTTTAATCCTTCCGCGGATTCTGGAGTGAGGGATAAATCTTGGAAATGGGTCTAAGTTCAGCACTTTAAATTAGGGGTGTGTCAAATGAAATGTTACAATTGCAGAGATTATAAATGTATTGTGTTTGTAGTACAAACACAATACATTTATAATCTCTTTGTACGTGAACAATGTTTGTACTTTGTTGATAATATTAATAATACCTAATCTTTTATTGTATATCCGATAAAGCACATGAAAAATTTAGCGATTTACAAACCAAAAATAAAATTCTGTTGTTGTCAATTGGTTATAAATATTTATAAAATATGACATGTTTCGAAAGTCGTGCTGTTTGTACTCAGAATTATAGTTAATATTGATTTTACGGGACAAAAAGTTATTAAAATATTTCATACAAATTCTGTTTTACTGTTGTTGTTACCGTTACACCAAGTAGAAAAGATACAAACAAAAACATTAATTGGAACACTTTTTTGTACAAACTTTTATGGAATTGCTCAATTATATTTATAAGATATTTTTGTAAAGTTTAGGAAGACGAAGGTGATGATAATATGTGAGTGTGACGACACTCTAGCAACTTAATTTAAGGCAGGAGTTGACTCGTGAAACGTTTGTGCACGAACAGTGAAGTTACTAGTTCAAGGCAAGCATGATACAATGCATAAACAATGTCTAAAATCCCAGCAATCCAAGAACTACATTATGTAAATTCAAGCCAAACAAACACGCAACTGTGTCAACTAGACAACAAGTAAAACTTAGAACAACTCCTCCAAGACATATTCCCCTAAATTCGCGAGATAGCGACCCTGCCCCGGGCGATGAAACTAACGGCCCGGGGAATCAACAGAAGGGCAATAAGATATGCTTGGAAAAACTAGTGGATACGACCCAGGGGGCGGCCGGTTCCGGCCCGCGTGCAGTGCGATGTAGGCATCAACTATTTAACCGAAGCTTTAGATAGCAAAGGTTATCTGAATAATAATAATATAACCCCATTTGGCCTGTGTTAATATTTTAACCATGCTAAGTCATTTACGATTCACTTACGTTTATTTTAACCATTATTTAAAGAGTAAGTAATGAATTTTATTATTTTAAAATTAGATGACTTTTTTTCGGGATGATATAGAAAGGATTATCACATTATGTGTAACTACGATGGAGTAATCTGTAATGTTTTGCTGTGAATATGACTTTAACTAAAGTATTTCTTCGAGTTATTCCAACGATCCCAATGTTTATCAATACAATTACTTATTACACATAAAAGTAGCCGGGTACTCTCAGATCAGTCTAGGCGAATCTTTGGTCTATTTCTAATAACATAAAATAATTACTGTTTATTATCACTTTATGGAATTATGTGCGGCAAAATGATTCAGTTGCTTGTAGGGTCTTATAAGCAATATCCGGATAATTATTTTTTTTGACTAAGCGATACAACTATAACTTAAAAACATAAGCGTAGCATTATAATCTTAAAATGTAAAGATTTGGCTAAGTAATTGTCATTAAAATAAACAGTTTAAACTTGATTTTTTTTATATCTATTCCATCGCTTTCACATTTCAATATGTTTTGCTGGCAATTTCTTATACGGTAGCTACACTAATGACAACTCGCAAAACATACTGAAATGAGAAATAAATTCGACGCGAAGATCAAAAGCCTAGCTCCTGGAATATAATTGCAAACTAAATGCACCCAGCCTATTCAGATTGTATTAAACATTTTGAAACAAGCATTTCTACACCGAAATGAAAACCGAATGCCTCTGGACAATCTGTGGCTAGTAATTTTGTTTTAATAAAGGCTGCGCAGCCGTCGCGCCGTTAGTCGATGCGACGGTCACCGCTAATGTCTTTTCATATCTTTTTGAAGGGTTGACTATCCCTGCTTTCGATTCTATATTACTGGAGAACAAGATTCTTTAAGGTAATTCTCGTAGAGGCATAGTTGATTGTCGGTAATACGCCCCACTATTCATCTTAAATAGCTACCTAAATTTCACTTCATCTGCAATGTTAATATATTCCAGAAAATATGTGTCTGAAATATAATGTCTTTTCACAGAAAAATTACCCGTCGTCTACTAGTCACTGGGATACCAGGGCTCATTACAAAAGAATGCTAATGTTAATTTTTCTCGCCGGGAGACGACGGGAGACCAGGCAGCCAGAGATCAGGCATAGTCGACCTTTGCCTTGTGTAACTATGTTTCAGTGCGTTTGGAATTAATAATCAACGGACTTCATTTTTTGAGATAACAGAGATACACAACTAAAGTAAACCCTGTTAATGAGCAGTGTACAAACAATACATTGCAAAGTCCATCGGATCAGCCCACGCGGAACGCGACAATTAAGATTGGCCACTCCCTTCATAGTTAATCCCAAAATACGTGCGCTGGGTGTTTATTGACTACCGAACTGGTAACGTTTGCCTTGGAAGACAAATAGCCTTTATTAGGAAGTGGGCCGGCTCAGATATTACGTGCCAGTGGATTTAATGGGGTATTAATGAAAGTCGTGCGAGGAAACGTGTGGCTGTCAAGGAAGTGGTTTAATTGTTTAACATTCAATTAAATATGTTTTTGGTTTTTTTGGATGTTACTTATAATCTCAATGTTATAAGTGATATCCAAAGTTTATTTGGAGACAGTTATTTTATAAAAGCCAAGTACTAATTCCGCTAAAATTTGAGGTATAAATAGAAGTTAATAAAGGAAGGGGAAGCCGGTCATTTATGGACCAAACCAAAGAGAAGGTCAATGTAATGTCATACCGGGACCTCAAAGCGGTGGCCAAGAAAAGAATATAATGACAATTACTCCAAAAACTCGGTTCTCAAAATGATGATAATGATGACTAAATAGTATTTAAGACAATTGTTAAACGTAAGTGATCATTTTGATTCAAGTCAACCTATACGTATTCCAGAATATAAGTCAGCAAAAGTTCCTAATACTTTCAATAAGGACCCACTTAAAAAGTTAACAAGTTAAATTCTGTTGAAACGGTGGGTACGTAATAAGGGGCATGGAGTGGAAACCCGGTCCGGCACATCGGCCTTATGGGCCGTTAGTGCTACTGAAATCAATAAAAGTACCGGAATGTACTGCACATGCGCAATGTGAACGCTCACTGACTCAGCTACATTCATTTTATAGCCACTTGTATTTGTGTGTATGGGCACTTTGTACTCTTTACTGTTGACGGGGTAAAAAAGAGGGGTGAAATTAATTGGGTTCGAAAATACCAACGGCAGCGCGGGGTTAGCGTTTAGTCTGATTGTTGCAATAAATTTTCCGTGCAAAAAGAAAAATAATGGAAACTCTTTTCGCCGGGCTTTTGTTTCTGAATCATAAACTGAAGTCAATTTTCACATAAATGTACTACTTAACCTTGATTTGTGAAATATATTTTATTAAACCTGTGTATATAAGCTGCTTTAACAATATAAAATTTACACATTACAAGCCTCAAATATATTGAACACTGGGTAGCAAATACGTAATAAAAAAATCTAGCCTTGTAATAAAATACACTTCGTTTTTTTTTTTCTAATTACAAAAATCGTGCGTTATCCGTCATGCGATTTCAAGGAAAACTATATATATTATATTTTTAAAACGTGTATTATCTACTTGAATAAGTGAGATTAGTACACTATAAGCCTCTGATATCTTAGGGAAACGAAGAAAAGTTGGCGAAAATGACCGTTAAAATTGTACTTTAAAAAGACGAGATATCGAAATTACATACTAACTTTTTTTTTGAAAAAACTGTTTGTTTGTCTTTGTTACGATCAAATTACTAAAATCACTGATTTGTAAAGGTAGCACAACATCATACCAATTTTATAAATTTACTACCAGCACTATTAACATGCAGCGATCATATTAATAACGACGTTCCATGAAGGTAGAACTTCATTGAACTATTCTACCAGAACATTTCCAATATACGGCAGCTGCATATAATTTTGTACCCTATTCTTAAAAATACAGATATCTGTTTTGTGTGAGATGATGTCTATGAACTTTAAGTTGTGGTATTGAGAAATAATTTTGAGAAGGTTTTATTTATATTACGATAGCTTTTGTAAGTTATTTCTAATAGCGGGTATCACGCTGTGACTAATGGGACTGCCAACCTACAACTTACGGCGGGCCCTTAGCTTAACATTATATCTAATTTATAATAGGATGAAGACATCGAAACCCGCCTTCTGAAGTCCATTAATTGGGTGTTTTAACTCAAAATGCCGACGTGATTAAGATATTACCGGTTTAAACTCCGGGCCTACCTTCCTTATGAGATAGTTATGAAATAACTACTCAGTAATCCAGTTTTAAATCAGTTGGAATAAATTAGCAAATTTAATTATTAAGGAAACATTAAATTCAGGACCAACACGCATAAATCTGTCCGTCGATAAAAATTTACGACTTATTATGCTCTCCGTGTTTATAGCCCATTTTTTTGTTAAATCACTACTCGGTTAACAATTTTCCGGCCATCGGTGTCAGCGACAAAACTGATATGGCATTTAACGACACGACAATTAATTAAAAAGGCATAAACGCCACTTTTATATACGGAGAGCCTATAAAGACTAACTTTTATGCGCCGTAAACGCGATTGTCTGGACCCTGACGACGTCGATACTGCAGTATTTGCGCTAGCAACTCCCCCAATGTGGTATGAATAGTATTTTGGGAGAGTAAAACGGCGAACGTGCGACGATAAGTGGTGGCAGTGATTTTAGGGTGGAAATGAAAAAAGGTAGGTTAAGTAAGTACTGTAACGAATAGTGACGTAAGATTGGAGTGATTTTGACAGATCTCATTTTGTCTTGAGGCTTTTACTTACCTTTATAAAAGACTAGCTTTTACCCGCGACTTCGTTCGCGTGAATTTCTTTTATATCATAACTACAAACTCAAACAAACTTTTGTTCCCGTTATGCCCTTATCGGGATGATTTCTGGGAAAAAACAATCCTATGGTCTTCCTCGGGATATAAACTTTCTCCATACGAAATTACGTCTAAATCCATTAAGCCATTTAAGTATGATGAAGATGTAACAGACAGGCAGAGTTACTTTCGTATTTATAATATTAGTAGGTACTGGTATAGATAGGGATAGTTAAGTTTTTTTTTGCAAATATGATTATTCATTCTGCATTAACAAATTATTATCTGTATACTTAATTAGAAGTAGCTTAAGGGTCGATTTTTCAATCGCCAGATAAAATTATTGAGTACCTATACTGTTTGAATGAATGATTACCTATTAATCTCAGTAAACCGTTGATTTTTCCCAATGGTCGTTTACATGTTCATGTCAATTAATTCTGAAAATACAACTAGTTTTTACAAATGTCTCACCCACTCAGGCGAGAAACACCGGCTTTGCAATAACAACGACCAAAACACGACATTAAATCACGCGAATAAGAAACGCAAACATAGCATAAAGGAGACCGGGTAATGTCTCAGACATTATAAAAAACGATTTATTCGATGGAATGAAAACTGTGAGATTTTTAAATAAACCATTAGAGGAAAGTTCCGGGCCATTTAAGGCGGTTTATTGTGGCACTATCGGCGCCATTGTTGACTGCAGCGTGGCTTAGCCGTCGACTTAGGCAGCATGGAAGTGGCTGAGGATTGAGCATGAATAAATGGATACGTAAGCGGCATTACATATAATAGATTGAGCTAAAACTATCTTTGAATGATTGTAAGGTATTTAACCTCTTCGCGCATCCACAGTAAATTATATAAGTAGTGTCTCACACGCCAAAGTCTTTGTAGTTGAAGACGGAGAATGAACCTTACTTGATAGCACGTAGGTTGTCTTTACATTGTACGTGTTGTTATCTATACATGACAGTGGCGTTGTAGGCACGGCAGCTCTTGTGAAGTGGCTGTGAAGAAGTTAATAAAACTCAAAAAGTTCTGTAGTAGTATCTTATATGGGAGGTTTTAAATGTCTGTCATTATTCTTGCACCGTTTTTATATCATTGGTAATTATGTTTAATTTATCACAAATAGAAAATAGTTATATTTTATTTCCACTAGGCCCTACCTTTCTATAAATGTCACACGTCATCTCTCTCATATTTAGAGCAGCCCAACTGTGAAAGTACCTCCATCTTACAGAAGACCGCAGAAATAATAACACCACTATTGCGTTCCTGGTGGTGAGTAAGGTAACCAGAGCTCCCGAGGATGTGCTGTGTCGAGTTGAGTGAGAGTCAGGTTCCTGCATATTTCTCTTGCTGTTAAGTGGATTCCTCGATTGTGTCAGCCACGCCCCCCGTGAAAGAGACACGCTTACGTCTTTCGCGCATAACAAAGCGGGATGCAACACTCTTCAGGAATGGCATTTTTAGACAAATGTCGGTAAATATCTGACTGTGTGAAGTTTTATTTTTCCTCTTGACAGAGTTTAGATGCGATAAAATACCATCATATTCACTTAATTATATCGTTTAATAATGCGTTGTTGTAGTAGGTTGATTAAAAAATGGAAAATAAAGATTCGACTTTGGATTTTTTTCTATAGAGGTTTTAAGCAATCATGAGCATGACGCATTTGAATGAAGCTCTAGCTGAAGAGCTATTGTCAGACTCTGTTAATTATAGTTAAGAATCATGTAACGGAAAATCGATCCTTATTGTTTCCTCGTCTGGGCAGAACAGCGTTTCAAAGAACACGATGTTTTTGTTTGCACGGCCTTAATATGGGGAAGGATTCGTTCCTTTAGTAAAAAATCCGTCATTTTATAAAAAATAACATGAGATCATGTAGGTAGGTACTTGATGAAACAAGATTCCAATTTTCATGTCACATCCAGCACTTGTGAGTTGGTGTTTCTAACTATTCGAGATTTGCCCCCGAGTTATATCTAGTCGTAATGGAGTGTTTGTTACCATTAATTTTTATATCCCGCATCCCCTGATAGTCAGCTATCTCAACGCTTACTTCAAAGTAACGAATATGACGTAATGTGAACAACTGAACATATTCACACGTTTAATTATAATTTTAATTCCACGAATTAATAAGGCTCATTAGCATAATATGAGATTATTGTAGCTTTGTCGGTGGTGTAGTGCACTTTCATTAAGTGCTTCATTTTTTTTACAAGTTAATTAACTATATACAAGTGTTATCTTACAATAGTTATCTCCATTTTGCAAATTCAACGAGTGTATTTTTTGTTACCAAAATGTCCAATTAATATGTGAGTACTTTTTAAATCAGGTCTGTTTTATTATAAGGATCATCAATCTTTACTTATCTTCTTCACTAGGCGCACATTACATAGCGTTATAGTGACTTGTTTTACAGCCTTTACCTAGCCACGTACTCACCCATAAAAACAAATAAACGTTCTTTTTCAAATCATCCAGATTTATTCCCGAGGGACAATGTATTTATTTGTGGAAGCAGATATAGGGGAGCCACGACCGCGGGGAGGGGCGGGAGAAACGGCAAACACAGGAAACGGATCTGGCAAACTTTTCCGTCGAGCCTGCAAAAGGAAGATCGAGTATCCGCTGCGTGGGGTGACTGTAAAATTGGAAATGGGTAGGATAGGTATTTTTTAGCTCTCGTAAGGCAAATTCTAATAGAAACGACTTTCGAGTTAATACAGATTTAAAGTTAATATTTTTCATATATGTAGATATGCATAAGCACTGATCGACGATGTTGAGATATTAAAGCACCCAATTCAACCCAACCGAACCACCTGCAGCTATCCACTACCTACAATTTCATCGGAGGGGTGCCAACATAGGGAGAGTGCTCGCATTTTCAGTGCAAATGTAGGCTAAGTATGTTAACTGAGAGCTCACGAACGATGCTCTCACTAGCTAGTTTCTCTATTCGCCATGGACGGCCAGCAGGTTGATGATTGTGGATAAATATAACTAAGCATAACAAGTGCTATAAAGAATTTATTCTGAGACAGAAACTAAAAGTTTGAAGCACTTCAGTACAGCCAGTACTAAACGTAATTACAATTACTAGGTACCGAAAATACGTCTAGACTACAGTTAGTAACAACAAATTTTAGCTTATTATACACTAGCTTTTGCCCGCAACGTCGTCTGCGTAGCACTCGTTCATCGCGATAGAATTTTATTGCAATGTTTTATAACAGGCTATTACTTAGCGTTCTTTCGTACAAACTTCCACCCCCTTAATGGACGATTTCCGAGAAAAAAGTAGCCTACGTCCCTCCCCGGGATCAAACTATCTCCATACCAAATTTCATCTAAATTTAGCGATTTAAGTGTGAAGAGGTAACAGGTAGACAGAGAGACAGACAGACAAACACACTTTCGCATTTATAATATTATTATGGATAAAAGTAGGCACTTAGTATATTTGTCTTAGGTCGCATCATACCTTCGCCATCGGCTAAAAAGTACTGAAAAATAAATGTGTATTTTTTATATTTAATTATTTTCTGTGAAGTTACTTTTAGTTACACTTGCAGAAATCGACAATATCATACTACTTAAATTCTATACAAAATAATCTACAGCACAAAAAATCAGTCCTCACAAATCTAGGATAGATAGTCCCACTATTGTCTCTTGATATGTTTATATGCATTAATACCACTTTATGGGTCCAAGATAAGCATAAACCTAGCGGTAGGCGGCGGGAGCCATGATGTATGTACATCCCACTTTATTGTTATACCGTTGAATTTATTTATGAGAGGCCAAATTGTCTGTATAAGAGATAGTTTACTTTTTCGGGTCTTTACTGAGTTTATGGTGATGTCTCTTTTTGGATGTGTAATGTAGGCTGCGACTGTTCAGAATACTAAGATAAATACTTACAAAAGGATAAAAAATTATAAATCAACAAATATCATTCTGTTCGGATAATGTATTAAATTGAATATTCGTACAGTAGCCATTTTTTAAATTAAAAAAAAACATAAAAATACCTGAAATGTGTGAATGAAACTGTTTGTGAATAAGACTCACGTATACTGCTATCGACCACTGTTGAGGCCTATATAAATAATAAAAGTCTTCCTTTTAGTCGTATCTTGGATTGACCTGATCACCTAGCCTTACACTATAAAATACCCCTAGTCTCACAATCGAAGCCCAGAAACATGCAATATTCCGTTATGTTTACTGTAAAGCGTTACAAAACTCATAAAATCAATAAAACAAGCCCTTACCCATAAAACACATGCTTGCTGCGTATTTTAAACATTCGTTCAGTTATAAGAAAAGCAATTTGGATGACGAAACGCGGCATCAGTTGTACCATTATTGCGGTACGTGCAGAGTTACTCGTCTTGGTACGTGGTGAGATATTAAAGGGCTACATTATACGCAATTGTGCAGACGAGGTTGTGTAGAAAATATTGGAGATGCCAGTGAAATTAATTCACACAAGTTTTCCTTTCTTACAGAGCTTTCGATACGGGTTTGGCACCGTGTTTGCGTACCTATTGGTACAGTATTGCTGCAATAGTATTACTCATAGAATTATAATTACGTTTCAATATGAACGTCCATCTCCTAGTAGAGAACCATTATTTCAATGTTTATGTATCTCTGTGGATAGTGCCTATATTACGTCAGATGTGAAAGGGAAACATGTTAGAGGGACTTTTAGTAAAAAAATGGATTTACTCTTCCAAGTTGCGTTTAACAAAAATAATCGTTTAATGGCCTGTGTTACTTTATATTGGTATTGTAACTAATAAAATAAGGGCATAAAACAAAATAGGCGCCAAGTGTACGGACAGTTCCAATTTTCACTTCAGTTGATTTTAAATTTTAAATGTACCAAGATGTATATACAGGAATACTTAAAAAAAAATAACAATATTGTAATTTACAATGAATATTACTTAAGATCAGAATCAGAACATACTTTCATATGCAATATATGCATTTTCATCCTCAACTCAATAAAGGGTTCGCAGCGCGTTTGTGTTTTTTATGATATCGCAAGCATTCATAGGCTGTATAAAAATAAGCTAATTTAATTTAAAAATGTATTTCATTAAAATGTCAGTTTAATGAAAATGACTCTCTTTTAGAGGCCAAGATCCTCTATGGTCGAGAAATTAAAAAAAGTAAAATTTCAGTAAAGCAAGCTACCTCCCATTCGCAATCTTACAATCTCACACCAAGAAGTAAAATGTACCTAAATTTGAGATTCCGCGGTGCTTCCGTGCACACGTTACTTGTTTATCCTTCTAAGGGCAAACCTCATTTCAGACAACTGCTATGATTGCTCTCCAACGACCAACAGCACAAGACACGCCTCCCCCTCTTCTGTCTACACAAAAATATTAACAATAAAGACGCAAGCGACTAAAATCGCTTGTGAGGAATTCCTTGAAATTTCGCTTACGTGTCGCTTTTCTTTTTACTAAAGAATAAATTAGGAAGCGGATTATTGCTCTGAAATTTTGACTACATTGGCAGCATTCGCCCGATCTTTATTATCTGATGTTTTCAAGGTGGCTACCATATAACTCACACGTGTTACGTAAGAAGCGTTCTCGTCTAACGCCTTGTATGACTAAGCACACTTTCACTTGTACTTTCAATATAATATACTTTTCTATGTTCATTGCTGTTAATTATAAGGTCATCATAGTGTTGCACTGGCCGTTATTTTATAAGGTTCTGGCAGAATACCAGCGCTGTGGCATGCCACAGCATTTATGCTGAGCCAGCGCCTATTCTCTGCCACGACACATGGCTTATCTGATTAGTTTCTAAGTCTTAGTTCTTAAGTAGTTGCATGTTATATACTGTCAGAGTCAGTTGTGTAGTGTTATGCCATGTATGTTGTGGATATGAATAAAGAGTTTATCTATCTATCTATCTATCACTTTTCTCATTTCATTTCTTTTCATTTATTTATTTTGCTCACAGAAAGTTCCATGCAAAAGATGTGTAACAGTTAGTTACAATAAGAAAGACAATATACAAACAAAATGGTAATAGCTACACACTAGGATTAATAAGTATGCATTCAAACAACTGTCAAACATCAATTAAAATTTAAATTACAGCTTCTTGGTATAACCATAAATACTGGCTGACATTGTCCTAATTTTAAATAATTAAATCTTAATTAAAAAGTCATTCATACATACAATAATATCAATCACATTGAAGCCACGAGTGATCTGTAAAGAGGAACGAAGGAATGGTGCAGTTCATATTATACTGGGTGGCTGGCTAAGCTTTCGCTTACTGGCGTTTCATGACTGAAAGCAGATTTTCGACTGATTATGAGCGTACACGTTTATTAATATTAGTTTCGCGTTTAGTTGTTTTATAGCGTGTTACTTGGATGTAGAGGTTTACTGGTAAGAGGGATAGCACAGATTGGGTATAGAAAATAGACTATGAATTTAGACTTCGGTATTATTTTTTTCACATACCGATTGCAGACTGTTTTAAATACCTGTACTTACCTACATTTTAGTAAAGGATAATTACCTATAGATCAGCGTAGAATTAATATTGGCGTGTTTCATATTTTTAATGATCAGTGAAATCAGAGATTGATTTATTGTTTTTCCTCCGTATATGTAACGCAAAATTATTTCGTGCTCAATACTAGAAACTGCCTCTTCAAAACCGTTCCACGCACAACCGTTACAAATCAAATATATTCAAAATAAGCGAAAAAAAAAGAAATACCTATGTTACAGCACTAAATTGAAAACAGGGAGTTTTTAAAATAAAACTTATGTGTTTAAAAATTATTTATTAATACGTTGAACCGCCAGTGAAATCAGAGGATTATTATTTTTCCACCGTATAATTAAAAAATAGCTCGTGCTCAATAGTCATGCTAGAAATTGCTTCTCCAAAATCATTCCACGCACGACCGTTACAAAAAAATATATATTCCCAATAAGCGAAAAACAAAAAGAAATAACGCCAACAAAATTGAAAACAGGCCGTTGTTATGTTATACTGTAGGTTGGAAAGGCAATCTTCATGAGGGTTCGCGCCGGACGGGATGAGGAAATAAGAATTCATCCTTCCTCGGGCAGGGGGGGCAAGACGGACGACGCCATTCCAAAAACCCATTATACCAGCTCCGGAGCTGTTTTCTATCTCGGGAACCCGCGTCTCCCCCCGCGGGGGTAGGAGCGGGAGGGGGCCGCATCCTCAGGGATTCTCGACTTTGTTTATGAAAATTACCCATTAAAGTGGCTATGAAAGTAACGATTTTGCCACTCCTGGAATTAATAAGGAAATTGATATAGATTATTATATTTGAAAATTTCGGGCCGCGTAATAACGTGGTTTGTTGAAATTGGAATTTAAGAATTACACATTTTCAATTCGGAGTTTTTATCGTTTTAGCAACTTTCATGCATATTATGTACCTATATCTAAGTGTTACGTTATTCATTAAACAGGTTCAAGTTTAAAACTTATCTGTCCTACTTGACTAAATTATTAAACCTTATGTGATAATGATTTAAAGATAGAGTTTTGAAGAAAAAAACATGTGTTTAAAAAATATAAACGAAGCACTAAAATAATAATTTTCAAGGTCCCAAATTCCGAAACGTATTTCAACTTTCCCAATCTCAAGTTAATGCATAAATTGCCATGCAACATTACCCTGAAGCTATCACCCCAAGATTTACATTGTCATTAGAAATTAAATTA
This sequence comes from Epiblema foenella, assembly GCA_963556455.1. NCBI lineage: Eukaryota > Metazoa > Arthropoda > Insecta > Lepidoptera > Tortricidae > Epiblema > Epiblema foenella. The sequence goes on along the minus strand of OY747098.1, from coordinate 24,713,054 downwards.
AAAAAGCGGAATTATTACACTCGAGGCTAAATTTAAATACACATTACCGCTTAATGCACCCTCCTTATTGAGAAAGCGTACTTTCTTTAGCCTATGCCCATCTCTTTCTGTTCCGATTATTGTAAATGAGTGGGAGAGGAACAAGAGATCGGCGTAGACCCGCAGCCCGTAGCTCGATATAAAGAAAGATTATCCGAAGCCCCTAAGGAAGTTTGAAATTGCTATTGTAGCGAAAAGGATTATATGTTAGTGCTACGGCGTAGAGGGTCTACGGCGCCGCGGGGGGTCGGATTCTGGGCGACGGTACTTGTTTATACGTATTTTTGCTGTCGTATCGGTTTTATTCCTATTGCATCTTTTGCAGTTTTAATGCTTAGTTGTAGTCTACACTGCATGTAAGGAAATAATATCGCGACCGACTTGCTTACTGCAGAGATATCCTTTTGTTCTCTATTCATTGTACTACGATTTGCTTTTACACGCAATTTCTAATTTTGTAGTCAATATATTTTAATGTGTTACTTGACACGTGATGTTCAAACTCGAAGTTATTCACTATGTAACTGTGTGTTACTTACATGAATAATATTGGATATATTTTGATAAATTCCTTATTTCATAGAGTACGACGCAGCTCGGGACGAACTCGATCGAAAAACATACTCGAACCATTCAAAACGCACCCAATTAACAATTCAGAACGTAAAATAAACAAGCCGATATCGCGACAATGCGCAGGCACTGTCAGCGAGCGGATTTAATCCGCCCGAATCCGCTTAAATCCGCTTAGATCCGGTTATATCGAGTTATACCCGGGCCGAGCCGGCGCCGCGATATGGCCCGGCTAGCGGTGTGTTAATCCTCCCTTAAATTGTGATAAAAGCCCCACCTGAATTAAACCGGACCTTGACGTTACACTTGTATAAATTATGTGAAATGCCATCAAGTTAAGTAGGATTATATTTTGTAAGTTTGTAATTAGACTAATGAGAGAGATAATTTTTATAAAAAAATTCGAAATATAGCTATACCAATTTTTTTACGATGACATTCAAACCAGTGTTTAGAGACGATCAAACGTTTGTATGGGACCAATTAAAATCAGAGCAACACAAAATAAGAGTTAAGGAACATAGCTGCTGAGCACTGGAAACGCTTCATACTAATTGACACTAAAATGGCGTCACATTTGAGAAGCTCTGTATACCATGTAATTTGCTGTTTTGGTCGTGAACTACTATTGAATTACTCTGTGTCCACATCCACATTAATAATTTGCATGTCGCATTATTTTAAATACGATCATTTATTTAATTTGGCAATTGGCATATAATTTGTAATTGTAGTGTAACTTTGCTTAGAGTATGACACAAATTTTTTTGCAATTTGTCAAATTTGTAATAAAATAATGAATGCATTATTACCAATTTCACGACTGGCAAGGAAATCGTGATACAGACATTATGAAGTCATACAATCTATTTTTTTACTACATGACGTTAACAAAACTAAGCGGCTTATGTCACGTATTGTTCCAACCATTACCATTCCAACTCGGCTAAAACAATACCTATACAGCGGACAAATAAATACCTACATAACTTAGGACAACAAACCGAATACGCTCGCAGTAACGGGCAACATTCTAACAATTTAATACGACATAAACAATACAAATATCGCGCGCAGTACGCGAATCGGCATACGTAGCCGCGTACAGAACATATTTATCGGGTATGGTATTGTGGCGCGACCATTACCGTACATCTGAGGGGGGCGTGGGGGCACCATGAATCCTGATGCACCGACCAGCGTAAAATAAACTTTGGTACTGATAAAAAGGAGAAAGCGGTTATGTTTTAATCTTCGGCTAGCCCGCGTAGGGGAGGTCTGGGTAAGTTGGAGCGGCGTAAAGGGTTTGTTGATTGGACGGGGTCCGAAGTGACCCATTGTTAATGGAGTTAATCGTCCATATAGTACGTGGAGGCGATTTATGTTTCATTTCGGATAACATTATGCATGCTGGATCATGTGGACCCTTGGAGTGCGCGATGGATGCTTTGTTTACTGATCTGTATCTGTTTATGCAAATTGAGATATGCTTAAATATCAAATCGTTTTATCTAGCAAAGGAACTAGCGCCATTTAGTATGGACGTGGACGTACGCATATCGTCGATTGACAACCAAAACTCGTCATTAAGCAAAAATACCTATTGTACTTAAAGTAAAGCTCGTATCTCCGCATCGTTTCAGTATTGACATACGAGGTTTCTAAGTGACTTTTGGTTGTCAACTGGCGATATAATTTAAAAACGTAATTTGATGGCCACGACCAATCTAAGAAGAGTATAGAGGCCGTTTTTTTAAAGATCCTTTAGACAAAATGTCAGATTAAATACATTCACTAGAAAAAATAACGTGTACACTTTCTATGGAAATTCAATACAAAGTATAGTATTCGGTACATTTTTTTGACATAACTTACCGAAATAAAGGTCTGACGAATCTTTAAAAAACCGAGCCTAAGAAGATATTTTTTTCAAAGGTTGGTTTATTTGCCTTTTGTATTATTTTAATCACAAGTCCAGTAGTATCTGGCTCAAATACATCGTATTAGGTATAAGTACTACAATGAACATAACAACCATCATAATTCTCCTAGCCTTTTCCCGGTTGTGTCCAGGGGTCCACTTAACACTAAACATAAAAATAACCTGTGGATATGGAGGCACAGGTAAATTAATTTAAGTGTGACATTGACTTATGCTCTTATTTCATTGGATATTCTACTTTAACACTAATGTAATAAGGTAGAGTTTCTATTACATACACACTGTCTACAAAACGTATGTTTGTAATAGATAATTTATTATATTCATGTTAAGACACATTATCAATTGGATTAACATCACCTGTCAGTGTAAAGGTTTTGGTAGGAAATCGTATATTGTATGAAACATTTTGGTATACACTATCATGCTTTGCCTCTTTTTTTGAGCCTGACTGTGGCTTTATAGGGCGGGCCCAATAAAGCGATAGGAATGCGCGGTTGGAGAGTAGCCTGGGGAAAATACAGGGGAAACCTCCGACACGATCACGCGGGTGGATTTGAACACTGGAATACTCTAAGAGTTTGCGCTCCAGTGAGATTGCTTGAGTGGTTTCAGCCAAATCTAAGGTGTGAGTAAATAGTATTTACTCAAGCAATCTCACATTTATGGTTATGCAAAGTATGATGAAGTATTTACTAAATACTTATATACGATTTTCTATTGTATTTACAACCTAGTGTACATTATCTTCCATAAAACCAAATACGAAATTACAAAAAGATACATAATTAAAACCCGTACAAGCAGATGCTTTTAGCCAGCTTAAAAAACAACGAAAGCTTGTAAATAAGCTAAAAGCCCTCAGCTCATTAGCAGATTAAGCTCGCGTGACTACCGGCCGTGTGGCGGAGCATCTGACATGCGAGCTTTCCGAAACCTACATTTTAATTTAAATAGTTAAAAATATGATTTCTTTTATTTTGGTAATGTGTTTATGAACTTCTGTAGTTAAGCACTAATACTTACTGAATAAAATATTTATATAGGTAGGTACTTAAATAAAATACGATGCTTATTCGGCAATGTATTGACTTTTTTCCATCATAAAATACATGTTTAGGATTGAATTATACATTGATAAAGTAATCATATTTTGTTTTATTTTGGAGCAGGTGTGTGAAAAGTAGGTACAGTCGATCACAAAAAGATTTATCTATTTCTTTATCTATACAGGTAAAAAGTAGATAGAATAAAAGATAGATAGAATAAAATTGTAGTTGTGCCTTATAGCGAACTAGATATCAGTCTAAACAATCCCAATTATACCTACTCATATACACCTACTATACAATACATATTCCTGAAATTAAGTCTCAAATCTCAGAGATGTAGGGAATAAATTAAAAACAATATACCTAGTGTTAGAATATCTACTTGGAATGATTCACTCGAGTACCTAGGGCTGTTTACATGCATAATGTGGAATAAGTACAAAGATTACCTACATCGTATCCTAACCGTCTTTATGGAAGATTTTCGATTAAAGTCTTAGAATGGTATCAGCAGTAACACAGTTCGTGTAGCCTTTTTATTATGATTGACAAGATATGTTTCATATATAAATTTTCGAATTTAAATCACTACGTAAATAAAAGTCAAATATGTTCAAAATCGATTTACGGTACTCGTAGCGCCATCTATGAAAGCGTAGCCTGAAACAAAAAAAAATGCTGTCGAGGTTTGTGACTTCTTTTTTTGGTATTTTTTTCAACGTAGATACATTATAATGTTTTAAATATAGGTTATTTCAGAAACCGTTTGATGTACAAAGTCTTGCCGCTTATTTCTGAATATGTAGTTTAATTTTATGATTGTACCCAACTTTTTCTTACTGAATAACATGTTTGTGCCTAATTGCCGTCTTCTGTTTCTCGTACATACTCTGAATTTGTAATGGCTATTGCGGAAAAGACTTAATTTTATCTATCAAACAGTTACTGGTACCTACTTTGTGGCTCAACCTCGATTATTTTGGACAAAACCTACTGATGCAAACATAGCAAGCGTATTGTAGTATACAGGTAGATATTTTTAAGGTTCCGTACCCAAAGGGTAAAACGGGTCCCTATTACTAAGACTCCGCTGTCCGTCCGTCTGTCTGTCCGTCTGTGACCAGGTTTTATCTCATGAACCGTGATAGTTATACAATTGAAATTTTCACAGAAGTCTTATTTCTATTGCCGCTATAACAACAAACACGAAAAAATAGAATACATGTCGATTTTAAAATAATTTTCAAATATGTAGTTCGTCTTTTAAATAAATTAGTCTAATTTAGATATATAAAATAAACGTCCTAGTGCTCGACACTGACTCAATACATGACACTATCAATCTTGATGTCATAAGGATAGGGTTAAACAATAGGAGAGGAGTGTCATCCTATTGCACATCAAGATGCCAAACATTGAAATGTTTTTTTTATACAACGCCGGTGGCAAACAAGCGTACGGTCCACCTGATGGTAAGCGGCCACCGCAGTCTATAGACGCCCGCAACTCCAAGGGAGTCACGTACGCGTTGCCGACGCTTTATGAAATTTGAGAATTCACTGCGTTGACAGCAGAAGGGACAAAATTAGGTCCCTCGCTCTCAACACAGTGCATCCTCGGGAGCTCTGGCAACCTTGCTTACCTCCAGGAACACAACACTACATACTTGTATAGTAGATAATATTATTATGGCTGTGGTCTTCTGCAAGGTGGAGGCACTTCCCCAGTTGGGCTGCTCCAAATTCGAGCAAGATAACATTTTGCTGTGCCCTAACCTCTCTTAATCTTATCTCTTATTTTACCGGTTTTGTAAGCACGTTAAAGGCTTAACCTACGTCGAATTGTTGCCTTTATACACGATTATGTACAACATAGGGATAAATGGTGTTATTACGTTTGCAGTTTCCGTAACAAACGATAACTGCTTTAAAAGCAATTCAGAGCACACGACAGATTCAATTAACTCAGCATACTTAATTAAATTAAGCAGCGTCATTAAGTGGCTTTACTTTAAATTGCATTCGATAAAATTGTGTACGAAATCTAATTAGATTTCATTTGAAGAAATACTGTCGTAATTAAAATCGTGACTTTCATGTGATTTAGTCAAAATTTGTATTAGTTAGCGATATCTAAGTATAAACTTCCCAAATATTTATACGGCTAATATAATGTATACTTTGTTTTTCGGAAATGTGTAAGATAACGCTAATAAATAACACGAAGCACAGTGGAGCACTCCAGATTTACGATAAACGTGATTAAAACTATATGAAGAGATTGAAATAATCACCTCTGCATCATTCTTCTGCATTTTTTCCTTTCAGAAAAAGATGAAATGTGTCAAATCAAGACAACATTGAAGCTGGCCTCAGACCGGCATAGACGCAGAAATCTGGATTATGATGATCAAAAACTATCCGTCCTTACTATATGACAATATAGAAATCCATTCCAGTGAAATATATTTTTGGAATAAATAGATTAAAATAGGTAAATACTTTGAACCAACAAATACTATAAATACTACATAGAATATAAAACCCATTGTCCGGTCACTTGGGAAATTTTCCAGTCGAGATGACCCTCCTCTAATATCAGTTGGGATCATATTTGCATCTAATTGTGAACCATTGTTGCTCTCTGGGAATGGGCAGCGAGTTAATGGGTTTATGTATCATATTTATGATTCCGCTGGTAATTCAATTGTGTTGTTTTTCGGTAGGTACATTGACATTGGTAATGTTAATGCTCGATGGAGTTGGCTATCCCTTTGTTGTTATTTTAAATGCCATGTACGAGTATAGGTGCAAATATCCACGATAGGCATAGGCTACAGTTATTATAGCGGAGCTCCCACCGACTCTCAGGGAATAGGTTTGGTGTATTTCACAAAACGAAATCGGGCTGCTTGTTTTATGTGAGTTTTGCACGTACTAATTATTATAGACATACATTTTCCAAACGAGTATAATAAACTACAATCAGTATTTCTGTGACATCGATCCATTTATGCGCTCCATTGATGTTTTGAAAAAACGTACGAGATCCAAATTGTTATCGATGAAAAATACTTAAGTGTTCTACCCATTTTACTTTCCTATTCGCTAAGACGCTTTTGTATACTTTTGCTTAATATTTGCATTTATGAACCTCCAGCTCTGTTTTTATATATATGTATTTGTAACTTACCTCTATCTTTTCATGAATATATGGGTTCTAAACAATAAATAATAACAAAAGAAATCGGTGAGTTTTTTTTCATTTCATTGCGTTTTAGCTAGATAGAAGTCTAACCATTTGTTAAAAAAATGTCTTTTTTTTTATACAACGCCGGTGGCAAACAAGCTGATGGTAAGCGGCCACCGCAGCCTATAGACGCCCACAACTCCAAAGGAGTCACGTACGCGTTGCCGACCCTTTATATAATTTGAGGATGCTCTGTTTTAACAACAGAAGGGACAAATTTAGGTCCCTCGCTCTCAACACAGTGCATCCTCGGTGAGCTCTGGCAACTTTGCTCACCTCCAGGAACACAACACTACATGTATGTATTGAAAAATATGTATAGTGAATGAAATAGAAACCCACCACGGAAATAAAATATGTAATACAAATACAATAATTTATTATATGTATGTAAGCATACGGCTGAGCTGAGATTCGAAAATACCTATTAGCATGTACAAGTTAAGTTGTTATATTGACCAACAACTACACATAAAAATAAGTGCCTTATCGAAATGTAAAACAAACGACATACCAATCTACTTATACAGTGGAGGGGGAGAGTGACCGATCCGAGGCGAGAGGGCAAAATGCGTAACTTCCGTTTTCCACGACATTGGGCACAATTTGAAATATTTTACTACAGTTGTAACGACTTGATGGTGCTAGAGGGCCACTTGTATATCTCTTTTATCTTTTGTCGGCAGCGCCCCTTTGCCCTCCGCCCGGATGAAACTTTCAGTTTGGAATGGGAGGTTTTTTAGATGTATCTGAGCGGGGTAGTCTTCATTTTTCTTTATAGTTTTTGTAACTGGCCAGCAAGAGAAAAAATACAGATTGTAGTGAATTGACTAGTTTTGAGCATAAATAAGGACTCAATAATCATGATAATGGAGAATGTTATAAAAAAAATCTCTTAATTTCGTCAGTTAGATTATCAAAATATATAACCCACGAATTTCTGTTTGTCAATCAAACAAATAACGATGAAGATATAGCCCGTTAAAGTCCCGCGTAACGTCACTTTTTTGTACATTTTTTAGAATATATATATTTTTTAAAACATTATCCATTGCGTGAATATTCGTGCTGTTGTATGTTCAACAGAAACTTACTAAAACAAGAAAAAAAGAACCAGGGTTGTATTAAAGGTTACAGTAAGGCAACAGTATGATTTAGAGCATGACTCAAGATTATAATATACGTCGAGCTACGTGCCCTGTCCTCGAATTCATTCTTTCATTTATGTACCTACAGTAAAAATTCTACTGTAGCCCTGATATTTCACAAGTACAGAATTCCAGCATGTACATATCAGTCCGGTTGAGTGCGATGAATCCAGCTGCGGCGCGCATAAACCTAGCGGGCAGTAAGATAAATCGTGCGCCGGAGATGACTAAATCAACGCACTATCGCCCGATCGCTCGCAGGTACACTCCGCGCGGAGAAATATTGGACAATCCAGAAAATGTTCGACATAGAAACGTACCGTTTTTATGGGGTTTCAAACATTTCGATTTAAGAAACTGCATGGAGAAAGAGAAAATGGGAAGGAATATCTACATTTACTAGGTGTACCTACCTACATATTTAGGTGACAATCTACATGTAATGTAGGCAACGTGGAATATAGGTGTAGGTTAGATATCTTAGTGACATAATTGTTCAAACATAAATATATCGTATTTTATTTATTTTACATCCAAACTACTCCTAAAATTTTCATGTGCAAGTATTGCCATTTCTGACGGAGTGGTCGTTACAATTAAAGGCTGTATTCGATGGACTAATCTTCGGTTAACAATATACCTGTCCTCTTTTCTTTTTTAGGGTTTCGTACCAGAAGGGTCCAAACGAAACCCTATTGCTGTCACTCACACGTCCGTCCGTCGGTCCGTCGTCTATCAGACAGGTTTTACAGCCAAACGGTTAGAGCTACAGTCTTCAAATTTTCATGGAATAAGCACCTTGTTGACCCAAAGCCATAGAAACTCTCAAAACTTATTTTTAAATGTTTTAAAGGGTGGCGCGAAATTTTTCATGACCTACCTCATTGGATGGGTTATTGTCGTTTCGAGCTCATTGAAATAAATACCGTATTATTGGTTTCAAAAAATATTGCAAAACAAAGGAATGAGAAGCCACCAAAGTCAGATTTTTTTACAAAATTTTGTTCCGAAGGATTTTTTAACTTCTTATCAACTTATAAACTTGAAATTAGGTGATAATGTTTAATATTACGTATATTTTCCTAAAAAATGCTAATATGTAGATAAGTCATATTTCTTCTTTAAAATTTCTTTATTTTTCGTATTAAAACCAACTTAGTTTTGCGGTTGGTTCGGAACCCTAAATGTCCGGAGTCCGACACACACTTGGCCGTTTTTTTGTTAAAGTGAAACTAAGGCGAATGTAAAATATTTGTGAACAATTATTCATTTATTATTATCGCCTTGATTGTTTTCGTATTTTCATAATAAAGATACAGGTACATATTGTAAGTAATTAAGGTGTCAGGAGTTGCGACAAATTTATAACATAATCGTAATAAATCCGTTCGAATATGCAAGTAATAAAAGGTACCCATAAAATTAATATTTGTCCAGATCATTAACAAGTCATAAGGCAATTTTATTGTCAGACTGGTTTCCACTGTAGGTAACTTTGTAATTCATTGCTAATGTATTCATTATGTCTTTCCCAAGCATTAAAATATTAAAACGCATTATATAAATAACTAAACAAAGCCGACTAGTCCCGAGTTCACGTAACTTATGACGGACAAAAGTTTCAAGGTAAAAAATAAATATATCTACATGCTTTTTTAGTTTTGGTAACATCTTGATTAAGTAGGGACCACCTGCCAGAGCCGCCTCTTAGGGTATCCATAAATAAGTGATGAAAAAAGAAATTAATGGTGACATAAAGAATATGGTGAGGTGGTTGTCTATGGCTTTTGGATTAGGAAGGGCTGGAAGAGGGACTTTGGTCGATGCCGAAATATTTTGTTAAAAAAAATTAAAAATATTACAGAAAGCAATTAGGTATATCAAGATAGGAATATTCGTACACAGAAAGTGTCATATGGACGTACTCGTATTTTAATTATAAATGGAGTTAATGTATTACCTACACCAAATAAGTTGCTTCATCTACGTCTCGTAGTGCGAATTTCAGAGGCAGGTTAAGCTTTAACATTGCACCGTATTGCAATTTTCAAGTTTAAATTTTTTTTTTTTTACATTCTATGACTTTACATTGTCGGCGTCAACAAAAGAAATAATGCATCCATAATGTCCTTGCAAAATCGCATTTCGCACGCAACAAAAACCTTTTTTTGCCACGTTGCGGCCGGCTTTAAATTATTTCGAAACCTTTTATTATCCATAACCCATAACACTCAGGTAAATAGAATGCAGTTCAAGATGGCGTCCACATAAATCGCGAGACATGCGCTTGCGTTGCATCTAATCGCGAATTTATTGTTCTGGGGCCAACTGTAGTACGAAATTAACAATGAACAAAATATTATTAGTGCATTTCTCGAAATAGGGTCTCTAAATCACAGGGGTATTGTCGTATGAGTTTTACGAGTATACAGTGGTAATGAAGCCATTTCGAGCACCTCATAATGGCTGGAATGATGCTGTAAATTGATTTTTATACTTTGTTTGACATCAATGATTGACATGAGAGCGTTTGGTGCTATAAACGCTGCGCCTGCGACATTTTTATCACCTGCGCGACAAGGCGCTATAAATTAATCGTTTGTGGGACTTTGGGCCAATTTTATGACTCATTTGGTGGTACTAAACGTCCATATAGATTGTTAGTGTATCAAGTTGCGCCTTTTGATTGCGATGAGTGCTACTGGATATAAATGCTCAACTTGATGGTGTTTTAAGTTAATCCTTATGTTTATGGGCCAATAATATGCGGTTGTTTTGGACTTTATTGGTACTTAAGTGCTCGTAAATATTATGGTACAAAGATAATATTAACAAGCATACATGACCAATAATCCTGTATTTATGGAGCAACAAAGTAGATAGGTGTCGAGGCTCAGGTTGTTTGTTTTTTCTGTAGCAAAGTGCTCGGCACACGTCATGTAGAAGGATTTAGGTACTAAACCTGGGGGTCTTTATGATAGTCACGTTTATCGACGCCAAACGACAAGACAAAGCATCTGTCTCTTTCTGATACCCACTCGATAGAAAGTCGTTTGTCATCGATAAACGTGACCATAATACGTGGCCAGTAAACAATATCTACGTGTTAAAGTATGCAACAAAGTAACATTTCATAGATTGTCTTCGAAATGGTGTAAGCTAGACCTAGAAAATGTATTATCTGGCTGAACGAATGTATTATCTGATGTGTCATGAATGTCATGATCGTAAACTTTTTAGTAAATAAATCCGTTCTGTTAATTTCGCTATGTTTTTTTTTATTTGTTTATTTCCCCTGGTATCTATAATCTTCACAAGGTGTTAATTAGAGTTCTGTAAATTTTGATTGGTTGATTGTAAACCTACTTTACAGACAACCACTTTTTTTTAACAAAAATAAATTATGCGACCATGCAGAGATGTTCTACTTTACGAATCATGTGTAATTGCGGCTTGCGTAGTATGATTTTTTTATGTAACGTTGTCTTTTTTGCAAACTTTTTTTTCTCAATATATTAGTCAGCTTTCGTAATCGTTGGGTTAGGTAGATTTTGGCTAAATTAGATGTACCTTATTAAGGCACTAATTAAACGCATGTACTATTTTAATCTAAAAAAAATATTAGGATAGAAATACGGCTAGGTATAAAGTTGTCTTTATACTTAACGATACAATCTTTATGGTAAAAAATATATGACATGAATATTCCTAACATTATCCAACCATCTACCATAGTCAACTTTGTTGTCAATATTTATAATTATGTGTTTAGTTAGGCTCTTTCTGTCCATGCTGAAACGGAGACCTTCGATCGTTTCGCTCAGTTGGTCAATCACTTCTAACCTAATCTTACGCACCTTTCATTCAGACAACGGGAGGATTCTGCTTATGCGCCGTATTCTTAAATTAAACATGTTATCGAACGCCTTAAGTCTAACATCTTATTATTCCTTTATTAATCTATTGCATTTTGAATTATATTATTTATATTTGGTTTAATTCTTTATTCTACATCTAATCTGCTAGTTGATGATGTAACGTGTCAAACTGTAGCCGCATTCACATTTGTCTGTCGTATTGTGTTGTGACGCATCAGAAACGGTACACTGGTCATACATTTAATAATGGATGCGTTACATTTCTCTGACACACACGGCATCAGAGAAATGTGAACGCACCCATATTAAATGTATGAAACCGATACCTACCGTTCTGATGCGTCAAAACACGACACGACAGACGAATGTGTAGGCCACTTAACTGTCATAGTAGTATAGAAATTAACGACATTTGTTACCTTACGGACACTCGAAAAAGTTATGTAAATTCCAGATTTAGTCTCGGTTTTTTAAAGATCTGTTGGACCTTATGATGGTAAGTTATGTCAAAAAAAGTAATGAGTTACCTACCAAAATTCGATAGATAGATGTCGGATATTTTGGACCAAGGTATTGGTTTGTATAAAAATACCTATGTTATTGACTGTAACTGAGTCCCGGTTGTTAGGTATTAAATAAGATCAAGACCACCACTACATTAAAATAGGCCAGAGAATAAAAAAAATCATGCCATTCGAACCAGTTTTAGATACTTACGGTCAAATGTTTGTACGTGAGACCAACTATAATTAGAGCAACACAAAAGACGAAAATGAAAGGCAAAGTACAGCATAGCTATCGAGCACTGAAAACGATCCATGGTGATTGACAGCTAGGTGTAACGTCACGTCTTCGTAGCCTCATAGGTGCCACCGTTGTATGGAAGAAGGGAAATTTGCTGTTTTTGTAACGAAATATAGCGTCTATTTTATTGAAATATGAGACTTTTATCGGAGATTCTTAATTTTGGAGATTTTTAATTGTTGTTACCTACTTACTTAAGTCCTGTTCATGTTTTGTCATTGTAATAATTCTCCATGTAGTGCACAATAAAGCATTTTATTATTATTACTTTTGGCCAATAACCAAAAATCCAACATTTTTGCCAATCTTTAATAGTCCCATATCCTTTTATGATTTTAATTAATTCGTCTAATTTAGTATTTACTGTGATAATTCTCAATAAATAATTCGGCTGTGTGGGATTGCGCGTGAGCATGGTTGTTATTTGTAATCTCGGAAAAGCTCAGTAATAATAGTAGTGGTAATAAGTAATAATAAAGTATAATGTATATACAGTACAGTCGCCACTAAATATATAATCTTCAGATTGTAACACTTTTCCACGCAACAATATAGCTTTGTAATGTAGAACTAAAACTCTTATTACCATAATAGATAGCATGACTCATACTCCAGTACAAACCTCTCACGCAAGTTTCAAGCGGGAAAATCTTAATACATTTTTTTTTATCTTTTAGAAAACCAGTTCCGCTGCTGCTCGCTCGAAGGCTTCGCGGCTACAACATTACTCTCCCATACGGCGCCGCCCCGCTCGCGGCGAAGCCTCCTATTGGACCAGTAGGCCCCGCCCACAAACACCTACAATTATATTTATAATGCACACGCTGAAATAATTTACATTTGAGCTGAATTTGCGAGCGGCGTGGGTAATTGAAAATTTGTTATATTGGCCCAAACGGCCCATGGCGCGGATTGCGACGTCTAAGTGATTAGTTCGCTTCTCGATTTTGATTGTATTTGATGACTTTGGGTAATGTTTAATGTTTTGTTGTTAATTTTGTACAATAATAAATAGTCGTTTGAGGTGGGAAAGTATTCTTATTAGTTGTATCCCCATATATCCTCGTTTGAATAGACTTCGTATTAGAATACAGTCATTTTTAGTCGTAATGTAATCGGTATTAAGCAAGGCCATTGCAGTGCAAATGACCTCGTCTAACACGCGTGAGTTTGCAATTAACCATCCCGCGCTCTCTACGGAAGCTCTGCGCATAATTTTGTAAATATGTGTTAAATATTAAATTTTAATTAATTTTTGGAACACTGGATCACTTATGAAAAATCTGTCCGGTTATTGTATTAGAACTATAAAACAGCCTTTTTGTAAAAAAAATACTATCGCTGATAATTACGAAATCAGCAACATCAAAGTTTATTTTTACGTTGATTTTTAGGATTTTCCATATAGGCATCTTTCAATTCGCATTGCGAACTCGTTAACCGTTTAGTAATAATTATTATATTTATTTAATATATGATAATCTATATATGAAAGTAGTGAACCTAAAGAAAATCCTTTGTTACGTAAACACATACATACGTTGTTAACTTTCAATCAATATAAAATACTTGTTGTTTATATAATCTAAGTTTGTTTTTTCAATAAAAGTAATTGAATTGCGTTTTTCATTCATTTTCCACATTCTTAAATCCCTAGCTATACAGATCTACCCCGGTCTCCTTTAAACAGGTCTACTCAAATGAGATATCCAATTCCAATTACAGACAGTAAGATATGCAACTCAATTTAGAGCACCTGCCTTAAATCCCACGTAGGTCTCGTGCCGACTTGTAGATACAGCTAGGACGATACGACAGCGAGCCGGTAATCGGCCGCGACAGTAAACTACCGCCTTAATTGGCTCCCTGCATGTTTTAATTGGCCATAAATCGGCGCAAGCGCTTAATGAGCCAGTTTTCGATGCACAAATCTTTGCTGGATTGAATTACCATTATCTGTCGTCTTATTTAAGGGAACGGGGCTTAATGTGTGGTATCGCATTCAGATTATTTCAAACAAGTTTATTTTATTATTGTCGATAGATATCGGATTTAAAGAAATAAAGAATGAAAATACATTTATAAACGTCTGTACATTCATGTTACACATTAATGAAAAAATAATAATAGACGACGCTAAAAAGGGCCCCACTCAGCATAATAATATGCCACGACAAGCCGCGACGCTTTTTTCAGTGGGGTCCTGCCTTAAAACTATCGAATGACGACACGTACGCAACAATACATAAGAAACGAAAATAACGTCTACCCGGATTTATCATATAAGCTGCCTATATTAGCCGTCATGCCTGCTAGCAGCTACTTGGTAGGATTCGGTGATGCTGCTACGTATATAAAAGTCACAGGATGAAGCTAGCTCGACATAGGTATTGGTGCACAAAACGAATGAATACAGTCAGACCACTTCCAGTCAACATGTAACCTTTCCTAATGTTTATTTAATATGGTCATGGTCAGTCTCAAAGTAATTATGATTATGTACATCTTAAGGTAATTATGACTTTATCAATATCGACATTTTCGTTGCTTTCAGCGCAGATTGATTATGATTAGCAGTTGTTAGCCCAACGCATATTAGTATTTCAGAGTTTTTCATATTCATTTTTATTCTGGATTGAGAATCTTCTTTCTTCTTTAGCGTACAAAACAACTCTAGGTACTTACATAGTATACCTATGTACCTATGCGTTGAAGGGCTTTATATAGGGCTATTTATTATATAACATTTTCACAACAAAGTGATCATGGTTTAGTCAGCAAGATATTATGGCAGCTACAGCCAATGACACTGCAGCTAAAGTTAGTCGAATTAGAATCGTACACTATAAGTTCTAATAAGTAGGTAAGTTATATCCAGATGTCTATACAACAATCATTTCTTATTGGGTAAGTTAATGAGATTCATTTAATATTTACCAAAATTAGCTTTTCGGTAAACGAAAACACCATTAAGACACTTGCATACCTAGCACTACTTGCATCTGCAAATAAATCTAAAAGGTTTATAAGAAGTCCGATGGAGAAATAAAGCCTTAAGTAGGTACTTCTAATCAAATCAAACTTCGAAATTCAAATAATTGAATAAGTATACATTTTTTATACCTCGACGGTGACAAAAAAGCATAGCAAGCGGGGAAGCAGATACCGCCGCCTATGGACACGCTTGCTAAGTATTTGTAGTTGCCATGCAGATAGGCAGATAAAACAGATTCGTGTAGGGGCAATTCATCGCTTGCTTTGATCTGCCCACCTGAAGGGAAACATCTGCGAAGTGGTACCCTGCCCATGACTTCTCTCTGCACTATTAACTGCCAGACATTCAATCGTCTAATGATCATGACGTCGTTGGGCACAATCGGCCAAAATAAGAACTGGAAATAATAAAAACAGGATCCGACGCTGCACTGGAGAAATGAATCACTTATTTATCTTGAGAACTTGAGTACGGGACGAGTTGGTATAGTGTACGCACAATGCTGTCAATCGTTCATGATTTTAGGAGCATCTGTGACCAAAAGTTTTATGGATAATTCACTCAGGAACCATTAGGCTCCGAATAATGTTACGAATTATTATTTTAGTATGACGATATGATTCATTGAAAATATAAATAGCAAACCTAGTCATTATCATCCTTTTTTTAATTCGTCTATTAAGTCCAATTTGTTAAATACCTAGAAATAAGATAAAAAGTCATTGTGAGTTACTTCTACGCAACTATTTATTGTTGTCTTGGTCGATAGTCGTAACCGCTACTCATTATCATAATTTTGTTTTTTGACATATGCTTATCCTGATTGTATACATTGTCCATTGATTATACCTACGTGAAAGAAAATAATCTATCACATAAGTTATCTTGCCATTGTAGATAAGTAAATTGAATAGCATACAAGAACAACCCATGCAACTGAAAGTCAATCCCCTCCAATCTAAGAGGTGAAAGCAATTTAAATAAATCCCGCATACTAGTTCATAAAAATTCAACAGACATAAAAATACCAGTTAAGTAAATAAAACAATATAAGAAACACCTATATCCCTTATCGGGCAGTTGGATCCAGAGACAAATACCAGGAACTATTCAAGCTAAAGCCATAAAGGGGTAGCCAGGAGCGATTTAATCAAGCGATAAAAATTGTTGAGATCCCCACAGATGGCGCGCGGCGATAGGCTACTGCTAGTATAGCTATTTGATTAAAATAAAATTGTAAAAAATATGGTTGAAGACAATCGCAAGCTCCGTTGAATTTTTGTTTATAAACTGTAAATGTTATCGTTGGTTGTAATAGCAGTTAATTTCTTTTCTTTTTCGGTGTAGAAACTGCCGAAGAATTTCAGGACCAAGTAAGTTAGTCTGACAACGGATAAAGGGCCCGAAGTAGGTCCGACTAAAGACTAATGTTAGATTAGATATTGTGAAAAGGTAACATTTTGATGCACATACGGCTCAAGCTTATTAAATGTTGATTGTCAAAATGTAGTTACATGTACAGTAAAGTCCACCATTAGGCGAAGTTGTTTGACAATGCCAATGACAATTATTGCTGATTATGCCGTGTAAATAGGCAATTTTTACTATGCGGAAAGTGTTAGCGAAATGTGGCAGAAGGTTACGCCGCAGTATAATTTGACTAACGCAAGATAGAAAATTGAATTTAGGGCTTGGAAACTGCTTACCTGGGTTTTGATGCAGCTTCCGTGGTGTCTGTTGTAGTATCCCGGTGGCTGGTGGTGGCTGGTTTTATGATCAGACGACTATTGCGGGTGATTGTTATTATAAGCAGGAAGCGGAAGAATAATATGCGGCAATATTAAGGTTAATTTGCGGAAATGTTATATATAATAGTAACGTCGATGGCGGTTGACTAGTTATAATTTTCCAACTGATTTTGACTTGTGTCATTTTTAATAAGGTTTATGGTATGGTAGGAAGCAGCCTCCAAAGCGGTTGAACGATGCCAAAAAGAATTTAGATTATACGGAGGCGTAACCATACTCCCGGCCTTGAAATGCGAAGAATTTCAATGGAAGGAAATGATGCGAATATGATGATAAATTAATAAATAATAATATGCTAAGAAATAAGTCATGGAACATGTGTTTATACATATTATTGCGTAGGTAAAGGATATACTTTCAGAACAGATCGTTTGAACAATCCATTATTGGTTCTAACAGTAACAACTCGAATTACACCATCAGACCCTGGATGGACGTCTACAATTACACCCAACGGCCACCGAAGGGGCGGTATATCATCGTCACCCATCAAAACCACTGTGCCTTGAATAATAGGATGACCTGGAGTGCACCATTTATTTCGAACTTGCAACGTGTGCAAAAACTCTAAGCGCCATTTTTTCCAGTATGATTGCACAATACTTTCTAGCAATCTTTTGCGGTGGGTAAGATTTCTGCACTCAGTTGACAGATCAGACGCTGGTAAATACTGTAGAGGCGTCGACATTAAGAAATGTGCGGGGGTTATAATTTCAGGGTGCGGATCTGAAGACAGAAGACTGAGAGGCCGTGAGTTGAGTATATATTCTATTTGAATAAGAACAGTCAGCAGCTCTTCATATGTTAGAAGCTGCGATCCTATAACGCGGTACAAATGAGTCTTTAAACTTTTTATATTTGACTCCCAAATTCCACCGAAATGGGGTGCGCGCGGGGGGATCATCTTCCATTCAATGCGGTGATTAAAGCATTCGCGGTTAAGTTTTGATTTAAATTCACATGTGCGAAAAAGATTATACATTTCATCTAATTGAGATTTAGCTCCGACAAAATTGGTCCCATGGTCAGAGTAAAGACAAGAGACAGGGCCACGTCGAGATATGAAGCGCTTGAATGCCGATATAAAGGCATCCGATGTTAAGTCCGAAACTAACTCAATATGAATTGCCTTCGTAACGAGGCAAACAAACAAACATATATACGCCTTTTGCGCGTGTTGACCACGACGGCGACAAAGCGTAATTCGAAGGGGTCCCGCGTAATCGACCCCTGTATGCACAAAGGCTTTAGCTTCTTGTAAGCGACAAGAAGGAAGATCAGCCATCTTCGGCATTGGATGTTCAGGTTTAACGCGGAAACACGAATTACATTTATGTACTCTGTTCCTAATAACGGTTCTACCTCTAGCATCCAATATCCAGAAGCGCTGGCGGATAATTGACATCAAAAGACCTGCACCTGCATGACAATTCACAGCGTGGTAATGGTCAATTATCATGTTCACTATGTGATCACGTTTAGGAAGCAATGCTGGGTGCTTAGCTTCAAATGGCAAATCAGCATTCGAAAGCCGACCTCCTATACGCAAAACATTTTTCTCATCAATGAACACTGATAACTTGACGAGTTTTCGCGAGGGTAACATATTATTTTTCAAGCGAGCAATATCATCATGAAAATGAACACTCTGTATTGCGAGTGTTAAAGCGGTTTCAGCAATGTCAATGTTTTTAATGGTTTCAGCGCGGTCAAGCCTTTTTATAAACCGTAATACATAAACTATTGTTTTCAGCAATTTGTTCCAAGAGGATATGCGTTGCGCTAATTCATATAATAAAGGACGCTCGGGTTGCACAAGAGTTGTCAAAGTGGTGGTCTTACACTCTGGCAATTGTTCAATGTCTGCGGGCTGAAAGGGTTGAATAGGCCAGTCCGTAGGCGCGTTATGCAGCCATGAAGGGCCATTCCACCATAAACTATGCGAAACCAATTGTGATGGCGTCATACCACGAGATAAACAATCACTAGGGTTGACAATTCCAGCAACATGATAGAAATTCTCTGGCGGCACATTCTCTTGACATTGAGCAACGCGATTGCTTACAAAAATTGACCATCTATGAGGCGATGCTTTTATCCACGAAAGGGCGATCGTTGAATCGGAAAAAGCATATATACCTGCAATGGGAATGCGAGCAATATAAGTGTCTTGCACAAGCTTAATCAACTTGGACATCAAAACAGCAGCACAGAGCTCTAAACGAGCAAGCGTAGTTATTTTAGCCGGAGAAACTTTGGACTTGGAACATAACAACCTTACACTGATATTACCGGCCAAGTTTGTCACATGTAAGTAAATTACACAACCATAGCCATTTAGGCTGGCATCACTAAATCCAACAATATTAACTACACAACCCGATAATACTCCTATATGGCGCGGAACCTTCAACGTTGATAACAATGGAAATTCTTGTATCAACATGGAGTAACACTTGATTATGCGTTCAGGGGGAGTTGCATCCCAATCTGTTTTACTGAGCCAAAGTTCTTTAATTAACAACTTGGCGTATAACACGACTGACGCTACCAAACCAAGCACGTCAAACAAGCGAGCTACAGTAGATAAAATGATTCGCTTGGTACACTTCCCGCCGGCGGGCGCAGACGTAGTCATAAAAAACGTATCATCGGAGGGTTCCCAAGACAAGCCTAATACCTTGGTTACACTCTGCTTGTCATCAAAATTAACACAAGCGCGGTGAGAATCGGGAAGACTATCTAGCAGTGCCAGCGAGTTACTGGACCATTTGACTAAATCAAATGCACCAGACTTAAAGAGGGCAATTAAATCTTGCGATAAACGCATTGCGGTCTCCTCATTTATACACGAATAAACTAGGTCATCCATATACAATTGGGAACTAGCTACAGACGCAGCATCAGGGAACTTATGTCCCTCGTCAAGACAAAGCTGCTTAACAGTGCGCATTGCCAAATAAGGACTTGATTTTAGTCCAAACGGAACGCGAGTGAATTGAAAGGTACGCACCTGCTCCCTTTCATTGAAACGAAATAAGATTTTCACAAATTTATAATCTTTTGGCGGTAAACAAACTTGCATATACATTTGACGGATGTCTGACGTCATTGCTACCGGAAACAGGCGAAAATTCAGTAACAAAGTGAATAAATCTGCCTGCAGATTTGGGCCAGTATGCAAAATGTCATTGAGTGACAACCCTGAGTGACTTTTAGTACTAGCATCTAGAACAATTCTAACGCGAGATGTAGCTTTGTCAGGGCGTATGACTGGATGATGTGCAATAAAATAACCATCATCTGTGACGTCAGGTTCAGAAACTTCGGTAAGATAACCGTTTTGCATATAATCATTGATGA
Source organism: Epiblema foenella (assembly GCA_963556455.1). Taxonomy (NCBI): domain Eukaryota; kingdom Metazoa; phylum Arthropoda; class Insecta; order Lepidoptera; family Tortricidae; genus Epiblema; species Epiblema foenella. The sequence goes on along the minus strand of OY747098.1, from coordinate 24,692,203 downwards.
CTTTATTGTAGTCATCGCGAAGTGTAGGTATTTGGCTGAATTTCTTTTCCAATAAAAACAGACGGTGCTGAGCAACTGCTCGAGAATTACCTAGCTCAGAAGGATCTTTGCAGAATGGCAAGGCTGCTGTATATCTGCCTTCACTATTGCGAGTGACAGAAGTAGTATATAAATTCTCACACTCAGTCTCCTCAGGACTAAGGAAGCGTTTGTATGGGATTTCTTCTAATTCCCAAAACTTGTTGAGGCTCGACTCAATGTCATTGAGCACCAACGCGGTAAAGTAAGTGTCATTAGGGTTAGATATACAAGGATAGTCACCCATCAACACATAACCAAACGTGGTTAGCAAAGCGGGAGGCGCGCAGGTGCCAGAGTCGACCCTGTTCCCCAAATATATATACGGGAAGAGCTGAACTCCTAGCACGACATCAATGCAGCCTGGAATATTCCAGGTTAAATCTGCAAGCGGTATGTTGGCCAGATAAGCCAAATCGCATTTATTGGCTTCAATAAAATGCGTGGGTAATTGATCTGTTATACAATCTACCACTAAAGCGTGTATGTAGTATTTATTATTTGGATAGATGCGGGATTCGATGTTTAAATAAACATAACCATGTATAGGTCTTGACGTTAAACCAACACCTTTTATATAGGAATTGCTAAGCGGTATCACAGGTAAATTAAGCGCTTTGCAGCAATCAAGCGTGATTAGATTGTTCTGTGAACCATTATCAATTAAACATCTTATGATAGTCTTGCCATCACCATTATAAGGTTTAGCGTACACTTGAGCGGTTGACAACAGTATGGTTGACTTAGGGTTCGATTCTGCTTTGAGTGAAACCGAAGCATTTGGATGCGGTTGCGCTGCGGCACCTTCGGGTGACCACGGCGTATTTACATTATCGCGCGGAGGATGAGCGGTCAGCGGAGCATTTATTTGCGGTGTACAAATACACTTCGAATTAATATTCGGAGCATTTGATTCGCGAGCCTTGGGCGCAGCGGATGAAACGTGCGAAGGAAGCACGGCTGCTGAAAACTGAGGTATATAAGAGGTGGACGGAGTACCTTCGTTACTATTAGCAAACAATTGCGTTGACTTAACACTTGCTTTGTTCGACTCGAAATGTAGAAGCGTGTGATGACGTTTCTGACAGACATTGCAAGTGTGACGTGAGTTACAATTCATAAGAGTATGCGAGGTACTTAAACAATTCACACAACCATGTTTATTTTTAATAAATTCAAATCTCAGTTGCGGAGAGGTCATGTTTTTAAATTTCATGCAAGCATAAAGCTGCGAATGATCCTTTTTGTTGCACAATATACAAGCTAGTTCATTAATCGCAGGGTTTGAGGCGGTATCATTGCTGGCTACAAATGCCTTGTATGTAGTTCGCGTAGTTTGTGGCGGTATATTAGCAACTGATTTGCTGACGGTACTACCATTAGACCGTTCTAAAATTTTAACTTGGTCTTGCACAAAAGATATAAACGACTCATATGTCGGAATCTCAACATTGCGAATTGACATTTCGTAACTTTGTAAAGTCTGTTGGTCAGTCTTCCTCAATGCGCAATTTAAAAGAAGGAAGTCAGCCAAGTCAGGAATATTTAACTGCTTAAGGGCAGCGATAGATGCAGAATACTTCTCAATGAAGTTGTTGAGACTGCTAGAATTATTTGAGCACGGCTTTAAGTCAAATATGTTATTCAGGTAATAAGTACCTAAAGCGCGTTTGTCTTGGTATTTTTTGACAAGACTATCCCAAATTATGGAGTAGGTTTCACCAGTAGGTACTAAACCAGCGGTTAATTTTAAAGCGTTGTGCGTTAGCTTGCCCACAAGGTATTGCACACGTTGCGAGTCAGTCAGCTGGTCATTATTATGAATATTTGTTTTAAATGACTCATAGAAGATGGGCCAGTTCTCAGTACGTCCATCAAAGCAAGGCAGTTCAATAGGCGAGAGTTTAATAGAGGAGCCGTTATTGTTGCGGCTTGCAGGTGCGGGTGATGCACTTGCTTGAGGTGTTGACATTTTAATAATATTATTTCGAGTACGTTTCATTTTTGAGTACATATCTTCGAACGCATCCAGGGGCTCATAATCGGGTTTTGTACCAGGAACGAGAGTAATGATGCACTTGTTCATCTCATCAAGAATTGACTCGAAACTGACACGCAAGTCATCAATCGTTTCACTGTCGGCCATAAACGACTCGTTGCTTCGCGATTCAAAACAAGAAATATTTTTTGAAGCGGCATATACGCGAGAAACTCGCTCGAATATTTTTTCCTCCTTGCTTTTTAACATGGCTAACTTCATTTCCATCTCAGATTTAGACATGTTAACTAAATTAAAATTACAATTTATTTATGACAATGTCAAGCGAAATATAAATGTCAATGAGCGGAATATGTGAAATGAGCGTTAATAGCGGATGAAATGTATGCCTATTGTGATGACCAAATATTACGTCAATCACAGGTGCAAATAAATTTAATAAATTTAGAATTTAGCGGAACAATCCGAAACTCGATAGGACCATAAAAATATGATTATGCCGTGTAAATAGGCAATTTTTACTATGCGGAAAGTGTTAGCGAAATGTGGCAGAAGGTTACGCCGCAGTATAATTTGACTAACGCAAGATAGAAAATTGAATTTAGGGCTTGGAAACTGCTTACCTGGGTTTTGATGCAGCTTCCGTGGTGTCTGTTGTAGTATCCCGGTGGCTGGTGGTGGCTGGTTTTATGATCAGACGACTATTGCGGGTGATTGTTATTATAAGCAGGAAGCGGAAGAATAATATGCGGCAATATTAAGGTTAATTTGCGGAAATGTTATATATAATAGTAACGTCGATGGCGGTTGACTAGTTATAATTTTCCAACTTATTTTGACTTGTGTCATTTTTAATAAGGTTTATGGTATGGTAGGAAGCAGCCTCCAAAGCGGTTGAACGATGCCAAAAAGAATTTAGATTATACGGAGGCGTAACCAATTGCATTTTCCTCTAGCTTGTAAACTTAGGTTTTCCAGCATGTAATTTTGCGTATTACTTATTATTTTTATGCTGATCAATCAATTTGTGTCATTTTTGCTAAAAAAAACAACATGCAGTTTTAATTGCGCTAATGTGAAAGCAAGCGCGCGTAATATACTTTGTTATGCGATATGTCAATTCAGACAGACTGCCAAGCTCTTGATTGATCGTGTCTCAAGAATTGCCAAATATAATATTTGACATTAATTGATGTTTACAAAAACAATTTACTACACTTGAGTGATTTTATAGCAGATCGTTATTATCCCTTGGGACCTTTTTTTTAATACAACGCCGGTGGCAAACAAGCGTACGGTCCACCCGATGGTAAGCGGCCACCGCAGCCTATAGACGCCCGCAACTCCAAAGGAGTCACGTGCACGTTGCCGACCCTTTATAAGATTTGAGGATGCACTGTGTTGACAGCAGAAGGAACACATTTAGGTCCCTCGCTCTCAACACAGTGCATCCTCGGGAGCTCTGGCAACCTTGCTCACCTCCAGGAACGTAACACTTGCGTTTACGGTGCGTCATTGCGTTTTGAGCAACGGTATGGCCAATCCTTTATTGAGAAAGGTATTATTTATATCGTAATTTAATACACTAGTGTATGTTAACGACGATTACGATTCTCAATTTTAAAGTATCAGAAGTGAATTTTGGATAAAAGGTATCATCATAGGACAATATATTTTTCAAAAATAGGGCCCCTAGAGTACTTAGCCGCTTCAAGGAGTAAGGAGAATCGTACATGTAAGTTTGAGGTGCAAAAATATTAAGTTAATATTTTTTAAAGTTAAATATTAAGTTAATATTTTTTAAAGTTAAATATTAAGTTAATATTTTTTAAAGTTAAATATTAAGTTAATATTTTTTAAAGTCAAATATTAAGTTAATATTTTTTAGTATCCCTGAATTGTTTAAAGAAGTAAATATATATATAAAGATTACTCCATGCTCCATCACTGCTAGTGTTTAGAAGTAAAGTGTCACTCAACAGCAGGTGAAATTACCCAAAAATAAATGAATCAAATTATGTAATGAATGTGCAACTATCATACTGCCAATATTTTACAGGTACGTAAACAAGCACTATATTGTAAACAATAACAGTAAAAATATAAGTAGATAATTTCAGCTTACCCTTATTACTTTCAAAGCCATTTTTTCCATTCTTTAAGTGTAATACATGAAACAGTAAAGAAAACAATTAAAAAAGAAGAGAACGACCTACAATAAGAACTGTTCCAAGTTTCAAGCGTCAAAGCAAGACGTTTCGCACTAAATTTTTATATTGAATATTAAAACACATACGGGTGTTTAAGGGTCGATTTTTCAATCGCCAGATAAAGTTACCGTCAGTTAAAAATATCGATGTCACTTTCTAATGTCATATCGAGATATATTCATATCGAGATTATTAGACGACCGCTTTAGCTTAATAGTTGGTTTCGAAGCTGGAGGACCCGGGTTCGAATCCCGGTCAGGGTACCTATTTCTGATTCTGATTCTATAAAAGCGTATTTTTTTAATGAACGCCCCTCTACTAATAAACATTGTTTCATGCGTGAGTTTCTATGTATTGCACCTACATGTGTAATTCTTAAGTATATACAGTACGATTACTTTGATTTTGACACTGAAACATGCGTCAGTCAGCTCTAATTCCATTGGATATTCTACTTTAACACTAATGTAATAGGGTTTCTTTTACAAACATAACATTTTTAGACAGTGTATATGTGTGATTGATTTAACGGACATTGTTACATACAAATATACACGGTAAATATCCCGCTATTAATCCTTATTCTAATGTTAATGATTATGTGAGCTTGAAATATTATAATAAATAAGTAGGTGTAAGTAACCAATACCGTTAATTACGGATACGGTAGAAGGTGTTCCTTGAGCATCGAAATTTTATTCTCCCTTTAGCGATGGCGTAACGGCAGGTACCTACCGGGGTCTAATGACTTTATTGAGCTGTATATTTTAAGGCGGCATGCTTTTAAGGAAATAAAATTGAATTTGTGCAATAAAAATTGAAAACAAACGCTTCGACATGATTTTTTACGATACGACTCCTTCCCTAACGGAATATTATCAATAGCGGTAAGTATGGTCAAACTGGTTAAAATCTTTTAGTTTAGATTTAGAAGGTGACGACAGTGAATGTCATGTCATTACCATTAGTGTGAGTTGCTTAAACCTTGTGATAAAAAATGGATTTCCCGTAATCTTTAACCAATTTTTATAACATCGTGCATCGTTATTAGTTATGCGAATTGAAATGAAACTCTCACGTATTGAAATTGTGAAAAAATGTGAAGTACGCAGTAAAGCAAAACTATTCAATAGCCTCATCTCATCGGTATGTTAATATTAGTAAAATTTCAAGTAAGTAAATTAAGAATTTTATTGATTTTTAACATAAACACTTTATTATTTTTTTAAATTGAAATTAGCACCATCTGTCGGAGTAACGTTAATTCACGATGACCAACTACTTAGCATGCCGGAGATCATAGGCGCAGCGCTTGTTGCGTCCCCAGAGACTGCACCGCCATCTGTGTACGAGGTAGTGCAATACTAGGCCGTATGGCCTTCAATGCACTGGAATGTGTGTTAGTATGCAAAGAAATCACGAGATGTAGTTTTTGATAATTTCTGCATGAGAAAATTTTGTTATGGATTATTGTACTTAATGCAAACAGAAAGAGGAATTTAAAGAATTCAATTTTATGTCACCATCAGCATTATCACGAGAAATAGTCACTTTGATTGTGGGAATTTGGCAGTCAACTATCAAAATAGCCTCTCGCATAGTTTTGCTAACTTGTAACCGCGTTCTGAAAAACCCTCAAGGAATATTTTTGGTGCCTATGTGTAAAAAATAATAATCACTAAAATAAGTTTAGCTTCAGGTTTCAAAATATACTGTTTGTAAAAAAGGAATTTTATCCATACCAAAGATTTCGTATAGTTCCCAAGTACCTATTTATATTTCTACACCAAGGCATTAAAAATTTCTTTACCACGTATGTATTGGGGATTTAAATGAATAAAAATGTTACGTTATCTATATATCTATACATATATGCAATAGCAATTCCGTAAGTGTCTTAAAATTCCATGACAACATAATAGTCCTATAAGGAAAGAAGTGCCGAATAGACCAAAATTGATGCTTTGTTTACATTGCACCAATAAAATAGTTACGACGTGTTGAATAATCGCTTCCAGTTTGAGTGACCATAAATTTGTATATCGCGTTATTAGACGAACAAGGGCGCATGTTACGACGGAGCGTCGTCACTTAAACCGCTGTAAGGCTGAGTTTGTTCCATTTTAGAAGAAATAGGGCGCATGTGTTGACGAGATGAGGTCAAGTTCGGCCATTTTATGGGGCTCTATTTTTGCCTTTACAAAATAAGGTCTTATGTTGCTATGGGGCGCCATCATTTAGGCCACTATAAGTAATGTTGCGATATTTTTAAGTCACGCAGTTTGGAGTCAATAAAAGTTTAACGAGCGGGGGGTGCCCTAATAAAAATGTTAAGGATTTTACGGGACTGTTCTTTGTTTCTCAACTTGTTTTGTTTGTGGGAAGTAAGTCAAGTGGAATTACGATGCTAGTGTATAAATAATAATATCACAAGCTCCTATGTTACAAAATTAAGAGAAATTAGTACCTAATAATAGAATTAAAGTTTATACGTAAGTGAAAGTGACACTCACTTACGTCACCCACCGTCCAATAACTGGCCACCACATACTGAAACTGAACTCTATTCACCAATAATAGAATTTATTTTCAGTAAAAGATTTTAGTAACTGGCCACCCTTGGCCACGTTATACTAAATAGAATTCTGTTTGTAGAGTTACAGAGTTCTTTTTTAGTATGAGGTGGCCAGTTACTGAACGGTGGCCAGTCACTGGCGATTTACCCTATATCATTAAGTACTCGTAATGATAAAGAGGTTACAATGTGCATAACTTATCTCTTTTGCAACTAAATGATCTGGTATGGGTATACCTCATCCTTTATTTTTGTATTTTCTAGTATGAAGTAATTACTGGATTATTTTGAAAAATAATCCAGTAAATACTTCGTTACTATATAAGCAATTACCTAATGAAGAACTGTGGTGTTGCTCTTCTGGAAAGCAAGAAAAAAAAGTCAGAAGCAGAAAATGTACATTGCTGTTTCTTCTGACTACTGGCAAAACCTCCATGATGCGTCTTATCCATTTCAAACAGGTGTTTGTTCAATTTGCAGTGGTCTATCAGGATCCTTATCACTGCGCAGGCTTTGTGTCTTTTGAGCTGTAATAGATCGCTGGACAGTTTGTTACAGAACCCTTTAATCAATGCCTTGGAGTGTTTTTGTCTTTTGGCGAACTTCCCCAGCTCGACTATACCGTTGACTTTTCTACGCTGTTCAACAGAGAATATGCTTTCTATTTTGTGGTGTCCCACAACGGTTCTGCGCCGACCAGGTCTGTCTGCGCCCTTTTTGGCAAGTCCATCTCCTTCCTCATTTCCGGCAATATCGGAGTGCTCGGGTGCCCATCTAAGTATAACTTTGTTGGAATTAGCCAGGCCTAATACGTGACATCACCCACTTATAGTTTTATACCGAATAATTACATACAAATATAACCATAACTAACAGACAAACGCGAAAAAGTAATCTATCTACGGGCCTCGCAATATCGGTTTCTCAACTATTAACAGAGGGCGCGCGTGCCCTTCGGTTTTACTACCATCTTTTACGACATCGTAAACTCGCCCATATAGGCCATAATCTTTTTCTGCGCTTCCCTCCGCCGCCGTTAGATGGCGCTTACAACAAAACTTGAAATCACTGTCACCACTAAATGTTGAAGTTTTATTGTGTGTTTCGCTAATGCGGTGTGAAATTAATAGGCAATAATGCTTTTATGGGTGCTTGTGTCGGTTTATAGGGGTGTAAAGGTAGTCAGGTGACTAGCGTATTTGTTTTAGTTGACCGCGAATGTCCCGGTATCTTAACGACTTATGATTTGATGACAATTTCGTGGACACGGCTTCTTAAGTGTTTTTCACACTTGTATTGCAGGATGCAATTAACGCAAAGGGATGTGAATGCAAAGGTCGATGACCGGGAAGGAAATATCGAGCGGCAGTGGGGTAATTTTGGCGGCACTGGCTGCGTTTTGATAGTGCCTGCCACTTGTCTCTTGTTTGATAGAGTACCTATTAAATAATTAATAACGATTCTCAATAAATTCGTAATTAAATTGGCCCCCCTTGATTGGCTCACCTTGTTACGTTTCCTATTAAAATATTCAATTCTCCCTCAGTGTAAGAAAATTCCGTGTAAAAAATATTCAATTCTCCATCAATGTAAGGAAATTACTAGTGCATACCCATATTTCATAAAATTATGAAATATGGGTGTGCACTAGTAATTTTGTTGCAATATATCTTCATAAAGTTATTGCCTGCTCAATTTAAGTATATCACTCATTCAACCTTTTTGTTCAAAAGAGCAAGCATTTACACATAGGTAAGAAAAACGAACAAAAGGCCATTCCAGCCAGTATAAATTTAAATATAACATAAGCGATTTTGTGTTTTACCTGTATTAAATAAATATTTAAGTTGTTTAAAAAAAACAAATATGTATTTATTTATTCATTGTAATGTTATGCATACACAATAAGAACACCCTGTAAGGGCACACAATAGTCATAATATTAAATCTAGATTTAAAAACTCGATTATTACATTTACAATTATTGTATATGTCAAATAAGTTAGGTGAATCAACTATTTATTTCACAATTAATTATATAATATATATTACTGTTATTTTATGTATAATGTTAATCTAAGACCAAGTGCCTACATTTTATTTCAATTTACTTAAATAAACCTAGTGATTCATTTAATGTTTCTGTTGAAACACAATAAAGTTCCAAAACGAATAGACAATCTGATAAGCGCAATCGTCGACTGCTGAAATGGAGACAATTTCCCCATACCATCTACTTTTACCCATAAATTTAGCTAAGCGCAAGCTCAAGTGCCGTTACAATATATTTTAACCAGAGCAATAATTTGCAACTTACAACTTACTTTTACAAACTTAATATTACCGTCAAGCACAGCGCTACTTCCAAACAAAATCACTAATCTACTTGAAACCACAGTAGTTTTACGTTTCTCTGCCCGCACATTTAACTTGGCAGCGTGATACCCGTCTAGACTGAAACTATTCCATAGTACCCTCAATTACCTTCATCGGAAGTCCTATTCTAACTTACGCGAGAACCGTTGGAGTGAAAGGAAGGGGAGTAGAAAGGGTGGGCCGGTGAAATCCCTCCGATTTTCCATACAATTGAATAAAAGACGTTACGGTGTGTTGACGTCATAGTAAGGATATTTATCGCGGCTTCGCTCGCATACGTCGAGGACAGTTGCTTTATAATGATACGAGGGGAATACTGCCTTATTAAAATTAAAAAACAAAAATGAGGGCTGGGAAAGATAAAGAGATTTTCTTACACAATTTAAATTTCAAATAGCATTACAGAGACGTCGACAGCATAAATTTAATTGCGTGACTTACGTTTTCTTTCTTAATGTTAATGTTTGGGGTTATCACTAGGTGTATTTATAAACGTTATTTAATGGCCCACCAACACTTACCACTTGAACTCTAAAACTACAAAATATTATTGGGCTTTGAACCTTATCGTTTGAACGGTAAAATAGTTTATGGAACGAATTACTTTGATACATATCTCCCTACTCAAATCATTTCAAGTATACCTAATATAGAGTCTGAAATACCCATCGTCGGCACAACGGCAGCATTCAACCCATTATCATAATACCAATATCGGTAACCATGCTGAGAGTAAGAGAAAAATGCTGTTGAAAATAATTCCGAGACTAGATTTTATCATCCAACCCAACGAAAAAACTTTTTCACACCCGCTATTCAGAAAAGAGTCATTGTTACCTTCGAATGAGGGATCAAAGATGTACTTTTCTTCCCTCATTTGAGGGCAACAATGACTTTTTTCCTCATAGAAGGTGTGAAAAGCAGTATGTGACACTCTGTAGTAAAATAATTTGTAGGATATTTCATGTTTTTAGCAGCGGGCCTCATAGGCGGTGTCGAAAGCAGTATGTACACGGTAGCAAAATTATTTTCGTCTTGGTCATAAACACTGAATCACTCGCTACGCTCAAGATTCCACTTTAGAATCCCTCACTAAGCTCAGGATTCTATTGTAGACTCTTTCGCTTCACTCAGGATTCAATATACCGCCCTCGCCGTAAATATATTATTTTGCTCCCTTGAGACACAAACTACTATTAACCCCTACCTATTCTTAAAGAGCTGAAATATGATGAGCTGAAGTATATATACAACTCCTGTCAGTACTCAATAACATACATGCAATTTTAGGTGAATTTACAAAAGCTAAAGCTGCCGCATTGAATTGTATACACTTGAATTAAGATATCTGTATTAAGGTGTATGTCCATAGTCATAGTCATTTAGTAATAATATTATAAATATTACATGTCATTGTTATAATTCAATTATACAGTATTAATTCAATTCTACAAATTACTGAAATCATTAAGTATAATTATAAGTAATAGGTATTGTTATTATTAATTATTGGGTATGTCATAAAATTCTTGAATGCTATAAAATGATTGGGTGAGGAGCTACGATTTTATTTTTTTTAACCGTGAGATGTTTAAAAAAAATTAAATCGTTATATGACATGTTACATACACAAAATACAAATTTATGATTTAAATATTTCGCTTATTTCGTTCGTTCGTGAATTTACTTTTGCTATTGGAGCAGCAAAAGTCGGCTAGAAGTTAGAGTAATGTAGATCACAGTTGCATTATTTCAAACCTTATTCAGCGTTGTTCAGTATTGTGTTTTTATAGAACATACCCATGTTAATTAATTTGAGAGCCACAAAAGTAAAATATTGGATCTTTGTTGTTCCTTAGGATCCCAGGAATACTCCTGGGATCCTAAGGAATGTGGATCGTAACTTTACAGATATCGAGTGAGAGAGTGAGTGATTGTGAGCGTTTAATTTTTAGTAATTACGTTGCTACGAAATTGTAGCACAGCTACGTAGCTCTGCTACGAAGCTACGATATCATATCAACAATCTTTGTAAAGGTATCAGCATGTTGTTCATAATCATGATATTATATGTAACATTTATAACATGAAAATAACTAATCCATTTAGTAATATTTTCAATTGACTGAATTAACAGTATACGTTATTAAATGAAGCGCAAAAGCTAATTTAGTCTACCTACTGTCACACGATAAAAACGGTACCTATCCTTATAAATATTAATTTGAAAACATATTTGCATTAAAAATGTACGCGCACGTATTCAGAGTAAATAGGCAGATACATTAAATACCCAGCTAAGCAAAGAACTAACCCGATGCGCCATTATTTTAATACCCTTATCAAAAAACAAGGCACATTACAAAATGGCGGCCATTTCCCGAGCTCCCGGGGAAAACTGCTCGTGCCAGCCTAGAAAATTATAACAAAAGGCATCTCTACAGCTATCTTTGTAATTATAGTAAATCACCTTGCTACAGGCAAGATAAGGTTGTGTACAGTCAGCCAGCGAACCAACGCCCTACGTGCGGCGACCACCAAAACAACTTGCTACATTTCGAATTCGGGGACAAATATTCCCTTGGCATGGGAAAGAATATAGTCTCAACTTGTAAGCTTTAACTACCACTTACGGCGTTTTAGTATGAGCTCGTATCTAAACAACACTCAGTAGATTAAGGACGTATGTTCTGTAATTGTCAATGTTTATACGGCATTGTGGTGCTGGTTTTCAACTCGTTCGACGAACGGACCCTCGCTTTGTACAATCGCACCGAGAAGTACTGTTCGTCCATTTTATTCTCACGGTGTAACAACGTATTTGAGCAAGGCTGGAAAAGGCGTAACCCATTGATAGGTACAATGTTATAGGTACTTTATAGTAGATACTGCTTATAATAAAATAGATACATAAAGTTATACTTACCGAAATGAATAAAATCGCTTCATAGGTATATTCATAGGCGTAGCTATACATCTTAGTGCATCAGTGTTTAAAAGATGGATTTTTCACTGGGTTTATTTCTATGATTTTTTCACAATATAATGATGTGAGTCGTGTGCGATAAAGTAACTTGTACCTAATAAGAAAATGCCTATGCAATTTATGAAATAATTATGAATAGGCATGATGAGAAAAAAAACATCCCATTCGAACCAGTTTTTAGAGAAGATTAAATGTTTGTATGAGACCGACTATAATTTACAGCAACATAAAAGACAAAAATGAGTGCAAAGTACAGCATAATTTACTGATTAACACGCAGACGTGACGTCACATGTATGTACAGTTGCCATACAATTTTTTTTTTACTGAAACATGAGAATTCTATTGGTAACTTTCAATTTACAATTGACCAATAAACAAAAAGCAACGTTTTTGGGAATCTTTATTCCATATCTTTTTATGATTTCGTTTAATTTGTCTAATTTACTATTTATTATCATAATTTAATGGTTTTCGATACATATAGCCACATTATGTTATAGAGTCATCATTCCCATTATACGTTGTATTAAAAAGGTACGTAAGAATAAACGTGTATGTTAGAGGTAATGCTTGGAAATGGCTATGTAATATGTAATTAGGTCTGAAAACAGTCATAAGTGACATTTGTATCAGGGTATATCATGCAGTACCTTATTCAGACTAACCATTACGCATTTCGCATTCAAGAGTATATTATATGTACCTGTAAATACTTAAGATAATTCATTTGCTTTACCCATGTTTTACCATTTTTGTGGACACTTCCACACTGACATTACATTTTTCGTTTTTAAACGCGGCTAACCAACGTCCTATTTCAAACAACTTTTCGAAAGATAAATACATTTTCCAATCACCTGTCCTTAGTTCACCTATACAGATATTGAACGGTGCACCAAACGCACACATTTTCACTCACTTTATATTCTGCACGCACACATAAACCTTAGTGGCCAAATTGCTTGGATCCCCTTCGCCCCCCGTTCCGGAAGCGAAATGGGACCTCTCGCGAGAGCTGGGGTGGTTTATCGAAGATCAGATTAATTTGGCCCCGCTACCGCTGATGGACTGTTTGCACAATTTGTTGTGACTTACTGCTTTACGTGCAGTAACTAAACTAGAACCAGAAACGTACTTGCACGACGAATGAGAAATATTTCTTGACCTAATTTAGTTCGGGCCAACTAATCCGAAACACTTAGGCCAGGCTTAGCGGTGACATGGACACAATTCGGCTTTTCGAGCACCTGCAACTGACGACTGACAAGGTTCTCGAGCAGTACCCCTCCGCGGAGCTGGTGATCTTAGGAGACTTTAATGCCCACCATGTTGAGTGGCTCAGTTCTCGATTCACCGACTACGCGGGTAGGTCTGCTCACGAATTTTCTCTAGCCTATGGACTCTCACAACTGGTACGTTCTCCTACGAGAATACCAGACATCGAGGGACATACCAGCTCTCTACTGGACCTTCCGCTGACCTCACGTCCGGACGGGTATTCCATCTCAGTGAATGCATCACTCGGCTCGTCCGATCTCTGCCTCGTCCGGACGCAGGCGCCATGTGTGCAGCCCGAACCACTTAGGCCAACTAGCCTGCGGCGCATATGGCAGCATAGGTCAGCAGACTGGGATGGACTGCGTGAATTTTACGCATCGTACCCGTGGAGGCAGCTTTGTTTCACATCAGAAGATCCAAACTCCTGTGCAGCCGCTGTCGCTGAGACGATTCCGGCGGGCATGGAATGTTTTATTCCCAACTCGCTGGTAGCTGTAGGAGCAAAAAAGCGGCCTTGGTGCCCTTGGTTTAATCGGCCTTGTAATGATGCCAGGGCATACAAGCAAGCTGCGTACGAGGCTTGGACCAAGGCCGAAAATAATAAGGATCCTAACATAACTGATGTGAAACGCAAGTTAAACGATGCCTCAAGGTCTAGTAAGAAAGTAATTGCCAGAGAAAAATTCAATTTCATCGGCGAAATTGGCGAGAAGCTTGCTGGGTATCCCTTCGGAAGTCGCGCCTTTTGGTCGCTCGACAAAGCTGCCGAGGGAAACTTCTGTCAGTCGTCTCTACCACCACTGCGAACTACAGCTGGAGACCTGGCCCACAGCGCAAAAGAGAAAGCCGACCTTTTAGGCACCCTCTTTGCCTCGAACTCCACTTTGGACGATAATGGCAGCGCCGTGCTTCCTACTATCCCTCGGCATGGGCATTCCATGCCGGAAATTAAGGTTTCGCAAAGGGATATCCGGAGGGAGCTATTGTCCCTAAACGTCCACAAGTCGAGCGGGCCGGCCGGCATACCAGCGGTGGTACTCAAACGTTGTGCTCTTGAGTTGTGTCCTGCGTTAACGCGACTATTCACGCTCTCATACCACAACAGGCAAGTTCCGTCTTTGTGGAAGACTGCCTTCGTGCATCCGGTGCCTAAAAAGGGCGATAGATCAGACCCATCGAATTAACGGCCTATCGCTATTACCTCCCTTCGCTCCAAGGTGATGGAGCGTGTCATTAACATGAAGCTCGTAACCAAAGGAACATGATTTGATCAGCGACCGTCAGTATGGTTTTCGCCACGGTCGCTCGACTGGTGACCTTCTAGTGTATCTTACACACTGGTGGGCTTCAGTCATTGAGAGTCAAGGTGAGGCTTTAGCGGTCAGCTTGGATATAGCGAAGGCGTTCGATCGGGACTGGCACCGAGGTCATCTGTCGAAGCTACCATGCTATGGACTGCCCGAGGGTTTGTGCAAATGGATCGCCAGCTTTCTGTTCGGCAGACGCATAAGAGCTGTAGTAGACGGCAGCTGCTCCGAAAGCATGAACATTAACGCTGGCATCCCACAAGGCTCCATGCTATCCCCGACACTGTTCTTGCTGCATATCAATGATATGCTGGCTATAGACAGCATCCATTGTTATGCGGATGACAGTACCGGGGATACCTTCTATACGGGCCGTGCCAACATTCCTCGTTCCTCTGTGGTTGAGAGACGTGAAAAACTTGTGTCCGATATCGAGACCACTCTGATCAAAGTCTCGGAGTGGGGCTAGGATAATGTGGTCCGGTTCAAGCCCACTAAGACACAAGTATGTGCGTTTACCGCTAAAAAAACCCCATTTACTGTGACCCCACGGTTCCAAGACACAGCCCTTACCATCTTCGAGAGTATTAGGATCCTTGGTGTCAACATCTCCAGCGACGTCCAATTCCGGAGCCATTTAGAAGGCAAAGCCAAGCTGGCATTCAAAAAGCTAGGTGTGCTCAATAGAGTGGAGCGGTACTTCACCCCGGGACAGAGACTTCTATTATATAACAAGTCCATCCCCACATGGAGTATTGCTGTCACTTCTGGGCGGGAGCACCTGGATACCAGCTTGGGCCTTTTGACTCGCTTCAGAGTCATGCTGTGCGTATTGTAGACGATCCCAAATTCACAAGCGATATTGAATCGTTAAGTTTAAGGAGAAACTTTGCTTCCTTGTGCGTGTTCTATCGCTTGTATAATGGGTTGTGCTCCGAAGAATTGTTCGACATGATGCCCACGGCCGCTTTCTACTATCGCACCGTTCGCCGTCGGCAGGGCATTCATCCTCACACCTTAGAACCGAAATGGTCGCGTACGGTACGGTTTCAGAGGAATTTCCTCCCACGGACGCTCCGGTTGTGGAATGAGCTCCCTGCCGAGGTTTTCTCGAGGGACTACAGTATGGGGTTCTTCAAGAAAGAAGTGTATACAATTTTAAAGGGTCGGCAACGAGCATGTGATACCCCAGGAGTTGCAAGCGTCCATAGACTACGGTGATCGCTTACCATCAGGCGGGCCGTATGCTTGTTTGCCACCGACGTGGTATGAAAAAAAGGCCGGATTTCATAAAGACCAAATGTCAGATGGAAGTTCAGTACATTCGGATCTTTATAACACCGAAACTTAAGTCTCTGAAATCTTTCTGAATAATTTCACGACTACAAGTGGCAGTTAAGTTAGTCAGTCCATGCATGCACACACTACACACTTATAACTAAAATCTCATTGGATAGAAAAACTTTGAATCAATTTTGTGTGACTAGGTACACTGATTGTTCAGAAACTGTTTTCTGAGATGCGTAATACTATTTTGATAAACTGAAAATAAAATAGGGTGCTGGTATATTCTTTTGGGAATATTTTCGTCTAGTAACTGCTATACACATGTATTAGTTATTTGAAATGTTGCCGTATGTGACTGTTCGAATGCATTTTATTTTTATAAAGGCAAAAATTATGCCTTTTTTACTAAAAATGGGATTGCTCTTGGCCAGCGTCTAGCGAGTCGGCGAAGATGAGGCCAACGGTGAAGCGAGCTCAACCTCGGAAATACAAACGCCGGTAGGGAATTGCAAACCTTAGTGCGCGTTATAAAAGATGATGAAAAGCGCTTGGTTCGTAAAAGTGGAACTGCGACTAGGCCTGGCGTATATTGTGGGCTATGTGCTCTCCATGATTTCCCCATGACTACGATTTTGATTGCTAGCAAGTTACTTCACTGTCGAGTAACATGCTGGCTTGCTTCCAGTGTACTCGTCCGTGTACTTGAGCCTCAGCTTACCCGTTGCCTGGAACGAGCAGCAGCTCGTTACACTCGTAACTCGTGGATAGTTAGCCGTACAACTAACGCGCTATATCGCCTGTGTATTTTCGTAACCCCCTATTTACTTCAATTGTTTTATGGCAAAAGCGACCATGCGTTTTATAGAATTAAGTTGTTATTTAAAAAAAACGCGCTTGACCACCGAGCTTTGACGTCATTGAAATAAATTAATTGACACTAGTTGTACAATACTAATACTGTAATTCTGCAACACTGTACTGTAGGATTGTATCTTTATTTGGTTTAGTTAATTAAAAATAACGGACAGTTTTATTGTCTCGATGTTGTTTCAATTTAGATGACATTTTTTGTAAACACAATAAAAAAAAATTAAATTGGCCATATGCTTTCTTTTATTAATGACACATGTTGTTTAACAAAAAAATATTATAATGTAGGTATTCATGATTTGGAAGTGGTGTCCAAACAATTCAGGATAACATCCCAACAACGCAGTTACAATCCTACAATTTCTAATGACCGTCATAGTATATTAGTATTTCGAATTGTCAATTTCACGTCAAAAATGACAGTCGATAAGCATTTAGCACCGCAGTTGGTGCCTTTATGATATATACAGAAATGATAAGCGAGAGTAGGATGGTTATTTATAATGAAACGTTTTATGAATATGTACAAAGGATTAAGTATTTTACAATGAATTATAATACAAGATTTTCGGTCGCGTAGGAAAAATCGAATGACATTGACGCGCCGATCATAGGGATGTGGGCAGCTCGTAGTGGTGCGCCACAGGACCCCCCTGGGAGAATCAAAGTCCTGCCTGAAAATGCAGAGGAAAAGTTACCTTTCGACCAGACCGAGTGGTCCTAGCCTGAACAACAGCTGGAGGCTTAGAGCAGCTTGTAGGTGAAGCTGTGTCGTTCTGCATGTAGGCAGGCTTGACGCGGTCAATGGAGACTGTCACTGGTCCTCGTAATAAATCAATAGTGACGGTCTTGTCTGTCCTGCTTAGTACACGATATGGGCCAGTGTATGGCGGTTCTAACGATCCACGCAGTGCATCCTTTCTTAGGAAAACATGTGTGCATGAACTGAGGTCTTTATGAACAAAGACTGATTTGTTTCCGTGCCTTGATGCGGGGACAGGTCTAAGTTGTGCCATCTGTCGCTTCAACTGTGTAACGAAGTCATCAGGCTGCAGCGTATGTGAGTTATGGGAATGGAAAAACTCACCGGGGATGCGTAGAGGCTCACCATACACTATTTCTGCAGCTGAGCATTGCAAATCTTCCTTCCACGCACTTCTAATGCCGAGGAGGACGATTGGTAACACATCTGTCCACTTCGTGCTGTTATGGGCCATGATGGCCGCCTTCAAACTACGATGTTGTCGCTCGACCATGGAGTTGGCTTGTGGGTGGTAAGCCGTCGTGTGTCGCAGCTGTGCACCACAAAGCTCTGCTAAGACCTTAAACATACGTGAGGTAAATTGACGTCCCTGGTCAGTTGTTACGGTTTGCGGACAACCGAAACGAGATATCCACGTATCGTAAAATGCACGGGCTACCGTATCAGCTGTGATGTCAGACAGTGGCTTGGCTTCTGGCCAGCGTGTATACCTGTCTATGGCAGTAAAAAGGTAACGGTATCCTGATGAAGGTGGCAATGGGCCGACCAGATCAATGTGGATGTGGCTAAACCTTTCATTTGGTAGCTTGAAATCGGCAAGGGGAGAAACTGTATGGCGTTGAACCTTAGCACGTTGACAAGATTCGCACGCACGCACCCAGGTACCGCAATCTTTGCGTACTGAAGGCCATACGAACCGCTGAGTTATTAGTTTAGTAGTAGACCTCGTACCTGGATGGCTCATGCCGTGGATTGAGTTGAATATTCTCCGCCGATGCTCCTTAACAATGAACGGACGGGGCCTTGCTTGAGAAGTGTCGCAATATAAGTAAACATTGGTACCTGGCACGGGTACTTTCTCCAGTCTCAGTGATGAAGATCGCTTGACGATAAGCTCCTGCAACTCGGGATCTTCCTGCTGAGCTTGCGCGATAGCTTCAAAATCTGGCGGTACGGCAATAGCTTCGATACGGGAGAGCGCGTCAGCGGTGATGTTGTTTTTCCCCGAGATGTGCCTGATGTCGCTTGTAAACTGCGAAATGAAATCAAGATAGTTAAATTGTCTCGGAGAACATTTCCTGTCCTTTTGCTGAAAAGCGAAAGTAATGGGTTTATGGTCAGTATAAACTACAAAGTGTCGACCTTCGACCATGTACCGGAAATGCTTGACACTCTCATAAATAGCGAGCAACTCCCGATCGTATGCGCTGTACTGCGTCTGTTGCCGTGTCATTTTCTTGGAGAAGAAAGCTAGTGGTTGCCATTGTCCGTGCACAAGCTGTTGCAACACCCCGCCTAAGGCCACGCTCGAAGCGTCGGTCACGAGGGCGAGTGGAGCGTCTATTATAGGATGTGCCAGTAATGTTGACTTTGCCAGAGCAGATTTACAATTTTGAAATGATGCTAATTGAAGTTCAGTCCAAATCAGTGGGGTAGAACTTTTGATTCTAGGTCCTGATAACATGTCGTGAAGAGGGGCTTGGTCTTCGGCCGCGTGAGGTACAAATCTCCTGTAGAAGTTCAGCATGCCGAGGAACCTGCGCAAGCCACCGACTGTCTTCGGCGGGGGAAATTCCTGCACAGATTTTACCTTGTCGTCGATAGGACGTGTGCCCTCTTCAGAGATGGTAAATCCAAGAAATGTGACCTCTTTCTGACCAAAAGCACACTTGGATTCATTGATGAGCATGCCGTACTCTTGGAACCTGTCAAACACTTGTCGTAGATGATCTAAGTGCTGTTCCGCATCTTTGGAGTAAATAAGTACGTCATCAATGTAGGAGTAGACAAAGTCCAGATCTCGGAGTACCTCATCCAGGAACCTCTGGAAGGTTTGGGCAGCATTCCGAAGACCGAACGGCATAAAAGGGAATTCGAACATTCCAAAGGGACACGTCACCGCAGTCTTGCAAATGTCATCCACATACACAGGTATTTGGTTGTAGGCTTTGACCAAATCTATTTTAGTAAAGATTTTGCTACCTGCAAGTCGATGAGCGTAATCTTCAATGTGGCGGACGGGATATCGATCAGGGATCGTGCGCGCGTTGAGAGCACGGTAATCTCCGCACGGCCGCCAACCATTTCCTTTCTTTGGCACCAGGTGAAGCGCCGATGCCCATGGAGAATCAGATCGTCGTGCTACGCCATCACGAACCATTTCTTCAAACTGATCCTTAGCAATCTTGAGTCTGTCTGGAGCTAAACGGCGTGGTCTACAAAATACTGGTGGGCCTGGAGTAGTCCGGATATAGTGAACAGTGGAATGTTTTACCTCTCGCGGCAGTCCAGATGGTTTCGTTAAGCTGGGATATTCTGCTAGCAAGCGGTGGAACTCACTGTTACCGGATATTGCCTTTATGCTGGTTTGGTTGCAGTGCTTGAGCTGTCCAGTGGTTGTCAAGGTTGTTAAACTGTCGACAAGTCTCCTGTTTCTGCAATCGATAACAAGGCCATAATGAGCAAGGAAATCGGAACCAATTATTGGTTTATCTACGTTTGCAACGACAAAGTTCCAGGTGAAATCCCTGCGCAATCCCAAGTCTAACTTTTGCTTGATAATGCCGTAGGTATATATGATAGAACCATTTGCAGCTGTAAGCGAGTAGCTGTCTGGCGACTTGCATTTGGGCATAAACTTGCGCGGCAGAACACAGAGATCAGATCCGGTATCAATAAGATATTGAATTTTAGTTACTCTGTCCGTGATGAATAGGCGGCTGGTAGAGGAGCGACAGTCATCAGCCGCCGCGACAGACTGTCGTTTCAGTTTTCCGCTTGAAAGTTGCATGGCGGAATGCATTTTCGTGCATTAGTATTAAAATGGCTGTGATACCAGCACATACCTGCTTTAACGGATTGATACCGACCATGTGACTTGGATCTGCTGCGACTGCGAGATCTGTTTCTGTTGAAACGCGAACGTCGATGAGCACTGCTGCCACGAACGCTGAGCTGAGCGATCTGCTGCGACATTTCGTTTTGGATGCGCGCAGTAATAGATTGTTCCATCTTCTTAAGCATGTCTTCGAACGAGCTCATGCTTGCGACCTGGTTGAAGGATGTACACGGTGTTACGTCGATGATTTGGTCTGCGAGAACAGCGATGTCGTCCAACGAAGCCGTGGTCTGCGAAGCTATGATGGCTTGCACTTGTGTAGGTAGACGACTCGACCACAAACTCCGAAGAAAATCGTCAGTGACACTATCGCCGGCTAATCCTCGAAGATGACGAAGAAATTGGCTTGGTTTCCTGTCTCCAAGCTCTTCAAATTGCAGCAACTGACGTCTTTTGTTTTCTTGTGACGTTGACAGTCTTTTTATAAGTTCTTTTTTTAGTTTTTCGTATTTTCCTTCTTTTGGGGGCTTCGTAATAATATCCCGTACTTCGCGGGCTGTTTTAGGATCTAACTCACGAATCACTTGGAAATATTTAGTAGAATCCGTTGTAATACCGGAAATTTCAAATTGCGCCTCGACTTGAGCGAACCATATTTCCGCGTCTTCTGCCCAGAATGGTGGTAATCGCACTGCCACGCGGTCTACCGCTGGAGTCGCTCCTTCCAAAACAATTTCTTCGGCAACGGAATCATGAAAATTTTCGTTCATTTTGAATTTGAACGTCGCCGGTCACCAATTTAGCACCGCAGTTGGTGCCTTTATGATATATACAGAAATGATAAGCGAGAGTAGGATGGTTATTTATAATGAAACGTTTTATGAATATGTACAAAGGATTAAGTATTTTACAATGAATTATAATACAAGATTTTCGGTCGCGTAGGAAAAATCGAATGACATTGACGCGCCGATCATAGGGATGTGGGCAGCTCGTAGTGGTGCGCCACAAGCATTTCCTCACGATCATTCGAAATTACGCAATTAACCTGAACAATTATGTTCAATTTACTAGTAGGTGCATTTCCTGGTAGGCCGCCGCCAGAAAATTGCAAAGGCAACACTTCTGCACATAGGTACCACAAACAGCCAGTGCATTCACTGTCAACAATAAAAATAACACTGATAATGCCATGAAACAGTGAATTTCGAGAATGCTTGTTCGCGCCAAGGCTTTTATAGTGCATTTCTCAAAAAATACAATGAAGTTTGAAAATTATAAGAAAACTCGAAATGAAATTCTAAGAATTCAGTAATAAAAACACGCGCTACAGCAGCCGGCGGCCCGCCCCCGCTCCCCTGAAACAAAAGACGATCACTTTGCCGACCTAGGCCTGCAATGTTGTATGAAATTCCATTATGGGCCGCTCGTTGCGCCGCACCCAAAACGTGATACTTCGCAGCCTGTTATAACGAATATAACGTCAATATTTCATTACATATTTGAGAAAAATATGTAATACCTGCATCTACTATCCCGACATTTTGCTTTTATTTAATAAAAAAAAAGGTCAAGTGCGAGTCCGAGATTCCGTAGGTACACAGATGTGTACCGGTTGCGACCCTATTAATTTAGGAAAATGTCAACATTATGTTGTAGCAATTGAACGCCATGGGTACAGCACCGTTTATCGGCGAATTTTGTTACAAATTTCAGCGACTAGCTTAACGAATAACTTAGTGTGTGTGGTGGTTTTTCAAGGATAATTCTTTATCAAGTGAATCGATTTCATTTTTTTATTTATTTGAAAAAAGGTACTTTCAGCATAATTGTGTAAGAATTTATTTAAAAAATATACATGTAAAGGTGATGAAATTACAAACTTAGCATAGAAATGTTTTTTGATGATAAAAAAAAGAAAAAGTAGATAGTGCTATAGTTATATTTTACCTGTAATGATATTAATGTCATATAATAATTTCATATTTTTTCCTTGGTAAACTTCGGAGACAAGCCATTTCATATGACACCCCACTTGACATATTCACTAGACTTTGGAATTTTGAACCCCCTGTTATCTGTCATTTTTCACAGAAAATTAAATAAATATTGAAAAATAACATATTCTATGCATCTAGGTTACCCTTATACCCCATAAGTAGTTATTGAGATATTTAGCGATGTGACAGACAGACAGACAAAGTGAAACCATAAGGGTTCCTTTTTTACCATTTTGGTACAGAACTCTAAAAACAGGACTTAAGTGTCTATCTAATATTAGTATTTTGTAAACGCAGCAAAATACGTTACAATTAGACCACATTTATCCAGCATTATTCTAAGCAGCAGCAAAAGAGCGGTGAAGTATTCTTATTAAGGAACAGCTCGCCCTTGACTTAAAAAAATGACCAATTTACATACTTTTCAAGGCAAAACTTTACCGAGAAAAAGGTTCTTGAGGAACGAAAAGCGTAGAGTATCGCATCCGAGTTCACGATGTAATAGATATGTTGACTATACAAGGTTGATATCTAAGTATCCATCCATAGAACTGGACGCGATGAAGGTCAGACCACATGCGGCCCTTCAATAGGTATAATTATGTCGGAGGGGTGCTGACTTCCAAACGAGTGTGGGCGCACGTTCACTGCTAAAATCGGCTACTTTAGACACCAGAGAGCACATCAGACGCTATCAACAGCAGTTACTGTAGCCGAACACGGCAAGCGGCTTAAGATGGTGATCAAACCGCAAACAAGTTCACATCAATTCACGTGAAAACAGAGCGTGAAGTGCAGAATAGACATTTTAATATCAATAAACGTTATGAGGCAAACTTCTCAGTGCTTGACAGAGACCCAACAGTGCAACACTTTCAATCTTAACTTATAAAAATAGAGGTCAACTATTGGAAATTAAGGTGTGGGACCTTATCAATGTGCATTTATATCGAATACATCGCAGATGGGTCGTGGGTCTAGGATACTTTACGATGACATAGCTGTAATATTGGACAGCGCACTAACTGGATGATAAAAAAATCGATGTGGCAGCCGCGTTATGAAACGTTATGTAACAAACAATCTGTAATCATTAACGCTGTTCATTATAATCTGAGTGTACATATACGGAAAGTTCGACACATTTCTTTTAATAAAATTGACGTTGAACAGTCTGTAACCGTAAGTTGGGGAACTCACCTTTAATCTTTCAAAGTATAGTACAAACATATTATTGTGCAGGTTAATTTAGGTAGGTTGTACCTAATACAATATGTTTTCAGCCAAAAATAAGGAATAATCTCTCTCAAATGCAGTATATAATCATTTTACCTCAATATAATTTTCCCCAAAGCACGAGAGGCAGAAACATTACAGTTCCACAATATAATAACGATTCGTTTCCAAAACCTATTCGTCGTCATTGAGCGTAAAGAAAACGGTAGCTTCACTCGAATATACCTAATAACGTTATAGTTATTGTTATATCTGCTCACGACCTAACTTGTAAAAGTTTCATCCACCCACACCAAGCTCCCTTAAACTTGACATCCATCGATGGTTTTGAAAGAGGAGCGAAGGCTTGGTTGCTCTTGCATCGTTCTTTGTATTGGCTGTTTAGCGATCTGTTACAGGTTTCGGGAGAAGGGAATTGGTGTTATATTGCCGGAATGAGAGGTAGGTTTGCTCCGACCTGGCTTCTATCTGCAAAATCAATGTGACTATTAGCACTCGCGACTGCGCACAGAGCGCCGGGCGATTCTCAGCGTTTAGCCGGTCATCTCAATCGCTTTCACATCACTAAAATTTCTAGGGTCTTGTTTGAACAAAATAAAATTTTGACGGCGAGTTTTCCCTAGTTAGAACTACACCATCAGTTATTGTTTTACTAAATAGGGAAAGCTTCAGTCAGAGTTTATTATAGGTACAGTCAGCATCAAAAGTAACTACGTGATGAAGACGTCAAAAGTCTCTATTGTAAGGGAATAAGAGCTTTTGACCTTTTTTCTGGGCCACTTATAGGTGCTAATCGCAAGGGCTAAATGGACCGGTTTCTTCAATCATACAGGAAACAGGATATAAACTACTAAATATAAACTATAGTTACCCTATCAAATGATATCTCTTAGGTATGATATCATTTCATTTTCGATTAGAACTGTAATGTGTAATTATTACAAAGCAGTCCCCTTATAAAATAATATTTCAAATAGACGTAAAAAATTAAGTGGCTTGACTTAGGTAGTTTTTTTTTAAACTAGCTAGGTAACTAGTTATATTATAGTTATAGTCTGCCGTAGATTTTTTTTGTCAAATCCATTTATTATCTAAGCAGTATCAATAGTGCCTTGCAACTAGGTAATGTATTTAGGTAGTTTTTATTTATTTTAACAACATTAAAAAAAATTGTAAGTCAATTTGTAAGTAAGTGATGGTGGTTGGTGATGATATGAGAGAGAAGTAAAGTAGTTGGTAATAGAATTATCTTTATTACCTAATAAATAAACCTAGCAATATATACACTTTAGGTTGCGCTGACACAAGCAATATCGTAGTAATAATTTACTGCTAAACACTAAAACCTGGTTTTATAAAGAGCCGTTACACCTAATGTCAGCTCGAATTTTGGTAACTCAGTACATTATTTTAGCACAAGTTGCCTACCGGTCTAATGGACATGTATGCGGGATTGGTACTCTCGGATGGCTCTGTGAGGTGCTGTCTGCTAGATGATGAATAAGGAACATTCGAATGGCGTTTCAATTGTTTTGGAATGGCGAATGAGTTGACATATGATTCAGTATGTAACACGATCAGGGGCCCATTTTTTTAAAGCTACAAGTTACAAATTACATATTAAAAGCCATTGAAAACAAACTTTTGCTTGTACATAAATTTACACTAACGTGAGACATATTTACACTTGATAAGACAACAACGGTTGGAACTTACTTGGAAAGTCACTATTTGCGACATGTTTCGGAACACTGCAGTGTTGCGCGGTCGGTTGCCTTGATAACACTCAACCTGATGAAGGACTCCAATTGTAGTCCGAAACATGTCACAAATAGTGACTTTCCAAGTGAGTTCCAACCGTTGTTCTTTTGCTTGTAATTTGTAGTTGTAGCTCCCTGGACGAGCAAAGATTTATAAAGTTTTAAATAAAAGATGATTTCTGAAGAAGATTATTTATCATTTCTACGTAGACCCAGCCCAGGGTCTAAATATATAAAAACAAGCCTAAATTAGACAATTACCGTGATACCTACATCTCGAATGTAGCTACAATACATACCATAATTGTTTATGGTTGGCGCCCTATTGTGGGAAATATTTACCAGTTCCTTTGTGACACATCACAACACCCATATAACGTAAATCCGCATTGCACATCGAAACAGTGAATAAAATCAAGTAATGATATTAGAGCTTCATGAGTAGTTAGGTAGTTGTAATAAGCGTTTTAGAGGAGCAATCAAATGAATGTATATTTTTTCCTATCACTGATGCATAGTAATTTATGGTAATAATTCACCATGAAGACAGTTACGTACTAAATCTTTTATTTTTTAAATCTAGTGTAGTGATTAAATCATTCGTTCCGATTCAGATGATATTTTTGTTAGTTGATGGGAATCGATCAAATGAATGAATTTATAAGCATAATAAATTACGTGTTAAAAAAAAGAAAGTATTCCAATAAATTGCAAACGAATGAAGTGTGAAATTACCTTTATCGCGGAATTTGGAAATACAGTATCGATATCTAAACGATACGAAATTGACGTGGGTAGAATAAAAATCTTATGACAAAAGTTCTTACTCTAGATTCGTATCCAGTTGTGAAATATATGAGAATATTAAAAAAACAAATTGGTATAAAATCGATTTGAATAATCATTCACCATTACCCTCATCACTAATACAAACGCCAATTTATAATTGTCAAAAAGGAACTGGTAAATGTTTCCCACAATAAGCGGTCAGAATCGCCCTCCCGCGTTACCGGTCAGGAGCGAGGCACTTGCCGGCCACTTCCTATGCAGATGCCAACATTTACATTTGCTGACTTATTGATTAGTAAAGTTTTATTGTCAGCACCGAAGGACGTAATTTTACATTTTACGCGTTTATAGGTAGGTAGGCTGTAATTTTCATATATTTTCTTCTTTTAAACATGTTTTCTAGAATAAAACAATTTTTTGCTCGGTCTCTTCGTTTTTAGGGTTCCGTACCAAAATGGTAAAAAAGGAACCCTTATGGTTTCACTTTGTCTGTCTGTCGTCTGTCTCTCACATCGCTAAATATCTCAAGAGTCAAACTGTGTAAATCGTTTTGTGGGACAAACACTAATTGTAAAATTGTACTTCTTTATAATAATAATAAATAAATAATAAAAGAACTACTTATGCTATCGATTTGAAATTTGGAATAGTTATAAAGATGGCTTACCTACATATATAGAACATGACTTTTTTAAATATTTTTTTTATTTTCTGTGAAAAATGCCAGAGAATAGGTGGTTTAAAATTTGAAAGTCTAGTTAATATGTCGAGTGGGGTGTCATATGAAAGGGCTTCGGTTGTACATTCTGAAACATTTTTTTTTACGTTGAGTTATTCTTGTTTTATGAGGGAAAATGTAAAAAAAATACCATCCCCCCTTATCTCCGAAGTTTACCAAGGAAAAACTATAAAATTATTACATAGTATTGATATCAATGTATATTTTACAGGAAAAATATAACTATAGCTCTATCTACTTTTTCTTTTATTTATCGTCAAATAACATTTCTATACTAAGTTTGTAATTTAATCACCTTTGCATGTATTTTTGTTTTATAAATTCCTACGATATTATGCTGAAAGTACCTTATTTCAATAAAGAAAAAATATTGAAAACGGTTTACGTGATAAAGAATAATCCTTGAAAATCTACACCTATAGATGGCGCTGTACCCATGACGTCCAATTTCCACACCATGTTGTTGAGATTTTCCCGATTAGGGTTGGAACCGGTAGGTACACATCTGTATACGGAGCCCTCGGTGCGCGAGTCCGACTAGCACTTGACCGTTTTTTTTTTAGATTACCACGTTAGAAAATAGGTACGTATATATGTTGTCTGCCTGATGATAAGCTGTCACCATGTCGGGACGAGTTGCACGTTGCCGGCGCGTTTACTAATTTGCAGAAAACGCTTTTTCCGATCTCAATATCAGAATACGAGTATACCGACCTTTTTTTAAACATTTAAAGTAAGAGGGTAGGTATGTTAGGTAAAAGTTTGTATTTTGCCGTTAATGGTGTTACATAGAGAACACGTTTATCTCATTATTTATATATTTTTAAACTAAAGCCAGCGGCGAAGAATAATGGGATGTTAAAAATTCAAAGCCCATGCAGTTGTAAAGAGAAACTTTGTCGACGGTCGAGATGTTCATATTTTTAAATAACGGCGTCATTGTTCCAGGAACTTAGGTACAGTCTAGTGAAAAAATATATGTATCCACACAAATTACTCAAAAATATATGTCCCAAGGTGTATGTCGGTGAATTAACATGTTTAATAATTATTTAGATATTTTTTTTTGCACTTGACACGCAGGTTTACATGGACCTGTATAGTTAGTTATCTTACATTACTATGTAACAACTTGATACTGAAAATTCGTCACAAAAAATGCTTCTTCTAAATTGACTCTTGCTTAGAAGCAAGTTTAGTTAAATGAAGGCAAAACAAACCAAAAATCTGTTTTCGCGATCAAGTCCTTTTTTTTATGTATTACATCTTATTTCTATCCTTGTTATGTATATTACTCCCCTTGTTAAACTCTAATGTTTTTTTTCTTTCTTTCTTTCCATATTGACATGAACCTAGCCAACGGTTTCAGAACTAATACTGTACCTGATCTCGTTTACATTACTAATTTCATGAACAAAATGTCGATTCGACTCACATTAGCAGGACAATAAAATTGATGACTCTAAGACAAACGGTATCAAGTTTCCAATCGTTTTCCATAAATTTAGACTTTATTATTATCTAGTTATGGTTGAAAATTCAATGAAGTTATCAATGCTACAGTATTTCAACTGTGGCTGTGCTTGTTTGGGCGTGATGGGCCATAAACGCGCTTCAATCGATAGATGCAGCGCGCAGTGTAACTAGCTAGAGTTTAACTTGCAAATAGGTTTAGTGGGGGCTGAACTAAACGTCCCGCATGCCAGTAAAACCTAATTTCAATCGTATATACCCTAATTGTATTGTATGTATATCCATAGCACACGCAAATACATAGTTATATGCAGTGGCTATGGTGTTTTGCATGGTTCAGGATTTAAATTTATGAAACAAAATGAAAAATAACTGAATACGAAAATAAAAATAATAAGTTACTATTGCATACCGCCGCGATAACACTCATCCTAACGGACTCAGGAAGAGTGTGAAACATGTCGCCCAGGGTGAATTAAAACGTGAGATTAACATGTCTCACACAAGTTTAAACGTGATAGTACAGTGACGGCAAAATAATTATTAATTTAATTAAGACTCATTAATTTAATTTTACACCACTTTATTAGCTTAGCTAAATAACGCCGATTATGAATAAGTAAATAAAAAGTTATAGTATAAGTATGTTTTGTGTTAGTTACAATTACCTAATTCATGTAATAAATTGAGCCAGAAGGGAATCCTAAAAATCACACAAAAATAATATATAGCAACGTGACTGAGTTAACCCCGTTCTAATTTCAATAAAACTCTGTGTAGAGAAACAATTTCCGGAAAAGAATAAAAGAAAACCCACATAAAATAGCGGAATAGAGTTTTCTGTCGAATCGAATAGTTTTCAAGAGATTTCTCTGAAAACTGTTCACCATGCGTCGCTCTGACTAGCTCCATTTACCTGGCTGAGGGTCTATTTAACTTAAGGTATTAAATTAAAATCAGTTTGTTTTGCTCTAACAGGTTCGGCTTGGCACGCGTCAAAGCGAATTCCAATTAATACGCACAATCAATATAGCCCTTGATGGTATTAGTGCCAAACTTCGGAACCAAATGTACCTGTGCCCGTGTATTTTTTCATTTATGTACCCATGAATAAAAATACATGACCAAATGTTCCTATTATTGCCTTGTTTTAATTAGCATAAATGTATATACTCATGGGCCTTCATATTAAACAGACATTAGGTATATTTGGAGCAATAGCATGTGTATTTTTCGTCTGAATTGAATGAAAATAGGTAGATTGGAAGAGCTCCTGGTTCTGTACAAAATACATATAAATTCATAATATGTACCCTAAAATTATTTTTTTGTCATAGACTTTATACACTGAATTACGAGAACCCTATAAAATTTGTCACCCACTGGAAAAAATTGTAGCAGAGTGTAGGAAATCGCGCAAATATTGACCAGAATAAGCAACTTAGGGTGGGTTGCACCAAACCGTCTGTAATCGTAATCGGTTCGTTAAAAAATGATTGTATGGAAAGTTTGACAAGTCTCTATGGGATGAAAGCTGCCGGCGCCATATTTGACGATGACCGGCCTGTGATCGTATGTTGGTGCAACCGACCCTTAATCTCACCAACTTTTACCATAGGTAATCTAAAAAAAAGAAGTTTATAAAAAATATTGCCCACCTACTACATTCGTTTACGACACTTCATTATTACTCCAAATTACCACATATTACTTATAATTGAAACAAAAATGTCATCGACACGTTTGTCTGTCTCTAAAAGTTCGGGTGAATTCGGGTGCAGGAGCGTTAGACCATGAAATTGGCCGTCTACTTGTCTAGTCTATACCGACGCATCGGCGCCTAATGGCGCCATTACAATGGGATCGCACGTTCCAAGTATCCCAACTCAATTATCCTTAATGACTTTAGTAAATTATATCTGCAAAAGTAAAACACTTTTAATTATTTGT
This sequence comes from Epiblema foenella, assembly GCA_963556455.1. Classification (NCBI taxonomy): domain Eukaryota; kingdom Metazoa; phylum Arthropoda; class Insecta; order Lepidoptera; family Tortricidae; genus Epiblema; species Epiblema foenella. Next base: position 24,661,466 of record OY747098.1, on the reverse strand, counting down.
TATTTTCAGTTTAGTTTCTTGCGGTAACGAAATATCATCATCATTCTCACTAATTCATAGCTCAATAATGAGTACAGCGCTCGTTCTGGTACTAATATGCTACTACACAAACACTAAATCTACACAATCTACAATATGACTTCCAACCCAAAGCTAGACCTTGTCGGGATTAAACAGATTTCCTCGCGATGTTTTCCTTTACCGAAAATCCACTTAAATATAAATAAGTATAAATATTTGTGGACAATCTTACACAAAACGACCTAGTTCCAAACTAAGCAAAGCTTATACTATGGGTACTAAGCGACGATATACTTAAATAGATAAATATTTAGATACTTATTGTGCTCTTACTTGCAACAAGCAACTGTGTATTAAATTCCTTCTGCGCTTCAGTTTTTAGCATTTATTACAGGAAATGTTATATGTATATATTTATTTCTCATTTAAGTGAATTCGTAATTCTTTATAAGAAGAATAAAGTTCTTAAACCAGAAATGAGAATACATACCAAATATCCAAGACTCAGGAATAAATGCCCTAACCGGGATTCGAACCCGGCATATCCAGCTTCGTATAGGCAGGGGCACTACCAACTAGGCTAAAGTGGTCGTCGCATAATTCGTACATAACTTTTTTTGGTATACCAAGAGTCTTGAGCCTTACCGTTCGGCTACGGTGACTTGAAGAAGCAATATCATTAATTTAAAATGTTACCATAGTAACTTAGACATGCAATAAACATTTCGATGGTCTTAACTGCTTGTAGTACGTGCTAAGTGCCACGTACAGTCTCCTACGAATCAGTAGTTCTCACTGCATAGTAGTACTATTTACTATGTTGGTATATATGAGATGTAGTAATGAAAACTTGTAAATTAATTATTCTTCATGAACCTTACTTGTTCCTCGCACGATAGATACGAATTTCGATTTATTTAACTGCTTCCCACTAATTTTACGAATAAACAAATCAATTTCTAACTATTCTCCCTGCATCAAAGGTCAAAGATATTGAAACACTCATAACAGTTAAACGAAAAACAACTGAATTTGTTTTGGTCGTGGCCAGCAGTTTTAGCTACCTTTAACTGCTATTAGAATTTGCTATGATCGTTCTATGAGATACCTCGGCAATAAAGGTAATGTCAAAAGATAGGGGTACTCGAAAAAACCACCAAAAAAAACTATAAGCCAAAAGTATTAGATGAAAGGTTGGGGCAAAAAATTGTTTATCGATTTGAGAGCAGAATTGCTTGAGGCTATGAGCCGTTTCGCGTAGTTTGTGCTTCGGGAGCAACATGGATTGCCAGGCGATTTCAGGTCTAAAGTGAAATGGCCCGACCTATTGTGAATTCCGTAGGTCTGAAATTTATTGGACAGGGTAGTGTCTGTGGAGAATGGAAAATGGCGGAATGGTAGAATACAATACATTATGGATATAACTCATGGTTTGTTTTTGGCGGGGATCTGACAAACGTTATTGGTATTTAGGGACATTTAACTATTAGGGGGCAATGGCTTTTTCTTTTTTTATTGTGATATATGAGACAGTGACTGTTATAAGAACGACTTGCCGACAGTGTGGTCGTTAGCTACGGTGGGAATTAATTGATGTTTTAGGTGGCGCTATTTTATATATTATAGGTAAAGAGGTTTTTAATTTTGCACAGCGGGATATGGAATCACGAGGCGGAAACCTTTTCTGGACACACACTGATGTAATTTACCGACTAGGTGAGTAGGTGCACATAAAGTACTACCTACATGTGAAAGGTTAAACAAAGAAGGGGCGTGTAAATAGGTGCCTTTATTATTGGCACAAACTTCTTTTTCAAATCTGCCTCTATAGTGATAGGCACCTAATATGAACCATATGTTAACTGTAACTTAATCTAAAAATCCAACTAAACCCACCAAGGTTTCCGATAATGGCTAAGAATATTACACACATTTTGTAAATTACTCATACTGATTTAATAAATGAATAAAAAATCTACCAAGCCAGAGGTAAAATCTCACATAGATCCCTACTGGGTCTATTTTTCGGTACTTATCTTCATCGACACGCACGTTGATTTCACTTCCACCAGTCTTAACGATTTGAAACTTTGCAATGTTTAATGTTAATGACAATACACTAATCTCTTGCAATCAATTTAATCAGAGAATGGAGCCAGAAGATATAGAGCTCTAAGTAAGGCTTATTAAAAATTCAATTTATATAAAACATATTCTAGTCGGTATACTCGTATATTTTTTAATAAGTGTAGAACCCATGAACTTGATTTAGGATCTAAATAGACGATTGCAAGAATTAGTTGAGTAATTCACGGGGTAGTTTAAACTATTATAAAAGAAAACCATAAATAATACTTAATACATTTAATTTGTGGTTTTTTTCACTTTTACCTACTTGAACGAACTTACAATGAATGACAAGTTTGGCTGGTGAAACGCCTACCAAATCCTTTAGCCTTATAGTTCTATCAGATATTTTGCCACCTTTGTTTTAACCCTTATCAAGGCACAGGCTATTTAGCAACAACATACTTGGCCCTTCACCTTTTTTAATTAATAAAAACACCTCTTATAGCTAATATACACATAGTAGCACTTTCGTTCTACATTCTTATTTTTTCAGTCGCTATAGATATTTGGCGCTGGTTAATTAATCTACGTTTGTGGTATATACGAATAGGTACATATAAGGACTACGGCTGCCAAGGGTTGCGAGCTATCGTCACTGTTTTCCATTGAGATTATCTGAAACTCGAATGCACTAACAGGCAGAGTGCATAATATATTGACCACTTTTTTTAAAAATATTCATTTCTTTTTTTTCCCTAAGTAGATGTTGTAATCATAAATAACTTTCACGTAGCATATCTGTATAGCTGTGGTCTTAAGCGTTAAGGCTTAGCTTTCACTACTAAGTAGTTAATTTCATTTTGGACAATAATCCAATACTACTCATAAATCGCAAAACTACTTGGAGTGTTTTCAGTATGCTAATTGCTGGCATACTTGCATAGTAGGTACCAAATTTTCAAGTGTCAATAATCCAGTGCTTAGGAAACAATATGTGGACAGTAAGTCGTTTAGACAACTAGGAGTATCGGATTACCTACCTACGTAATGGACAAAATTTACTTAAGTCGTTATAAAATCCAAGCGTATTTTTACTTACATAAGTATTCTTTATAACTTGTATATTGTAAACTAGCTTTACTTCGTCTGCGTAGAACTCGTTCATCGCGATAGATTTTTTTTTATATCAGGCGCTCACCCAGTCATCGCTCTTCTATACAATTTTCCATCCCTTTAAGGGATGATTTCTGGGATAAAAAGTGTCTTATATCCTTCCCCAGGACTCAAACTATCTTTATACTAATTCATCTAAATCGGTTAAGAGTGAAGAGGTAACAGACAAACACTTGCATTTATAATTCATAATATTATAATATATGGTATACATATAATACTCGTAAAGTAAGTAGGTATTGGATTCTTACATATTAAGTTTACTTAATCTTAAAAGTGCTCAAGGAAATCTTATTGTAGTGTAATTATGTCGAGTTTCAAAGGGATGACAGCTGCCGGCGCAATATTTAACGTTGATCGGTCTCTGTAATCGTAAGTTGGGGCAACCCGCCCTTAGAGCTAGATGGCTATTCCATCTGACTACTTTGTCAGGTGCTCTGTGAGCAGTATACCTCGCGTGTTGTTTTTCATTTTTTTTGTTTGAAAAAAAAAATGTTTTTGAAAATATCCAAAAAATTACAACTTCTATATGATTACCGAACCTGCTCACAAAAGTTCACGAGAATCGGTTGAGAAATGCGACATATAGAGGAGAATAAACCGAAATCCACCCGCAGAAATATACTAAATTATTGAAAAAACATTTTTTTTTAATTTCAAAGAAAATCAAAAAAAAAAAAAAAAACAAAAAAACAAAAAAAAAACTATAAGTATAATTACCGAATATGCACAAAAAATTACGAGAATTGGTTGATAGTTAGGGAGGCGAGGTAGCTAAATGGCGTAATTCAACGGCGCCGTCGAGACCTATCAAAATCGAAAGATAATATAATTTCGAAAAGAAAAGCTCGTATGGTAAAAACCATTTTAGCGGTGGGTTTGGCGTGTACGGTGTTTCAAAAACGTTAAAAAAAACAGTTACTTGGGCATTCTCGAGCGCGTCAGATATTCATACTACGTATGCCCCAAGTGCCTCTGATAACAACGGTATACTAATCTGCCGGTTTGCGTGGTGGGGGTAGGAATATAAAGTAGTCAAAAATGCAAAAAAAAAAAATTTACTCGAGCGCGTCAGATTTTCAGAAGGGGTGTTAAGTAGGCCCCAAGGAAGCTCCCTTTAAAAAAACTGACGATTTCGGCGTGACGATAAGTTACGATGAATTTTTGAAAATGCAAAAAAATAAAGTTTTTTTGAAATACTCGAGCGCGTCAGATTTTCATAGGGGAGGTTTATCTCGGTATCCTGAAAGCATATTTTCTTAATCTGACAAAAATGTTGGTGGGTTCTCTTAATCTGACCGAAAAAGGTTTCTTGGTTCTTTTTTTTCCTTTCTTTCTCCTTGATAAAACGGGGAATTTAAGAATGACAATAAAGCGATAGATACAACCAACGTAAATGTGGGGCCAGAAACTGCTTGAGTGGCGTCCACGCACCGGAAGACGAGCTGTCGGTAGGCCTCCGACAAGGTGGAGTGATGACCTGGTGAAGGTCGCGGGAATCCGGTGGAAACGGACGGCACAGGACCGGTCTAAATGGCGAGCCTTGGGGGAGGCCTATGTTCAGCAGTGGACGTCTTTCGGCTGAAATGATGATGATGATGATGATGAAATGTAGATGAAATGTAGTGCGAATTGTATTATCTAAATATATAAAAGAAGAAACTGACTGACTGACTGACAGACAAGGATTTTACAAAATTCACCCCCTAAAGGGGTGAAACGGGGGTCCAAAGTTTCTATGAAAACATGTATTTATTAAAGCGAGAGACATGAAACTTTGTATATAGAGTATGTGTTTAAATATATTAATGGCGTATTTCAGCGTTTTTCTAAATTGCTCCACTAAAGGGGTGAAAAGGGGGTTCAAAGTTTGTACGGAGAGCAAATCTTTTTTGAAGTGAGAGATTTAAAACTTCGTATATAGACTCTTTGTTTAAATACAACAAAACATGTTTCAGCGTTTTTCGAAATTGCTCCCTTTAAGGGGTGAAAAGAGGGTTCCAAGTTTGAGCCGATTACGAAAATGGCATGCATTTTCTAATCAAAGATGGCGGAGATTTATTTTTCTTAATTATCAATTTGGGTGTCATCTTCGAGGTTGCTCTGGGTGCAAAAAAATGAAATGATATAAAAATTGTATTATAATTGTATTGTTATGTATGACCTTTACATTTACTTCAATTCTTCACTTCGTTTTGCTTACGGTACGTCCAAAAAACAATTTGAGGATCAACAGGCTATTGAATAATATACATACATGAAACTGTACATGTTAATAATACTTTTGTATACAGATACGCGTAACTTTTTCCGAGTCCACGAAAATTGTCGAGAAGCTTTAGAAAAATAAAATTTTGAGATATAATAAAAGTCACATAATTTAATCATCGTTATTTCATATCAAATTTTTTTAACACCCTCAGTCTTCGAGATATACTCAAAAACCGGGAGTTTGAGTTTTTATGATGCTTCAAGTCAAAAAGTTTTAACTTTGGACAAAAATGTAAAGAGACCTTTTTTGTGTAAAATAAAATTACCTTTTTTGTTTATTTAAACTTTTTTTTGTAAAATGTATCGTTCGCGACTTATATGCCGCGACGCGTTTTTCGGAAGACGAAATGGCTCCTCCACACTTCCGGTCATGCGGAAACCGGCAGATTTTGTATTTTTAGTAAGTTTTACATTATATTCTTCAAAATAAATAAAATAAAAATCGCGCTCGAGAATGCCGGATTAACGTTTTTTTTTTACAAGTTCGCGACCCTATTACTCGGCGGCGTCAAGGACTTATCGTCAGATTAGTTAAATTTAGTCTTAAAACACTAAAATCTACCCCCAATATCTTAATCTGACGCGCTCGAGTATTTCAGACTATCGATTTTTTTTTACTAATCTGATCGTCTATCCTAGGCGCGCGTCACTACATATAGAGCTAAATACTTTACAAGGTTGTTCTATTAGGTCTAAGGTATCTCTCATATCTTAAACTGCCACGCTCGAGTATTACCGAAAATTCCCCTATTCGCCTCCCTAACCATGAGAAACGCGTCCTATAAAGGATAAGAAACGGAAATCCGTTGTCCGGACATACGAAAACATTTTTGTAGAAGCTGAAGCAGAGACCTTCGTTTCACTCTGTCAATTATGCTCTACATATTACCTACAATTAGTCTCCATATTCGATGTGCCTTGTAAATTTCACTCCTTTACAATGTTAGTGTAGATATATACCCACGTACTATGATTATTCTCTGTATGGCCTGAAGGTTGACTGGTAGAGAATACTTTATGGCATTTAGTTCGCCTTTCGGATGTGTAATTTGTTACTGTGCAATAAAGTTAAAAAAAATACCTAATCTTACTTGAACTAGGGAATTTACTCACGTGATTTGTAAGAGACCATTAAAAAATGTGTACATATACATATACATTAAAAAATGTGTACTATGTAGCTGCTATGTGCTCACTTACATCAATGACAGAACACCTACATTTTATTTTAGAGAACAAAACGGATAAGGTTTTTGCATAGTATACTACTACCTACCTCCTACCTACCGTCAGAGTTAAATTTCTCGTTACGAGGTACGTAGTTTATGAAGGGGAAGACACACAAATACAAATTAAATACCCATTGTTTAATTAACTCTTTATTCTCTTGAATTTCTGAAATTAATATTACAATATTGAATGCGGGTTTCATATACAATCACCCAACTATTTGCTTATTTACCACGACACAGTCACGATGCCTCGTCCGGGGCGCGACAAAATAACCAGACACATATCCTTCGATTACTTTGAATGTACGTGTCTTATTATTTTGAATGCCATAAAGTACGACACATTTCATTACATAACATAAAACAAAAAGATAAAACGAAAAGAAATTCGCCACATAAAACTTTCACGAATATTTACAATTAATTTTAAGACGCTTTAATTATCTACTATTTTCAAAAATATAGATATAGATACATACTCACTACATAGCTACATTTATATTAAGATAAAATTTTATTGAAGTATTTATTAATAACTAAAAAGAAGGTCGTTATTTTAAAGTTAAAACATTTAACGGAAGATTTATACACAGATACTTAACGTTGAATAACAATCAGAAAACTTAAGGAAAATAATTTCGAGGCTACAATATATAACAAAGAAAGCAGGAGTACAGCAAAACTGGAAGAATAATCCTAATGGATCCTGCGATAAAAAATTACCTATAGGTAAGTCATAAAATTTCTTCAACGACCTTTCACAAACGTTATTTTAAAGTAATAAATCATGGAACTGACTTACTGAAAATACAAGGTACTTTAAAGGAAACAAAAAAACACTGAAGTCTAAAGGCAGGTACAACCTATACATACTAACGAATACTAGTACATGGCAAGACAGCATTACCGATGGAGGACGAATGTATGTATTGTAATCTATTTAGCAAATTGCTCATTGTTTCACATGAATTACACATCTTTACGAGGCAGAAACAATAAAGTGAACCCGACGTAAATCAATGGACGTACATATACGTTAATATCATTACTATGTTACAAGTTCCACCTATTGTGTCACGGAACTAAACGTACACGCAATACAAAGCTGTATTCATTATAACGGCTCCTAATTTGCACATTCCCATAAAATATCAATAAAACAATTAAAAAGGAATAAACTCAAATCTTAACGGCTTAGAAAATGCAACAATTTAATTCGTATACACACGTTGTGTCTAGCTCATACCCTTTCAGTGTGTACGTTCTGAAGTAGTCTGCGTGCATTATAGTAGCAGCCCGCGCGTACCTAATATAGATGAACAACGGAATCTCTCTGTCACTTGACAGCGTTAAGTTTGACATACTGTGGCGAAATCCATGCAAGTTCTCATGAGGCGTAGTACCACACAACATAGACAAACCAATTGTCTGTCTTTGTACTAGATCGATGACTGCCCTTGCAACTATGCGAACAATACCAAATAATTTCAAGCGTTTTTACTAACCATCAGATATCTAAGATATTTATTATCTATGCATTATAATTTATAAAGCCTACTTATACCGAAGTTACTTAAGTACATTTTGTTCGATTTTCATTCTCGATTTTTAGTTTAGAATGAGATAAAGTTCTATTACTAACGACAACCTTATTTTTATACGAAGACTATGGGTTATGTATTGTTTAAAGGATACTTGTAATTATTGCACGTAGGTCACCAGGCTTGGTCTGCATACAAAACTTTAACGACAAGTTACTTAAAAGACAGTTAAGCTCTCAATAAGAGCTAACTATCCTTATAAATGGCAATTATTTCTGACGTTTCGTTAAAATTTTCTACCAGCTGCACTGCCTGAAGACAGCAACGCATTTAATGCAATTTTAAAATAAAAACAATTTTATATAATGACTGACCTTCGCGCGTGTAAATTATTCCAGCTATAACGGCAACTATTGGAATAACCTTTAAATGTACTTACACTAAGGGATGGCTATTTCCAACCAAACATTACTGTACAAATTTTACTTTCACATACCCTTGACAAAATAAATAATAAAAAAGGACTGTTTTTTTTTGCTTAATAAATAGGTTTACAACTTACAATGTGATCATATTTTAAGTAATACTTTGTATGATGAACGCTAAAATTGACTCCGCGCAAACACTTTTACCGTGGCGTTGTTTGAGTCTTACCTTTCCAAAAAAATAAGTAGAAAAGAGTATAATTTTGAAAATTTCTCCCGGTAGGTTAAGTCTACATCCCTTTCCTAATTGGCCCGGCAATTAAGTAAATAATAAAAAGCAAAATTGACGTCTCCCCGTGTCGAAGAACTTACAGCTAATTACTGACGACTTATCTTGTGCTAGTGATATCACGACATTAATAATCTGTATCAGCTATAGCCACAGATACACAACTTCCTGGATAATACAAGTGGACAGATATTGCGATGATCTATCAATAAATTTTGATAAGCGAAAAATTCATAAAGTTATTTATTCGCTATTTTTCATTTAATTCTACCCTGACATTTAATTTACGTATATGGTACTATCAACACTAATTTTATTAATTCTAATTTTGTTCTGATTACGTATTGAAATTCACAGATATTGTTATGGAAGGGGTTTAGCTAAAAGAAACGCACGAAGTGATTGGTGTGATGCTATAAATTATTTTAAATATATTTTGGCACAATATACGAAATTGTAAATAAAGAAAGAAATGAAAGGTATATTTTAGGGGCGAGTATATTATGATTTTTGAGCTCTGTTTACCGTTAGCTAGGTATAAAATATTTTTTTTTATATCACGTCGGTGGCAAACAAGCGTACGGCCCGCCTGATGGTAAGCGGTCACCGTAGCATATGGACGCTTGCAACTCCTGGGGCGTCACATGCTCGTTGCCAACCCTTTAAAAATTTATACACTCCTTGAAATAAATAAAATTGTTTGAAATAAGAAAAAATACTGATAGGATCGGAAAGAATGTTAAGTAGCGCGTGATCAGCAGATTACTAGATACAGGTTTTTCAATAATTCATACAAAGTCGGACCTATTATTATCTAGGTATGTATACACTTATTCTACTTCACTTTTAAAATTACGTGTAAAATTTTATATTTAGTCACATTATTGTTACCTATTTATTATATGTTTAATCGTTACGTATATAATTTTGAACATCAGCTGATCCTGATTTGTGGACAACACCTCGTATGAAAGTCGATTTTTCTCTTTTGATCATTTAATTTGATTGACCTTTATTTCGAGTATATGGACAAGGAATTATTGACTATATTTATCAAAAAATACAGCCTAATTCGAATCATTACCAGGTCCGCAGACCAAACACAAAAACATAACGTTAGTATCAACTAATGACGAAGACCTATTTGCAATTGTACTTCGATACGTATTTTGTTAAGTATTTTTATTTGACCTTCTCATGGAATATCATGAAGGTACATTTAATAAAGTATGACGATATATGTACTATTGTAAACACTTACAGGAGTTAGGTGTGATGATATAAGCATCAGGTACACATGTACCTATAAAAATAAAGTCAAATAAACAACAATTTATGATCCTAACTACTGGTGTGAATCACAACTGGTCAAAAACTGAAAGCAGACAACCCTTTCGAAATCAACTGATAAATATAACAAATTTTACAATTATAAAAAAAGTGTCCGATAAAACATAACAGTCCACTGAGAGCGGACAAATAATAAAATATACATCAAAATGTACAGAATATATCTATTAATAAAAAAATATAACATAATGGATTATAGTAAGTGGTAGCAATAAATACTATGAGATTCACAGATTTAAAATCTTAACTAACAATACCGATCATCACTCTGGCTCCATGTAAATCCTAGAGCGATTTAAACGCTTTTGTAAATTTAGTAAAATATTATTGCAATACAATGTGTGGTTATGGCAACAAAATAAATGCTTAAAGCACATCACCAGCCTGTCCACTAGCGAACGCTGCGCCGCCAGCGCCGCGAGCTGGCCTGCGCACGCGCCACCTTCGCACTAAAGGAACATATACAGAGTCACACGCCTCCAAAATGAGGCTAATTCAGCCGCAAAACATAAAAACTAGTGGATACGAAACGACTAACGTTGTCCTCCGTCCTTAGACGCACTCGCATTCATGTATTCACACTATATGATACAGAATCAGTCTGGATTAACTAGTAAGGAGCGCCTTACGTCGGGACCTTGTTCACTTTGAGTAGGTCTCCGGAGCCCTTGTCGATGGGCATCTTCATGGGGTCGTGGTGGTGCGTGACGTGGTGGCCGTGGTGGCCCTCGAGCTTGGCCTGTTTCTCCTGCTGCTGCTGCTTCATGCGGTCTTGCTCCTCGCGCTCACGGCGCGCCTGCTCATTTATCTCTTTCACGGCCCGCAACTCCTTCTTTAGCTTCATGCGCCGGTTCTGGAACCAGATTTTAATCTGCCGCTCTGTGAGGCACAGCGCGTGCGCAATCTCTATCCTGCGCCGGCGCGTCAGGTAGTGATTGAAGTGGAATTCCTTTTCTAGCTCTAACGTTTGGAACCTTGTGTAAGTCTGTCGGCCCCGCCGTCGTGGACAACCATTTGGCCCTGAAAATAACAAAAAGAACATTAGTCATGTATATACAATACGCCACCCCATCTCTTCCCGTGGGTTTCGTAGGAGGCGAATAAGGGAAAATCGGAGGGTGGGCAGCAGCATCCTTCGATCATTACCACCACCAAACTGCGGTCGCCAACCCGCTTGCCAAGCGTGGCGACTATGGCAAATCCCCCCCAAGGGAAAAATAAAAAACATGCCCTTGGGGGAGGCCTATGTTCAGCAGTGGACGTCTTTCGGCTGAAATGATGATGATCATGATGATACAATACGCAATTGTAATTACAGGATCTCCTCACTCCGTGCTGATAACGACAACAGGTCTTGAGGAATAGCCATAAAATTTCACTTTTAATACTATCTCAGATTTTAATGGCTCATTAATACATATTTTATTGCCGCACTAAAGTTAATTTTAGAGTTATCAGCTACTGTGACCGACCGCAATGTAGATCGAATATTAACGTTTAATAGGCAGAGAAATAGGTAATAAATGACAAGAGGATCGTTTACCAACGCTAAAATCGGAGAGCTAACCGTTAAACGCCTCGAGCCGAGCCGCGAGGTAACAAAAACCAATCTGTATAAAGCAAAAAGTAACGGAAAGGGTTAAGAACAAATGGACCATAAATGGACAATGGCGCTCCCAAGGACGGTAAAGAAGGGTTGCGCAACTTTCTAATGCTTTGTAAGGTGTTCTTTTAGTTGATTCAAGGAATCTGTGAAAGTCAACCCTAGCCATAAATCTGACCGGTCAGAAACACAACCGAGTAATCCTTATCCACGATTAAATTTCATCTTATTAATTCTCACGTAGCCGGCTACATAGACAGGTAAATGTTCTCACAAAGGTTGGCCGGACTGGTTTTCAAGTCAGATAATAAATAAGACAAGATAAATGGTCGTCCCGTCGTGTATTAAATTAATAGCGGCCCAACACTCCCGGAATGTCTGTTGTAGGCCCTCGGGTACCTGGCTCACTCGGAGTGGGGAATAAATGGACACGGCTCTGTTCTAACTCCAATCAACTTTATTAATTACGGTAAGATTAAAGAGAGATATCGCTATGGCTTGATATGTGGCTAGAAACACATAATAACACTAATGCTTCGGAAATATATTGTGTATATAATAAAGCAAATTATTTAGGTAATAGGTTTCATTAGTTAGGTTTCATTTTATTTATTACTTCTATTAATTGCTTTTGAAAGGTGCATCCAATAAATATAGATAGGCATCTTAAGTTTTCATCCAATAAATATAAATACCGGTTTTGTTTTGTAGACAGCAAATCGCCAAAGAGATATAAAGTAGTAGGAATGACACTGAAACGTCAACAAATGTAGTGCAGTTCTTTGTTTAAAATTTTGAAAAGATTAGGTATATGATAAGTAAAGCTGTTCTTCCATAACCAAAAAACAACTTTGTTGTATAAGGTTGCTAACCGACTTTACATTGTATACACGCAACTCGAACACCTCAAAATGCTTTGAATTTCATACTGGGTACGTAATTAAAAAATATGCAACTGCATAATAAATCATGTGACTCGCCCAAACTCGGCTACCACATTTACATGTGCCGTAAATTACCCAAACTGCGTTTTTACTGCCGTAATAACATTTACGGTCCTCGCTTACTTCAACAAAAACTTAAAAACTGTTTAAAATGTCATAAATAGAAAATGGGATAATTATATAAGTGCGGTTAGACGAGCTAGAATAGACAAAACCACGGGGGCGAGGGAGACAGAAAAAGCCATTCTAATTTTAAAAAGCAAAGATGGAACCCAAATCACGCCATTAAAACGTAAGGTCGTAAGTGGGATCCGTTGACGTATGAAAGGGATCATTCTGGTTTATGCGGTAGGGTCTAAATCAGTGTGCGATCAAGGGCGAGTCTGACCGTTTTTATGGGGGTTGGTGATATGTCGGCGAGGCAGGTTGGGCACCCCTCGGTCGCCATGGCAACGACCGCTAAGGAACCTCCCGTCAGCTGGCATCCATTATTCTACAACGTATTGTTGTCGGGGTGGTTTGTTGTAGTTACCTGCAAATGCTCTTTTTTAAATTGGAACATGTTCCCATAGCCGATAGACATCAGATTTAGCAGGATACAATAAGTTATGCTTATTTGCATTTGCACGAATATTCGGAATCTGATAAAGCGTTTTTTTGTGCGAACAATAAGTAGGTGTCTATTTGTATACATTTTGTTTTTTATTTGAGCAATTTAGTGTTTGAACACCAATTATTTGTGGCAACGGAATTAAACGAAAAAGTATGTTAAGGCGTAAACACAATATATCTGGGGGAACGACACACATTAATAAGAGTGGCATTGTCGGGCGACAGCGAGCATGCCCGGCTCGACTCGCGCGCTCCATCCCGCTTTTACAGCTGCTTTTTTGTTCTGGCATGAACATATTTTTAGTATACTCTAGACAAATAAATAACGCCGAATTTTCAGAAAAAAAAACAAGACTAGATGAAAATGAAAAAGTAAAAACTAAACGCTTCAGTTTTGTTTCCATAGTAGTTTTGTTTACATACTTCAATTGGGGTAGTAATAGATATAGAAACTGTTTGAATTTATATAATTAAATGATTTACACACATGGTAGTCTTTAAGACATTTGTAATATACGCCTTAGATGCCATGCAAATACTTAAATGGTTTATTTTTATACTGCTTGTTGAAATAAAGTAGGTACGTTAATATTCCAACATGTCGTTCCTCAACTTACACAAGAGCTGAAGATATATAGCCAAGTAAATAGCTACACCAAACGCCATCGTGGCAAAACGGCTTGGCTCGCTTTTATCTCAGATATAAATCTCACAGAAAGCCGCTACCTTATTTATTATTTTATTTAACTCGGCCCACCTTTGTACACCGTAGGAACCTGTTTCTTGTTGCCTGATTAATGGTGCCAGATCGGCATTAAGGGCCCGATTTACTAATAAATAACACTGAAGTTTTGTCCAGTAAGCGCATTATTTATAGAAGGCTTAACTTAACGCTGAGGGTTGGTTGGAGAATATTTGAAAACTAAGTATTCTTGTACCGACTCTGAGAGGGAAATTAATTAGTGTTTCATTAGACGCATCCGTAAGTAACGCTGACGTTTATCTAAATATAAAGCCGCCGAGACCGGCGAGGTGACATACAAACGGCTGTTACAGACAATAGATTCTCATACGGCCTAATAATTCGTTGAAATTAAGCTCTGAATTGTATTAGGTATCAATTTAAGGCGCATTAAAGCGTCAAAGGGTTCCATAATTCCTGTGTTGGCGAACGGTTTATGGGCCCATAACTCGCGAATTGTCGTAAATAGTCGGCTATACTCGGCCACGCTCGGGACACAGTCTTAAAATAGTTCGTGTGCTTTCGGAAACGGGGGATTCACAAGCAAAAAGGAGAATTGTTTTTTAATAGAATCTATATCATACTTCAATAAAAAGCCGGATTCATACTTGTGTGACGTGACGACAGAGCAAGACTGGTTTCATACATTTGGTACGTATAGATTCACATTCATCTGATGTTACTGAAGTCATGATGCTGATGGCTCGTACCTACTGTGTCAGGCGTCAGAGCGCATTAGAGAGCATCACGTCAGTTAAGTATGATTCTGGCTTAAGTAGAGACGTATTAATTAATAATTGTTTTTTTTTATACAACGCCGGTGGCAAACAAGCGCACGATCCACCTGATGGTAAGCGGCCACCGCAGCCCATAGACGCCCATATAGATTATTGGCGCATATAGATTGTTCATCAAACCTATTTTAGTTAAATGGCTGATAAAATTTACAGACGTATTAATTAACCCCCTTATTCATAACCGTTCATCAAACCTATTTTAGTTAAACTGCCGCTAAAATTCGTTTGTCCTTATCTGCCACTTTGAATTTAATGTTTGTGAGAAAGGGACAAAACATATTTCAGTTAGCAGAGGTTGTATGAATGAAAGAGATAGTCTCTAAATTTAACTGAGTGTCCAACTCATCAAAATTTGGAGACATTGTTTATGTTCCTGCGACAATAAATATATGCACAAGTTTATAAAAATAACCCGACAACATAATGTAAATATTTTTAATAATTAGACTGATCTAACGTAGGTAGTATAGGTACAACATTAAGGTCTTTGTTGGAAATACCTTGAATATATGCATTTTGTTGATACTCTCTTTGTGCCACGAGGCCCAATCAACATTCCCTGGATAAAATGTAAACCTTAAATAAGCTTCCAACTTTTAAAGGGCTGTCTGGACTGAAAAACATTTTCTTAATTAATAAAATAACATCGACAATATGTCGTAAGAAAATTATTTGTTTGCGTGTTTTAAATTATTATAAATATATAATAACGTTCATATTAAACTCACGTTAATCTATTTCATTTTAACGGCAGTAACGGGACCCTATCGCATTAGTGGTAATTAATATGAGATTTATATTCCAAGTGTATGTTTTCTTGGGAGAAAGTTTTTTAAACGAAGATTTATAGTTATGGGTGCATTTTTTGTAATCTTCGTGTAGTAAATATACTTGACTTTGCGACTTGTTCGTGAACATGAAATTCTAGTTCTATAAGTAGCTACATTTTTTTACTCATCAAAGTACAGAACACTTAATCTATATACATTTTCCTGCGAAACTATTTTAGCAGTTAGTCTGTAGGTACGAGTCTCTATGTAATATAACTTACTCACGATTATAATATTAAAATGTCTTTTTCATGTCACTAATGATAAGTAGGTACAAAGCCGCCATTTTAGAATCTATTTTAATTGGTGCGGATTTTTCACCAACGGAAACGAAGGTCTCCGCTTCATTTTCAACAAAAATGCTTTCGTATGTCCGAATTATCCAGCGGATTTCCGGTTATTCTCCTCTCCGCATTCGTCAACCGATTCTCATGTGAGCAGGTTAGGGGAGGCTCGTGTGAGGTGAGGATATAGACTTTCTTGTAGTCAGTTTTTGGAAATTAAGGCAAGGCCAATTCAGAGATCCGATGAAAAGATTGAAGTTTGAGCTTACAATGTGAAGAAATAATGTATAATTAGGTACATTATATAAAAATACTGTAGACTGAAAAAGAAAAAAAGAAATACAATAATAACCGAATAAAATATTGGAAAACGGCTTTGGTAACTCTGTCAAAAAATCCTAAATATCATCGTAAAAATAAACTTAAATGCTGCCGATTTCGTAATTGTCAACGGCAGTGACATGTTTTTTTTTTACAAAAAGGATAGCTTTTTTATTGTTTTGTTCTAACATGGATAGATCTTTCATAAGTGATCCAGTATTCCAAAAATCAATAAAAATGTACTAGGTATGTAAATATTTACGAAACTAGGTACGCTTAGTTTACCGCTTACGCTTTTGCTTTCGTAGAGAGCGGGATGGTGATTTGCAAACTCACGTGTGTGAGAGCTGGTCATTGGCAATGAAATGAAACTTAAAAAAAACCACTCGCGAGGTCTATAGCTCACAGAGCCACTAATATATTGTTATCAAAAGTACGATTAACTGATAGTTAAATACCCTTATAGTTAGCTTTCGAAAATAGAGACATGGCGTTCGGTAATATAGGTAGGTACCGAGTTAACAAGATTATTGACCTATATCTACTACGATTATATACAGTTTCAGTTCGTGAAGAAATTGTAGTAGTGTCCCAGTTTTTTTACTCTTGCGTAAAATGTAAGCGAATGTGAAATAAGTTGCAAATACATTTTAAAACACGCCCACAGAGCTTCTAAGAAAAAGTAAGGCATTATTTTAGCTGGCGTCATCACTCATCGTGGAAAAATTGTTCAGCTTGTTAACTGTTACTACAGCACCATATAAGTGGAAAAATAAGATTATACAGCTCTTAAGCCCAGTCGTTGGTGAAAAAAAAACTGCATTGCATACGAGTAAGCTCGTAGGTGCGCGTGAAAGGGCCAGGCTAATATTTCACGGGCTCGTTTGGTCGGAAAGGACTATTTTTTGCTCGACTCAAACGCAAGTTAAATCATCACAATGTTGTTCTGTGACTCGGTTGGCTAAAGGACATTGGCTTTGGTCAGGGTTGGCAACGATCACGTCCTGAGTTTTAAGTACCTATGTCAATTTTATATTCAGTTTTTTACACTTCTGAAAGCAGTTATTTAGCATGGAATTCTAGCTACAATATGGGTACAACACAACATAATAAATCACAATACTTAAAAAACGCCACCACCGTAATGAGTTAGGCAGATTCTTCTTTGCCTATCGTTCTACCGTTGACTCAATATTTTCGTTTGTGCAGAAAAATTAATTCTGTTAGGTATACCTACCTACATAACCGCTATTACGTCAGTCGTACGTAGAAAATAACGGTCGTTTTCTCTAACTAATTAGAGATTTTCAGGAATAGGACGAATATACAACTATCGTGACCTATTCCAGTGAATACGCAAATGTCGATCCCGGATTTTCAGTCACTTTGTCTCCTTGCGTACAGACGTCTGCCACGATAAATGAGGCCCGATGATGGTGATTGCAGATACTACATAGTATTATTTTCTATATTACACCTTGTACATTTTTTTAAAACTGACTGTGGCTTTATAGACCGGGCCCAATAAAGCGATAGGAGTGCGCGGTTGGAGAGTAGCCTGGGGAAAATCCAGAGGAAAACCTCCGACACGACCACGAGTGTCGTTTGGACACTGGAATACTCTAAGAGTTTGAGCTCCAATGAGATTGGTTTAGCGGTTTCAACCGAATCTGAGGTGTGAGTGGAATCGAGCTACTGGGAGTTTTGTCGTTAAATAAACCTAGCCTAGCTAGAAGAGTCGGACTGACTCTACCCGGTGTGCGGCGGTACCGGGACAAATAGGGACTATATGTGTCAGTGTTGTCGCGATCGCGCGGTGGACGTCCCCGCCGGCGGGAATGCCTAAGTGTACGCGTCGTGTCTGTGTCGAGTTGGACGCCGTAAGCGCAGCGTTACATCTTTCGATGGACGCTATGATTACGTCGTCCGGGTCCAAGAGTGTGTGCCTAGGGCGCCGGACCGTGCGGCCCCTAATCAATGATCGCCGAGTTACGACAGAATTGTACATTCATTAATGTTATATTAATGTAACGTTGGCAACCCTACATCTGGTTCAGCTGGATACATTGGCGAGTTGAAGTGAAACGATCTTTGATCCCGCTCGCGGCGGCTCACTGACGTCACGATTTATTCATCCCGAATGTAACGCAAACTACACTCATCCGCAGGCCGGTAAACTCAGAACGATGTAGGGCGTATATTACATATTTCTATAGAGATCCTATATACGCGTGCCATCAAGAGGGTCGGAAAAAATCTTAAGCAGGACAATTGAGAATTTGTTTCAAACTGGCTGACGGTTTACCATAAATTACCTCCGTAATTTGGGCGGGTAATCGTTTGTGTGACATAATTTAGCACGAAGGCATAATCAGGTTAAAGTTTTGGAACAATTAAAAGAATATACCTCTCTAGAGAAAAACTGGTCTTAAACTGAAGGACTACCCCCCCCAAGTGTTTTCGCGCACATTATCCGACATAAGTATTTAGATGAAAGGCATGGAAACACACATTTAAATTGATTTTCAATGTGATAAAATAGGTACAAAGTGGCCCAGAAATCAAATTGGTTTGACGGTACCTACGTGAGCAATGATTGATTTATAAGTACTCGTATCCGCGTAATATGTTTACCACTTATTACGAATTTATGACCCGCATTTAAAAATATTTGTACCTAATAGCAACCATATCTACAATACTCGCCTTTTACTCTGGAACTAATAATTTAAACCCATTTATTATGACTTCGCAACGGACCGGTTGACCGGTTGAGTTCCAGCAACCGACGAGCATGTATGAAGAGATGTATGGATGTGATTGAAACAAAATAACCCCCTTGTCCATAAAGGTCTATCAAACCTGTATTAGTTAACTAGCCGCTAAAGTTTGTTTGTCCTTATCTGTTACTTTGACACATGTGCTTGTGAGACAGTGACAATAGACATTTTAGTTAGCAGAGGTTTGTTAAGTTTTATGATTAATGGGGTAGTATTTGGCGTTCTTTGGTCTCTGCCTACCCCAATGGGATAAGGGCGTGAGTATATATGTATGTATTCATTATGACAGTATATTCATTTTCACTAATCCTTAGTGCGATAAATAACAAGATAAACAATTTGATACATCCTTTCGAATACCTAACACTTTTAGCAGTAAGTACATTCAGCATTATAAACAAGTCTACACTTTTCGACTTCATCTCAAAACAATAATGTGCTAGAATGTATACAAATTTATGATGCTGCCTGCATTCTACAAGGCACTTTGAGACTCCAAGGTTCTGCTGAAGCTTCATAGCATAATATGCTCTTATAGTATACCTAATCTGAGTTGGTATGACTCATGTATCAAAATTATTACATAAATAATCCAATCACAATAAAACCCCTTGTTTAAAAGCCATCACTGATAACAGTAACTAAACATAAAGAGCTATATTTTAAGAACAGTGTAACACAGAAGATTGTACATTTATTGTGGCAATAAAACGCTATTTATTATATACAAGCCCATACTTTGTGCAAATAAAGGTAGTTATTATTGAAATTGATGACTTTATATAAGATATAAGGTTAAAGGATATCATCGGCGACACATGTCGGGCTTAAAAGAAAAATGGCGTACGTAACTATATTCTTCATTGCCGCTTGTGATATTAAGGTTACGGGAACGCGAATAATGCCTGGTTTAATTAGCCTCAATGTTTCCATTATAATACATAATGGCCTTACATAATACTCATAGTTAGTATGTATCATACCTTCCGTAACCAGCCCACAAACAGAGTTATTTTTTTATTGGTAAGATATTGAATGATACGCAATTCAGAAACGAACTTTAAAAATTACAACTACAAATTATATATTACCTAACGCCATTAAACATTCCAAAACGGTGGTTAGTAGGTATTAAGATAGCATGCAGACTTTTACATGATTTAAGAAATGCAATCTCGTGCAATTTGATACATAAATTCACTACGTCTTCCTATAATTTAGCAATAAGATAAAATGTTTAATTTCCCACCCCAACCAATAAGAGCAGATATGAAAATCTTGTCAAATACGAAATGTAAAAGCTTTCTCAGTCATTTGGAATATTGCCAAAATACGTTGCCAAATGCATACTTTGAGAAATAAATGGGACCTATCTCCAACCATACATGTTTCACAGAAAAATACATCTTAAAGTTCAGCAAAAGAGCTGGCGAAAGGTCACCATTATTCAGGATTTAATTGTATTCAGCCGTATTTTTTAATCTAAAAATGAATTTAGGTAAACATATTTTTCTGAGGGGTGAAGAAATCGGTAATTAAACTGCTTTATTTTCATCCGAATAAACGGGTAGTACCTATTACATATACTATTTTTCCCTGAAGACAGAACTGGCGAGTTTTTAAACTGAAAAGTTCGCTGCTGGGAGCATTTGTTTACCGGAGGGGACCTATTTGAAAACACCTTTATTCTTTCTTTTCTCTAACATTGTTGCACAGAATCTTATATCTAGAAATCGAGTTTTGTTAAGAGGTTTATTTTGTACTGGGTTTTATATATTAACAACGTTCTGTTTTATAAGGCGTAGCAAGTGTTTTGCCAAGTATAAGTAAGTGATGATAATTGTTTTAAAAAAAGTCGATTTTTTGGCCGCAAATATCTTTATAGCGAAAATGACTTTAACTTGACTCTTGACAGAGGAACTAAATAAACAGGTAATTATTCAATTTTGTAGCCTTAATGTATGCATACAAAAACGTTTCCTGCGAAACAGATTTATCTCAAAAACCATGTATCACAGCATTGCAGAGTTCTCGGTAGCAAGGACTGGTTCCGTATGCAAGCCGGGCCGTCACTCGCATACATACAGAATGAGCAATGAACCCCCAACACATCCAGCCAGTAAGACCCCTGAATAAACCAAACTTCCTACACGAGCGCTCTCAAGATATATTGGTCAGACGAGTCAAAGCATACGTACAGCGCAGGACTCTACAATAACTGGCAAGCAATTACATCCTTAATGCTAAAGGATTCTAGATCTACAATCGCGTGGGATGTCCTTAGAAATGATGCTACTTATGATAATGTTATCGACCGATGGTATCAGAATGCATTGCGAGACGCAACTGTGCCCGGCGCCAATTATAGATACTCAGTAACATTTGGATTTTCTAGTCTGTAGAATCGTCGCCTGTTTCCAATGAAATCATATTAAAAGGCCCCACCTTTATTTAATTAACAAACATGTCACAGTAACCATCAACGTAATGACAATGAATCACGAATCTAATTTAAAACACAAACAAGCTAGTAGACACAAAACAAACAGCAGACCGCAGTGTACTGCGTAAGTAATACAGCTAGCTAGTACATTGCGGCTACTATATAAGCACCGACATAGTATTGCGAGTGCCTGTGCTGTGCGTCCAAACACCGAATCCCAGAGGGCGTAATTATACAAAGTCTGCAGCGGATGTGCATTCGCCGCGCCGCCCCAAAAGGAACAACGAAAATGTCACTTACGCGGAAATGCACGCTAAACTAATAGCATAGAGCCCTGTTTTCAAATAACGAGGAACAGAGAATTTTCAGCGAGGATTTTCCCGTTTAATCCAAGTCTGAAATACATACGTTAGCGACACAAATAAATAAGTGCAGTCTGCCGCCCACTGCGTCGGGATTAATTCACTGGCCTCTGATGTTTTAATCAAGCTAAATTTAAACTCAACTTAAAAAGAATTCGTTTTGCTTTATAAGCTAGTTCCCGTGTTGGGTAATACAGCGTAGCGCTTTGATATCTCATAACGTTTCTTTGTGATAAATGCCGATAGATTCCCGAGAATGCTAGTCAGCTGTTTTGGGCAACAATGTTCCAAAAATAATTGCCTGATGCTACGCTTTTTTCGTAGTCAATATTTATGTTAGGAGCCCACGTGTTAATACTATAACAGGATGTTTAAAACTCCAAATTACCGCGCTAAGTACACACTTCATTTCCTATTATTATTTGTGAGTATTCGTGTAGCAGATAAGCGCGAGCGGCGACGCGTTCGGGGCTTAGAAAGCATTATATTGATAATATATTAATGTGAAGTGGTCGTACGAGTACATTCCCATGGCGAGAGGAGGCCGTTTTATTTTTGAAAATGACTCCATCAGTCACAGATAACGTTCCTAAGGCGTCACAAAAAACAGTCATTGTAGGTATCGTGTGTCACATACCGGTTTGGAGTAACTAAATATTGTTCAGTTGAATTTAGTGGGTATTCCTGTGACTTTATCGCTTGTAGCCGCCGCCGAGGGGGATAGTTAATTTATAGTTAGGTGGGAGATCACACCGGAAAAATCTTAGTGTAAGATAAAGCGAGGAATAAAGCCCTTAAAATAAATTTATTTCCGTATAGCGTAGATTCCGACAAATATGTAAGGTAATGCGTTGATATAAGAGATACTTGGTATTATTGTGAGCATATAAATATGCTAAGTCGCTTATTCGTAAAAAAAATCTATTCAACAAATCAACTGAATTCTTGCGCCGCAGTGTTAGAAAAAAGTAACGAAATCTCGACATCACCCCGCCTACGTCAGCTTGGGAAATGTACGCAGACATTGTTGTGGTATAATTAATTGTGAAATTATCATCTCATAACTGCCAGAGGCTTGAGTAAAAATCTTAGAAGCTGCCCAATGAATCACGTTAATGTAGATAATGCGGGTTTATTTTCGTTTCTATAGATCATAAAGTTTAAAATGCAGTATCGTAACTCGGTGTAGGTACCGGTCGCACAATAAAAGAGCTTTTAAAACACCGGGCTATCTTAGCGACCATTGAGACGGTCGTGTTACGCGTTGTTTTGAAAGCGCATAGAACGATTACGATTACGTTTCCGACGAACCGTCGACTTCAAGTTACCTACGTATCGTCATTCGAATCTCGCGCTCGGATGTTTGGTCCGAAACGCTCGTTCATTAGCATTTTATGAGTGATACGAGCGATAATGGTGTAATAAGACGCATCGAGTGGGTCATACGATGTGATAGACGCCCGGCCTGCTGGCACACAACGCTCGCCACGCTGTTATGGGCCATAGTCATTCAGATCAACGCATTCACATTCAGTCGATGGTCTTATTGAGCGTTTCAGATGTTCCGATGCTTTGACGGGGATTTTGTATTGTTTTATGGGTTTTGTGAGCAATTTATGAAAGCAAACGATGCTGCATAATGGGCTTATTATAGCAGGAGAGCCAATATAAAGAACATTTTAGATATTGACGAGTTTTATCATTGTCTATTTTCGATTCGTAGCATGTCGGCATTACTTATATAGCTACTAAGCACAATGAACTTGTGTGTAATCCTTGCGAGACTGCCTATACTAAAACAAACTGATATAAAGGAAATATATAGGTATACGTAAATAAATGTAACTGCACAGTTATTGCTTCATCGTCCCGTTTCACAAACATAAACGAAACATTCAAATGATTTTACGACACATTTTGTTAACGAGATGCCTTGTCATCTTCTCGAATAATAAGATCGTCAAATCCGACTTCACTTCGCACCTCGTACTTCCCTTGGAAATAAATAAGATGAATGGACCGAATATACAGGAATCGCATCCGGTGTATTAGTTATGATTTCTAGTTCACAAATATGTAATAATTATAATAGTTACGTGTTTTTATTATTGTTTTATTTTATTAGATTATGTTCACCTCGAAGACCACATCATATCATAGTAAGTACTCGTACCTCGTTGCCTTCACCGGAAAAAAGGCAAAGTTAGTAGCTTAAGGCAAAATGACTTGAATACCTAAGTCCTAAGCTTAGGACAAACTTTCAATAGAGTTCTTGTCTATGCGTTCAATATTGACTTCCTAGCATACTAATCCGTAAGCAGGTGTGGAATCCGTGCCCCATCTGCCACGGTCCGGCTGTCCAGTGTCCATGTTCCATGCTCTATGCTCTATGCTCACCCCCATACCAACATAAACTCAATCAGCCAGGGGCGGAAGGTCGTAAACTTTTTTTAGAACGTCTCTCAACAAAACGCGAATCGTAAAAGTAATTGGAGCCCATTCATATTAATAGACGTTTACGAGTTCTCCATAAAACAGAGATTGTCATCACTATTGCGTAAGCTATGTCTATACGAATTATTCCTTTTGAATTTGTCGAATAGTTTTTATAGGCTGTAAATCATAGCTGGATTAGAACAGCGTAATTAATAAATTCGTTGTGGATGGGAGTTCGTTTTCGGCTCATGATGCTATTGTTTTCGAGGTTACAACGCCTACGTGGTTCGCCTTGGTCGTGTTTATCAATGAATGGACATTCCGCTTGTACTGATTAGTATAAAGTTCAAGTGATAATCTAATCTAACGACGTCGAAATTCGCAACACGATATTCGGTTTATATTCGATTTTTGGATGCACGTGCCATTCAAAGTTTGCCCCTATATTGCCTCAATTCCTGCAAATTTTACTGTGTCCAGAATAACAGTTTTCAAAAAAACATTTATAATTAGGGAATAATTGAACGGAAAACTAATAAAAATGCCAAGAAGTACCTACGCCTTCCAGCTTATAATAGAAGTCCGTTGTTATAATGTGCAATGTTGTGATAAACCATCGACATATTTACTTATTTATATTTCATCATATCGCTAACTGCCGTACTTACCGAAGTTTTATACACCGATTAATCAAAAGGAAATGTACATTTGCACCAAATATTACTGTCAATTGCAGACTTTATCTGCCCACGGCCACATCTGCCATACCGAACGGAAGAATTATTTTTCATCGTTCCTGAAATGATATCGAGATAATATGGGGTACGCAGTAATATTGGACCGTTTTCCCGATCGTGGATAAATAGAAAGGAGTCCACATCTGTCGCTCACCTCCTCTCCGGGGAATCGTGCAATTTTCTTACCCTCACTTTAATTCGATCCCCGGAAGGCTGAGACTATCCCGGGAATATTTATTATTATATCTTTATTAACGCCCCCGTTACGTCTCTTGTTTATTGCGGATTAGATTTGTGCTTACTGCTTTTTATATGCATTCTTACGTCCGAAACCTGTCCCATAAATATTTGCTTCAACATGCCCTGATAGCGTTTTTGACAAGTCGTAAATTATTTAAGTAAACTTAGACTTTCAAATCGTCTTTTTTGCGAGTTCAACGTGTCAGTAGGTACAACTTTTATGCTATATTTTATGTCGAAAATTATCATTAAAAATTAGAATATGAAAATACATGAAACCCATTGCTGAATTAATTTCGAGTTAATTTCCTCTCACGGTGTATTAAAAACCAGAGTAACATTCCATTCAAAATACATAAAATCAGAAGATAGATTTTACTAATTTACGACTTGTCGAATAAGAAAGATTTTACGACTTAAATAACGTTGGTTGGGGAATAACTGCGGTTTTAATTGTGAAATAGTTCTCAGAAAAATGACGTTTCGTGCCGAAGCAAGCTATATTTTCAGCGATTTTACTGCTTGACAAGCAAATGAATCACAATGACTGATGCCAATCCTAAGTTACCTATGCTACAAATACTTACCTACACAGAGCATATCACAAGTTGTTTACACTCAATTCTTAGTATGAACGAGATAACTAAAGATTAATAGCTACCTAGATGCTGTGATACGCGGGTTCTGATAAACTAATTAAAGCGAGTGCTTCTAACTAATATTTTATTCCAACCCTCTCCCGCTTGTTTATATCAGCAATATTTTAACTCCCAAAGCAATATCGTAACGTAATTTAAAACGAATTAGTCTCCCCTACAGGGCCTCGAATTTGAATACCGCATAGGTTGCTCGCGCCCTTTTTCATACCTACAATATACCTTTAAAAAACAAAGGGCGAACGCTGTGTTTCATAATTTGCCCCGCCCCTGCTGTAGATGTTCTCGTAAATGTATTTTGGAATAGACTCCCTAATGTACGAGAATGTCTAGAGAGCTTAAGTGAGAAAATATTTCGCTTCAAAATGGATGCTTTTATCTCTGGTTATATTGGCATTTTGTCTGATAGTGCTATGAGTTGGGAATTTCGGTACTGAAAAATGTACCGTATTAGATTTAGCTAAGTTGACGGCTTCAGTAGCTGCCTAATTGAAAATTAAGTAGGTTCGAGTACTAACATATTTGTATATGACATTAAAGATAGGTTCCGTCAAAAAAGTTAAAAAACAAATAAATTATGACAGGTTTCCTCAAAAAAGTTAACTTCTTAGATATCTATAACCTTTGTATCTAGCCGATTGCATTTTTACCCGACTACACACACACACACATATATGATAACCTATAAACATTACCTACAATAAGTGAACTTCTGACAAGTGCATAAGATGTTGTGATTTGCGTAAATAAGAGTAATCTCGGTAGAAGTTATAATAAGTTCACGCTAAGAAATCTTTCTTTTCTTCACATTCTCAATCGAAGGTCCCAACAAAGATCCAGTTTAAGTCAGGTATGCAATATATACCTAAGTTACATGGAAGTCGTAGTAACCTTTACTTAAAGCTTTTTAATCAATACTATATCAAAATCAATCCTTCACCCACCGGTCAGCAACAAAATGGCTGCATTTCCAAACCGGTCTGGGCGTGGTCTCCTGCAGCTATTACAAAATGTATCTAGCTGTTACGAGCTATGAACTTAATGCCAGAATTATCAGAAACTTTACGTTTAGTTCGATTATAGCAGCCCTGTCAATTTCACATTCCTGCAGTTACGATTTTTTTTATAAACACTATTGTTCAATTCTAGACAAACCGTATTAATAAATATTATAGCTCATTTTGCCCTTTCCAAATGCCCCTAAGTTAATGTCCCTACAGATTTCACATTCCTACATTTTCGACTTTTTACTTTTTTAATTCTGGATAGACTATATTTAAAATAAATATTATCTCATCTTGCCCATGTGGACCTAAGTTGTACCCTATAGTTATCATGAAAGCGTGAGGTTATAGATTTTTCCGAGCAGCGCCTATAAATCCTGTG
The DNA here is from genome assembly GCA_963556455.1 of Epiblema foenella. NCBI lineage: Eukaryota > Metazoa > Arthropoda > Insecta > Lepidoptera > Tortricidae > Epiblema > Epiblema foenella. The sequence goes on along the minus strand of OY747098.1, from coordinate 24,633,921 downwards.
GTCAAGCGACAAAATGGCTGCAAATTGAAGCCAGTCAAGGCGTGGCTTGCTGTAGGGGTTAGAAAATGCAAATCTAATTTGCTATGCGTCGCAGGCGGCGGCCGCCGACCGGGCTCGTTAGCCCTCCATTGTTATTAATTCAACTATACTCCACTATACTGCAGTTTACGATGAGCTTACTACGGACGCATAAATTGTTTTAATTGAAAGTTAATGCGGGCATACGTTATGGCGGATTGATAACGCCCGAGCTTAAAAGGCTCGCCATTGTAAATTGATTTAGTGTCTTACAATGGGACTTTTGAAATGACCGTTGTTTGGAAAAGTATATTTTATAAGTACGACAAGTATTATTGTGTCAGAATGTCGTTGGATTATTTTGTTATATCATAAAAAAAGTCATTGAGGCATGTCTCTGGTTGATACACACCCTGAGTATCAAACAGAGACGTGCGAAGCTGTGTTTTCGCATGTATTTAACACCTTGCATACTTGACATATCCTAGGTGCCAAATGTGTGGTATTTGCACATCTTCGCGTACCTTTCTGGTAGATGCTCATCTTTACGAGTTAAACATGTCATACTCTGAGAAGTAGGTAAGACTTATATATAAATTACCACAATCCTACTGATGATATCACCATGACCAATAAATAGACCATGAGATTGTATATACAATCTAAGTTAACACAACATAATTTCACGCAATTATTTACCTCATGGAAAACCCACATTGCACATTATCTTTCAGTATCACTAAAATACCTAAGTCAATATGTTTTTTACATCATATTTTTTACTTGGTAACCGATAAAGTGGTTACTCTTCCTATTGCCCGAAAACTACAAAAAAACTACATTAGCTTTAAGTAATGTAGATAAAAAAAACTATTCAAATGAATTCTATACACTTATTAAACGTTTATAAAATTACGTTCGGTGCTTGTCTGACGTCTGCTGAGTCTGCAGTCGTTTGCCCATTACGCAAACAATTCAGTTTTACAGCATCACCTGTATGAAACGTCATATCTCCCATGGGCTCTGAAAACTCTTCAAGTCTCCGTTGTTACAGTTCAGACTTCATAATTGTTGGTTTAGAACGTTTTAATTACGAAAACCCTATTCTGGGGCCGTAATGCGCCCTTAAGCGGCAACCGGCGAAGGTCCGTAAAGTGTAAACTACATTAAAGTACTAGGAATAGTTTACCGTGCGACATTGTCGTGTTTATAGCTAGCTTTATTAGGGGCATATCTCGTAAATGCTCGTTTTGATAATTGATTACGCTGTTAGAGCGTTCTTATTACTGATGCTATACCCAGTACTAAAGCTATGTTTTAAGGAACTATATTCTAGGTATCTATATTCGCAATAATTTTAATTGCGTTTTTTATGGCCTATAGCGAAGTAATTTATTCACTCATTAATGATAAACTTAATAGTTCTCATTTCATACATCTGGCCCAGCCCATACAAATTACATTAATGCCATAGCAGAAAATTTCTAAGCGTAATTAAGGCTCTTATAAGTGAGGAATGCGTTTAATAATGCTCCCCCATCGTTAAGGCAGTAGTGGTGATTAAATCGCGTGTACCACCACGCACCGCGACTGTGCTCTCAGCCTCGTTTGTTACGAGCAATTATAATTAAAAATTAATCCAACTCGGGGAATAAAAGTTTCATTGCATGTTTCGTGGTAAATTTTGAAGCGCTTAATCAAAGTCGAGTTATGAATGGAGCACAGAGCCGGTTTTGCGGCAAAAACTTGATACCTACTTTGATTTCAACGAGTTATTAACATGTAAATACATACTTGGTCATCTTTTTCAACTGTTTTGCTACGTGATTTTAGAAGTATTTAATAAAACGTACTCCACCCTTATTGAAAAGCATTTAGGTAATAAAGTACATTTCAGGCAAAACCTTTCCCTAAAAGTCGATTCTACATATCAGAAACATACACATACAAACCATCATAAATTACAGCGCATTACCCACACCTAGGCTTCTCGCAGTTATGTTAATGTGGAACCACCCTCACCGGCGAAAAGATAGGATTGCAAATTTGCGGCCAACAATTTATGATGGCCCATCTTTCCCCCGAGGCGTGGGGTAAACCGGGTAAATAGGCCTATCGGCGTTTGGGAGAGCTAGCCGCGCTCGTTGCCCACTAAAATGGCCCTAAACATTTTATTTGGTAGCATTGCTATTCCCGTAACGCTGCGGAATGACGCCCACTAATCTTGGGCCACCATTTAGGATGTTTCGCGCCTATTCTGTATATAAATATGTCTGGATTACACATGTTTGTATATGGGGTTTCCGACGTGCGAACAACGCAGCTCGTGTCATTACGTTAAGTAAAATAATACATTTCTGTAGGCATTAACATGAGCATTGATTTAATTTGGTTTCTTTTTAGTCTTTCATTTCAGACAAAGCGCTCAAAGATGGTAATTGTTTTTCCTCCCTTAAGATAATAAATTGAGATCCGAGCCGAGCTTTTCTGTTAGCCTTTAATCCATTAGCACCAAATGTCTAGTTACCTTTACAAGTAGGTATTTTTTCAACGGATATCAATATATTTTTTGATAATCGAAATATCTGCTGCTTTAGACTTGTTTTTAGAGATATAAGAAGGTCCTTTATTGATTATCGATTTTTATTAACATTAAATAGAAAGTAAAATTCTAAACAAATTTTATTTACCAACAACTTGTATACGCCCCATACTTTTGCCATCTGCAGCCATAATTGCAGTGCAATCAACGATTAGTCGAAAATGCGGTAATTACACCCGACAATAAAACGGTAATTGTTAATTTATTGTCTTTGTTTCACGTCCGTGTTCGCTGCTACCAGTGTTTGAAACAGAATTACAATCGTACCTCCAAATGCGACTTCAGCTCAGGTACAAGGTTTTTTACAATATTTTATAACGTATAAAATAAAATTTTCAGTTTTGCTAGCTTGAAAATGGTAGAAACTAACCCCATTATTCATAAACGTCTATGAAACCTATATTAGTTAACTAGCCGCTAAAGTTCGTTTGTCCTTATCTGTCACTTTGACACACGTGCTTGTGAGACAGTGACAACAGACATTTTAGTTAGCAGAGGTTTGTTAAGTTTTATGAATAAGGGGGAAAGTAACTGCCTATTTATTGTAAGTACGCAAGTAACAAGCTCCTATGATTTGAATTTACAATAAATATTAAATAGAATTTTCACCTATTCTTTATCGATTTTAAAGACCAGAAAAAACCAGGGGAAATGGGTTTATCTGACGTTATATACTTTTATGTCAAACCAATTTGTATAGGGTGTCTTCGGGTAATTCCGAATGTCGGGTAATTCCGAAAATAATGAATTCCAGTGTAACTACACGATTTTATTGCATCTCATCATCATCACCATCAAAATAAAATATTAAATTTTTTGTTGATATTTGGTAGTACAACATAATCCCTTAATTAGACATTGTAGTGAAACACGCTTAGTCAAAACAACAACTGATTTATTCAATACCAAGGCCGGTACCACATACAATTCTTAACTACCCACAACATCTCCCCCAAAAGGAAATGATAAGAATAACACTTAATATGTGCTTATATAGAACTATACTAATTGGCACGGCTCTATAACAAATACGAGCTCGTGTCAGTATAAGGTTGACAATTTACTCCAATCCTGTTCTTCCCTTAAAAAAAAACTGATCAATTGATATTACATCGCAATACTTACAAACTAAGGAAAGATAACGCTAAGCTGATCATGTATAAACCTTATTTTAATGCAATAGGATTCACAGACGCTTTGCTACATAAATGGGTACACGTTGTTATGTATATTACAGAGAAATAAGTACGCTAAGCTGATCATGTATAAACCTTATTTTAATGCAATAGGATTCACAGACGCTTAACCTTTGCTACATAAATGGGTACACGTTGTTATGTATATTACAGAGAAATAAGTAAATATACTTGTACATTATAGTTATTGTTAATACTTAGTCTAACGGTTTTTTTTTTTTTTTTTTTAGATGTAAGTTATTACATTCTAATAATCACCTGCCTCGTAATAGTAGACAAAATAATGTTATTGAATTTTATTTTATTTTATCGGAAATTGTTTGTAGCATGCTTTGTTTCATTGTTATTTGTTAGTTTATTATTCGTTTTGTTTACTAGTTGTCTTTTCACTGAGCAACTTAGCTCGACTGCGAGTAAGGATTTCACGAGTTGTGGGATCAAAGCTATTTACTACCTTATTGTTAGAGGCATTGGGTTCATTTTTACATTCTGTCGGCTGACGTACTTCGTCGCATGCGTCCTTGAACTCGTCGTGCGCATCAGCTGATGCCGGCTCGCGCGAGCCCGAGGATGCTGACGAAGCAGTGGCGCTGGTTTCGCACTTGATTAAATGACGCCGATTACGCCTAAGCCTACTGCCTAACTTACTCTCTATTATATACGAACGAGGAGTATCGGCATTTCCTACAATGGTTGCTCGAGTTCTTGTCTTTCCATCAATGCACACGACTTCATCGCCCGCTCTCAGTGAAGGTAATGTTTTACTATGCTTATCATATAGCTCCTTAGTTCGCATTTGATTGCGTAACATTGTTGTGTGCTCTGATGGATCGACCGGTCGCGGGGTCAATAAGTCGGAATGCACCGGTAACTTACATCTGAGCTGCCGACTCATTAATAGCTGCGCAGGAGAACTCAAGCCGTCCCTGGGAGTATTACGATAGTTCAGCAAAGCTAAGTGAAAATCCTCGTTACTGCTTATTGATTTCTTAAGTAGTGATTTCACTGTCTGCACTGCCCGTTCACTTTTACCATTTGCCTGGGCATAGTTCGGTGATGAGGTGATGTGATTAAATCCCCACTCCCTAGCAAATGTCTTAAATTCCCGACTGCTGTATTGAGTCCCATTGTCACTTAAAAGGGTTTCAGGAATGCCATGGCGTGAAAATACTTCTTTCATATTTAATATTACTGCGTTGGACGTGATGTTAGGCAAGTTACACACTTCAACAAAGTTGGAATAGTAGTCGACGATTATCAAAAAATATTTCTTTTTTGTTTCAAATATATCAGACCCGACTTTTTGCCATGGCAGCCTAGGGATCTCAATTGGCATCAGAGGTTCTCTGGCGGGCGCATTTGAGTTCTCCTGACAGGTACGGCATCGCCTTACAAAAGACTCAATATCCTGCGTGATGCCCGGCCAGAATATTACCTGCCTCGCACGTCGCTTACACCGATCCATGCCCATGTGACCTTCGTGAATAAGGTTGAGCATCTCTGCACGTAAGGCGTGCGGAATCAAAACTAAATTGTTTTTAAATATTACTCCGTCTACTATAAAGAGATCTTCTCTAAACGACCAATACAATCTTAACTCGCTCACTGCTTCTGATTTGTGATCGGGCCAGCCCTGATTTATGTACTCGCTTAGTTTTAGGTAGACAGGGTCACGTTTGGATTCTTTTTTGATGAGTGAAAGTTTATTATTTGACATTGGCAAATTACTCACGATCATTTTTACCTGATACATGTTGTTTTTGTGAACATCGTCGCTGTAAAGATCGGGCAACGACGCACGAGACAAAGCATCTGGTATGTACATGTATTTTCCAGGTTTGTAGATGACCTTCAAGTCATAATGCTGCAAACGCAAGATCATTCGCTGCAAGCGTGCTGGGACTGACATTAAAGGTTTTTTAAAGATACTTTCCAGGGGCTTGTGGTCCGACTCAACGACGACTTTTTCTTTACCATATATGTATTGGTGAAAACGCTCACATGCAAAGACTATTGCCAGTAGCTCCTTTTCCACTTGCGCGTACCGGCGCTGCGCGTCAGTGAGCGTCCGCGAAGCGAACTCCACGGGGCGCCCGCCCTGCAGGAGCACGGCGCCCAGCGCGTCGCGCGATGCGTCTACCGAGAGCAGCACTGGCGCGTCCACATCATACAAAGCCAGTACGCCGGCGCCACACACAATTTCTTTTAATTCTTCAAAGGCCTTTTGCTCACTTTGCTCCCACTGCCATTCGTTATCTTTCTTTAAAAGATTTGTTAACGGTGCCGCACGTTGTGAATGGTGTGGAATGAATTTAGAGAGGTAATTAACTGCTCCTAAAAACCTTTCTAGGCTTTTCCTGTCGTGTGGTGCCGGCATTTCCTTTATTGCCCTAACCTTACTGTCGTCTGGCCGCATGCCATTGGCATCAAATATGTGTCCTAAATATGTTACCGACTGTACACTTATTTTACATTTTTCCTTATTGAACTTGAGATTAATCTCCTTAGCCCTGTTCAGAAGCGCACCTAACCTGTCATCGTGCTCGCGTTTAGTCTTCCCCCATACGATTATGTCGTCGACAAAGCTATCCACTCCTTCCAGGTCTTCAAGAAGCTGACGCATTTTACCATGGAAAACTTCGGAAGCACAATTTATACCGAAAGGCAAACGTAAAAACTGATACCTGCCGAAAGGAGTCGAAAAGGTACATAAGTCAGCGCTCTCATCATCGAGCTGTATTACCCAAAAGCCCGAATTAGCATCCAGTACGGAGAAGTAGGTGGCACCGCGCAAGCGTGTGGCGAGCTCGGTCAGCGAGGGGAGCTGGTAGTGCGCGCGTCGCACCGCCACGTTCAGCTCGCGCGGGTCTAGGCAAATACGGATCCCGCCGTTCTTTTTAGCCACCAAGACTAAGGGATGAACCCATTGAGTAGGATGTGTCACTTTCCTTATCACTCCTAGCTGCTCCATGTTCTTAAGCTCATCCGACAAACGATCCCTCAAGGCTAACGGAATTTTCCTAGTAGCGCTGATGACAGGTGGCACTGATTTATCCACAACGATATGGTATTTACCCGGAAGACATCCTAATCCCCTGAACAAGTCTGAATACTTTTCTAATTTTATCATATTAATTCTCTTTATTAACCCTATGTCTTCACATGACTGCCGTCCCAACACGCTTTGACATTTAATGTCAGCTATCGCAAAGAACAGGTTATAACATTTGTCTTTATACTGCCATAATAAATTACAAACGCCTTTCACAGGAATGATATCACCCGTGTATGACTCTAGTTTTATTTTTACAACTTTTAACACATTTACGTCAAATCCCAATGACAGAAATCTCTCATAAGATATAACATTAATATCAGCTCCCGTATCAAGCTTAAATTGTTCTGAACCCCGGTCACAAAACAAGGTTTCCGTCCACTGTCCTCTATTACTCGAACAAGAAACCATGTCCATGTAGAATGGTTCGTTTTCATCGGAATCACTATTAAATGAGCAATTTTTTTCTATATCGTACACTTTTTTCACCTCATTATCATTAGTAACAAACCGAGTTTGGCACATTCTAGCAAAATGTCCTCGATTTCCACAAGAAAAACACGTTACGTACTGTGCCTGGCAATCCCGGTTGGAGCAGCGCGTGCCGCCGCAGCCGCTGCACTGCCGCTGCCCCGCCGCCGGGCGGTCACGGCCGGGAGCTGCGCGGGCGCCGTCTCCGCGCCCGCGACGCGCGCCGCCGCCGCCGCCGCCGCGCCGGCCGGCCCGCGCGCCGCCTCGCGCGCGGCGCTCCACCGCGTGCACCTGTACACCACTCGAACACTCACCCGCGATACCTAATTGTTGACCACTTTCCTTTGACGCTTCTTCGGCTTGGCACAACTTAATTGCTTTTTCCAGATCGAGATCGTCGCATCGCAGCAACCTATCTCGTACTGTGACGTTCCGAACGCCACATACTATGCGATCTTTAATTAAGTCATCGCATAAATCACCGAATTTACAATTTTTACTTAACAGCCTCAGCGCTGTCATGTAAGCCTGGACCGACTCGCCTTCTTCCTGATTACGCGTAAAGAATTTGTATCTTAATAATGTCGTATTCACTTTTGCACCGAAATATGCATCAAATTTTTTTATAATGACGTTCACATCGTCTTTTTCGGTCTCCGCATCAAAGGAAAACGTTTGATATACATCGAACCCCTCTGGGCCGATGAGGTTAACGAGCAGGCTAGCTTGTACTCCCGCCGATTCGCTGCTCACTCCGGACGCCTTCACAAACAGTAGGAATTGTTGTTTCCACCGCTTCCACGCATCGGCCCGAGTAACGGGACCGCCCTCCATGTTTAACTCCGGCGGTGGTCTAGCGTGTTCCATCACACCTAAGTACTTCTGCTTCACTCACAACACGAAACTGTATTGAAATTAATTAATTTTGTTGTGTATTGTATATTTGATCCTATAATTATCACTTATTTCAATACAAAGCTGGTAATAACTTAGCACCGCTGCCACCATGTAGTGAAACACGCTTAGTCAAAACAACAACTGATTTATTCAATACCAAGGCCGGTACCACATACAATTCTTAACTACCCACAACAGACATCAATCTGGTTTTTTCGGGATTACCCTAAGACACCTTAAACTAAGTTTGTCAATAAAAGAGTCGAAATCTCGATATACGAGCATTTCATCTACTTTCTCATTCCGTATTACGCAAATGGCTACTATCAGCAAGTAGACATGTAGGTGACACGAGTCCCGACCAACGGATAGAAATGACGGACGAAACATATTGTTACTTCATTCATATGTCTCTTTCACTCCCATGATTGTAAATGCGACACCCAATAAACAGAATGTTTTATCGAGTCCCGCTGCCATTCCAATTTATTCTGGTCATTTTTGTCTATTTCAGGGGTCCGATTTTTGGGGTGATATTATTTTTATTGCTTTATCTATTTTGTTGATATTTGGTAACATGTTTCTCTAAACTAGCTGGCTATGAATGGGGCAATGAGCTGAGTGTCGTGTACTGTTCATGATTGGTCATAATTACAGCATATTAGCCTCGAAGTCATTGGATTAAATCGGTTTATTATTTTAACATAACGTACCTTATTACCCCCCATGCATTTTATTTCACGAAGTCGTCTCAAATCGAAACAATTCGGAATTAAATAATTTTCGCTGATTTCCATAATCGATCGGATCTTCACACGTACCCTTGTGCCCCTCCCGCATTTGTAATCAGTTGTTTAGGGTACAGTACAGATAGCAAACAAAATATTCTGATCTCGTACCGATGTAACGCCCTTCCTTACCGACCCCCCACTGTTATTGGCACTTCTTCAATGTCAGACGCACCCGCTGTCCCAGCTTGCCCCTTCGTGCCTCCGAGTCCCTTGACTTGCCCCTGCCCCCTGGATTCCGACATACATTACGCTACACCGCTCGAATGCTAAGGGCTACAATGGGCTACATAAAATTATATCAATTGCATGAATTTTACGGCTGAATTGCAATTCCAGATTTGGCACCTCGTTTGTCAGGCGCTCAAGGGTTGTTATTGTGATACGATATTTCGGATTAAAAATAGACAGCAATTTTTATTTATTCACAACGTCGTTATATATTTTGTATCTGACAAATTTAATTCAATCGTTGCATGTCTAAACATAATAGTGTTTTTCTATTTGAATCTCTGTGCTATTCTATTTCCATTGTCACAATCACTAAGATTGTTTTAATACTGACACTGAAACTGGGGCTTGTAATCGTTTGTTTTTATGAATACAGCCGTAATAAGTATACGGTTTTAATTAAGTAAATACACTGGGTGGCACGCATGCGCGTAGGTAGCAGCCAATAATGAATAAAGTAAACCGTTTTATCGATTATTCAACCTCGCTTTACTAGTACAACGCCGCACAAAATGCGAACATTCCAAATCTGATTGAGTCATATCGAACAAGATAAATTAACTTTTCGATATTATTTTATCCAAGATCTGAATGTACCTAAAGCTGACATTAAAAGTAAATAAACGTGTTTTCATAGTTGCCTAGTTATTTAAAATTTAAAGGAAACGAAACGTTGGCGTCTCCATAATAAAAGAACTTTGGCAATTAACAGAATTTTATTTATCATTATTATCAAAACCGGATTAAAATATCGACATGGGTGGCTTGGAACCGCAACAAGCTTTATAATTAAAGAATTCCCGATTGCAATTTCCTCGCCTAATTTCCATAAAACTATGGCGGCATGCGCAACGCATAATAGATTACGTTCATATCTCAAAGCAGTTATTATGCACTGGATATTGCGAATGTCATCACAGTATAAATGTAGATAAAGCCATTAAAATGTACACCCAGTACTTGAGAGTATGCGTCAGCGGCACGTTCAAAAGACTTCAAAAATTCTTCGCACCACAATTAAGCTGCTCTACAATAAAATCACAATTTAATTCCTTGCTAGTGGTAATGAAATTACTTGAATGTCGCCTTAATTGGTCGCGGTGGCTTTTTATTTTCTGAAAGGCCAAATTTCTTAGTTCATACAATCGTAAAGTCGCACGAAATTTTTGATACAATAGTACCTAGCGCTTAATTTATTGCGAAGGTTAAAATGAGAACTTTAAATATAACGGGTATTATATTTACTATAGGCCATACAAAGCAAAACGCTTTTAATGGGTTATGTTTATTCACAAATAAGGAAACCGTGAGGAAATTAGCAGGGAAGTATAAGTGTCAGAACGCAATCGAGATGGAACGCTAGCTTCTTACAATATTTGTTATTATAATTTTAACATATTCAGTGTCTATTCATTTAATGAATGAAAATGATTCTGCTTTATTGAAAATTGTAGAGACATATTTTATATATTAGATCTAATAAATAAAATATTTATATAAAACTCGTTTATTTTCCCTTCAACTGAAGTGACTCAAAATCTAATCAAATTTGACTTGAGACAACTTCAAAACATTTAGTTATTTTACATGGCATTAGGCCACTGTATTTTAATATTCTGAAAATGGCATGAAACCTAGTTATAATGAAAATGACTCTTTAAATGAATATCAAGATGACACACGTCTAGTGCAGCCACAAAACTGATAATATCTCACATTCCTTGCGTTAAAGTGGTAAGAGACAAATAAAGAAACTGTTATTGATAGCATCTCTGCGTTGGTACTACTGGAGTTGTTTTGAGCGAATATAATTTAATTTCACTTTTTAACAAAGTAAGCACATGTGTGAAAAAGGAAAACTTAGGGTTCCAGTCTAGTTATACACCATGTACCTATATATACCTATCTCGTTAGTAGATATGTTTAGACATTTAGATATAAAACCTTGTCATGCCATGCTCTTGGCTTACCACTGCTATTTTACCTTAAAAGTATAAAATAAATATAAAGGTGAGTAAATACTTTCTTAAGCGTATTTTAAAGCGTCTCTTGTTTAAAACTACTTGCACTGATAGACATGTTTAACAAGAAATTCGTTGACAATTTATCTACCTACTGCGTATTCAAGTTAAAGCATCCGTAAATATTTCAAAGGTGTTAACTACGCCAACCCCATTCGCATATCGCGGAATCGCCGCAGCGCAGCATATCCATTGCATTATCTAACCACACCCAATGCAGTAACGTATGCACCCGCATGGCTACAGCAGCGTGGCCCCTCGCTGTCGGACGTATATCAAGATTCGTATCTTAGCCCTGCGCTTGCGACTGCCATCTGATTAACCCTGCGCGAGAGTGGCCGAGGTTACGAATTTTCCTATAGAAATGACTGCACAATTGCAAAAAAATCAACTTTAATTATGTAAAAGTAAAGTCTACATTAGAATGATTAATTGAAATAAATGGGAATTCAGAAATACTTAAAGAAGCTGGAAAATCAATAGTAAACTATTTTGACTAGGTATTCAAATTTCTCGTACGACTCAATTATAAATTCGACGTCATAATTATAAAAGCCGGCTTAATATATTATAATTTCATCCAACATATTAATTTTCCATTAAGCTAGAATAAATTAATTATCGAATATAATCATAAATAGTGCTGAAACTAAATTTTATAGAAATATTTTAAATTTAGTTATATTAGTATAATGCTTGTCTTTTAAATCTTGATTTAATGAGAACATAGAAAATATTGAATGGCCTGTCATGTCGTCGACACACATATATTCAGATTCTTGGCATAACAATCTTACTAGTTATTACAGTGATATGACAACCTTCTACAAAAATTATATTGACTTAGGTATGCGTAACCTCGGGATTTTAGTTTATAAATATTTTGTCACGAAAATTAATCAAAATTGTATCAACAACGTAGTCACAGTTCGAAATTCTACATGAGGTTTATTTTCTTCCAATGAGCCATAGAAATTTAAGGTTGCTGGCGGTTAGAAAACTTTGAATAATACCCTGCGTGTCACTCGGCTTCCTCATACGTGAACGTGTGTAACTGCGAAACTGTGGTCAGCGAGCCAATTTGTTTTTATTGAGACTACCCTCCAGTTTGCATAACTGGTAGGAAACGCTGAGCCCGTTGTAAACAAACTTAAACGTGTCCAAATAACGGTGAGCTCCCGAAGTGGGCACTGCGCGTTCGGGCGGGGCAAATTGGAGGATCGAGAGAGGCCCGGATACAATGGATTGGGTGGCCAGGTCTACCTTTAATCTCGGCGAGAATGTTTTCACAGCGTCTGGTGTTTGGCCCCGAGGCCGCTCGCCGACGTGTGTAAACAATACTCAACGTTAATAGAGAAATAAATTCTACGCATTTCATTTATCCCTTTAGAGAGCAATCAGCACCTATAGGATTATGAAATGTGCTGTTATCGGTTCGCAGCAGGCGTTTGATATGTGGCAAACTTGCCTTCGTGTTGTTTGATATTCCGCGTCAGATCAAACTAGTGAACCTAGTTTAGTGCTGTTTACTACGCGCCAGAGGTACTAAAGCTTACTGCGAGCTTGCAGCCACTCGGACTACAGTCGTATCTTCTGTGAAACAAGGGTAAATTACATAATTTATACTTTGCAGGACGCTGTTTTTTTATAACAAAATAGTTTAATCTCCACGTGATCACAATAAATATGCGAGCTTACTTAATTCAAAAAAATTAAACAAGCAGATAACTGAAAATAGTGAAGTTAAGTTGCACATAAATTAGAACGGAATAAGACTCAAAATTGCATACATTATTCAAGTTAACCGGGCTTTCAAGCAAACTATCCTATACACCTACTTATACCAAGGTTTGAAAGTTTGTCGGACGTTCTCGAACATTTCTGTACCTAGTTTCCATCGACGTTATAGCCTATACTATACGTATCTATAGTAAAAGTTACTCGAACAATTACTAAAAAAGAGAGTTTTTTTTCTAATTAGGTAATCTCAAATGATGTTTAACTCAGAAGGGTGTTCAACGAACAATTACTTAATAGGTTACGTAGACATTTAATAAGCTGGATTTGGGTGGACACAGGAACCTAAATATCAAAACATTTCTTGCAATAAAGTGCCGTGAGAAATAACGAAACGGTACCTTAAAAGTATAAATATAATATACCAAGATATAATTTAAACGTTTATATAACACAAACTGTGAAATTCCTAAAGATTAATTAATGTTAGTCATAAGCCTGTTGTTTAGAATACGTTATCACTTAGCGTGAAGCGATGGTAGAACAAACGAATTACAAAATAGTATGCTAAACAAGTGTCAGTGAGATTAAATTATTGATGTATTCATAGGACGAGGTGACTGTGCATTCTAAGTGAACGTAGACGATAGATGACTGACTGACTGCAAGGCGTGTAGCGTCAGGCCAGGAATGCAGTCAAAACAGAAATTCCAAGAAGTCCCCTGAAGGTCAAACTGATTGGTATTTCAAAAAGGTTACGCTTAAGACTGATTTTAATGACTACAAGAGATTGTCAGATGCCGACAAAGACTCTCTACAATATTAAATTGTGATAGATACCTAATGTTTATATTAGGTATCGAACTGTAAAGAACTGCTTACAATAATAATCCATCGTAATCAAGCGCTATTTCACTAGTATTCTCATCTAACGTATTTTGGTATAAAAATATTTATATTAAAAATGATAAGAAAATTCGGAATGTGTATGCATGCTCTTGCATTTTTCTTTATGCGGCCAGTCACACAGGCGACAACAGTTGAACATTTACCCCGTAATCATATTGAAATAAAGCGGCTCTTTAAACGTATACTTACCTACCTACACCTACAACGCACATACCTAGTCGTATGTGTTCATAGTAAAGTTCTTCACTTTTAACATACGATGTTGTCCGTACACATGCAACTATTGTTAAGCGCATCCGGTGCAATTCCGTGTGAAAAATTTGCTATACCGATATTCAAATAAATTGCACGCGTCGGTAGTCGATAGTCGCGCCGAGTGAATAACAACGAAATAAAGGCCGTGGCAGGATAAGGGACCATCTTGTGCCTTAACAGTTTATCCACCTGATTTTTTTTCTGATGACGGGTCACGTCATTAGTAAGTATTATCCTAAATTTCAGCATTCGCGTCATCTTATTTTTGAACAAAATAAAATAAACAAATTATTTCGTGCTCTGCACATACAGTACTTACACTTCGTTAATATCCGCAATTTGCCCCTGTAAACCGGATAACATTCCACATAAAAAAATAGAAATACATGTCAACATTTTTCAATATATTTTTTTTCTAACAAAGACACCTCCAATTTTTTTTAAATAGGATTTTTAATGAGATATAACATATATTTAATTCAAGCTTCTAACAATGGTGCAATATAACAAAACTAAGACTAGACTCAATCGACACATGTAGGTATTTTTATTTTTCTATATGGAGTGTTATCCGGTTTATAGGTACAAATTGCGGGTATTAACTAAGTGTAGGTACTGTATGTGCAAAGCACGAAGTAATTCGTTCCATTAAAACGGAACTATTCATGGAATATCATTTTTCTTATTTATTTATAGGTATTATTCAAAAATAAGATGACGCAAATGCTGAAATCTAGTATAACACTTACTAATGACGTGAGCCATCATCAGAAAAAAAATTAGGCGGAAAAGCTGTTAAGGCACAAGGTGGTCCCTTATCCTGCCACGGCCTTTAACGGAATCGTCTTTAGTTTAAATGAAGTTATTTCAATAGTTCACCAGCGGGAGTCAGGCGTTTGATGTCCAGTTAGAATTGATCGAAATCTATCACATATATGAGTAAATATACATTTCGATGTTTGATAACGAAACGTACCTACGATTGCATCTTAATGTCATTCTTGGTTTTTGACGAAAAATATACTGTCTAATGCAAGACCGAGTGTGATTGTAAACGAATAGCTATTAAGAAGCGTTGTAGGTTCGTTTGAAATCCTACTTAGGTACTAGTTTTGTTTGCTATTTGCATATCAGGCCATTTAAATACGAGATACCCAAACAGACTATACTGTCTAAAAATGTTTAAAAAAAAGAGTTGTGTCGGCGAAATTATAATAACTTGCAGGAAGAAATAAAAACATAGACACTTAATCGATTTAAAAATAAATTATTTCAATGGTTGAAGGAAAAGAGAAGAATTATGTATAGTCACTAATTTCCGTATTTAGCTTAACCTAGATAGCTACCTTCTTCGTGCTGTATTGTTTTAGATATATATGTTTAATAAAACTGGAAACTACAGGTCTATATTAAGAGAAAAAACTATAACAATATTTTTTGTATGACCGTTTGTTTCATATTTAAATGAATAAATAAATAAAAAAATTCTACTCAATTAAGGACTTTTTAAATTAATGCTAATGATGTATTTTCTTTTTTTAGTATCGACATAAACTTTGCATGGCACATATATGCATGTATTCGTGACTAAAACTATGACATCATCTTGTATATCATGTTTAAAGCATATAAATAATTTCATTTCATTTTATTCAGGTAAATAGTAACAACAAACAGATGAGAAAAACAGTGAACAAACGAAACTCAACGAACTGCAGCCATGCACAACTGCCGAGGGGGTTTGTAATGCACATTGTAGTAAGAACTAAGTTGGAAGAAAAAAAATATCACTGGACTTGTCAGCGAGTAAAAAGGCACTCATAAAATACCTGGAGCAGTTTATTTCAAGAATGCCCTACGCCGGTAGGTATAATGTATGTATTTAATCCAATTGGTATTATCCGGTAGAAACATATCGACATATATATAATGATCGTGAAAAGAGAAGTAAAATTAACCATATTGTTGTGAGAATAAGATTCAAAATCGTATCTGTACTTTAGACTTTGAAGTTGGTGTTTTATTTCCGATTTTTATGTTTCCTTGTTTAAATTACGAAAATGTAAAGTAACGGAACGCATATTGATTATTTTTCAATGGTTCTACGAATGTTTCAGAAGCAAGAACATCAAGTAGTTGTGTATAATATGCCTTGATATAATGTAAATTATTTAAGAAAGTTCGTTCACTTAGGAGCATAGGTGCAGTGCAGGTTATATATTTAAATATGAATAAAAACAGATCTTAAGCTAAGTCGCCAACTTTGCTATGGATGCGTTTTTCAAATTGACAATGAGGATCTCTCCATACTTACACAAACGCATTCTACAGTAAAGGTTTGTATAAGATCAATACTTGCTGTACATATACGATCCTATCGGGTAACAGCCCTTGAGCCCTCCCATTGAAACGTGTCCAAAATAACTGAATGATAAAAACGTCTGTACAAAAGTTTGTATAAAATAATTTAAGACAATGTTTATCATGTTTCTATATATACGATGACGAAGCTACATTGCATTCTATAAAATTGTGTTTTATATCACCTGATCTTACACTATTTTATCATTCTTCAATATCACAGATACGATAAACAAAATTACATAGTTATATTACGAAATAGATTTTCACTGGTAACACATATTTTATTTTTTAAACATAAATAAATGAACTTCGGCAGCACATGTTTTTCAAATCATGTAAATCTTCATATTGATCGTTTAGTTTTAATCAGTATTTATTTCCACTAATCGAATTCCCTTGCTGGAATTGATTATTTTTCAAATTGATTATATTAGGTGATGTTATTTAGAAGTTATCATTTGCAAATACTATGTTTTCTTTATTCTGATGGGAATAAAGACATAAAACAATAGCGTTCTGTAATTTTAACCCATGTCTACTTTATCTATTCTATGCCGTTGTTGTCAGCCAGAAAAGCTAAGATAAAAATAACTCAACACGCGACTAGTTTACGAATGAATACGAATATACTAATTTGGCATTCGCATCCAGTCCGCGTATTTGGTGACGCGACTATTTCAGGTCAAAAACACTGGCAAATGACACATCGGCCATAAAATTAAAGAAAGAAAATAACAATTAAAAGAAATTAACAATATCGGTGTATCTGAAAGGGATGACATAATGTTTTTTGTTCATGACGGAACTGCCGCGGTTAGAATGTGGCGAGAATTTTTGAAATCCTTTGACGAAAGCAATAAATCAGTCAATTGTTTCCTTAACTCTTTAATGAGTTGAAGAGTTCCGTTGCGCGGCTGCACATGTCGAAGTCGAAACAGCTGTTTCTATGACAGTCACGTCCACGAATCTGGCAGTTTGTTTTACTATACCTACTACAACGAGACAGGCTCGTTAAATTTTTATAGCCACAAGGTCGTCACTTTATGGTCAATTCTCAACTCGGTTATTGTTCGCGGACAAACTTTTTTTACAACAGTATAGCGTCAATCACTTGTAGCGGCGAAGTTACGATTGACAGTGATTCCGACTTAATTGTTATAGCGCTATAAAATGACTTTTATAAGCTCTAAAAGTGTTAGGAGAATTTGTTTTGTTTGGCTAATCAATGCGTGTAATATATGGATAATAAAGGCGTATTAACAGTGGTATAAAGTCGAGCGCCGGCGTTTCATTCAGTTTTGATGTTTTATACAGATATTTCTAAAGATACTTTGTAGCTTCGAAGTTTCTGTTCATGAGAAATTACATTTATTGGTGCGGAGGTTTTTACAATACTTAATCTAAGAGTAAAAAATTAACAGGCATAACAGAAAGCTTATAGGTACAAATGACCCTGCGAACGACCAAGAGCCCAATGTGATAACAAACGATGTTTTGGCTGCGATTTTGGCAATATCAACTTTCGCAGAACGACCGCAAAGAGCGTAATAAAGCAATTTGCGACCGTGCCAACAAAACAATGGCCCCGGTTCTAAGCCTGTTTTAAACCTATCGACAGCATGATTTAAAACCCTTTGACTCAGACCTTATTTGTAAACATCTTGTTAACACAAAGGATCGCTATTTTTATACGGGAAAAAAATTGCACAACCCATTGCCGTGAACCCTTTGTGCTCTGTTTTGACAGAACGGGGAAAGTCTCAGGCATTGTCTGTTTGTATTTTACCTTAACTTGTTAAGTTTGTGAGATAGTGACCCACTATTCGCTATTGTTCTAAGAGAAAGTCCCGCTTTATTCATATCTTAGAACCCTTTTTATTACTTTTTGCAATAGCGCAATTGCTGTTTTTTTGCGCTCGAGACGCCGCACCGCAGGTACCTTGCTTCCGAAAACCGTGATGGTGTTGGCACGCAATTCAACAGTTTTGCGCAAGTCACGTTTTAATACAACGTAGTATGTAGTTAGAACCGATAATAACAGGTGAGCCATTAAAATTTAAGATGGTATGTAAAATTTGTTACATGCTAGTACACCAAAACCTGGTAAATGGTCTTTTTTCTAAGCGTTAATTGCTACTTTTGCGAAGACTGGGCTTCAAAATGGCACTTCGCTCAATCGTTTTTTCTGGTTTTTGCCGATAGGTGTGTAACATTTGTTTTATTTGCTCCTTCTTGTGATGGGCCACAATTAAGAGTAGCCCATTACTGCAGTAGATACCTATTTAAAAAGTTTATCGATGAAGACATGATAAATTAAATAATTGCAACGGAACGGTACACAAGGCGTCGAACAATTGACAATGTGCCAACGGACTTTAAAATCGTGCAGTGCTTACATTAACAATTAATTTAATGCAATCCTTAAATAATACTACAGCCCACTGCAGTACCTATTACTCTTTTACGTTTTTTTGCAAGTATTCTAAAGACCGTTTCATGTACTTGGTGATGAAATGATTGAGGATAATAGGCTTGAATAACGGTTAATTGGGAACATTAATGATTTTACGGTTCGTATATTTTGATAACTAAGTATATTATTATTATTATTATATATTTTAGACAGGCAGCTGACGCTGATACGTCTAAATCATAGTTCACTTGGCACTGGTTAGCACTGCTTAGATCTTAAGTTTGTCAAGTTTGTTTTTTAAACTGATTAACACTGTTAGCGTTCAAGTTGTTTAAACATCGACAAATCAACAAATGCGCGTATTAAATAATCTGACCTGGAAAGTGAATAGTCATAATAAATAATTGCATTCAAAGTCCTTTAAAAATCAGAAGTTCAATCGTTCCACCATTTTCAATTAACTAAATATACTTAAAACTAAAAGAAAATAAATTTGAAACGATAAATACCATTGAACTCACCGCAGACCACGCGGTCGAAGGGGCTCATCCAATCTGGAAATGGAAAATCTATTATCAATCGTACTGAAAGTTCATTGTTCCGGCAAAAAGCATGCACAAACATTTATTTAATCTAATGGCGACCGCAGACTGGTGTGTGAATTTTTGCAGATGCCAAACTGCCTGCGTACAATGGGGCAATACTACCTACTCTTGTTTATGTACGCCTGTCTTAGACTAGCTAAGTGCTGTGAGATTCTAAAACTAACCGATCCTGTATGTGCTCACTTTCCTAATCTTTTAATTCAACAATTAAATAATTCGACTACTTACGATTATAGGATTTACACAAGATGAGCAATATAAAGGGTTAGTAGACAATATTTTACATGTAAATAAGAGACACCAAATAAATAACTTGTACACACTATACACACATGCACTATAATTAGATACTGTTATTTTGAGCATATCTCAAGCAGTAGCTACCTACTTAAGCTATATAAGAGGTCGTGCAACTTCTATAACAACTTCCAAGATTATAATGGCTGAAAAAGGCCTTGTACCGCGTGCGTGCTACGAGTATACATAAAAATAAGAATAAAATAATGTAATACACTACAAAACCTTTAAGGCTTGCGTATGGTTTATAGTATATTATGCAACTGGTGTATAAGAAGGATACAAAAAGGCGAGTGGTGTGGGTTGCGATGTGAGCCTTGGCGAACATCGCAAGTAAAGACACCACGAGCCTTTTTATACCAGTTATACACCGTTGCATACAATACTTTTTCTACGACTCATTTCAAATAAAAAGTAAGTATTTATCATACTTTTCATGCGCCATTTTTTCCCTTAGTAATTGTGCAACTTACCTACACAATATCTTAAGTAATGCTATGTAACTTCTTCGTGGACTTTTAAAAAAATCAATCAACAAACTAACAACAAACATACACATTTTCTTCATGAACACAAAAAAATCTTTGATTTAAGTAGTATTCATTTATCAGCTTGAATGTTTCGTTTTCAATTAGGAATTTGGTGGGAAATCAAAAATATGACATTTTGTTTATGATTAGTTTTTTTTTAATTTGCTAGACTTGGTATCCGACCTAAACTGAATTCAAATCCGGATCGAATCTTAACTGTTTCATTTTCATAAATATATCCGAAAATAGATAAAACTTCTTAAACAACACAAAAAGATGATAAATGTATGTATTTATATTAGTAAATAATATATTACGCATTTATTAATACCTACCTAAAAATTATAGCAAAGTTGCGTTAAGTTGGCAGCACTGATTTTAATCATAAAAGTTTCACTTGAACACACCAAAGAATGGCTACTAAAAATAGTAGTCTGTGGCACCCAACTCTGCTTTAATTTTTCATTAAAATAGTGTAAGTAATAGTGTGTTTTTGGGCAATAGACTAGATAGACTTTTTACAGAATAAATAAAGTATGTATTTATATTAGAGTTCATGATTGCTTAAGTCGCGAAACAAAGTACAGGAGTAGAAAAAGAATTGAAGTTGATGATCAGTTCCATGATTCAGTCCCACAATTTACATAAAACCAATTTTGCCATGAGAAATAGTCTAGTCTGTTACGCTTTAATCGCTGTGTGTCGCTGTAAGGTCAATGATTAAGCCTGTCTCAGGATATCAATTACCTCACAAAGTAACACAATGTCTTAAACGACTATTATGCAAAACCAAGTCGTAACAATAAAATGAATTAATAACATTTAAGTGAATAATTTTGCATCAAACAGGCTATTAAGTGAGAACAATACGTATAATTGTTTTTAGCTTTAAGTCAGTTTACTTTTCTGACGTTAACCACATGTTTTAAGTTTTATTGCAACAATTTATATAAAAGAGTAAAAAATAAAGCATCATATTGAAAAACAGAGGATCCCACGGAATTTTAAATACATAACAAGAGCTAAGTTTAACTAAAGTACCTACATTGTATCTAGATGACTTCGATAGCTTGTTAATAAATGACTTGCTTTTGTTTTTTTTAATCGAAATTAAATTTATGTTGTTGCAAATATCATTAAGAATACCGAAATAAGCAAGATTTTAGATACAGTATCTAAATTATGATGGAACTTATACCCAAACTTTTTGGTTAAAATATACTTTTTTACCTAATTGATTAACACCAATGGACGTGAATATATACATAGCTCATAGAATGGATATAAAAAAATTAAGTTGTTAAGACTAAAATAGAAACTTTAAACCGTGAATAAGCCAATATTTATAGTTTTTTTAATCATTTAAGTAAGTAGGTATGTTTATACCAAGTGAACATCGTAACATCGGGTTTAGACAACCGCCTACGTATAAGCGTTGTAACGGCACGCAGCCATTGTCTGATAGAGTCATTATATCATTACGATGATAACCATTATTTACTCTATGTGATTGTAAGTTGATAGAGTCGCAGAAAAATGTAATCAACATTGTAAACAAATAGCATAAATAAAGGTTAATCGCTTGCGGTGTCGTTTGTCACGTACATATCGAACGTTTTATTGGCCAATATGTACGTAGGTATATGGATAATATACAAATGGGTATTGCTATTTTATATAAACAGATTAAGTTGTATATTTTATGAGTTAGCTTAACTACAAAAAGACTACGACACCTACTACGGTAATCTACTAATCATCACAACAGAAACATAAAAAGAGAAATAACTTAATAAATGAATTAATATTATATGGATGAACCAAGTGCCATTACAATAGATGAGTCTACATACCTAACACAGCTCCTGATAAACAAAGGGGATTTTTAAATTACCAATTTTCATGAAATTCACCTTTTCATACATGATAATATCTTTGTTTAGTATAGGTCACATAGCAGTCTCAATAACTAGATCTACGTCTAATTCAAAATCATCTTTGTAAGCAACATAAGTGTTCCATTAGCAAATAATGTGTTATCACAAAAAAGTATAGCAAGCAAACGATATAAATACTCCACTGTCAAGTGCATCCATTAATTACAACTCAATGCTTCAGAAACGATATGCCCTAAGCGTACATTAAAGTAGTAAGATATATGGCTACTTTGTTCTCAAGTATAGAACGAATACCACAGTGCTATAAGGACGTAAAAAATTTGTAGTTTAATGTTGCAAAATCGTTATACGACTTTCTGGTATTAATCAAGGTACACTCGATCCGACCGCATTCGACATGCGAGACCCAATTCCTTTGAAGATAAAGTTGTCTCAGGATAATGGCAGCGCCTTTTCGTCGGATTCACTAATTTTATTTGTTATATAGTTATTGTATAGCTGTAGTCTAATATAACCATTCTGATTGCAATTAAATCTGAATTAGTTTTATTTTAAGCAAAAAATATATAAGTAGTCGTCGAGCTCACCCGTGGCAGAAATATTTAAATTAATTTTGAATGAGAATAGAGTCATGTTTCTTGAATCAGTGTGCAGTGCACGGTCGCATAAGATATCGGTGCATAAGTACAAATCTGAATATGTTTTAGAGACAGAGCTTTTTGTAATATAATGTACACAGTGAGATGGAGAAAATTTGGTCACAACGGAAAATCAGCGCTGGCCCTGCCAGCATAACGCTGAGTTGTGACCATTTCGTGGCAATATGTTATTCTGTTCTATCATCTTTGTAAATGTCTTGTGTTTGTCGCGAATAAATGTTTCTTTCTTCTCTCTTTCTTTCTTTCTTTTAAAATAGGCTTTGTATAATTACCACACATTTGTTTTACGGGTTAAAGAAACTCATTATTAGCCGCAAAAACCTTAAAATCTGTTTTCCAAAGAACCTAAATATTGTAAAACATACATTCTTTGCCATTTTATACTTATTTATTATGGGGCTGTAATTTTTTCCACAAGGTTCAATAATTGTACTTATTGTTTTAAAAAAAATAGGATAACCTAAATAGGTAGGCTAAACAGTTATTAAAAAGATAGATATAATAATAATAATATACTCTATTGTGCACTATTTATTTATTTCCTTTCTAAAAGAAATAAATTTAAATATATTTATATTACATACGAGCCCCAATGCAAATGAGTACGTCTGGTAGGAAAAAAATGTACTAAACTAACGTTAACCTAAAAATTCTGGGGGACGAAGGTGTTTGGAAGAATTAGCAATATAAAAACAGTATAAGTTATAAATCGTATTTTATTTATTCAATGAAAAAAAAAACGAACTTTCCTTGGTAATAAAAAAAACATTGTTTCACCAATTGTACTAAAATGCAAAAAAGTTCGTCTTTAGTGTTACCGACGCAGATTAGAACGTCTACCACTTGGTGGCGTCTCCTTTTGCATCTAAAACGGCTTTAATTCTGAGCGGCATTGTATCTACCAGCTGTCGACACTCTTCCGGGGTTGTTTCATTCCAAACACAGGTAAGTTTCTCTTTAAGATCAGCTTTTGATCTGGACGGGTCCTTTCGCAACTTCTTCTTCATTTTCCACCACAACGTTTCTATGGGAGACAAGTCCGGGCTGCTGGATGGCCACGACATGGTAGGTATTTTTTTCTTTTTCAGCCACGCCATCGTTGCTTTAGCGGTATGGCATGAGGCACCATCTTGTTGAAAAGTATACGCATTTTTATACTTTAACTTACGTATAGACGGCAGCAAACTCTCTTGTAAGATGCTTTTGTATTTTTCGGCATTGACGGTTCCATCTATAAATTGCAGACAGCCGACACCCTGTGCCGACATGCAGCCCCAAATCATTAAGGAAGCTGGAAACTTTACCTTACGCTTAAGACAATCTTTTTGAAATGCCTCTCCTTTTTCGCGAATGACTTTACTTCGTTCATCGCCTACTGTGACTTCAAATTTAGATTCGTCACTCCATATAATTTTACGCCACTGATCGACGGTCCAATTTCTGTACTTTTTGGCGAATTTCAACCTGTTAGTTTTCTGCCGTTGTGTAAGTAACGGTTTCTCTTTAGCAGTGTAAAAACCGTAGCCCATCCTCTTCATCACTCTCTTGCAAGTATCCACTGAAATGTTTTTTTTAATTGCGTCACGCCATAGTACCGTAAGTTCTCCAGCTCTTGCACGACGATTTTTCTTGATGATCTTCCTCAGAATCCTGTTTTCTGCTTTAGTAGTAATTCGTGGGCGGCCGGATTTCTTTAAACAAGAAATTTTGTCGTGTTTTCGATGATGCTCGATGATAGTTTGGATTGTAGACCTTGGCATAGAAAGGTCCTTGGCAATTTGGTACGTAGATTTGCCTTTATTGTTACTGGAGATTATAATTTTCCGCACTTCTTCAGTCACTGGCTTACCTCGTGCCATCTCGATAGAAAAACGATTTGGAGTAATAAAAAATTAGGCTGAATTTGCCCTTTTATATAGTGGTTTGTCATTTTACATGACAGAGAATATTCCGTATTCAATTTGAAAATAATATTTTATATTACGAACCCTGGTAAACAGGTTTTATTTTAAATAGACGACCTATTTTGCCTTAAATATGAAGCAGACGTAATTATTTGCGTGTGAGATGTAATATTTATAATTAAATTATTTTAAAATAAATAACGAGATGTACACTTTGTACAACTCAAAACTAAGCTAGCTTTAGTGACATTGCGTCTAGTGTATTCCATTAATCATCAAAGTCGATTCGGGTAGAAATACTAGTTTTTGAAAAAAAATACGCATGCAGAATTGCGACTAGACGAGCTATTTTGCATTGGGGCTCGTAATATTTTACATTTTTAAAACAAAATGAATTCACAAAAGGACCGCCAATACGTATGATAATAATAATGAGATAATATAATTGAAATCAAATACAGTAAAAGTCACAGTTAGAATAAAAACAGATTGTATACAAGCTTCTAGGCAATGTCATTAGTCAAATTTAAAATAATAATAATACGAACAATATAAACGAACAATTTCAAATATGGTCAAATATCAATACAATGTCACAATAATAAATACTCAGGTAATGTCAAAATTATTTTCTGTAAAAACGTTAATATGTCATATTCATGTACATGAATCGAAAAGCAGATGCAAATAAAAACTAAGCCAAGAAAGTGTAAAATAAGGATCGTATTTGGATTTTAATGGACATGTAAAATGAAAACACTGCTCATACCTTGGAGTATTTTTATAAACATCTAGAAATAATGTGGAACAAAAAATATAGGTATAAAGCTGAGTTTCTCACATTATCTGACAAGAATATTCGTTTTATTTTAATGACCTATTAAAAAAACGCCAAAATTATTTGACTATTTCTAGTGACAATAAATATTAATAAACTCTTGCTTGATACGTTTTTGAGTACATTGCTAAAAATGTATTATACTGGACTGTATTATACACTCTTTATTTAATAAGGATAACGCCCAATTACTGTAAAATAGCGGTTTACAAGCAGTGACGACACTGGTACAAGAATAATCTTGCTTAATTTTTAAAACGCAATTCAATGCGAGTTTTTAACTTCTTAAACCGCTATCAAGAAAGTGGTTTTAAAGCTTTCTCAATAATTAAACTTTTCCAAAAAGTACTATCCTCACGTAATTATATAAATAATTTATTTACTTTATTATCAACTAAAAACTCCTTAAGACGCCATTTTAACGGTGAGATAAACTAATCGATAAAAATAAATCTGACGATAACAGCTTTCTATCAGTACCGAATACTCGTGTTGAAAGTAAACCAGACAGGCCAAAAGCGGCTTGAGTACCAAAAGATCCCTAAAAAGGTTAACTTGAGAGTGCCATATCAGCCTCATAATTCTTGTAAGAAAGATAATGATGTTCTTACGAAGTTGTTTATAGTTTTCGTGAATGTTGGCAACAATGTAAATATCGTAAATTAGTACCTACGTATATGTAGGTGTTGGTAAGTGCATTTTATCTCATTTGATGGATCCTAAGTTATTTTCATTTAATAAATTAGAAATTTCCTTATCAAAGGAAAAAATCCCCACAATTACTAATTTGACTAGAATTTGCATTATTTCCCGACTACATAAAATCTTTTAATAATATACATTATTTTAATATTAATTAACCGAGTGAAACGAAGGCTTCAGGTTCGACAAAAATGCTTTCGTATGTAGGTATTTCCGTTTGTTTTCTTCTACAGATCGCATTTCTAAACCGATTGTCGTGAAATTTTGTGAGTATGTTCGAAAAGTATAAGACTCGTTTTGGATTAATATAAATACATACATCATTGGCCTGGAATAAGTCTATCTAGTCTTGCCCAAAAACACACTCCTTACGCTACTTTAATGAAAAATTAAAATAGACTACTGCAAATACTAGTACTTCTTTGGTGCATTCAAGTGATACTTTTAAAATAAAATGAAAATCAGTGCTGCTAACTTAACGCAACTTCGCCATAATTTTTGTGTACCTAATAATTCATTTATATTATATTATTTATTAATATAAATAATTACATTTGTTATCTTTTGTGTTGTTTAACAAGTTTTATCTATTTTCGGATATATTTATGAAAACAAACAGTTCTGATTCGAGCCTCCAGTTTAGGTAAGATGCCAAGTCCAGCACAAAAAAAACTAACCATAAACAAAGTGTCATATTTTTTATTTCCCTCCAGATTTCTAATTGAAAACGTTCAAGCTGATAAACGATTGTTTTACTTACATAAAACGATTTTATTTGTGTTCCTGAAAAAAATGTGTAGGTACGTTGATTATTTTAAAAATCCAAGTGGAAAGTTACAGCATTATTGAAGAAATTGCGTAGGTAGCTGCACAATTACTAAGGAAAAATATGGCCAAAGTCTGAAAAATTCTTACTTATTCTTTAATGAGTCGTAGAGTATTGTATGCAACGGTCATAGAACTGGGGTCCATTTCTCGAACCTACAAGTGACAAATTAATGTAAAGGCGACTATTACCGGGGGTATCAAAATCGGCGCCCATCACCGTGGCATTTTCAAATACGCATTTTATAAGCAAACCGATCGATTTTATAAAATATATATTTTACGCGAATAAATCATATTTAGTTCACTAACGGACCTATTAGTGATAGTGGTGTGAATTTAACAACGTTCTCGCAATTCGGCAGTTTTCGTGACGTGGGCGCACGAAGTGATCGTGTCATACTAACGCGTGGCGCCATATGTAAGCGAACTGAACTAATGTTATGGTTTTATAGTGGTTGTTTATTGTTTTCTGCAAAACTTTTAGGTACTCTTCTGAATAATGGTTTATTCATTATATGGAAGATTGGAATAACCTTGGTTTATTCACGCCATTAAAGTACTATTTTCGTGATATGGAAAGTATTCAACAAACCCTTAATTTTGAACAAAAACTTCAGAACGGAATTTGTAGTTTCTGTAGAAGGCCTTATGTTATCGTTTAAAACCTGAGATAAAATCATATCAGTTATATAATTTTTGTTTGATTCCAAGCAGGTAATATATTTTTTTGATTTGTAATGAAAATACAACTGTTTCCATTTGTTTTCATGGCTCGGTAATAGTTTTTACAACACTCCAAATTGAGCCTATTACCGATGGTACGATCAGGTAACCTTCGGTAGGTAATAGAATGTATGGGACTCTATTACAGACCCATTCAATATTAGTTGGGTCGGTGATAGGTTCTTAAGGAAGTATCTGTTACCGAGTGACATTTTAGTCTTCTATTAAAATAAATCGTTTCGGGTACCGCAAGTCAGATTTCTTTCATGAAATTGAGAATTACTTAAATAACTTAATTTATAATATACAAAATCAAAGCCACTATTATTTTTTAACCCTCGGTATTAAGTTCCGAATCGTGAGTCGGGTTCCTATTACTGCTTTTTATACGCTCACGGTACAAATTCACGGTAATAGAATCACAGCTTGTGTAATTACTACGGTAATAGAAGACTTGGGTATTTTCATTTCAATAATTATTTCATAAAATATAATACACTAAAATGAGTCTAAAAATTTACGACCCCAAAAGTTTTATAACACTCGAATAAAAAATATTCTCGATCGTTAAGGAGCTTTGATACCCTTAATTTTTTGGACTCATTTGAAAACTTCCTTAAGTACTACATTAATAGGCGCCGTTACCATACAAGCGGAAAATTATTTTCAATACCTTTTAATAGAAAGAGGCTTTGCTACGCTTCCGCTTGTAATTTGTAACTTGTACCTTTGAGAAACGGGCCCCTGCTCTAAAAAGGCTTGTGGTGTCTCTACTTGCGATGTTCGCCAACCTCACCTTTTTATACCTTTCTTATATAACAGTTGCATAAAATACTATTTTTTTATCTACTTTAACAAAACTCGAAAGTAAAATTCAAAACCTGTCCGCGATAACGCAAAGTGAATTCAATTGGGACAAATAGGTATCTCATTATTTTAAACGCGTTTCATGTATTTTCATTTCTTTAAATAATCAATGATATCTTCTGTTTTATCGACTACAATAACTCGTTAAATTTAATTACGTAAACAAGTAGATAAATAAGAAAAATACCTTAGTTTATATATTTAAAGAATGTTTAATTTGACATTAACAAGAAATAAAAATAGTCCTTACGGTTATAATATTGTGTAGAGTATGTTTCTGTATCTACATAAAAAAGGGTCCGTCACATACAAAGGAATTTGAGCCTTTTGTGGATTCAAATAAAGTTTATCTATTATTGACCTAAAAGAGGAGAGCGATGGTTCGATTGGCTGGCAGTGACGGCCATGTTGCCCCGCGCGTGCGCCGTGCCCGTCCCGCGCACATGGTGCGACGCCGCCGTGGTACGTGCACTGCCACTAAAAATAAACATTGACTCACCAAATTTCATTCAAACTAACTTTGTAGAGTTTGAATGTATACTACGTTTTATTGTCAAAATTATTAAATAAACGTTACGATGAATAAATTTCGCCGAGCCTACATCCCCGCCATTTAAATTTCGGCCGCCGTGAGTCAGTCACGTCATACGTCACACCTGCTCGGATATATTTCTATTTCTCTCGAGACAGATTTTTTCCTGCATCGTTCGGGACATTTTTATACGCCGGCATTAGAAACAAATCAAGTATAATAGTCATTTTCAAAGCCAAAACAAGTCGATTATAGGCCATTTTATATAATTTCATTGAGTTACGAGGCTGTTATTATGTTACTGCGGCTTTGATCATGAGGTATTTTGTACGCGGCGTAATTGATGGGGGACATGTGGCCGGACTGCCGGACTTGTCTTAGCTAAATGAAATGTTTTAACACACACTTCTTCATAATGAGTACGTGACATTTTTAGGAATAGTTGATTAGACGTCTCGTTTTGACTGAAATATGTCAAAAGGAATATACGACGTATTTTTTTAAGAATTACTTTTATTTCTACCTAACTTGGATACTTCAGCAATATTTATTAATTATGTACCAACTTACGTAAAAACTATGTTGGTTAAGTATCAACTATATATACCTCAACAGTATGTAGTAAAAGAGACTGACTAATTCCCATTGAATTACTGGCAGTGATCACCAGTTCCACTTTCACATTTAAACTAATTGTTAAAAAAAAACTATATAATAACTAATTAACGCAAGTTTGGATAGTACACTGCTTTATTAAAAGGGTTAAAAGTGACCAATAAAAGGTACCTAATTATTATTATTCTACCTAACGAATGGTTAACGTCCTTATAAACTGCCATTGTTACGCCTTTACTAACTGCATTCAAAACGTACTGTATGGGTAGATACCTAATACGTCTTGTGAAGTAAAATAGGTTATGAAACACCAATGTGACATTCATTAAAGACACATTTTGGTAGGTAAATTCATTCATTTTGATTCAAATCAATTAAAACGGTTGAAAAAAGGACTTTTAAACCTGAACATTTTAAACGGACGGAGACGCAATTAGTCAAAAATTATGTGCAGGTGCAAAACATTCTGAAGGATTCATCGAATATAGGTAGATATGTCAAATCTTTAAAACCAATTAAAAAAACTACGGGACCTTTTTAGTCAGAGGTAGAACACCTCTTAAAGATACCTATCGTAATTAAATTTAATTACACTATAACAGAAATTGAAGCAAAATGTTTTTTTAACATTGTATACAATAAGTACTCATTTAACTGTAATTTTATTATATTCACTTCTTTGTAATTTTAATTTAATTGGCTCTCACATTAATTGCTACCATACCCACCTACTTACTCATTTTTATACCAGTAGGTAATCAGTACACGACCTTGGTTATGTATTAAAACCGCGTACTAGGCTTTCTATTTTTGTTAATCACTTTGAATTTATTCAAACGTTCAAGGTAGGTACTATAAATAAAATAAAGTAATCCGTATGTCAAAATAGTTAACCGGATCTTAAGGCTTAAGCCATAAAACCGCGAGTCAAATAATTGTACCATTGTATGCAAAACGTACAGGCACTTTAGTACCATAATGGACTAATGTTTTTGAGTACTAAGTGGACCGCACAGAAGGCAACGCAATGTAGGCATTAACAGCCTAACTGTAAAGACGGCTAGAAATTGTCCTAGGTTAGTTTTACGAGTTACGAATTATTTTATCGGAATTTAAACTTCTAGGCAATAAATTAAGTTGTATAATTATGCGCAATTCGTACATTCGATTCCTAATTGTAGGGGAACACAGGTTTAGGTCATGTTTAACATAAGTGGGGCAATCTACCTATTAGTGAATATTTATGAATAAACGAATAAAGTGGCCTAATTGATATGATTTAATTTTTCATTTGTTGCCGTCGTGTTAAAGTTACCTACTGCATAGTCATTCCTGCGGCAACTTTGCTCGCTTGTGTTCCTCTTCCATAGTTACAATAATTTGTGAACGTCACAATAAATTAGGTTTCTAATTCTTGGTTTGATTGAATTTTCGAATATTCAATAATTATCAATCGATTCCTGTATCGAATAAAGTACATATGGAAAAAATTGCGACGGAATAGTAGTAGTAGTAAACACTTTATTGCACAAATCAAGTACATAGTCTAAAACAAACTTAATAGGTAATAGATATTTGTACTAAGGCGAACTTATCCCTTTAAGGGATCTCCTCCAGCTACCATTTGAGAAACTGAGAGGACATGTTATATCAGAATCAGAATCAGAATCAGAAAAGTATTTATATGGCACATATTGAACAACATGTACAAGAAATAATAATACATGTACAAGGAATATTTGCCATGGGGAGGCAAAGTAGGTACCTATGTTTAAATTTATTTACCGCATAATTTTTCGTGAATAAAATTATGATTATTCACGAGAATACCTTATTTTGCAGGGCCAGATTAGGTGGAAATAAATACGTTTGGTACTAGGTAGGTATATAAGGGCAGGTATAGCGAGGGCCCGCCCAAAACACCGACGGTTAGGGCGGCCGACGGCGGCCGCTTTTTTAACTAATAATAATAATAATTATAATATATTTCGACCGACTACGATAACTATATTTTGTACTTTTATTTTTAATTTAGATTTGTAATTAATATTATATCTAGCTTTATATTTCGGCAATTAAATTATTTAGAGTTGTTGAGAAATAATTATTAATTTAATGTATATGTTAATAATTTTTTCATCTCACTAACTCCCTTTTTTATTCTTTATAAAAACAGATCGTAAAACTGCATTTTAACCACAAGAGTGCAAAGAATCCGAACGTGTTACTTATTAGTTAATTTGAAAAATGAAATTTTTTTAAAAAACATAACACGTACAGTCCAGACAGGACAATTTTAAATTTTATTATTTATTTGCTTAAAAAAAATTTTTTTCCAGTAAAAATAAATGCTGATTTTACTTACTTCAGTTGCTTTTCTTATACAGTATTTTCTGTGCTTTAATGAAGTGAAAAGGTTTCGTGTTACACACGGCTGCAAAGTCACTTGCGTCTCGTGTGTTGGAACACTCGCTACGCTCAGGATTCCATTCGCTAACTCGTGTTTAAATTCCAAACTCGTGGTTAAAATATAACTTTGCACCATTGTATAACAATAGTTATTTACGATACAAGTTCGGAATGTAAGCAATTCTCAACAAGTAGCGGTGAACAAAAACACGAGCGTACAGCGAGTGTTTTTGACCGACACGAGTTGGGAATTGCGTTTCCGAACAAGTACCGTACAACGTTTTATAATGCGTTGTGCGAGGAAATGAAAAATGTAATCGAAAAGTTAATTTAAAATTTATAGGTTATAATTTACATTGCTCAACGTCAACGCCAACGGAAAGCACAGGCTGAATCTGCATTCAGCCTATCATGTTAGTGAATATTTACAGTTTATTTATAGATAAATATTTAAATCAGAAAGGATTATTAATACGTTTAATGAAATATTCATATTTATATACCTTTTATAAGAATTTAAATCTATAAATGACTAATTTCTAAAACTTTTCTCAAATAACAAGTTCTGTTTGCGTCGGACTGACGACGAAGATAAAAAAAAAATGAAAAGTAAAAAGTACTAGTGGCGAAAAGCGGTACATTCCGCACAGTTTGGCTGCTTACAAAACGCATTTTTCGAGCACATGCATTACAAATAACTATTTATTTTGTCAGCTGCTATATACGATGGGGCTATTATGTGAGCAGTAATAAAAAAATATAGTATTGTGATTATATAACAACAATTTTAATCACCTACCTATATTTAATATACCTTCTCATGTTAACACTAGGTGACATTGAACCTATTATTTATACCTACAAACCATAAAATTAAATGCGTGATGAAAGGTCTAAATTATATTTAAATCGGTACATTATGATGCACATTGGGCGATTCGAGTATGTGTAATAAATTTTGGACATACCTACATTTCAAAAATCGAGTCAAATTTATTAAGTACATATGGCCAATTTTCATATAGGTAGTATTATTGCCCACTTAATTGTCCTAGATATATCATACCTAACCTAATTATAATCCAAAAACCTAAATGTCAATAATATATAATACTACTAACTGTTATTTTATTACTTTTATTATGGTCACCGTTTACTTTAATGGTAATTAGATGTTTAATGCCCTAGATAACAACGCTAATAACAATTAATAAACTATATAATACCTACCTACCACTTTATGTAGTAGTAGTTATTATCTTTATGTACGCAGGTGAACTTCTAAATTTAATGTATAGTTAATTATATTTTTTATACATTAAAACATACTTCTATGTACGATCGTTAAAGGCGCTTTATTAGCTTGCAAGAGGTGTCTTATAAATTGTTTTTATTTTTATAATTACCTATTACTTTATTGTTCATAGGCATGGCAAATTACATACATAATTAGGTACCTACTTGTTGATACCTACCTAATAGAATCGAAATACTACATAAGTAGGTATACATTATGTAGGTAAATAAATAATTGGATAAATAAATGATTCCTATTAGAATTTCGCCGCTATAAACGCAGTGTCAACTAAACTCATGCAAAATAAAATGTATTACTACTGGATTGATATAACGTTTATTACTACGTCTACGTCATTTATATACTTGCTTAATTACCAATAACAATGTACAATGTACTTATCAACCAAAAAAACTAAAAATACTATGTACCTATTTGTAGGTAATTACCTACACTTACTACCAATAGCATTTTACGACATATATACTCGTAATGTATATACGGAAAAAAATACTACAAATTGTAATTGTAAAAATTAAAATTATGCCTTTTTCAGAACGAGAAGCACACTCATGCAAGGTGGAAAACATTTACCGGTAATGGACATCCAGGGGTACCGCGGTATGTCCGGCAGGGGCTGCGCCGAGGGCTGCGAGCAGGCGGCGCCCATGGCGTCCACGGAGGCCGCCGAGGCGGCGGAGGCGGCCGACGCCGCCGCCTGGTGGTAGAACTGCGCCGCCGCCGCCATGCTCGCCGACGCCGCCGACACCGCTGCGCCGCCGTTGTGCTGCCCCAGCGCGTACATCGGGTCCGCACCCACCGCGCTCGGGTACCGGCAGCTCTTGTCGTCCGCCGACAGCCCGCCTCCCGCCGAGAACGGCACCGAACCCCCGAACTGCTGGTGATGTGACACGTATGGATACATCCTCGCCGGCGCCCCGGGCGAGGCCGACGACGAACTGGACGATCTCTGAGGACTTCCGTTTCCTGGCGAGCCGGCCCCTAGCGCCGCCGCTCCCAAGCCGCCCGACAGCGAGGAGCTCAGCGACGTCGACAGCGACGACGACAGCGACGAGGACAGCGACGCCTCGATCGGCGACGCACCAGCGCCCGCGAACAAGTTCTGATGGTGGAACTGCTGGTGATACTTTGGGAGCATGCTATCGATGATGAACTTGGAACTCATCGCTCGGCGACGCGACGCGCGACGATCGCCTCGCGGGAGATGCGTTTATCGCCGGGCGATTCGGATCGATTCTCGCGCGTGCACTACTATGGCCGCGAATCGTTTATGACCCGCGTATGAGGCTCTACGACTCCGAATTCCCCGTCGCGTCGTGGCGAGCGTTGCCGCTGCCGCGCGCCGTTGAGGCGGCGCGTGCGAGCGGGACAGACGTAATCGCAGCCGGCGCGCCGGAACCCTCTCCGTCTCATTAATTCCTACCTGCGTAGCTTATATTAGAAAGAGATAAAAGCTATTCGCTAACGACCATTCGGACGGCCATTGTTCGTAATGGCTCCTTACTCCCCACACCTCCGCACTTCCCTCGTCTACGCCAATAGTGATCCCGTGTAGAACATTCACCGCCAATCACAAACCATTCCGGCACTTCTAAATGTCAAAGTGAATGGCTTTAAGCAAAATTGCGCCATTTAAGTTCGAAATTAGTGATTTGCTATTGTTTTGTAACTGTTTAATTTTCAGGTAGTAAAAGTGCAGTTATTTATAATTGGCACGAACAATATCGTAAAATTATCAAACACTTAATGTATTTAAGTACACAAGACGGTGTACAAAATATAACTTATTATCAAATTATAAGTGCAATAAGTTTATATATTTCATAAATATAGAAAGCAACGCGACTCATGCAGTTTTTTGAATTTGTCACCTTTAGAAAATTATTCGCGATTGTGAATAGTATTACCTAAATATGATTCATAAGTCCCTATTATTAATAACTAATATATGGTGACTTAGTGAACAAATCCACACAAAAATATATAATAACGCTTAATTTTTCATTCCACAGATTTTTACTGTTTATTACGTACTTACTGAATGGATATAATAATTTGAATGCACTGGTTTAATGTGCTAATATTTGTGAATAAATTAATAGACCTAATTAACTATACATATATTTTTAATAAAACTAATATTGGGGAGAATTTTGTCTCAACTGTATTAATCATCCTACGTTTGTAACGTACTTACATTTGTTTGTTCACAAAATTTAAATATTTATTAATATTTGTAAGGAGCAAAATTTTTAAAATAATTACCTATTAGGTATATATTTTCTTAAATCACGCAATAATCATCAAAATAAAACACCCATTCATTGGCCTGTTATCTAGTTCAAAGAAAACCATGTCACCCACTGGCTGTTCCATTTTTAAGTCCACAATAAAACTGCTCATAAAATCTATTTAATAACCACTAAACGGTGAAATAAAATCATTCAAATAAGAATTGCACCGGACTGCTTTACGCGGGCCACGTGGCTGAACGGGTATCACTCATCCCGCTCCGACAGACGTCCCGTCTTCGTCGCACGTTTCATTCACTTATGTGGGTCGTAACAAAAACGTACGCACATGCGAGATCAAACTTTATGGCTATTAAAATAAAATTGTTTATGGTGTGAAAAGTTTATTTATTTATTACATTTTTGATAGGCCGGTATCTTTAGTGCATGGTTTTTATAGGCGTAAGTTGCCTTTTCAGCTTTATCAGGTCTGCGGTCCGGGCGTGCGGTAGTAGAACATTGCATAAGTATAGGTTTTATGTTGTTATTGTGATGTTTTTGCCGTAAACGTATGGAATGGTTGATATGGACAGTTAGGGTAATTTTGTTTATGGGAGAGACGCTTTTTACTGACCAGTAATTGTTTATCAGGTAATAAACGCGACTAGGTCATTTATTAGCTACAACAAATAGATATTAAGATATCATGCTCTCATTGACTATTGCAGCTGCATTATGGGTATGTTTTATATACTTATTTTACGTATAAACCCATAATAAAGTTAAGTAGCTATTAGTACTTAAATACTTACCTGTTGGAGAGAAATATAAGTACCTAAATCGGATTAATAATTTAAAACTAAAGTAGAATGCAAAAATATTAATTATGGTTGATAGGTAGCTAGAGATCTGAATGTCAAATAAGTATAGGTACGTTTCTTTTAAATTATTGATTTCATCATAAATTGATAACTAATACACAGATACCCACTGTTCAAGCCCTAGACGTATTAGTTAAATAAATAAGCTTAAAACACGTGAGTATGAATCTAATAAAATATACTTATACTAGAGTTGCGTTAGATACCTAAATTTTTTGACCTAGGTAGCGAAAGAAAAAAGAGAATTTTATTTTTCAACGCAGATACTTACAATAAAAGAAACTTCAATTGAGTGAAAAAGTTTATTTTAAATAATTGAACGATAAACGAACTTACTCTTATTAGAACAATTTCATCCGGGTCATCACCGGTATTTTCTAGTTTGAACATGTACAAGAAATTTACAATTCAATACTCACACAACTTAGAACTTATCTAATCATCAAACCTCTATTTACTTGCTATAATCTGTTTTGTCCCTTTCCCACAACTACAAACGTCAAAGTGACGAATAGAGCCAAAAGGCATTTTAGCTAAAATACTAGGTTTGTTGATCGTTTATGAATACGAGTAAGGCCATTAGACGTTATTATTCCACACAACAACAATCTGTAGTCCAGGCTGGTCAAATACGCACTTAATGAGTGTGGTAAGCATATTTTTCCTTTAAAAAAATGAATGAATGTTTCCTAAACTCAGGATAGTACAAATCAAGTACATAGCAGAAAATTATTTGTACAAAGGCGAATTTTATCCTTTTAAGGATCTCCTCCAGCTAACGTGTATGTATACAGGGTATACCCCTATGCAGGGTACCTAATGCCCAGCACTGGACCCTAACACAAAAGAACTTAGCCACGCATATAATTTAGTTGTTACCTTATAAATTTTATGAAGTTATTAATAAATTTATGACCTGTGATGGTAATTAATAGGGGTTTGTTTTACTTCATTTTATTTTATCTTGTAAGTCTACTAAGTCTAGTCACGCACCAGCATTCATTGGCTCGCAGAGATACCCACTAACCCTACCGGTTTCGCCAGTTCCATACCTTCATACAGTGCCTGGAATTTCTGAACAGGTAATATTTAGATCTCTACCTAGGCGGCAAAGGGGTGGCACCGAACGCGTTAAGTTGTAAAAATATACATCAATAACTTAACAAAGTTGCATTTACACCTCGTTCTTAATAAAAAGTCATTGTAAACCAGTAAGGCCATGCAGGGTCGCTTTAAATAGGCAAATTTCCAATCGCAAAGAAAGCCGACAACGCATCACACCCTATTTTATAGACGATCGATGTTGTAAAGGCGGCTATTATGCAAGCCACAAAGTCGCAGGTGGGCGGGGTTCGGTCGTCGTAAAAGTGGTCGACTCCAGAGAAAATTTACAACTATCGCCTGCGAGATTTAACGAGCAGTTTATAGATTCGAAGCTTTAAAATTCGAGGACACCGGGCAAGCGTCGGATGGGACAATTTCGGACACGCGATGTGTTGCTGATGCTACTAATATCCGGCGTTCAACATTCTTAAAATACCTACTTATTTACTAAAGTGGAAAACAAACTAAGAAACTATCATAGGCGAGCAGGAAATATCATAAATATGTAAGTAGGTACCTAAATATACGCATCCGTAATATATTAGGCGAATATGACTTTTAATGACAAGGGTTTGAGAGCGTAGGTACAGATATTTAAGAATTTTACTGAAGAATCTAATCAGATATTGAAAAACATCTATACAGTTTCATTTGATTTCACAGACTTGCATGGCAAATTATGTTATCAGCAATCAACAAATAAAATTCACTTCCATTGAAACATATCCATCGAATTTGAGAGCAGCCTACTTACATATTATAATCCATATTAATATTATAAACGCTAAAGTGTGTCTGTTTGTCTGTTACCTTTTCACGTTTAAACCACTGAACCAATGTAGATGAAACTTGGTATGGAGATAGTTTGGGTCCCACGGAAGGACATAGGCTACTTTTTATCCCTGAAATCATCCCTTAAAGGGGTGGGTTTGTATGGAAGAGCGATGACTAGGTAAGCACCCAGATATGAAAAAAATGCAATAATATAATTATTATAACGCGATGAACGAGTTCTACGCAGACGAATCCCGGACAGAAGCTAGTTAGAAATAAGAAAGAGCACAGTATTTAAGCTCAATTCGTAGCAGTATTTTTCAACAGTCCCAAAAGTGTCCTCTGTCCTCGTAACATTAGAACACCCATAGACAGGAAGCAGATACTGACACTTTCCTCTTCTAATGTCGTGGCTAACTGTTGTATTAATTAACCATTACCATTAATTTGAGGAGCCATTAACGTCAATATAAGAAACGGAGTGCAAATTTTCATCGGAATTGAGTAATTAAAATTCTAGTTTGAATGTTTGACATTGATTCTTTTATTTCTTAGCGATAGTGACTTTGGCAGAAATTTCTATCAGATTAAACACTGACTTAGTCTGATGAATACATCATTTGTATTATAAACGCTGATGGATTTAGGGTCCTGTAGTTTATACAAAAAATGAGCACCTAGTACCTAGATGATGAAAATTTATCACTTTGTACTTTTATCTCATGAGCGCTGGTTAGCCAATAATATGTATTTGTAGTTGTGACACATACGAACACAAAGCTCCTACACTGATACACACATAGACAATGTGCATGTATAGGTATCTCAAGACACATCCATGACTCACCCGCGTTCGTGAGATAAAGGTATCTACTGTAAATGCAGAGACGCATTCCCAAGGCCAGACAATCGGAGATGGCGCACGCGACGAGCGAGGAGACAATACAGCTGAAGTTTAGTACAGACGCGTGTATAAGGCCGTGACTACACGTGGTAAAAATGAGGTTAACTGACATCATAAAACCGGCCAAGTGCGAGCCTACTATTTACACATTAGACATTTTGATGGCACGAATGTTAGCTAAAGACGTAGCCACATATTTAGGACCCAAACGATTAGTAAACATCAGGCATGAGATGTCACTAGCGATGTAATAGGTATTTAAATGCAACGGCTGGTGGTATCCGATACCTATAGGGTGTGCTCTTTACCCGAACTTCCCCTACTCCTGATCCTTAATACCCTTGCAGTACCTACCCACATGTTAGTAGGCCCATTATTTAATTGATATAGTTATAGATAATTACGTACCTATTATTTGTAAAATATAAAGCCGGGTATACTCATTAGCGAACTGTAACCGATCGGATACTGTAACTATTTCAAGTGTGAGAGAGCCATTCATCGGCTCGAGGCGCGAGCCTAACAAAACCGATGTTTGACAGCTAATCATGGTATCCCGCTTGCACGCGCTCTTCGCGTAGCACGTGCTCTTTCGTTCTTAGCGCGATACCTGGGTCATTCTACTTTTTCATGACCAGTTTTTTTAGACTAAATAAAATCTATGATATGTATTGAATTAGTGTACAAAAATAGGATTTCGAAATAGTACCTGAACCTAATAAAAAGAATTTATAGGTAAAAATACTTAAATATTGACATATTGCTGTAAAGGGTGGGTAACACAGTGGTAAAAACCAGTTTTTCATACAAATGGTGAGACGACCAAGGATGAGTTACTTGATTTATGGATATTAGCTGTGGTTCGTTAATTGTCAAAACTATCGGAAGTGATACTGCAATTAAACCTCTTTCTAAATAACAATACAAAAATATTAAGTGAG
This sequence comes from Epiblema foenella, assembly GCA_963556455.1. Lineage (NCBI taxonomy): Eukaryota > Metazoa > Arthropoda > Insecta > Lepidoptera > Tortricidae > Epiblema > Epiblema foenella. Next base: position 24,593,404 of record OY747098.1, on the reverse strand, counting down.
GGCCAAGTATTCCAATAACTGCATAAAAAAAAGTGTCTGAAAATTATGTACATGAAAAAGTAGAATGGCCCAACTATTAACCCTAAGTATCTGGAACCACGGAGATGATAGAGCCGACTTTAGCCGAAGCGGCACGAGGAAAAGGCCTGCCGCGTATGCGCAGGCCCCTTACTCCGAACTCGTATTCTGCCGTCCCTTTCGGGAATCCATCATTTTACCGAAAATCGTTACATCGATTATCGTTTCCTATAACACTATTCGCAGAATTTTATTATCACTTAGGAATCATTCATCGAACTTCGTTAGATCGCTCAAACATTTGATCGAATTACCTTTTACACAAGAATCAACTTATCGAATTTTAATTCAGTATTTTATTTGTTCATCGACGTAGTCGTTTATCGAATGGCCTTTAGTATAATTTTGGTTTAACGAAGGTTTCAGTTCCCAAAATTCTTATTACCTACAACATCATTTCCCCACTGTTTACTATTCTTGATATACGTCTAAAATTAAAATTTTCCCAGATTCTTGGTGTACTCTGTAAAAGTACTCAAAAACAAAAATACCCAAAACCTAAAATGTAAAAAAGACCTGTTAGGGCAAAACCGACTGTAATGCGGATAGGTTAGAAGATTAAGACGAGAGCTTTGCTCCCGTCTTAATCTTCGGGGTTATTTTTTTATATAAGTCCAGAAAGACCAGTTAGGGCAAAACCGACTGTAATGCGGATAGGTTAGGTTAGGTTATTTTTTTTATAAAGCCCAGAAAGATTATGCGCCTTGAAAAATCATGCTTGCTTAGTTGTTCGATGAAACATTGTTCTTGGAAAGAATACTATATGGAACGTACTATCTGTGAATCATATTTCGTTAAATTAATACTATGAATAACGAATATTTCTATGAAAGGTAAATTCGATGTACCGTTATGCTACGACTAGAGACGGATTCGAAACGATTAACTATGAAAAGTGGTTCGATTATATAAAATGCAATGAATTGATGATTATGTGATTAGAAAAAGAAACCTAATGAAATTCGTCGAACAGTTTTCGGTGAAATGAAAATCGATGCAAGATATTTCGATAAAATAATAGACACCCGCCCCTTTCACTCTCGTGTTACACTATATGAGTTAAAGGGACGGCACGATACGATTTTCGGATTTCGAATTTCGGAGTAGCTCCTCTGGTTACTGTAACCGTCCGGTTACAGCTACAGCTCTCTAGTGAGTAGTACTTACATATAATTATACCTATTTGTAAATCTGTTAATCCCATGTTACACGCTCCAGATCGAAATAAAGTAGGTAATAGATACAAATGTAATAATATAATTACATAATTAGTGTTTACTGTTAAACATAGACGGTTCCTGCGTAGCATGCGGCGAAACAGAGGAAGCTGGGTAGCGGAGCTGGTCCCTGTCGTCTAAAAACTACCCTTTTACATTACCTTCTTACGCCGCCTGCCTCGCAAGAACCGTCCGGCCTTTAGTTAATACCTGTACAAATAAAAGTTAAGGAAATTAGTCGTACCAACCCATTTGATTCTAACGAAGTTTATTATAATATCCTCCACCATCTCTTGACTTGATCTTTAGATCTTACCCAGTTCTCAGCACAAGACGTCGTCACCTGTAACAAAAAAATAATTTTCATTTCTCATACTCTGAAAGTGGGTCATTGTTCACCTAGGCGGCGTGCTGAAAGTGGCACTTTTCTGCTCTAGAGCAGAGAAGTAATTAAAAGAAAAAAGTACGGTGAATCGTAGTTAGATTGGGCAAAGGCCAGTAGCCCATACAAACATAAGTGCGATTAATTGTTGTGTTATATAAAATGGTAAATACACAAACACTTGTAACTTCACTCAACAGTTACCGGTAAAGTGGTTCTTTTGCTGATTCAGAAAATGTTTGTGCATATTTTGGCATTAATTAGCATCCACGTATTCGAAATGAAAAGCAGTGTTTAACTCTGGTGAAAGCATCCATTTCAGCCGCGAACTATTGGCGAATATATCTCGTTTGGATTGGGTGGCTTTCTTGATCAACAATCTACGATCTTACTCATGTTAACTTTTTTAGTATTGAATTGGAATAAGAAAAATATTCCAAGATTGTTAACCAAGGGTTGAAAGCCACACATTTCAGACCAGAGATTTTGGCTCTCGAACGAAGTGAGAGCGCCAATAGTTTGAGACCGAAATGGGTGGGTTCATCCGAGATTTTCATTGAATTTTATTTTTTTAATTGTAGGTAGGTACTACTTATGCTGTATAGGTTGTCGTTGCTTATACATACGATTAACCAATACTTTATTTTTTAATTATTTTCTGCTTTAGAGTAGAAACGTTAGGTACCTACCTACCACTTTCAGCACGCCACTTTATCTTTACAATATGGCGCCACCAAATGTTATCATGGGATAATTCTTTGGAGAAACGAGTATGTCGATCCTTTTTGTAAAATCGTTTTTTCGTTCGCAAAATACTCGTCCAACTTTACATACAATCAATCATATTTTAACAAAAACCGCTAACTATTACCGACGCGTAAAAAGAATTGGTTTGATGCAGCCCGCGCTATAATACAAGTATGTCAACCATTAGAACGTAGGTCTAAGTAAAAAAAAAAACTTATAATATTTCGTTTTCTGGTATGATGTTTCCGATTCTACACTAAATATTCAGCACCCAACATCCATACAGACTAACCGCGTTGCCAGAAAAAATACTAATTAGACCAACAAACAAGCATTTGGAACCTTACTGCTTTATAATACCGCCCTAACTTATCATGGCGTACATAAACAATATCTTATTTAGCTATTCCTGCAGGGTGGTAAGGGTAGGTAAGTAGGAAATTTTAATTTCACGTCTGGCCCGGCCGGGCGAAGAATTTGTGTGGCATAATAAGTGAGATTGTTGCGAAATTTGCTACAAGAAAAAGAAAGAGGGCTCGCGGCGCTCCGAGCGTCGGCTTAGTATGGATACGCTTAGGCCGGGTTTTATAAAGATCGGTTAGACTAAATGTCAGATCAAATTTCAGTAACTCAGTACATTTTTTGACATAACAAACCAACATAAGTTCTAACGGATCGTTATAAAACCGAGCCTTAGTGGTGCTAAGTATATTTCTGACTAAATAGGATAAGTTCGCATTTGCACATAGTTACAACAAATGTTCTTTTGTTTTTTCAGTAAAGTTATCCTGCACCGAGCAAATGTTTCTTTTTAGCCTAGTGGTTGACTGGTAGAGAATACTTTAAGGCATTAAGTCCGTCATTTTTACTTTTTTAATGTTCTACTTATGTGTAATAAAGTGTCATTATGTCGTACTTACATAAAGATTATTTTTTGGTACTTAATCCTAATTATCCTTTCTAGATATGCTCAAATATGATTTCCGTCTTACTACTAACCTTATATAAAATTAGCACTTTTTATTCATGTGTGATTTAGAGCAAAATGTGGCATTCAACAAATGTCGAAAGACGTACTTACCTCCCTGTATTAAAGTAGGTAGATAAGATTGGATGTCACATATTTGGGTAGATCTTTAAGTCACCAACAGTAAACCACGAAGTCGCTTACAACCTAGGTATAATCAATAATACAATTTGATTTTAATATGACCTTGTTAGTATCTGTTCCAAATTTGAAATCGATAGTCTAAGTAGTTATTATGGAAATGCAATTATATACTATAAAAAACAAAACAAATAAAAATACCTTAAAATATACCTAACTAAATGCAAAATTAATATAAAAAGAAAGAAACCCCAATTACAAAAAAAATAATATGCCGTCCAGTAGCTCTGCCTGCGGCATAGTGCCCAGTATGCTGACCGCGTTACCTCTCTGCATAGCTGGGCACCGTTAACCAAATAGTTAACTTCGTTAATCACTAATCCGTTAAAAAAGTTAACTTCGTTAAACGTTAAAGCGTTACATTTCGGGCCATTTAACGGAGGTTAAAGTTAATCGTTAACTCCTAGTAAAAACAGCACCTGGGTATGCGGGTATGCGCTATGGACAGTAGGCAGGGAATGAAAAAAAAACGGTTAAGTGCAAGTCCGAATCGCCTACCGAGGGTTCCGTACACAGATATGTACCAGTTCCAACACTATTAATTCAGGAAAATCTCAAAAACACGGTATAGAAATTGAATGCCATGGGTACAGCGCCATCTATCGGCGAATTTTGTTACAACTTGGAGCAACAGAATAACTTGGCATGTATGATGGTTTTTCATGGATAATTCTTTATAACTTGAACCGATTTCATTTTTTTCTTTATTTGGAAGAAGGTACTTTTAGCATAATCGCGTAGGAATTTATGAAACAAAAATACACGCAAAGGTGAAATTACAAACTTAGAATAGAAATGTTTTTTGATAATCAAAAAGAAAAACTAGATAGAGCTATAGTTATATTTTTCTTGTAAAATATACATTGATATCAATGTTATGTAAGGGAGCGCTCGTGGCCCAGCGGCACCCGCGTACCAAGTGCGGTATGCGAGGTTAAGCAACGTCGGCCCAGGTCAGTTATTGAATGGGTGACCGCTTTGAGCGGTTATTAACTGAGCGCTCCCGTTTGAAAGGCACGTAAAGCCGTTGTCCCGGCTGCTGTCTATAATAGTACTCGTAAAGCAAAATTAGAGGCCTTCGGGCGGCTTGAGAACTTCTAACAGTCAAGTTGCCCACTCACTTGACAAGCCTAATTTCAATAAGGTCTGGTTTCCCCTCGGGTTGGAAGGTCAGATGGCAGTCGCTTCCGTAAAAACTAGTGCCTACGCCAAATCTTGGGATCACACTAACGGTATTTCAAAAATATATATATGATAGTAATAATATTCGCAACATGCTTTGTCAACTCTCATACGCTTTCCAAATCATTAAGAGCCATGAATGAACTAAGCTTCAAATAATGCTACATGAACTAGCAGTTGGTAACGTTCTAATAAACCTATTGTGACCGCCTCTACGCGGCGCTACGCAAAGCTTGCTACGCCGCGCCGTAGCTATAACAGTTTGACGCAATTCATTGTCATTAGTCATTACTTATTCATATGTATTATGTTTGAAGAATCAAATTATGAATAATACTGTTTATTTGAAAACTTTTTTGAAGATAAGAAGAAAGTGTTATTAGAAAGCGTACAATTAATTTATTCTATTTCTTAATCATTTCAGCTTGTGGGAAACAGGTAGTTCAAGTTCATTCATACTTTTACTATTTATAATGCACAAATTTATTCCAGGTCAACTTTTTCGTAAATATTACAATTCAGAAAATAAATAACAATATTTGAAATGGATTTTGCTCTACTCTCGTCACTACCTACTTTGTTATTGATCGAAGAAAAAATGCTAGAGTAAGCACAATGATTTATGTAACCACAACCACTGCTGTCACGTGGTCAGTAGACCTCTCTTTTCCGTTCATTATACGTTTAGGCACGGACAGTCAGCCTTTGTATCATTTTAAATCTCAATGTTATCTTTGGATTTGCCTAAGGAGCGCTCGTGACCCAGCGGCGCCCGCGTACCGCGTGCGGTATGCGAGGTTAAGCAACGTCGGCCCAGGTCAGTTATTGAATGGGTGACCCTTTTGAGCGGTTAACTGAGCGCTCCCGTGCTTTGAAAGGCACGTAAAGCCGTTGATCCTGGCTGCTGTCTTAATAGCACTCGTTAAGCCAAGTTAGAGGCCTTCGGGCGGCTTGAGAACTTCTAACAGTCAAGTTGCCCGCTCACTTGACAAGCCCGATTCCAATAAGGTCTTGTTTCCCCTCGGGTTGGAAGGTCAGATGGCACTCGCTTCCGTAAAAACTTGTGCCTACGCCAAATCTTGGGATTAGGTAGCGGACCCCGGGCATCCTTCAGGATGCAACAGTACCGGGATAACGCTAGGATGATGATGATGATCTTTGGATTAGCCAGTAGTAACATCCGTATATTTAATTTTTATTAATAATATTCTTACATTTGACAGAAGAGTGTCGTTAAGCCCTATCGGGTTATTTTTAACGGCGGGTTACCCTATATATGAAGGGTTACACTCAGACGCTAAAAAGTGGCGTCGCATCCACAATAATCCAACCCACGCTGGCACCACGTGTAAGTGGCAGCTTCAATATTTATGTTGCAATTTTTCCAGCGTCCGCCCCTCCCCGCGGTACCCTCATAAAGGATGCAGCCCAATTGCGTTACAATAAGTATTTATACACATAATCACTGAAGCTAGTGAGGAAGCTAGATAGATTAGGAGTTTATAGTTAACCTTACCTATTAGGATAGTGATTTTCGAATTTTTAATATTTAGATATATTTTGTATATCGTTTACGTGGGGCTTTTTCTTCACGTGGACTTAAAATGTTGTCAATTAAGATAATACTTGATCAAACATAACATAACCTTGTTAAAGCAACTAGTTAAATATACATACTAAAAAAATATTACATGCTTTAATATTTCCTTGTAAAAGCCTACCTACCTCAACGGTAGCTATCATCATAATTTAGTCATTAGCGTTCTGCAAACGTGTTTCCCCTTTATTTTAAAATATGTAATTACACTTGTTATTCCTTTCATGTGTGTATTTTATAGACAAAACTCCTACTAGGTATTGTCTAATGAGAGAACGGTACATTCTAATTGGGCTTATATAATTCTAACTACCCATTAGCCTAGCAGAATAATTCTTAGCAATCATACCATAACTAAGTAGCCCTTTCCTTTCACGGGTACAGTAATATTATTCAAATAAAAACAATTTCAATTTGTTTCTAAATTGAAACCGAGCGCAGGCGGCGTGTTATTACGCTGGGCGGAGGTTAGGCGCCGGCAGAGCGTGTAAAGTGGCGATAGAGCCTCCCGCCCAGCCCTCTCATTGCCTATAACACCAGTCGGGCTTTCCTCAAAAGCCTCCGAGAACGCCTCAAATTTAGCGACTTTTCGCTCTCAATACTTTTACGCGACATTTAGAAGTTGTGTGTGACGGTGACACGCGGTTTTTCGGGGTTCCATTGAATGCTTTTACATGTCTTCTCCCGCGAGAAATATCCGTCCATTACGCTAGCTTCAAATCTGGATACTTACTCATGTCACGGTTTACTTTGCGCTGTTCCATCCGATTTTGTTTATTTTATCTAGATACAAGCAAGCATTTCTCACTTTTAGCACTGACTTTAAAAAAAATCCTACACTAATTTATTGACGTATGCTTAACATATTAGCTAAGTAAAGATACCTAAGTGTTAAACCGACTGATCTAGAAATGTACTTTCTTTTAAATCACTTGGTACATAAGATTTTGATGTATATGCCGGATAAACTATAATACTTATAATAAACTGTAATTAAAACCACGATAACCAATTGCACTAGTTAAAGTTCCAAAATAAATATTATAACCTTTTTTGGCGGTCAAAATTATTATCACGCTGTCAGATTATTGCTTAATATCTTGCATCATATCTGGCGCTAACTGTAGTTACCTACTGTACAGAACCCCTATGTCATATTACCAGATCCTCCCGCTTGTTTTTCAAGGGGGAAATATTATAGTTTTTGATGGACGCACACATTGGCCGACAATGCCCCGATGGGTCACAATAGCTCGATGGCTCGTGAGTGTGATGAGGTATTTCTTATTTAGAAAAATATGCTCCACGATTTTTCTGCTTCGGTTTTCGAGTCATTGGTTGCGTTTCCTATGATTTCTGCGTTAGGGTTCGGCTGAGAAATTGTGATAACAGTTAAAAAAGTTTATTTTTAACAAAATATTCTCTCACAACAATGTAATAAAAACAGTAGGTAAAGCCATTTTTGGAATGAACGCCCCTCCAGTGTACAATAACAGGCCTGTTCCTCTTGTCGCTTCGGCTAAACTCGGCTCTGGCACACCTCCGTGATGTACAGATACCCTATCGCGCTTAGGAAGGAAAAAAAGCACGTGCTATGTTGCGAACGCGTGCGAGCGGGATACCATGACTAGCTGTCAAACATCGGTTTTGTTAGACGGAAAACCTTCTGTACGTAATAGGTACGTAAGTGCTATTAATTATTCTGTGGCAATACACAAAAACTAACGTACAAATAATGTACTTATGCTTGGAGAGGGGCGTTTATTTTAAAACTTTTACTATGCGTAAGGCCTCTGCCGCACTTAATTTCGTAGTTGTCAGTTTTTTTATGTTTAAAACTTTTCATATGGTATATATGAAAATACGAGATCAATGAACCCCACAAGCAAACACGGTTTATATTTTCGACCGTATTATAACATGCTAGCCCGTATTGCATAACGCCATATCTAACTGACGCTATTTATATCGGAGTGTTCTATTTTTACATGTCGCGTCTCCTAGTGACATCTTTGGATAGCACGCGGAACTCCTTGGGGCGAGCTGCGAGCAGACGGCAGCGTAACCTCGCATCTTATCAAGCGTGTGCGATAAAGAATGCATACAAAACATAACTTTGTATTAAAGGCGTAAACTTTATTTTACTATACTATTATTTTTAACATTTATACAGCCTCATTGTGATGTGAGTGCATAAATATTTTATTTTTGGCGAATCTCCGGTCTGTAGTGACGCCATCTGTGTAAGGGTAAAGGTACTACGATGATACCCCTCTGCGTTTTGCAAAGTGCAATGCGCCCTCAGACGGTGCAACGTATAAAATGTGCAACTGTTGAAGCTATGTTACAGGTAAGTAGGTAGTGTTTATTTTGAGTGATGCACATAGCTGCTGTCACTTAAAAAAAAATTAAACTGTTTAATTAAAAAAATTGTAATAAGTTAAAATATTACTTTTAACTTAACTACTAATCTTAAATTAAAAAACTTAATATTTTGTATACATATACGTGTATATTTATGTATGTACCTATATATTTGTGTTTGTTTGTATATATTATTTGTACCTTAATATATTACTGTAAGTAGTTTGACTATAGTGATATTACTCCTATGGATCTTTACTTGTTAGTCTGTTGGCCGTATGGTTTACTGTTAGAGAATGCCTTGAGGCATTAAGTCCGCCATTTGTACTCATATGGTTTGTGTAGTAATGTTTAAATAGTTAAATAAATAACTAATAATTACATTCTGCATAAATACTCGTAATATATCTAACAGTAAATAATTAACCACTCGGCATTCAGGATCCGAACATAACATTATGAAGTACCTACAGTCGAACGATTTATAGCCCATAAATAATGAAAATCAATTAGCATGTTCCTGAAATCACAGTTTTACGACAAGTTTAATATCTAAACACTGTTAGCTAACACGGAATTAACAATATATAACTACACTGTACGAATACGAGCTTATAATAAAACTGTCTGTGTCACTAACAGTCATGTTAACGCCCAAAAAACGTATATAAATATATTGTCGCAGTAATGATTCCATTCTCACGTTCCACGTGATTTACTCGTAACTGCCACTGTCGATTATCGCACCTACCGCAGATATTTTTGGACCTCACATTTTTTTCACACGCAACAATTTACAATTTATATCACGTAAATTTCCCGCTTGAAAGGGAAACCCTATTGTCATTCCGGACGTATCGCCCGTTTCCTCGCGAACACGTGTCAGCCTTAACTATACATATTTATATATGTACTACATAATAAGTATTTATTTCAGTCACGCAATTCGGTTCGTCGAGTTTTGAATTTTCATAAAGTAAGCCACGCTCGGGGCGGCGGTGTCTCAATTATTATACGAAATATGAGACAATGGCATGAAACACTAGATTATATCAGTTAATTTAAAATGTACCTACCTACTTAGTTCGTTTAAACGAAGAAAAATGCCTAATACACAACAGACAACAAAAACATTATAATCCAGTTTAATATTTAATCCAGATATCCATCAAGATAAATCTGATTAACTCTTATAATTAGACGTATCTAATTATAACAATTTAAGACGTTTGTTACATTTAGGAACAGGAAGTTGAATTCCTAAAATGTTGAAATCGCAAAATGTTTACTTTCCCAGAATGTCGATTTTTTTAGTTTCGCAAAATGTTGAATTCTTATTTTGTTGAAATATTTAAAAGTTGAATTCCCATAACGTTGTTTTAGGAATTCAACTTCATGTTCCTAAATGGTTTGTTATGACAAGACCATAGTTCCGTGTTGTCTAGGTAGTACAATGCGTGTGTACGTACCTAGGTATATAAAAATCGAAGAGCTGTACCTAAACTCCTCAATTACGTACTCACATAGCAATTGATCTTTAGATACTAGTTAGCAAATACTGCAATTGCTACCGCTGAATAAATATATTCCTATACTGATTAAATACTGGAATTTCAACAGAAATTGCAATATTTTAGTAATTAACGATCCAAAGCAACATGTACTAATTAAATCCGAAACATTACGTCTGCCATTAAAATTGCATGAACCTCCGAGAACCCAGTTTCTCGTAATCGCCTGATAAGGAATAACTCTCCTCAGAATACTTAAGATACTACCGAATTTATATGTATATCTAACATTCCCACTGCGAACTAATAAATACCGTACATAATGTCTTCACGTTTTATTACATTTACATGGATTAAATAATTATACGGGTCCGCGTTCAGATAGAGGATAAAAAGGTTTGCTATTTTTAATATACTTAATTAAAAAGAAATTAATGGTGTGACAGGTATGCTATCAGATGTTATCCAGGTAATCATTCCGTGATTTACGACAAGATCTTAGATACGTTGACATTGAAAATACAAGGACATAGGTACATAATTATCTTCCGAAACAACCGACAAAAGTAAAAGGTTTTAATTAGTGTCGGCGTTTCAAATGCTTTTAAGTGTTTATTGTGCGTTTTTATTTGGGTTAGTTTACTTCGCATGGTACGGGAGATTTAAAAACTGTTATAGAGTGCAACAAAAAGTAGGTATCAATCAAAAAAAAATGTGTTGTGAAATCCTAGTGCTTAGAATTTTACTATCAAAATAATAGTAATATTAGATTATTCTAATCCGAATTAAACAAATTCAAATAATAATAATATGTCAGTAATAACAATATTATGTGTATTTATTTCGAATCTCTAACAAAATATTCTAATTTTTTAAATATTTGATTTCAAGTAATTATTACTATTGTAAGTTCCTACGAATTATCTAATTTCTTTCCCAAATTAGCTTCTCATACCTATATAGGTACATAGTAATTCAAACGACGATTGCTTTCGCGATTGCAATTGGGATACTGTTACGTAGTGAATCAGTATTTGTCACCCCTGCGAACTACTAGGGTGGCATTGTATCGCAGCCCCCGTCCGTGAAGATACCACGGTAGCTTAACTAGCGAGTTCCACTTTTGGCCACTAGGTGGTGCTTTTATTAATTATATTTTGAAACACCACGTTTCATATTTCATTACGAAATTATGTGCACAACTTCTTTGGCACATTTTAATGTAAAGGTATTTGTAGGTAGGTACTATATATGTTGCTGATGGTGTTTGCGATTTCATTCAGTTTTCTTAACATAAGTACAATATTTAATGGCAGACTTTCAATGAGATATCAATATATTTTATAGATGTTTTCACTAAGTTTATCTATAAACATCTAACTAATAAAACATTTCTGGTACACGTGCCTCCACTTTGAATCCCCTTACCCAAATAGTTACCTAATCATAACTCGCAAAAGACGACATTATAGCCCTATAATCTTATTTTTTATGTGAGCGTACAAACAACTGTGCCTATACTGAGAAAAAATACATATTTCGAGCAAAGATATTGTTCAACATACATTATCTGCTGTAGGTACTAACTAAGCTTAACCATATATAGACCTAATTCCTTTAGAGTCGCCAAACTACGCTACAACAGATAAGTTTGAGAGAAAATACGAGGTAATAAGATATATATATATAATAAGTTATTCGCTTAAAGTAGCTTCTAAGACACTTTACTTTTATGGACTAGGCGTAGACTTTCACAACTATGAATATTTTAGGGATAAAGTACCATTTTTCTGTCGGTCTAACCTGACCTTTCGTCCTGATTACTGCTTCAAAGAACTTTGTAAGTGAACTGCTTATTTATTTACTTATAGAAGCTTAGAAGATTACTAATAATTTGAAATTGGGTGCCTGTTTGAGGTTTCACACTATGCATGTTAGTTAGGCAGATTTGGGTGACCAGTATGTATTTCTATTAGGACTTTTGAGATTAAGTTGTTATCTTGAAAAAAATATGCTGAGATCTTACAGGATTAAACTGCAATTTTATCAGATGTGATGGGCATAATCTATACAAATAAAGTGGCATTAGTATTTCAACTTGAATTATATGAAACAAAACGCGTATACAAGATGCTTTTATCCGTTTGGCAAAATATAGGTACCTACATTTACGACTTTTGGTCATAGTCAAACATATGAACAAAGTGAACTGAGTTTTAATTTGCTTAAAGTATATTAATTTTGGCACTGACGACCGCTCACCAGACAGACATAACAAACCTCAACATGACATTAAGTCTAGACACCTTGTTCATATTCAGTCCGCAATTTTACCAAGGAATTTATAGAAATATTTGAAAATTGCTTTCAGCCAGGCTCGTAGCTTAGGAAAATGCTTTTTCTATTTGATACGGGGTATATTAAATAACGTCGCAACAAATCAACAATTGATTCTATACTAATACCTGTACCAGAGATCCCTATTAAGGATCTCTTCCAGGTAACCATTGAGCGAATGAGTCGATGTTCCTATAAAACAAAAGACGGTTTTAAATGGCAAAGCACGCCAAGGTTTCGAAAGGGTTGGGCGATCCGTCAATACCGCAATGACGCCAAACGTTACGGCTTACCTTGCCAAGGCCGTAATACCTTTGAAAACTCCGAGTACCGCATCTCGCAGGTACCGTCGTAACTATGTAAGTACCGTTAATTGCGCATATTATGAATAACCGTTGTAGAGAATGGGTACGCGTACAGTCAGCTAAATTTATAATTGGTGATAAAGTTGACGAGTTGGAAGTTTGTGTCGTATTGTTTTGCGCTTAGTAGGCAATACAATCATATCGAAAGCAACTGCCAAGCAAGACTGTAGAACATTATTAGAAACTAATTTGCTACAGTACATTACACACAAAACAATACAATTAAAATATATAGTCCGCCTTTTGCACGATACAATTTCTTTTTGTGCAAATAAAGACTAAATAAATAAGTAAATATATATAAAATTTATGAATAGTGATTGTCGAGACATGCATGTGGCTACTTTTTTGACATTTAGGTCCCTCGTACACTTAAATAACAAACCAATAACATTTATTCTAATAATGAGAAATAAAATGATTCTTCCAGGTATATACCTATTATAAATACCTACGAAAGATTGTGCCCATGTTTTTTCTCTACGTAAATTTCAAAAACTAGGTACTCAACTGATTAGATAATCACCAGTAGTAATATAGCTCAGACATCAGATTTAGATACAGGCATAGTTTATACGCGCGCACAAACCCGCAGGCTGCATCGTAACAATGTAGTCAAGAGAAACCCGCTTTTCGGTCGACTTTCTAACAAACCTTTTGCCGGAGTAGATAATAATTACTACAGACTGTACCGCCTTTCATTTGAGATGACGTCTGTAACCATTTCCCGGTTTGTGAAAGGGTTAATAATACAGTTTGACGTGACAATGCATGGCGGCTTTGTGAAGGTGTCTTAATGTCAGGCTGACGTCTCTTTCTGCCAAGCCAATTGAAACCCTATTATGTCTGAGAATAGGTATATAAAATAGAGGCTGAAAGCAAAGACGACCGGCAAGTTAATTGCTGGTCAAAATAAACGTCTAGTACGATTATGTAATCTTAATACTTGGTAGTACCTACCTAGTTTTTGTTTCCATATTAAAACTTTTTTTAAACCTGCTATGAAGATGAAGACATTATACATAGGTAATTCGTATCTGCCGAAAATTTCATCTTTGGTAAAAGCTTTTATTGGCGACTGAACCGTTTTTCAACAGTGATGAACTACTCGTCGAAATGCGTGGTACCTACCAGTGAGTTACACTCACACTCGGTGTCTATCATCAGATTAGCTCGACGGTACCTACAATAATATTGTATTTTTACCGAACTTGCATAAGGGTCGATTTTTCAATAGCCAGATAAAATTATCGGTCGGTAAAGATTCGTTAGATCTTATGTCAGTTTGTTATGTCAAAAAATGTACAAATTACTGAAATTTGATCTGACATTTTGTCTAACGGCTCTTTATAAAAGCCAGCCTAAGTATACCAAATTTCACCTCAATCGTATGAGGAACTGTTTAAAGATTCAGTTGGAAAATTTGACCCGAAAGTACATTCAATAAATACGAATACGAGTAGTAATAAAATAAAATACCTACTTCAATTTAATTGAAACTTGTGGTTTTAGGTATATATTCAGTTGAAAGTAGGTACACCACTGTCTTATAAAATATCTACAATACCAAAATATTCATACGCGTTTGTTTTATAAGTACCAAAGCTATTGTTGGTTGACCCATTGGTCTAATTTTGTACAACAATATTCATCCTGGCACTATATATTGCTAGAACATCAGTTAAAGTTTTAAAGCCATTACGACATAGATCTATAGTCGACTTACCTACATTGTGTATCAATAATGTACAACGTGCGGTTTAACTATACTCAATGGCTCACAAAGCTTTGAAATTGCGCAAGAGCCAAACCATAAAACCATCAACTATTGCACAACCCTTTGAGGTGTAATAAATTCACCTGTCACAACCCTACATTCCACATATTAGGTTTTACTAATTTGCACTCTTGTACGAGCGTTTAGAACTCAAAATGCGAAATTATACTTTACTGATAGGGTTGTTAAAGGCTGTAAAAACATAACTGTGAAAGTAATTAGCTAACAAAAGGGGCAATAATCATGGGGATTGGAGGTAGTCGCGAAAGTCTATCAGTACACCTTTAGTTGCAAACACGTAGATACGTTTTCGAGTTAGTGATGTTCGTGAGAATAGTGGAAATATCATTATGTGTGAAATGTGTATAATATAGTCTAGAATGTGTATAATATAATATAGTCCTATATTTGGTTTACTTGTGGTAAAAAAATCATAAATGATAAATTATTCGTCACCGAAGAGGTGGATTTCAAGAGTTAGATCAATACGATAAATTGTACGAATACTTATTTACATATACAGAAATATTGCCACCATAACTTTGAATATTTTCACCTGCATAAGGTTAACCCTAATTTTACGCTACCTAATTCAAAATGTGACTCGAAGACACAATTCAATAAAGTAAAGAGTCTTAAGAGTCACGTGACATCGTCGTTACGTAAGTACCTAATCGATGACAGCAAAATCTCGAAAGCCACGAAACTACAATCCGGACGTCTCTTTCAACATTCATATGAGACCGTGTGGCGTTTAGATATCGATAAAATCGTCTCTGAGGTTCCACCGCTTTAGTGTCCCATAAAACAGTTTACGGTCTCACGTACACGCATTAAACTGTATACAACAAGAATAAATCATTATTAATACGCTGTAAACAATCTTTTTGTTCAGTAAATAAGTTGCATACGTCTACGAGTTTGAATTGTCTTTTGCAAATTTTATAGTGTCAAATACGTACATCTATTAATAAAATAACTACATTTTATTACTAATACGTTTACGTGCGTTTCCGCAGTCTACATTTGTTGTGACAACACGCATGCACCACACTCCATCCTTTCGCGACTACTGAGTCATGACTATATTTCATTCGATTAAAATACTAAAAATCGGTTCATCTATTCAGGAAATATCATCCTTGCCTATAACAGGACCGCTTATACTTTATACGTGTTGTTTTAGACATAATTTCTTTCCTGCTGTGATAATAGAAACAGTTTTAAAAAACTTAAATTGGAGTTAAAGCACCCTTGCAGGCGGCATCTGCGTAGCCTACAGAATTTTTCTCGTTACTAGTTTTCCCATTCCGTGAGGGTCGACGGTGGAATACAATTTAAAGTTGGCGACCGACCGGTTAAAAAGCAAAAGTTCCCTTTGAAGTTACTCCGAGCCGCAGGCAAGACCTCCATTTTTACTTATTTTACAGCCCGGCCCTTTACGAGCGAGGGCCATGATGCTGCCCTATCTACACTTCGCAATATTTACTTTTTGATCTCTCTTTTGTTTTGTATTAGAATATCATCATATTGTGTTTCCAGAAGGAATGTGTTTTGTGTACTGTTTGTTGAATACTATAGTGCTGTAAAACTTATCTGAACTAGTAATATTGTGGGCAGAAGCTGACGTCAATACAAGAAACTACCTTTTTGATTCGAGTACGCAAAGCACGCAAACGAACAAAGCTAGAAAATTAACCCAAATTTCTACATTCGAAAACCAGCAATTAGTAATCCCAAGTTTAATCAACATTCAGCACAATACCTTGAATGTTTTCCATTCCATATCTTGCGGTGGAATGGGAAAAGTTGAAGTTTCCCTGCTCGCCGCCTGTATGGTAATCAGTTGCTTAGCGCGCGGAATGCGTACTTTAAATCAAGAATTAGCAGTCATTATCCAGTCTAAAACCTGCGAAATGTGATAGAGCCAACTTTCTCGGAGTCGTTGTGTTCAGGCAAGGTTTTAGTTCCACTGTCTGCTGATGCACTGCAATTTTGGATTAAGACCACGTAAACGACATTTTCTCTTTCTGTCTTAACTCCGATTTACGTTATTTATAGTGGTAGCCACATTTGCTTTATAGGTTAGTTCGACTTTTATGTAATTTCCGCAAGTTGCATGCTATTAGGCTATTACTACGTATAATTGTAACATATAGGCTATTTAAAATGTGCAATGCCCTACCAGTGTCCATTTGAACCAATATAACTGTATAAGATCTACTGTATTTACCATCGTTGCAATAAATAAATAAATAAATGAACCCCCCCAAATAAATTGATGTGGTGTATCTAACTACAGGTACTAAGATATATATAATGCTCGTTTATATGGCAATGTGGCTTCTTAAAAGTGAGTTATTATTGTTTTTCCATACATTCTACTGTTTATTTTATACATTAGAAAGTTACAGCTTGAGGGGCCAAAATAAAAGCCAACAGACTTTGCATTTTGTTTATCCCATGACAAATAAATGGGCATGACATGGGAGAGATAAACAAACGCGACCTGAACTACAGGCCTGATTCAGATAATGACATTTTTATGGTTGTGTCAACATTTGTCAATAGATAAGACTTGTCAAAGCTTGAGCGCGATAAACGACGTACAGAAGTGGAAACGCGCACCAGTCGCAGACACGATAAGCTTTCGGTGAACTTTCAATTACACCAAGTAATTAAGTGTCGGCGATAGACGTCGGCAAACTTCGCTCCTATTAAATTGCTTTACTTTTCAACTGTTCACCTTCCCAACTTCACATCTTCACTTGCACAGCACATCAAAACCAACCTTGGTCATCTAAAATACGGCTCAAATTTCAAAACACCCAGCGATTAAAGATAAGAGGTTGACAAATTAAACGTTCCTATTATCGTTTATGGAATCGGCTTAATTTTTCTACGCCCTCTGCTGACGCTAAGTTCCATTTAAAAGAATTTCATTTAAAAGGACGATTCTAGAATTTCGTTCCAAATTGGATTCGACAAACGTGGGCGTTTTTAATTCAAATTGAAATTGGAGTGTAGGTACGTGTTTTGCTAAAAGAACAAAATGAACTTGTGTTAAAAGGTTTCGTTATTTTTATGATCACTGACGTCACCAATGATCAAAGTTACGCCATCCTATTAATCTGAACAGCTAATACCCAAAAACCGAGTAAATCATATCGTCCTGTCTCTCCAAAGACTCTTTCTATTTCTTAGATAAAACACGCACCTCAATAGGTACTAAGCAAATAGTTAAGGCGAGGTAATCCGTTTTCTTCATCCATTTCTATTTTCTATCGAATGAACTTTATGTAATCGTATCGATAACCATTAGGTAGACTACTGTTTTTATAATTCCGAACTTTGAGTAATTCTAAAATGCTTGTAGCATCAGCTTAGGTGTATTACTACTTAATACTTTCGTTTTACGTTGTGCATGAGAATTTAAGTACACGATACAATTGAAATAACTACTAAATTATGACAGAGGAAAATTTAATGCTAATTCTACAAATCAGTATAACTCAAAGTTGCCCGTGGTGAAAGTAACCGACTTCCAAACTGTGTGCATGCATAGCAAGTTTTCTATATGAACAAATTAAAAACCAGTCTGCACGTCTAACTCAAATTTATTCGTCTACCAACAATTTAACTTGCCATGCTACCTTTACGAACAAAAGCCTTTCGGTTAATAAGAAACTATTATTATTGAATCAACGTCAAATAACATTGTTAAAGGTGCAATAAAAAGTTAACGACATCGATTAATGTCACCTGTAGGAAGCGTAGTAGGTATGTACACCAAAATTAAGCAATATTTTCTCACCAATATATTGCTTCATTACGTGTGTAAAGCACATGAAATGCACGCATGAGCCAGAACTACTGGCGATATCAAAACATTCATGTAAAGCCTTTTCACTTTGCATGAAACGCTCGAATGCAGGTCCTCTTGACATACAGTTATAGATATGCCTACAAGGTGATTATATACGATTTTTTATTTTTATCTGACAAAAATAGGTATATTAGGTAGCTACCAATAGATATAGTATTGACCTCTAATGTACGAGCCCCAATGCAAAATAGCTCGTCTAGTCGCAATTCTGCATGCGTATTTTTTTTCAAAAACTAGTATTTCTACCCGAATCGACTTTGATGATTAATGGAATACACTAGACGCAATGTCACTAAAGCTAGCTTAGTTTTGAGTTGTACAAAGTGTACATCTCGTTATTTATTTTAAAATAATTTAATTATAAATATTACATCTCACACGCAAATAATTACGTCTGCTTCATATTTAAGGCAAAATAGGTCGTCTATTTAAAATAAAACCTGTTTACCAGGGTTCGTAATATAAAATATTATTTTCAAATTGAATACGGAATATTCTCTGTCATGTAAAATGACAAACCACTATATAAAAGGGCAAATTCAGCCTAATTTTTTATTACTCCAAATCGTTTTTCTATCGAGATGGCACGAGGTAAGCCAGTGACTGAAGAAGTGCGGAAAATTATAATCTCCAGTAACAATAAAGGCAAATCTACGTACCAAATTGCCAAGGACCTTTCTATGCCAAGGTCTACAATCCAAACTATCATCGAGCATCATCGAAAACACGACAAAATTTCTTGTTTAAAGAAATCCGGCCGCCCACGAATTACTACTAAAGCAGAAAACAGGATTCTGAGGAAGATCATCAAGAAAAATCGTCGTGCAAGAGCTGGAGAACTTACGGTACTATGGCGTGACGCAATTAAAAAAAACATTTCAGTGGATACTTGCAAGAGAGTGATGAAGAGGATGGGCTACGGTTTTTACACTGCTAAAGAGAAACCGTTACTTACACAACGGCAGAAAACTAACAGGTTGAAATTCGCCAAAAAGTACAGAAATTGGACCGTCGATCAGTGGCGTAAAATTATATGGAGTGACGAATCTAAATTTGAAGTCACAGTAGGCGATGAACGAAGTAAAGTCATTCGCGAAAAAGGAGAGGCATTTCAAAAAGATTGTCTTAAGCGTAAGGTAAAGTTTCCAGCTTCCTTAATGATTTGGGGCTGCATGTCGGCACAGGGTGTCGGCTGTCTGCAATTTATAGATGGAACCGTCAATGCCGAAAAATACAAAAGCATCTTACAAGAGAGTTTGCTGCCGTCTATACGTAAGTTAAAGTATAAAAATGCGTATACTTTTCAACAAGATGGTGCCTCATGCCATACCGCTAAAGCAACGATGGCGTGGCTGAAAAAGAAAAAAATACCTACCATGTCGTGGCCATCCAGCAGCCCGGACTTGTCTCCCATAGAAACGTTGTGGTGGAAAATGAAGAAGAAGTTGCGAAAGGACCCGTCCAGATCAAAAGCTGATCTTAAAGAGAAACTTACCTGTGTTTGGAATGAAACAACCCCGGAAGAGTGTCGACAGCTGGTAGATACAATGCCGCTCAGAATTAAAGCCGTTTTAGATGCAAAAGGAGACGCCACCAAGTGGTAGACGTTCTAATCTGCGTCGGTAACACTAAAGACGAACTTTTTTGCATTTTAGTACAATTGGTGAAACAATGTTTTTTTTATTACCAAGGAAAGTTCGTTTTTTTTTTCATTGAATAAATAAAATACGATTTATAACTTATACTGTTTTTATATTGCTAATTCTTCCAAACACCTTCGTCCCCCAGAATTTTTAGGTTAACGTTAGTTTAGTACATTTTTTTCCTACCAGACGTACTCATTTGCATTGGGGCTCGTATAACATTTAGATAATCCAACACGACAGCTGTAGAACCACCTAAATATTTATGGTAAACCAGGCTCCGTTATACATTTGTAATTTGTACAACACTTAGTATTATAATATTGCTCATATGTCTCGTGTTATCTACAATGAAGGTACTTTAAATTATTTTTTTTACTTAATCCTATTTTGATTCTCGTTTGGGTTCCCGAACGAGAACCAAAGTAGGTGTTGGCTGTGTGGCAAGAAACGGTTAAAATGAGCGTCGGAAACAGAATGAAAAGGTTTTTCCACCCACCGCCAGTTGTGGAGGGTAAAGCAGGGCAGGGTTTAATTAAAAGAAGCGTCAATTATATACACACTCGTTACGTGGCACATGAGAATGACGCTTTAACGAAGGAGGCATTTCGGTAATTGTGGCAAATGACAACAGCAGTTTAGTAGTCATGCGATTATGCTTATATCGTTAATACGAGTAAGTAGTTTTATACAAGTATTCTGTAAAAAAAATAGCTAAAAGGATTTAAATACAGACAGATATTGTTAAAGTAGGATAATCAAGCGGACACCGTGCTCTTAGATAGGAATCCAGCGAGGACAATAATGAGGCCAAAGAGAAAATTGCGAAGCAGGAATATGCTTTGCATTTTTTAATTGAAATATTTAATATAAATATTTCCTACTTCTAAATCTAGAACAAAAATAGGTACTTTTATTTTTGATAGGTACTTACCGTCTACAATATTAATACCCGTGGTGCTCCCAAATTTTTGTCTTGCTCGCTCGCTAGTGGTAGGTCGATATGCCGTGCTCTTCGCCCGCGCACGGACTAACTTGCGAATATGCACTCATTTCGGAATATCAATCGTTCTGATTTTAGATAAAATAATTAACATATAACTTATGGTTTAAAAGAACTAGCAAATTTTAAGTTGAAAATGGAATTTCAAGAATTATGTGTATATGGTAATCTAATGTTTTACCAGAAATTCAAGCGTTCAGATTATCAACAAAATATTTAATTTTAAAATATCTAAATAATAAGTTTACAGAATTATTTGTGGGCTATTTTAAGAGCTTTAGCTTGAGCGTTTCAAATAAAAAACCGGTCAAGTGCGTGTCGTTCGCATATTTAGGGTTCTAAACCCACCGTAAAATTAAGTTAGTTTTAAAACAAAAAATAAGAAAAAAAAAGTGATTAATATATTTTTTAGTATATATTGGTGAAACATACGTAATAATAAACATTCTCAACAAATTTAAAGTATATGGTTTAAAAGGAAGTTATAAAATTCATCGGGACAAAATTCTGTCAAAAAAAGGACTTTGATGGCTTCTTATTCCCTTGTTTCCCAAAATTTATATAAACAAAAAATGTAGTAGCTATTTATCTACTCAATGAGTTTTAAACAACGATACCCCACTCGATGGGATCGGTAAAAAAAAAAAATTCACGCCCCCTTTATCTGTAAGGGGGGCTCTTACAAACATTACAAATAAATTTTGACAATTTCTATCTATGGCTTTGGGTCACCAAAATGCTTTTGTAAAAACCTGTGTGATAGACGACGGACGGACGGACAACAATAGGGTTCGGTTTGGACCCTTCGGGTCCGGAACCCTAAAAAGACCGTCTGGAGTTACCTCTTAAATTACATACCTATTGGTTGGGAAATTTCGATACGCGTAGATAAGTCGAAAAAGAGCAGAACTTGATTAAATATTAAAACGAATCGTAATGTAAAAAGACTGCCTGTCCGTGTTGTGCGATGAACAAAGTTAATAGATTTACCTAATGTATGCCAATAAATGTCTGTATCTACGGGGCAAGTTTTCCCCTAATTCGGTCTCCAAGTTTCCAAATTGTAAAGCCGAGCGTCATATTGTTCCGACAGCTTTAAATTATGCCCACGTTATGCTCAAATTCACTTTATTAATATAGCAACGATATGAACATAGTTTGAGTATAAATTGTTAATTTATCGCTTCATTCGAATCGATATGAAACTAGTTGTGAATTAAAAAGGAACCCTAATATTTAGTCGATGAGCACTTTGCAGCGTAGATATTTGTTGTTGATTGTAACCTTTGACTAAATTGTAAGAAATTATCTTTCGTTTTTGAATATATTAAACACTATTAAGGTAGGTACTGCCAATTACATATAAGGCTTCAGTAAAAGTTTTAGCGTAGGTAGCCGTATCGACGCAATATTTAGTTGAGTATTTATTGGCTAAGCAAATAGCAAATACATCACTTCTTTCAGTGTAGGTATATGAATACATAATTTTTATTGAAGAAATCTAAATCGCTTACCACAAATACTTAATTAATTTAATTTATCGCTGTATTTTTTTCACTATTAAAAGTTTTACAATACGCAACTTATAATAACGTTAAAAATCACTGGTCACTTCGTTCACTGTCAAACTGGACTAAATAAACCGGCTTAACAAACGGTAGCCTTCGCACATTTTCGGGTCAGGCGTTTTAGTGCCCAAAGACAAACATTTTTAAGAACCCGCGACAATAATATCGTAATAAAGAAATATTTTATTGTCTTCACCATTCTATGGCAATGTTAAAATTTATGGGGCAATAAGGAAGTGTCGATTGGAAATATTTTGACGAAAGGGTTGAATGGCATATTGTACGTATTTTTGTTGTTTTTTAATGCCTCGCCTGTGCACTGTGAGTTAATGTTTGCGTCATTGTTGTATGGGGCCATTGTTTCTTCTAACGTTTTATTGTTGTTTTTATAGTTTTTGGAGTGTTTTTGTATAAAATCGAAGCGTGAAATGCTTGTTTAAGCCGAGTATTTTACGAACTTTTTTTCTTTTAAATGCCTAGTATAACATTAAAACTAAAGTACCTATCTATCTCAATACATATGTACTCGTAGGTACCTACATAATCACCTAGAATCCAAACATTGTTATATATGCAGCGGCAACAAATACACAGTCAACCAAGAACTATTATTTTTCGACTCTATTATTTTTGTGATAAGGTTTAAAAGTGTTCTACCAGTTCCTTGGCTTACTAACACTCAACTCAATGTAGGTACGGTACCGGATTGTATAATTTCCTAAATAATAAGCGAAAGGAGACAATGTTGCTCGTCTTAGACATAAACATAGAAACAACTCTAGCTCTGGGGTCGGACCCTGATAGTTGTCAGAAACAGCGCCCGCTAACGTTCCTTAGTACATAGGCGGGCGGAAATGTACCGTAATAGCGTTTACATAAATACTATCAAGTCCACTAAGGCCAGTATAATTATCAGTTCATTCTTTCTTTATTTTTTTCCTTGCTTCTTTAGGTATTTTTTTAGTTCCCCTTGTAAAATATATTTTTAGTAAATGAAGCTTTCAATATTTGCTATTTAAAATGGTTACGATATATTAGATTATAATTATGTTCATATGCATGATTTTAATATTAACCTTAGCAAAAATAGTATTATAATGACATTAGTCCCCACGCTGGCCCAGTGCGGATTGGGGACTTCACATACAACTTTTGAATTTCTTCGCAAAGTTAAAGGTAAATAGCAAATTATATTCCCTACGTAACTTCTGAAAAATTTACTGGAAAGACTGGGATTCAAAACCACGATCGCCGTTTAATTATTTACATTAACGTTAACTCTTCAAAATGTATGTCTGGCTGGACTAGATACAATTTACCTTAGGTACACCTGTATAATAGCGTACTTTGTAACGTGACTGCGACCATTCGTAGGTATGTGTCAAATTAATTTGCTTATAACCTGGACTATGCTTGTATTAAAGTCATCAAACAGACGCCCCACAGACTAATCCTATAGTCACATATTGACGCGACATACCCACGCTCATTTGCGAGGACTGCATCCGACGTACCTACCGTTTTATCATATACTATTCAGTCAATTTTGATCCTTATTTCTGAGTAGATAAAGTTTACATGTACAATTTTTAGCAATTGATTGTTGACGCATTATGCACTGCATTTCACAGTAAAAGTATGTCAATGTTTTGACTGCACAATTACGTACGGTCTAATATTCTCTTAAGGTACCTCTACCTACCGATTGTAGCTTCAAAATATAGCTCTGACTTGTTTCTGTTTTTTGACTTTTGTCGCTTTCTTTTATTCCTAGATTTTATAGTTGTTGTCTTATGTGTACTTACATAAGTACATACCTATTTTTCGTCTGGAAAGCGTCGTATCACCTTGAGTTGGAACTGGGCATTACGGAACGCATGTTTGACGTATTTAAATAGTAGATATGTTAATAGAGATTATGACCCATGTTACAATTTATAGCATGTGGCTGTATGGATAGAAACCATCAAATTATCACAATAAATAGTAAATGAGACAAATTAAGTACAACCATGAAATTTTTTTATTAGATATTTTATTAAATTTAAGACATATTAGAAACTTATAAAAATAAAAATTATTACAGAATAAAATATACAACTACTTAATCAATAACTATATAAAACAAAAACTAAAAGTCGAATTCTAAAATAGGCCCCTGTGGCATGGTACCAAGGATGCTGGCAGCATTTCCTCGCTGAATCGCAATGAAAAGATATGGGACTATAAAGTTTCGAAAAACGTTGTTTTTTGTTTATTAGCCAAAAGTACATGAAAGTACATAAAATTTACCACCACAATTCTTATGCTTTAATAAAAAAGAAATTTAATGGCAACTATGAATGTATTACCCTTTTTTCCATACAACGGTAGTACGAGGCCACTCAGTCGTGACGTAACGCTTGCGTGTCAATCAGTATGGAGCGTTTTCAGTGCTCGTTAGCTGTGCTGTACTTTGACTCTTATTTTCGTCTTTTGTGTTGCTCTAATTGTAGTTGGTCCCATACAAACATTTGATCGTCTCTAAAAACTGGTTCGAATGCCATGTTTTTTTTGTCATCATGCCTATTGTCTAGCTTATGCGCTCCCTTTTGCGCAAGCATGTAATTAAGTGTGGGTGAGTGTAACCACTTAATAAGTAATAGGTTTGGTATCAAAAACAAATAAAAATTTGAGTTGCAAAACAGACGCCGCTATTCAATTTGTCTTATTCCGGGAACGAACGGGATATCACTTTTATTTAGGTAAGTATGTCTCTGTCATTATAATTTTGAAAGACACGCGAAAGTGGGGCTATTCCTATGGTACGTCGGGGACACATTTTGAAACACAAATCGAACTCCTAACGTTTTATTATGAAGGCAGTGTACGGCTTATAAACACAGTACTGTAAACATGCAGTACAGTGATCGTACATCAGCCTATTACCACTGATTGTGGACGCAGCGAGCATTGATTAAGGAAGGCCGCGAGACATTGTGCTCGTGTCGGCCGCGCGATAAATAAATCGCTTTATTGTGCTCTTGGGTTATTTTTATTTTAGGTCAACTTTGTTTCCGAGAGTTATGTTTGCCAAAAATTTAAGGGTTAAAAAGATTCATACTTACCGTACCAGATACAACTTTATTTATTGAAAGAGTCAAATTGCCCAGCAAAAAAACCATATAAGTATTATTTTTATTGTGAAATTATGCATTAAAACAACATAAGTCAATACTTCACTTCTCTTTTTCCTTTATTTATTTATTTTCAATCCTTAACAAAAATAACATAATCTCTATAAATATAATGCACATAGGTTCTAATGTACTTATCTATTTATTACATATTCTAATACTAATCCAGAACTACAAAACGTCTTCCTTTATTAGCTAAAAACCCAATAAACTATATCTTTCCTAACATAAAATAATTTTGTAGGTACTGTACATATGACCCTTGCCCATTTCTATTCATTTAAAAATTTTATATTTTTTTATAATCGGTAATTGATATTTTTAGAACAATCTTTGCCGATATAAACATCATAAACTTTGTTGGATAAAATAGAGTTTGAAATTTCATACACGATAGAGAAGTGACGATAGTTGATGGTATTTAAGACTGGCGCCATGCCATTCCGACGTCATTTTTATTCATTTTACTCACAACCTAATCGACTGTACGTGGTATATTTTATTCAGAGGTGCGCTGGGTATTCTCATGGGTAAAATGCGATATTTTATCACTTCGGCATATTGTTGCAAAATAAATAGCAAAATACTGGAGGCGTGTTGATCTGTGGTATCTTACGTAGAGATTATCAATTGAGAGGTGTCCAGGAAATCTAACAATGATTGGATTGACCTGATTTTCGAAGCGTTAGGTACCTACCTAAATACTTATGATAAAAAATATTGTTGCAAAGATTGCTAAGGAAACTATATTCATCCTATTTGAAATACTATATGAAACAGAAATATTCCCAACAAGAAACCTTTGCAAGTCTTGGTATCGTCTATTTTTGTCGCACTAAGCTCCAAGCAGCAGAGCTAGGAATAAACTATTTCCTTACTTGAATGCTAAGAGGGGACTTCCGAGGAGATCAGGATATTTGCAATTTTCCGAGCGTTCTCTAAACTTCACAATATTTTATTTAATCAAACTTTAAAACCTCACAAATTTGTTTTACGAAGTAGGTACCCAGTTATATGTCTTGCCTCGACCTTAAAGTAATAATTAAATTAAACTTCTCATCACCATGATCGCTTGAAAATTAAAACTGGTCTGATCTTAACTTACGTAGTGGAAATTAATCGGTTTCCTTTTTTACATTAATGTAAACAAACTTTCAAATATACTGAAACTACCCAGAGACATTCACAAAATGACGTCGTTTGTTAGCTACAATATACGGCCACCTTGCACGAGCACTGACATAGACTCTATCCGTCCAAATTAATAAATGTTTCACATTTTTCAAGTGCTTGGCTACTGCCGTATCCCGCACTGGTTTGATGCACCTGTAATAAATTTGTTGGATCGTTATAACAACTTTGCTATTAAGGTTAAAGATCTGCGTGGTCACTTTTGTTAGAGCCACGAGTGTATTAGGTAATTAATAGAATACGATGAAAACATATGTATTCCAATACTTTGGCAAGTTAGGCACCGTCAATAAATAAGTTGAAGCAAAAAAACACTAGAGATTATCGAGTTATAGCGAATCTGTCAGTTTACTTAAACTTCTCTAAATCTAGTAAAATTATAAGTAAAAGATTAAATAGTTTTGTATAGGTACCTTACATGTACCTATACAAAACGTGTTACAATTGTGGGTCCTCCCATGCTAAATGTATTGTATAGACCTAATATATTACACTAGACGAAAAGTCGTTGCTCTGTTGTTTCTGCGTATTATAGTAAGAATTCCATTCGTTATTTACGATCCGCACTCCCATTGAAAATCAAAACATTTCCCGGCTACGTGGTCGCGCCGCATTTTCCTAGCATTACTATTCAACAATCCAACCTTACACTTATACATACAAAATGCAGCTTATCCTGCGGAAGCCCCCGTCAGCTTGGCGAGATCCAACTCTTATTGTAATGCAAATGCCTCCGTTGTCTGCCTCCAAATTACCCCTTCGGTCAAGCGGGAGTCGACCGATGACCAGACATTAGAACCCACCCTTTTAAAACAAATTCGACCCCGCCATTACAACTCCCCGTTTCAAACTCGCACACAATTCGCACCTTTATACGCCCATTTATAAAAGTTAATATCGCTTGCGGAGCGCAGCGGCATCATTTAAGGGCATATTTCATACAGATATACTGTTATGAGAGTTGCTAATGTGGTAAGGTATTATCTATGGAGTGTAGAAATGGCGCAGCAATTGTGCGGACAATAATTAAGGGTAAATAGTGTGTCGCGTTACGGCTGCTTTACGAGATGGGGATAATGTCTTGCGATTTTGTAAATGACTGTTCTCGGACCGACAAGCTTATGGGAATTATCTTGATGGAGTTTTTGTCACCTCGAATATTTAATTTTCTTATTATACACCATCTTTGTTATTAAAATGCGCGAATTAACTGGTTTCTTTGTGTTGGTTTCTTGACCTGAGTAGATTAATTTAGCCTCAGCTTACAGTCGTATCGGTTACGGTTGGCATTGAGGGTTCGTTTATTATCTGGTTTGAACTAGTTATGTTGTATGCAAATACTCAATGCATATACCGTTGTGATGCATTGTGGTCGGGGTATTACAACCGGACAAAGATACCGGTTCTTACAAAATCTACGGCTTAAAGTATCTAAGATATGACTAAATATAAATACCTTGTATTTGCGAAAGTCGCTATGAAATTCGATCTAAAGTGTATTGAAAGACATTCACGACGGTTAAACTAATAAAATCAAGTCAATTATCTTGTTTACGGGTTGTTTATTTACAATGTCTAGAGAAAAGCTTCTCGGAGTAGGTAAATAATCAGACTACTTATCGTCTTAGATCCTAACAATAAAATAAATGCGAAAGTTTAGATGTTTGGATGTGTGTTACTCATTCACGCAAAAAAGGCTGCACGGATTATGATGAAACTTGGTATATAACGTGTTTATAAAATCAAAATCAAACATTTATTCTGAAAATAGGCCACAAGGGCACTTTTATATGTCAAAATATTAATTTACAATTCAAGAAAGAATAATAATTTCGAGTTTACAATTATAACAAAATTAATGTCATACAGTGAAGATCAACTTACAAAGTTATAGTTATTACAAATATTACAACATCAGTAACGTTAAAAATGTATAAGGTCTCAAGATTAAACAAGGAGTATAATGAAATTAATATAATATCCCAGAGATTTACATGGTCTCTGAGCGTCAAAATTAAGATTAATTTAATATTGTTAGAGATGTATATGGTCTCTAAGTCACTGATAATAAAAACGAATCCACAACAGGATGATGTCTCTCGTCAATCCCCTATAAAAAGACACTAGTATTAACGTAGTCACTATGTCATAGCAAGCATGAACAGACCGGACTCCACAAACAGCACCCGATCACGAGTATGACGCGTATCTCACCCATATAGCCTGGATTAATCATATAGAATACTTTTTATGCCGAAAATCATCCCTCGAAGGTATGAAATAAGGAGTGGATGTTTACGCGGACGAAGTCGCGCGCAGAAGCTACTATAGTAGTAGGGTAGTAGTTATTCTATGTCTATACAAACTGTTTACTTCTGTACAAACTGTTTAACTATACAAAATAACACAAAAATTAATTGAGAAGTAAATTACATGTGCCTTTAGGGTTTACTTAGTGTAAAACTCGTGTAGGATTACTCATAAATATATCAAGTTTGGTGATCAGGTCGTCTCGTGCAGCGCAATGCAACTCGAACGAGATGGCATAAAGTTATTAAAAGTTCCCAGTCTCGCAGTGGGCAACTTATGAAACAAAGATAAAACAGAAACGTGTTCCCAACGAGGTGTTTAGTCCAGACACTCTCCCCTGGGCACGGCGCAGCTTCCTCGCAATTTCACAAAATGCGATACAAACATACCTACAACACAGCTTAGCTACAAAAGGTACCTTCGCGAAACAACCAGCTTTACGTAAACCCCCTCTCCCCCCGCAATCAAACCCCCTTGCTGGGAATGAAGAGGAAACGAAGGAACCACTAAAGACCTCAGTATGCTGGCTGACTTGTGTTAGACGGAAATAACTAGACAGAACTAAACTAAATTAGAATATTCCTTGGAGACCGTTTAGCTACCGCTAATGTGTTTCGTGAATAATTAACTGGTGCTGGGTTAACTGAGCTATCTATGAGAAGTTACCTAAATAAATATACCTAAAAATTCATCACCTACCTACAAAAGCAATTAGCTCACATAACGAGTAAGCACAAACAAACAACTAAAGCACTAAGTACATAGGTACATAATTATATAAGTAGATAAGTATGCAAAAAGTTTCATAACAAATAAATTAGCTGGAACTCCTACATAAATAATTATTCTCGCATGCGTATATATGAATAGGTATGCTTTAAAACAACTTTTAAAATAATTTATACTAGAATAGGTACCTAAAGGTAGTCAGACACACTGATGAAGGTAATCGATTATAATAGACCTCCATATATCAAGGAATGGAGATGAGAAATACCCATTCAGAATGGCCTTGCATACATCATTCGTTCCAGCGAGATCTCCCGCAACGCCTGTTTTCCACGTTAAATGGTTTAAAATCATACAGAACTATGTATTCCCAGGGATCAATCAATATTGGCTCTAACATCGAATCTCAAGAAACCTGCGGGCGGTATTATGTAAGCACGCTATATCGATTTATTTTATTCGATACTGGCCGCAATTATGACAATAATTCAGATCATAAAAGCTATACCGACGTTCATATACGTTAGAATCGAATAACTTAATTCCGAGCCGATTCTGCGTGAATGAAAGCGTTTTGGGTCGATATCTATATTTTTTATTTATTGGAAACAGGTAAAGGTGTGGGAAGAACATCGGAACGATCGTGCACGGTTGATCGAGCACAGATAAATTGTACGGAACAGTCGGATGGCTAGGCGATTTGATCTCCCCAGCCTTACATAGATAGAGGTACCTTCAACTAACTACTGTGGTATGAGGTAGTCCAATACCTACTAGTACGTGGTAATCCAAACCTGTTCTCTCGCCGCGAAGGCTATAAGTTCAACATTCAATGCTCGGAGCATTCTTTATTGGATAGGAAAATATTTTTGTGATTTAATTTGCAATCGTCTCGTCGCGCAGTATCATGAAAATTTTAAATACGGTTAATGACCGTTTATGGATTAAAGCGATCGAGTGCGTTCGAATAAGTACTACATTTTATTTACCTCTAAATACTATTAAAATGTAGACTGAATTGTGTTATAGTGATATTCAATGATAAGAGTAAACGTGTTGGAGTCGTTGAGTGTGTTTCTAGTCAAGTTAATGCGCCTTTAATGGGACCGTTTAGTTAATACAATTGGTTAATTAAAGTAAGAGAGTTGTGTCAGTCACTTGATGCCTCCACACGTACCCAAAAGCGCCATTAACTCAGTAGGAAGCAAGAAAGGGCTGGATTTGTGGCCGCTCGGGGTCATTAACTGACAATCTCTTTAAATCACTTGCAGATCCTCCCGGCGGACAACCCTGCCTTATTACGGAGGGTGGAATGAAATGTTTCCGAGGTATTAAGAAATTTTACCTCCTTTGTATTATATGTGAGATTAGCAAATAAAGAATAATTTTAGAAATAGGCAATTTTTTTAAATATATTCTACTGATTTCCTAGGCTCTAAGGGTCGCAATTTATTGCGACAACATACATAAGCCCGGCTAAGACTCATAAAACCTACGTTTTAAGTAATGCAGTCTTCGCCATTCCGCAGGCAAAAAGGTTTAATAACAAATTTGTAGGTGCATACCCTTAACATATATATATATAAAAGAAGAAATACTGACTGATTCGTCAATAACGCACAGCCGAAACTACTATTTGACCGAGTGAAACGAAGGTCTCTGCTTCAGCTTCGACAAAAATGCTTTCGTATGTCCGGATTTCCGTTTGTTCTCGTCTACAGGTCGCAATTCTCAACCGGTTCTCGTGAAATTTCGTGAGCAGGTTCGATAGTTATATAGATTTTTTTTGTCGACACGGTTTTCGGAAATTTCAAAACACAATTTTTTTATCAATGATTTTGTAAGTTTCTGGGGGCGAATTTCGGTTTGTTCTCCTCTACAGGTCGCATTTCTCAACCGATTCTTGTGAAATTTTGTGAGCAGGTTGTTATATACAGATTTTTTTTGTCAAATAAGTTCTTGGAAATTGAAAAAATATATATTTGTTCAACGGTTTGTTCTCCTCTACAAGTAGCATTTTGCAAATGATTCTCGTGAAATTTTGTGAGCAGGTCCGGTAATTACATAGAATTTTTTTTTCGAGTCAGTTTTTGGAAATCTTCAAAAACAATTTTTATTTCAAAGATTTTGTAAATTTCTGCGTCCGTATTTCGATTTTTGTCCTCTACAGGTCGCATTTCTTAACCGCTTCTCGTGAAATTTTGTTAGCAGGTTCGGTATTCATAATTGTTCTTTTTTATAATGGAAATGATAAAAAAACTGACTCACGAGGTCTACAGCTCACAGAGCCACTAGTAGGTACTAGAGATTTGATTTTTGTGAAGCAAGTTGCATTTATAACTTAGGCTAGGGATAAAAAAGGATTTTTCGAAATTCATCCCCTAAGGGGGTAAAACAAGGGATGAAAGTTTGTATGGGAAAAGTAAAATTTTTAGACTTCGAAACTTTAAATTTCGTGTATAGATTTATATGGACAAATATTTTCGGCAGTGAGAGATTTAAAATTTCGTATACTCTTTTTAAATGCCTATAAACAGAAATATTTCGGCATTTTTCGAAATTCCTCCCCTAAAGGAGTTTGGTTTGGGGAGCAATACTATTCTGAATTTAGTGATTTGAAATTTAATATAAAGAATCTCTTTCTTTAAATAAAACAAAAA
Organism: Epiblema foenella; assembly: GCA_963556455.1. Lineage (NCBI taxonomy): Eukaryota > Metazoa > Arthropoda > Insecta > Lepidoptera > Tortricidae > Epiblema > Epiblema foenella. The sequence goes on along the minus strand of OY747098.1, from coordinate 24,560,513 downwards.
TATATTACAGCGTTTTTTGAAATTCCTCCCATATAGGGAGAGTTAAGTGACGGGGAGTATATAACATGTTAGTTCGGCGAGCAAATCCATTTTTGGAAATCGAGAGATTGAAACTTTGTATATAAACTCTCCGTTTAAATATAAAAATTCGTACCTATTTCAGCGTTTTTTGAAATTCCTCCCCTAAGGAGTTAAAAGTTTGTTAACTTTAATAGTTAAAGTAAGTTTGTTACGGGGTTTGGATGCTGACATATTTCCAATTAAATATGTCACGCATGCACTACCGAAAGTGTACTCATTTGCCAGTAATATAGCTTATATATATTAATAACATGTAATCTACCATTTACGCGTGTATGAAGTGCGGGAAAAAGCTAGTATACCTATAATTTTGTAAGAGTAGATAACCATTCGAAAATAATTCCTTAATATAAGTGTGCAATATTATAAGGATGCTACTTCCATTTTACGAACCTCATGTCTAAAAACCTTAGCTTTTGTTCTTGCCCAATACCCATCAAACCTCTTCCGCTAATCAGTGGAGAAAAGTAGTAACTTCCTACTACCTATATACATTCTTAAACCCTCTCCACCTTAAGACGAGAGTAGGTACTTACGCATTCATAACCCATGGAACTTTTAGTTAACAAAGCGCGTTTCTAGCTAAGTATCATGTGAACTACATTTACAAGTTGCCTTACGATAGTTCTAACAATATAGTCTTTCTTTTCCTTTGCTGTAATATTTTATGACTGTGAATTTTATCTCGTTGCTTCAGCACTGCAAATAAATGGTTAGCAAATTAACTTTGCGTTCGGTGAATGTGTTTTCATGCGAATTACAACCATATTTTGCAACGATTAGTGCGTAGTGTGTGTTTCAGGATTATTTTATAGTTGGTAATTGTGGACGCATATTGTTGAATATTACAGGCAAACATGGGGTTTAGCATGGCGCGCAGTGTTGTGTGAGCTCGCAGTTTTATGACAGCGAGCGCTTAGATGCAAGTTTTTGCCGCGTTTCGTAATATGCATATTGTGCGAGTTTTTCTTACAAGGTTTGAGGGATGTTAGACTTTTAACAGGCACATGGAATAAGAACTTCAAACATTCCACATCCACCATCTTTTTACCACAACACTTGTCTGGAGACTAAACTAAGCTGTCTACTTGTCTTGATGAGTCTCTAATGAAACCAATAAAAATATGAGTTTATTCTATAAAAAGTTACATTATTTGACATATAATTATGTAATTGGCCCATTTTATACGTTAATTTGCTGGATTAACTTAAATTAATGACATAAGAAACACTGTTACTGTGACCGTAACTTTTTCTGTAACTGGTAACTTTTGTGATATTATCTACATTAAAAAAAATGCCTGCAATTTTTCGCCATTGAACTCTCAGCTGCGCAGTTCTCAAAACCACACAACGACCGTTGAAAAAAAAAACATTTCCGTTCAAAATTTGGTTACTCACGTATTGTTCGACACGCTTCCGATATCCTCTTATCATTATAACTTGAGTAAACCCATACCCTGTGTCCTCCTCAACTGCCGCGAATACTAAGTGCCTAATTTAGATTTTTCAACAAAGCCAACGAGTATCCGGGTTCCACTGATCGATCCGAGACCCCTCAATTCCGGTCGTAGCTAAAATTCCGGGGCCATTTTTAAAATCCCCAATACCGGACCGACCGCTGTTACTTGACCTCTAGTATATTCTGTACTTCGACGCCTACTATTTGGCCGTGTTGGGAGGAGGCGGGAGCAAGTTATGCTGGTTAAGTTAACTACAGCAGGTAGCTGGTAGCTAATTGTGTATTCTTTCCTCGCAGCCATAGTCCTTAATCCGCCCCCTTACCTCACACCCTTTACTGGATTCAAGTATTGGACCCCAACTAGGCAGAAAGTTAAGAACACTCTGTATCTGCTTAATGCAAATTTTTAGTTTAGTTGCCATTAACATCACCTAAACGAAATCAGAAGAAAGTAATTTAGTCTACTTGTAAATGTCATTAAATATATTTCGCAAAATACAAAAATGTTGTCTGTGGCATTGCTTGCGCAATTTAGACCGGACTCAACTAAACAAAAAAAATATTACCTATACGATTTTAAGGTTACTCCCGACTATTTTAGTGTGACCGAATCCGGCCTTAGCAAACTTCTACTATAGTGTAGCCTACCTATAAACAAACTACACCTAAATATTAATATGAATACAAACCACTTAAGAACGCCGTAATGTATATCCAGTTTTAATTTATCAAACAAACATCGTGTTTACATAGTAATACGGGAACATTAGGTACATTACTCCCTAAAGCACGAAATTGTACTTTGCAGAGATTACCCCATTCTTACGCTCGTGAGATAACCATAATTCGATGGCGGGCGGAATTAACAAGGAGATTGTATTCTTCATACCTACCTGTAGGTACCTATAGACACCCTTACTCCGAAGGGGCACCTTGTAAGATAGGTAAGTCTATCTAGGTGGCCCGTTAAGCGAAAACCCGAGCATTATGCAGTAGAACCCAATAACAAAGGTCTGTACAGAAAGGTCAGGAAAAATTTGCATTTTTATTGAAATTTCTACTCTTGGGTAAAACTATGATTTCTATGTAGGTAAAATAAATACACCTTTGGGTAGGTCACTCTAAGTTGCTGAAACAGAAGTTTTGAAACTATGTCTTAAGTAATCACATAGAGCTGTAAACTAAGTAGATAGATATAAGAAAATTTAAAAAAATTCAAAGGTATACCTACTAGTAGTACTTCCCAATAAAAATATCTACGTATTTTATAGTATACCGATCAGAATGTAGGTAGACAATAGTATAATTGTGTTGCCGGAGTCAACATCAAGGGATAAGGGATCATAATAGAAGTTATCGTCCAGCGAATATGCGAGCCCTTTTCAATTGTATCGTTTTTACCTCCGCCGTAATGAAATACTTGTCCTGTCTATATTGCAAATTCAACATTGGACCCGAAATGTTGCTATTTCTTCACATACAAAACGGACTGCGTTTTGGATTTTTGAAGAAGAAAAATTCTCTTCTCAAGGACCTACTCGTTGATTTAAAATAGCTGAGTGGATTGATAGCAGAAAAACAAAATCGTGTAATAGCTGAATGTTTGGAGTACTCTATGTAGAAACTTGGTATATATCTAGAAATATTTTAGAAAAGCTATGCATTAGACGTTATCCTAAAATCGATATGGTGTCATCATAAAACTCTTTTGTTTCCGCATATTGCTGGGACCTCGTGTAAACCGTATTTTTTTTATGTTTCTTAGTACGTACCTACGTAAAGCGAGTACTGCCATGATTTACGACCCCAAACTAGGACATGAAATGTACGTTTTTTGTTCATCAACTGTAAATGTCACCGCAAATTGACTATAAATTCTGCTCTATTAAAATTGATAGTCCTCAAAACGTTTATTGTAACATTACGTAACTTGGTAACCCTTCCACCATAAAACAATGTGACTGGGCGGGTCAGGCCAAAAAATACTTAAAAGTTCCGCAATCCTGAATTGTTAAGGCTATATTCGCATGATGTTTAGTCAATTTTATGACCGAGGGCCGCAGTGTTTTACGATCTCTTATCGAATAAAAAACTCCCTTCGTGACAAGGTAAACAGATTATAAGCTAATTTCAGTAGGCATAACAGCCTGTCTTGTGGCCTTAAATAGCCTACCTAGGGTTATAAGTAACCACCTAAGGTAAGTACCTCATATTTTAAGTACAAAATAGAATGAGTGAGATTTAACTAGGGACCTTCCAATAAAACTGTTTATGTTAATATTACAATGAGATTTATTACATCAATATTCAATATCTTCTCACTTAAATTTTGAATTTTGGGTACTGTAAACCGGGGTTACTTTCAAATTGAGGGGCGACTTTAAAAATTCAGTTTGTATGCCGTGTTTTACTTTTTTAATTAGTCAACCTTGAGTCAAGTTATACCTTCGTTAATTTCCTGACTATTTACTAAACTGAATCAAACTAGAAATACTTAGTGATGAATATATAAGTGTTTTATATGTATCAAAGTAGCCCCGTTTTTTCTTAAAGTCACCCCAGTTTACGGTAATTGATACGTCTTAATATATCCATACTATATACCTAATATTACAAATGTGAAAGTGTGTCTGTCTGTCTGTCAACTCTTCACGATCAAACCGTCGTCTACCGGTCCCTGGGGATCCCAGGGATTATAAAAAAAGAATGTTCATTTTTTTCGCCGGGAGACGCCGGCTTAAACCGCTGAACCGATTTAGATGAAATTTGGTATGCAGACAGTGTGAGTCCCCGGGAAGGACATAGGATACTTTTCATCCCGGATATCATTTCTAAAGGGGGTGGAAGTTTATATACTTAGAATCTTTTTATTGGAAAATTCATTTTATTCCGTAAAGGACTTCATGGAAATGAAATTTGTTTGACAATTTGTATTTTTAAATTATAGTTTAGTTTGATTTTTATTTTAATGTATTGTGACTGATGATATTTAAGTTTTCGACATTATATTATTGAGTCGTTTTTTTTATAAATGATTTAATTTTAGTAGTATGAGCATTATTTAAATATTTTTGATAATTGTTGTATAATTTAATTTAATAATAATAATAATAATTCCCAGGGACCGGTAGAGGACGGGTTAAATTACAAACTCAGTATGGAAATGTTTTTTTAAGATAATAAAAGAAAACCTAGATAGAGCTATAGCTGTTTTTGCTATAAAATATACATTGATATCAATATTATGTAATAATTCCATATTTTTCCTTGATAAATTTCGGAGATAAAGCGTATTTGTTTTTACTTTCTCACTCATAAATCGAAAATGAGTCAACGTAAAAATAAATAAATAAATGTTTCTACATATGCAATTTAAGCCCTTTCATATGACACCCCACTGGACACTACACTTTCAAATTTTGAACCACCTTTTATCTGGCGTTTTTCAATGAAAATTACAAAATATATAAAAAAAACATGTTCTATGCATTCAAGTAACCCTTCTTTATAACTCTTCCAAATTTCAAATCGATAGCATAAGTAGTTCTTGAGATATTTGTTGTGATGTGACAGAAAGTGAAACCATACAAATTTAATTTCAAGGAATGTTATGTTTAACATAAGCCCTGCTATTTTGTTCAGACTTACAAACCAACGAAAGGGACAGGTCTGATCTTTACATACAAATCACTTGTTGTAAACTCTCCTGACACGACACGTATCTACCTTCCCTTTTTATTCAAGATAAAGCAAACACCGCTCTGAGGAGATAAAGAGGAGAAATCGACCGCAACTATATAAAGGTTTGCGCCGATAAAAATACCATGTTTATTTGCACGTCCTACATCAGTTATCTCTCCGGAGAAAACGGCGTATAAGCTTCGCGAAAGTATATGAAAAAGCGACCCATGAGGTAATGTATAGGAGTGAATTTGGTATGATCCATGTAAACCCTGCTGACGTTAGCAAGCAGCCAACGAGTTGAACTTACATTCTACCGTATCAGTAAATTCGGATCCCTATCTTGAAACATTTTTTTCCTAAAAACGTGATTTAAAAAGCCTGCCAAGCACCTTTCTTGATGCTGGTGTTTTAAAAACAGGTGGCCATCGCAGCAATGAACACTAAAAGGATTAAAGGTTTACGTAGACAGTTTCTTTGGAGAGAATGTATATTTCCGGCCGCCTTTGTTTACTGAGTTTAAGTAAGTATTTATTTTTTATCGGCCCTTAGTTTAATGATACTAATACGGTATTATTTTTGTTTTCTTTTGTTTCACTTTTGATGTTCTGATGAGTAGAGATCCATGTAACCGCATTACGTCGGAAGTTATGTACCTACCCGTTAAATAAACCCTTAATTTAACTGCAGAACATTCAAAAACCCAATTTTCAATTTTATAACTTAAATAAGATATGGGTGCGAATGACAAACGCCTACCAAAAATTAAGATAGCGAAAATGAGTGCGCATTTCTTAATTTTGTAAGTTTGTAGTCAATTTTCTTTGCTTGAATCGATAGTCGCAGTCTGTGCAATGAATGTATCAGCCGTAAAGTAAACGACTTTACTATTGCGATCGCGTTTTACATAAGCGCTATAAAACGATTATTGGCTTTTTCACATTCCAAACGATTTGCGGTTGCTAGAGTGGGACGCAAGATTTATATCAACTCTAACTAAAATTGAAAGTCAAGGTTCACAGGTAGGTTCTAAGAATGTACCTTATATTTCAGTGGTTCTACTGCAGCGTTCAGAAACTTTGAAATCGGCTATTAATAAGGTGTTTTTATTATACATTGATGGTGCCATTCTCTCTTTATCTGTAGGTAGGTCTTACCTACGTTAGTCTTTTCATTCATTGTTTTAAAACTTGCTATTTCGTTCGAGACTGTCTGTAGAGGTTTGAAATTTTGTATAGTTACCTAGTTTGGTTTGTGTAAAAGAGAGGCTACTTAAGCACTTTTTTGGCCCACACAGAAACAGCACCTTTTCCGTAATGATTGTTCCAATAATGGGTCGTTAGTTTTAATCTGCCAAATAAAAGTCGTCCAAACGTTCATAAAGCACCGCCCGCCGAATGCGAAACTCATGCTAATGCCGCCACCGAGCCGACGTAATTGACAAACTTCCTCTCGCAGGATCACTCGATCATATAGATAGACGTTAAGCGTGCCAGTTATCAGAGCTCATAAGAAATTCCAATAAAGAACGCCATGAAAAATTCAATAGGTCGCAGACGCTCGGGAACGAAAGTGAAAAAAGCAAAAACAATAACGTGGATTTAATCAGTATTCAGTATGCGCCGTGTCCGTTCACAGCTGGGATATTTGGCAAGCGGACAAATCCTGAGCCTGCGGATGTCTGAAATCCGACGACAGACCTTTGCGACGACTACGAAAAACGTGGGTTGTTGACGACAACGCAAATTTACGGCGCAATTAACAAGAATTACGCAAGGAATTAACGAGCCGCGGTCTAAATTATGGACAGGATCATACTCTCGAGTATTAGGGCGGTGCGGTCGGTGCCTACAGCTTTACGCGAGGTATTTCTGTTTCGACTTAGTGCTGCGTTAGATTTATCCAATCTGGCGTTTCAACTGGCTTTAAATGTTTCGATTGCATTTAAAGCAGGTTTGTTGCTCTACGAATCGTAATCAAATTGTCAAATTGAATGAAATTATGACAATAACTGTAAATAACGTCTTGTTACGTGTAGATAGTTCACTCAATTGTTTGAGATCCGAAATAATCATGCCAATAATAATTCTGTGGCCTCTATCATCGTAAATATTCGTTTCTTTAAACAAGGGTCGCTTCGGTCAAATACCTGTGTGTTAAATCAAATGCAGTGCACATTTTTGGGAGCGATATATTTGGTCAAATGATTCCTTTGTTGGGGACTAATTTCATGCTCTGCTGAATTGCTTAGGGATTCCACGTACCTGTATGTCTATAGAAGGATATATAAAAGGCTGCTTTAATCAGCAAATGTTTCATTCTTTTAAGTCTCAACCTTCAGCTTTGACTTTCAAGTATTTAACTTTGTTTGGTACAATCAACTTTCACCGGTTTCACCCTTTTAGGTACACGATTTCCAAGAGTAATATTAATTAATAAGTATGTCAATTTCATTCAACGCAAATATTTTAAAAAAAGCAAATATAATAGGTAGTTAAATAAGGGTAAGTCGGGGGTAGATGGCCATAAGGTAGAGACGGCCCATTGAAATATTTCATAGAAGAGCTGACTAGATATTGCAAGTTACTGTTCGGTTTGCTTCGCGTCGGTACGGTACGATGAACATTTTAATGAAATAAAATGACAAAGTAAGAAAAACCTTGTGAATTGTTTTGCCTAGTGTAAATATTTTAATACAGCGAGTTTTTATTGTTTCATGCGGGTGTGAAGTTAGGTTCGATATTAGCAACGCATTATTCTATACTCAAAATCAAGCGTGTCTTGACTACACTTTTTTTTTAGTTTTAAGTGTTTTCATCTCTACTAGTAAAAATAAGAAAATAATGACAAAATGTAAAGATCTGCCGCGGATCTAGCGAAAATTACTATGAAACACTTCCTTCTCAAGACTCTCCTTCGAAATACTGGCTTTACTGCATAGTGCATCACACCCAGACACCTCGGGACGGGGCCAATTGTGAATTAATAAAAATAATTATTTTAAGGTTAATCTAGTTAGAGGATATCACTTTTTTGTTTAATATGTCAAAGTTTAATGTTCAAAGATTAATCACAAATACAGATTTTTACAATAATGTGTAAGATTATTTTTTAACAGAATTTTAGAAAAACTATGGCCAACTACCCCGGACTTACCCTATTGTAATTCTTAAAATAGATAATAAATATAACATAAATTCGTATATATTAGGGTAAAAGTCCCAATTTTTGATACCTTAATTAATACCCAATAGTTGATAACTATTTTTCACCTCTAGGTATTAGTGTAACATATAACATGTGTGTTCAATGTGTTAAGCATTGGGTTAGTGTCGAGCACAAGGACGTTTACCTCACATCCCAACTAAAATCGTATGACTAACACTGGTAATCTAGGTAAATTACGACATTTTCTGGATCTTATTTTTACAAGCCTTGGTATTCCAGTAATCACTTTTTATCTCAGTGTAAATATTTTAAGACTCGCGGTAGCTTTACCACTATCAGTGTTTATCATTTGATAGGCAATAACTTTAAGTTATAAAATGGTCATCCTACTCATTCGACGTGCTTATTTTATTCAGTCATGAGTCACCTTCTGTTCTTGAATTTTATAAATTCTGCGATTTTTAAGAGTGTTCGCACCTATAATGTAGGTAACTAATATCAATTTACCTTATAGATGTATGTAAGTTACCTACTTAACTAATCGTCCTAAGATTCATATTTCGTACCTAACCTTATTTGAATTGGGATATACTTAAATCGTTTCTCCCGAACGAAATGCCTAAAACGTTCCGTTAGTATAACTATTATATTGTAAAAAATTGCGTCACGACTTTTCTATCCTCAAACAGCGCCAATCTTAGGACCCTTATGTAGGTATCAAAAAATCTTTGAAATAGCAAATTATTGCTATTCCAAAGCATTAGGTTTTGTCAAGTGATATTTTCCGAGTAGGGTACTTAGGCCAGTTAGGCGATCAGCGTCAGTTTGCGACCACCTAAAGAAATAAGTTTTTTTCATGTATAAATTATTAACATATTTATCACAAGCTCTAAAGAAACAGTAAGTTGTTATATGCATTTTGCTTGGTAGTTATTGAATAAGAATCCATTAAAAAAACGCGATATGAACTTCCAACGGGCACACTAAATTAGCTGGCCGCTAACCGACCTACCTGAAAATATTATAGTGAGTTTTGTTTACTTACTGGTAGGGTAAGAATAATTGTTTTTTCCTGTTGTCAACTAATAAAAACAAATCACCGACAAAATGTTTAGTTAGTTATTTAACCCAGTGTAAGACCACGCAATTTCTGCTTAAAAATAGACATGTGTTTACTCTACACATTGCAATGCGGCCTAAATTGTAGCCCGTCTACGGGTCATGGACCCCGCAAGGACGGCATCCGTCATGTCAAGGTCACATGTCTCAGTCACATATCTGCATCTCTGATCGTCTACATTGATGCTACGATGCAAGTGTAACCGAATATGGACTGTGTGCCGTTGCAGCAAGGCTTATGGTCACACGGTGCTGACCCCGGATAGCTTGATTGCGTTGGTTACTTTCGTTGGTATTTCAGTCTGTGGGTTAGTTGGTCTTGATAAAAGTATGCTACTCTGTCCACGTCATTGAGATAGATGTCATTTAAATCTTATTCAATTGGGTCTTACTTAAATAACCTTTCTTGTTTTAATTTCATCAATACATAAATTCACGCATGTATTCCCAAAAGAGAAAAAAAAAACAATCAAATTTCATCAATAAAATTTCTATAATTTTATGTATTAAACTTAAAATTGACAGACTATACCTACTACACTGATGTGGGGACATTAGTAATTTTTTCAAGTGTTATCTACTTTTATAAGTAATGTTAATTAAAACACAATAGGTACCTACGCGGCGAGACAATCTCAAAACGAGCGTCCGAATATAATTTAATGCCAGCTAACAAAAAAACTTCAATAGCCCTTAGACATGATTATGATCATAAAAATGCTGATTTTAAATAAAAATTATACATTGGCCCAATCGCATAAATAAGGGCACAACACATGGCACGTTGGGTTTTCATTCCAATTTCGTATTATTATTTTACAACTATAAATTAGTGAAAAAAAAGAGAATGGTGCCGTCGGCTGTACAAAGGTGGGATAGATAGAGTTATTTGAAAGTGGTCTTTGAGTAATTCTTTAAGGAAGATATTAAAAAAAAACCTTAAATAAGTTCATTAAGCACGTTGAGGCAATTAAGGTGGACATAAATAATTTCAACGTCGCGGGGCCGGGCGGGAAGTAATGCTTATGGAAATTACTCCGAGATGGTAGATTTAGGCACTGATTAGACGCCGCTAGTTGTTGCTATAGGCCTTTAATTAACATGTTAAGTCATGGTCAAGAATGAAACATTTACCCGTCTGGGGCAAGATGGTGTCGATTGTTAATACCTAAATAGATTTATTATATTTTTGGGTAGGTGTCTACCGTACTGCACGGGAATAACGTTTATTGAGAGATTTTACTTATTTATAAATGAAAATAATAATAGTCAGTAGGAACCTTTTATCTATAATAAGGAAATAAAAAGTTTGCACAATTAATGACAGCACGGCTATTTGCAACGTTACCTACGTAACAAATCTCACACCAAAAAAATACCTAATACCATAAAAGTATGACAATTAATTTATACTCATTAACCATTTACCACATGAACACAAAACATACTTTTAAAACATCAAGGTACATACAATTCTTTTCATTTTCATTTCATATATGAGCTTGGTAAGTTACTGTTTTTTCATTAAACGAAATTGTATACATGAATGCGGGACAGAAATGGAAATCCGTGACTTCGCATAATTTTAACAGACTCCCGCTCATGAGTGAGCAATAGGTATAACTTCTGATAGCATTGGACGGTCTATTTTTTAACATAAAAGCAGCTTTAATAAAAAAATTGGCCGAGTAACATTTTTCTTCTAGAAACATTTAATCTGATGGAATTTTGTTGTCAGCAAAATGTTTTGATTGGTGAACTTGGATTTTATTTTATCATAGTTCACGGTGGGTAGTTATTTATATAGGTCCAATCTTAACTTATAAATATATGTAGCTACCAAAATATTATAACTACAGTTTAAGGGTTATTTACAAACCAAAAGTATAACCAATTAATATCAGCTGCTTATATAAATAATTTGGTTTCTTCGCATAAAAGCTATTTTTTTTAAACTATAAACATGCACGGCACTGTATATTTATGAAATGTATATAATAGGCATGTCATATGAATCTACTTACCTACTTATCAAATTAATTTATACTAGAACGGATTCATAAAACTCACATCAATAACGCCCTATAATCCTTTCCTTCGAAATTCTCTTTAAATGTCTGCTTCAAAATACGGCAAGACGGCGGTGATAAAATGTGAGAAAAGTCAGTTAAGTGAGTACATAACGAGGTATCACCTGAGGACCGCCCACGATTAGGTAATAAGGTACATATAAGATATCTACGTACTTTATACGGAAACAGCTTAAGAATATGGTAACTTTCGATTTTTAATTGAGGTTAATTGTGACATAATGATTAATGCGACATAGAATTTACCTACATGTGTGATGCCTTGATTCATGAATATTAAATTAACTGATAAAAAATAGGGTCAATAGGTCGGTTTGCGACCAGTCAATTTGGTGCGCCGGTTTGCGACCACTTGGATGAGTTGATGGACTTAAATTTAATGGAGTTATTTTAATGGATTCTCATTCAATAACTTCCAAATAAAATGCACACAACTTATTGATATTGTTTTTTGAGGTCTGTAAGACCTTGGTAGTCGCAAACTGACGCTGGTCGCGTAACCGGCCTAATGACCCTAAATCAAGTCTAGGTAGGTAGACATCTTCATTTCAACTAATGCAAACCAGTTACCTAGATACCTACCTAAAGAAAAGGAATGGTAAGGTACCTTTTTTTCTGCTGGTTTAATTTTGTTAATTACATACGTACCTACTTATAAAACTATACTCAAAAGAATAACAGTGATATTTCGGTTATTTTTCTTAGGTCTAATTTCAAAGTAAAATTCTTCCAAATAGACAGGAGACAAAAAATAGCAGTCACTTAAAATCCTTCAACCCGTTTTGGAGTCACTTGAAATTTTAAAACTCCCTTTTGCCCGATTAGGGTGCATCTTAAGAGCTTCGAGCGATAAGTCAGACGTAAGAATGCGGGACAACATGCGTAGGTTCTAAAACCAATTTTAAACTATTTTAATGCGTGCAATATGGTTGTTATTACGTTGAAATAGGTTATATTTTAGAGTGAGAGAAACGTAAAGGCAAGTTTGTAAATAAGCAGCCATGGTAGCATGCTGTGGCACGTATGACGTCACTCGACCAATGAGCGTACGGCGCGACGGCAGCGCCACAAGATGGCCGCCGCCGGTCCGCCGCCGCCGCTTCACAAGTTTAGGCCTAAATGGCATAGATTTATTAGTTTTTATACCTCACCGCTATCACAAGTGCTTGATTTTGTTTTAAAAATGCTTTTAATTTAATATTTAATTTTTTATTTAATCGGAACGGTGATAAAGTGCAGTTTTAACGAAAAAGGTACGTGTACTTATTTGTTTTTCTTTAACCTAGCGTCGGTCCGTGACAATGAAATCGGATTTGTTTATCTTGTTCAAAAATAACTTTTATTTCTTTTAAGAGTGCGCTTAGAGTATATCTATAGGATTTAAGCCATAAATTTTGTTGTTGCATCTACGCCTGTTTGTCACATTCCAAGTATTAAAAGTGGGTTCTAATTTAACAGCTGATTTTATTTGTTTTTAAATAGATAATATATTGGATATGTTTTGCGCGTTTAATAGGTTAGTTGCATTGTGCAATAAAAAAAATTAGCAGGTAGGTTCGATAGCTCGGTTAGGGTCCAGCTAATTTGGTGCGCCTGTTTCCGACCACTTGGTTGAGTTGATGAACTGAAAGGATATCTCGTTTTTTAATGGATTCCCATCCAACAACTTCACTACCAAATAAATGCATGTGTAACTCACTGTTTCTTTAGGGTCTACATCTGTAAAAATATTAATTGAAACAACATCGACCTTCAGGAGGTCGCAAACTGACGCTAGTCGCGAAACCGGTCTAGGGACCCTTCCTGCTGCAATTGCTGCATACTACATATTTAATCATTATAAAACACAAATACCCATTCATCTGTTAAATAGGAATTTGACCAATAAAATTTCCAATAAGAATGCTTTCCGACCGCGGTACTTAACCGGGTACCGGTAACCGGGTTCGATTCCTGGTTTGTTTAAATTATGAACGCATCTCAATTTTCTTATGGTCTTTGATATTTTAGTACTTAAATGATATTTAATTATTTTATTTATCACCTATTTAAAAAAAACCATTGTTTTGTTTTATTTTCCGTACTAGGTGTAGTTTCCTATCTTCAGCATTTCTAATCTGCCAACTTATCTTCAACGAACTTAGTTTTTCCGGTCTATAATTACCTATGTGTATATTTTTATTACACTACTAAAGCTATTTATTATATTCCTTATTTTATTACCCACTAGGTACTTATACATACATTTTCATTGAACTTAGGTACATGGACAGTTATTGCGGGATAAACTAATTAACCAAGTTTAGAGACTTGAATATATATATATATTTATTTAGGTATTTATTATAAGGAATCATTATTTTAAGGTACTAGTGATTCCTTATAATAATTATGCAATATGTAGAAATCTCTTAAAAACCTTAGACCATTAAAGACTCGTGACGCTATTGATATACACTTAATTTTGCCAAAGGTATATTTTCGCTTTAATTATAATATTGTACATAACTAAAGTTTTAATGAAAATCGTAAATAGAGCATCGATAACACAGTCGCTCTAAAAACATTCGTACTTTACCATTCACGCTTGGCCGCTATTTTGACATTTTACGTCATCGTATGTAAGGGACACCGTATGTGGCTGTCTATGAAGCAAGGAGTGAAAGCTGTAAACCAAAAAAAACTGTCTATGAGAATTTCTATGAAATGTGATCCTTAGCGACATTGGTCAGTTAAGCTATTATACGATAATGGACCTGGTGAACACGTAAATAAGGTCGAATTTTATTAATTAAATTTAGTGTTTTGAGTGTGCATGCATGATTGTTTTTGTCTAGGTAATGGGAGAATCTTTTGCAAGTATGCGTAGTTTCTTTATATGTGTGTTACCTCGTCCCTCCCATTATTTCGCCTGTGGTATTACGTAGGCACGCCGCTGTTGCCCAGTAAGGTTCACGGGTATTATGTTATAATACGATCCGTAATCCCTAATATATTGAAAAATCTATTTTAGACTGAAACGTCTATATTTTAAGGCATAATAGCAACACCCGCTTAATATAACGCAATGCTTAACTTACCCATAAAACTGGGTGAGACGATACATCCTTGGTCATTAATAATTCCAAGGTAGGGTTGCCTTAAATGGATATACCTCGTACGGTCTGCATCCATATATGTAGGCTTACTACCTACGTTACATTTCATCTATATGTTACACCAATTTTATACCTACGACTTTGCTTCCAATTGATAATGCATCCGTAATACGTCTAGTAAATGATATGTTATGATGTATGTTGGTAACCACGACAATAAGTGTAGGTATGAGTAGTGGATATTCTTGCAAAAATGATACACCTTTTATTATGTTATTTGTTTATATTACTATAGACTTTCGGAATCATCTTAAATAGGTAATTGAGCTACAATTTCATAAGATTGACAAAACGTAGTATAGTGATTATGGTTAGGTGAAAATTCCAACATAAGATGTTACCGACCCAACTAAGTCTGTCAAAAACTATGTTTTTTTTTATTCAAGCCTTTATTGTAAACGTATTTTTCAACAAATCGTCGATGAGCCCTAGATGGGTTTATCGTAGACACCTATGGGACATTTTTTCTAGTTATTTCTAAGAATACCTCACACGTCTTTCGTCTGATTGGCTAGAAGGTACCACTATATTACATGATCTACCTACATAAGTACATTTTTTTATTGATTTGCCGGTTGACCTTCTTTTGTTTTCACGTAAATGGGGACAACATTTTTAAAGACATCTTTGAGCAACTTGTCTTATCAACTACTTTTGCAGCTGACTGATGTACGGATTAACTTTTAAAGACTAGAAAACAAGGTCATAACAAATATCTACTTCAGAATATCCATTAAATAAATAGTTACGAAATTCATACCAAATATTACCGCAAAATGGCATCCAATTATGATATAATTTTCTCATTAAATTAATCTTCCGACTCCTGCTTTCCAACCTTTCCAATTCGACAAACTAATCCTATAAGAACCTTTACTATTCAAAAAATGAGCCCCAAGCTATGAACAACCGATTTGGTTACTCACACAAAGGCACTATTATTACTATTTATTGGACACGGGTTTGCAAATAAATCTTAATTTTTTTGCTTGCAGGGGACGGTACCACCCTCCTTTTTGTGACCGCCCTCCGCCCGGCGCTTGGGTTAGTATTTGACTGCCAGCTACCGAAGTATGCGTTTGTGGACGAGCAAGGAGCAGAATGGTAATTTTAATATTTTCTCTTTTTAAATTATGTTTATCTTCTTCTTGACTATACCCGCTACCGAAGTAAGTAGGTATCCGTTTGAAGACAATAACAGAATGGTATTTTGAAGTTTAACCTTTCCTTAATTATAATCGAAGTACTTATCCGTCTGTGGACTGTCAATAAGCGGAATGGTAATTTAATTTTTTCGCCTTGTTGTCTTTGTGTATGTTACCTCTTCACGCTCAAACTTAAACCGATTTAGATGAAATTTGGTATATAGATAGTTCGAGTCCTGGAGAAGGACATGTGATACTTTTTACCCCGGAAATCATCCCTTAAGGGGGTGGAACTGTGTGTGAACGAGTGGTAACTAAATAAGCTCCTGAAATAAAAGAATAGCAATTAAATTCCAACGCGATGAACAAGTTTACGGACAAGGACAAAGTCGCGGGCAAAATCTAGTACTTAATATGAACGAGCACCTCATAATAATTAATAATGTACGATTAGAATTATTGATAAGCGTATATTTATCTGAATGATTGATTATAAATGGTTTTAGATTCACGTATTCGTATTATAGGTATGCAGCTAAAAGGAACGTATCTCGAATGCTACTTAATATGAACGAGCACCTCATAATAATTAATAATGTACGATTAGAATTATTGATAAGCGTATATTTATCTGAATGATTGATTATAAATGGTTTTAGATTCACGTATTCGTATTATAGGTGTGCAGCTAAAAGGAACGTATCTCGAATGCTTATCGGGCGTTATTGGCCATTTTCTTAAACTAAGTGTTAGGCTGATCCGGCCGAGTAGGTACAAACAAGTTTTTTAATAGACACTCGATGGTTTAGATATCGTGTCGTGTGCCGTTTATTATAAACCATTAATTATGCTTTATTACATCAACATAATACAAACGAATATTACGATAACAAAGATGAGTTTCAGGGGGTCCAATTTTTTTAAATATATTTTAGTGTAAGTAGTTTACTTTTAATTTTGAGTCATATACTCATATTTAAAAAAAAAAACATTTTATTTTCGTTGTGAATAAATATTGATATAAAATCAATAATTCAGGTGTTAGATAATGTGAACATGACTAAACTCGACCGCATAATATCTATATAACAAATGAACATAAATAACCATGAACGAGTTATTTCTTCACCTTACTTGTGACATTATATCCATTAAGTATATATTGTGTGAGTACAACATCATACCAAAAACTTACAGGGTCGCTAGACCGGCTACGCGACAAGCGCCGGTTTGCGACCACCTGAAGACCGAGATACATTTCCAATTATGATATTTATATTTATACAGACTTAAAAAAACAGTAAGTTATACGCATTTTATATAGGGAAATCATTCAAAAACGGGGTAATCCTTTCAGTTCATCAACTCATCCAAGTGGTCGCAAACCGGCACATCAATTTAGCTAGGCGGTGACCGACTTATCGACCCTACCTACCCTGCTAGTTGATTACTAACTTACGCTAGGTAGAACTGTAATTTTTAGTATAAAAAATAACATTTAAATCCACCGTACGTACGATCGCCCGCGCCGCGCGCGCACCATATTAATGTGATCCTTTGGTTTCAGACAACTTTCAAGAGTTGAAAAAAAATCAGAAGAGCAATAAAACCGGGTCAGCATGTTTTGAATTTCGATACAAAGTGTATTATAATTTAATGTTTTTCACCGCATTAAAAATAACAATCTTAAAATGGACCTACAGGAAAATAGCAATGTTATATGTAGGAACAACGAAGGTTTCTTTTGTCGAGTGTAAGAAAAAAGAACTCTTTATTCCAATTCACGATAAGGGTCTGAAATCTGGGTGTATGTTTTCGGTATTTAAACTATATCACATAAAAAGTTTTTTCTATCCAATACGTACATTCCGCTGAACAATTTATGCTACATCAGCACAGTAGTCGTATCAGCCTGCTTCTGTCTCACGATAGCACGTGTCGCCGTCGGCATGCGAATGAGTTTACAAAAGCAGATTGCCTGAACGTCCGCCCAACTTAATAAGACTTTTTTGCTGAAAAAATAAATACGGAAAGGGCCTCGAGCGTACGAAACCTGCTAATCAAGGGGAGATATTAGGACCTGAATTTATGCCAGCACATATTATATTACAATGAAGTGAATTAATTATATTTTTAACTTTAAGGTCTTAAATTAAGACAGTTTATGATCAGGTAATCTAGGAAATTTTGTGTAAAAGGTACATACTTGTGTAAAAAAAACTGTTAACCTTTTTAACCCCATGTTAAATGCAATAGTCATGTTAACATGCAGATAATAAGATGTTCAATGTATGTACCTTCTCTTCACTAACACTACATAGTATAAAACAAAGTCGCTTTCTCTGTCCCTATGTCCCTATATCCCTATGTATGCTTAAATCTTTAAAACTACGCAACGGATTTTGATGCGGTTTTTTTAATAGATAGAGTGACTCAAGGGGAAGGTTTATATGTAATGCATCAGCATTGCGCCCGTGCGAAGCCGGGGCGGGTCGCTAGTACTCTATAAGGCGATACAGCTAGATGTCCACTATTCAGCAGGTGACTTTTATGAAAAATGATGATGTTTCGGCCGCGGTCTGTATTCAGTTATACCTAGATAGATATGAAGTGAATATATATGTTAAATTTCGTAAATTATCTGATAATAGGTACCTATAAGCTGTCATTACTAACGTGCTGCCTTTTAACCTGTTGTATGCAATGACACTGACAATGCTGAACGATTTTGAATTTTTCATTTTTGTCAACTTATTTAAGTTTCTATTGCACTGATCAGTGCTTGAGCATACAAAAGGTTAACGGTTACCGAAACTCCATCTTTGATTTTGAACCAGTGTTGGAAAATTATAGGTTTCTTTCTAACATCAATCCAACCAACCAAAGTAAATAAAGAAAAGTAATATTACATTATATAGTAAGAAACTCTTTTTCTCCTCCAACACCCGGCTCAAACAAGATTTCAGTATTTTACAGAATTTATTATTTATCTAGGCATAGGCGGCGGGATTAAACTTCCGCCGAGATAGGAAAACGCCGCTCTACTATTTACGCAAATACTTCCATATTACACACTTGAGCTGAATACGCGTAGAAGGTATCTTATCTAGCCGGGTATAATATAGGTAAGGTAATTTAATGAACACTCGAGGGGCCCAGGTGGCGAAGGGAGCGTTCTGTCTAATGTCCATCGACTTTTTATGTCGGAAACATGTGAGTTAGGGCAGCGCTATAAAACTATCCAATGGGTATGTTGACGGGCACAAGGCTAAGTACAAATACCTATGATAAGTAGTAATGTTGAGGTAGGTTATGAATTAGTAAACGTTCTGCTCTAATTCGCCTTGTTTGATAGCACAGCAGCAATATTGACGCTTGGTCCGCCTAGGTAAACTATCAAAAAGCATTACGGGGTGCAAATAACAACGATCATGGCGTATGTAATGAAATCTTGCATTGGGATTAGTCGTGGGTTGGTCGGCGCGCGCCGGCGTAGCGAGGGCGGCAATCGATGTCGGGCCGGGACGCTCGTCCCGACGCCAGCAGACCGACAGACGCCCTCCGACGCCGTGCCCGCTCACACGTCCCACGCCTGCACACCACTACCATCCGTCAACCATCCTTCACTGTTTACTTATCGGACACGCCGCGCACAGCTGACCGACCGGTAAGTCACGTGCTTCCACCCCCAACTTTACTCAGCGCATTTTAGTGCTTCTACTCGCGCCATTCACGTGATTTTATAGACACTCCGAAACGAGAACCTTTATTTTGTGCATTAGAATCAATAAAAAGTTGTTGCGGACCCGGTCTATTGCGAGGAGTCGTAAATTACAAATATAATGCACCCTTGCGCTCTTTCATGGCTTTAGAAATCCCAGACTGTCGTTCGCATCGAGTCAGATTCTTTAGTTATCTTTACGAGTGGTGGTCCAAACGGCGACTCTTTTGTAATTTATCCTTTTATGTGCAACAATAGGCGGTGGACAAAAGACGTGCACCGAGGCGTCGATCCCACCTCGCTCGGAGCCGGCAAAAGACAATAGCCCTCTTCGCTACCGGCTCGCAACATTGCGAATATAATTTTTGCAAACCAATCCTGTCTTTTTGCGAGCGTCGTGCGCTCCCATTGGTTTTTAAGTTCACAATAGACAGTTTCGCGACAAAGAATGTGTATTTTTAAAACAATTTTCCATTATGTTTTCTATTTACGATGGCACATGCCCGACTCGCTCGAGGCGGTTTCCGATAGCGGAACTTATGTGCTATCAGTGTAACCCTTTTTGCGTTGAAAACCCCAGCGTGTTGTAAATCGGGTGTTTTATTTTATAGGTGGCGGTCCCGAGGGAGGCCGGGAGCTGCGGTTGGTGGCTCTTCACTTATTACCAGGGCCGAGAACGGAGCGAGCAACTTCAGATCGGACATAAACCGATTGATTTCAACCATTGCCACGAACACTCAAGACGGTTCTCTGTCTTCGTCGGACAGTTAACACTTCAGTAAGTATGGTCTAACATTTCTTCGAGTGTTGCAGGTTTCAAGCTGAGAAGAGAAGATGCAGCCCAGAAGAGTACGCGTCGCCTTCTGTACGTATACTGAATGTATCCTGAGTGCCTCATTCTTTCCGGTATACCTTCAGTATACGTAACAGAAGATGACACTTGTCCACCGAAGATGACGACCTCTGAAGCCTTGAATTGAGTCTGTGGAAGAGTTATATTAATATAATTAATGTACATATTTACCTACACGTGTATGCCTTTACTTAGATAATTATTTGATGCCTTGTTTTTTAAATCGTCCCTACTGTGACTTCTTATACATTTGAGAAGAATATTATTTTAGGTACTATAATAATAGTTTGTAATTTTTAAGATAATAATATTTAGATATAGGTACAGACAATGGCATATTTTTTCTTGTAATTAAGTACAATCTTCTTGTAATTAAATACTTTTTTTAAGCGGTTTTAATTTTTATACAAACATAACCCCTTTTTATTTTAATTGTGATTTTAGATAGATATGTGCTAGATAAATACACATGTATTTCGATGATGTATGTATATAATGTAGATAGGCACCTATCATGCATAATGAAGTTATTAGTAGCTATCATTACCGAATCATATTTATTATTAAACCAGTAATGTAATGATTAAAAATGATCAGTTAGGTGTGTTACCTACTTGTATATATAGTAAACCGATAACAACACTTTCTACTATGGGTTCTTACTTCTGTTTTTATTTTCTGCACATTCATATTTGGAGGTGATAAAAATATGCTTTGAAATGTATATTTGCATGTACACATTTTTGTACGAAATATTTCGCAGCTTAAATCCTTCCATACATACTCTATTATCGCAATAAATAAATACGTCCTAAGATATTGTTTTATTGGTATTTAAACTTAGTCAAGTAGGTATACTTATTATTATATTTCCCCCAAAAAAAATAGGTAGTAATACTATCTTTATCATTCATAGGTAGTATATAATGCATTAGAGAGAAAAAACCTGCATCTCAGGTATCTACTATTTTTTCTATAGGTACACAGATAAAATAGAGATCATTGAAACAGCTAAGCCTAATATACTCGTAGGCGAAAAACTACATACGTTCAATGTATAACTAGCTAACTATCCATACTGATGCCATAGATAGGTATCTATAGATTCCTAGTTCCAGTAGAAAACCTAATCGTGTGGTAACGTACCGTGTGGTCTCAATAAATCAGCCATCAAGGTATGCGATCTAACTTGGCATCTAAGCTGCGGTAGGTCTTTCGCGGTCTCTAAAACATTTTATTAACCGAGCGAGCGAAGCAGCCGTTTCAGCTTGGGCAAAAATGCTTTTGTATGACCTGATATACAGGTCAAATTTCTCAACCGCTTTTCGTGAAATTTTGTGAGCAGGCTCGATAATTAAATATACAAATTTTGTCGATTCAGTTTTTGGAAGTTTGTCAAAACAATAGTACTCTCCGGGGGTCTGGTCACAGAGCCACTAAAGGTTTTATCACCAACACTTAGTGTTGGTTGCACCAACATACGATCACAGGCCGGTCATCGTCAAACATGGCGCCGGCAGCTGTCATCCCATAGAAGCTTTTCAAACTTTCCATACAATCAGATTTTAACGAATACCGCTACGATTACAGACTATTCTGTTACAGTACTTTTATTTCACGAACGCGGGTGAGCCCGTTTTTCCTTTTTTTTAAACCTGACTGTGGCTTTATAGGCCGGGCCCAATAAAGCGATAGGAGTGCGTGGTTGGAGGGTAGCCTGGGGAAAATCCAGGGAAAGAACCTCCGACACGACCACGCGGGTGGTTTGGAACACTGGAATACTGTAAGAGTTTGCACTCCAGTGAGATTGGTTGAGCGGTTTCAACCGACTGTGAGGTGTGATTGGAATCGAGTAACTGGGAGTTTTGTCGCTGGGTTACTAATCCTAGCCTAGCTGAAAAGAATCCAGCAAGAAACTCATCTATACCCGACCTGGATCGGACTGACTCTACCCGGTGTGCGGCGGTACCGGGACGAATAGGGGCTATATGTGTCGTCAGTGTTGTCGAGATCGCTCGGTGGACGTCCCCGCCGGCGGGTATGCCTAAGTGTACGCGTCGTGTCTGAGTTGGACGCAGTAAGCGCAGCGTTCCATCTTCCGATGGAAACAGTGTTTACGTTGCCGGGGTCCGTGAGTGTGTGCCTAGTACGCCGGACCGTGCGGCCCTAAATCAGTGATCGTCGAGTTACAACTGAGGGCGGAGGGATGGGAACGTAAGTCGACAGCCTTCCTAACTAACGGATTCCTATGATGGGGAACGGGTGAGCCATGGTTGTGTGTTGAGCTATACATCCGCATTGTCTATGAAAGAAAGAAAGAAAAAACATTTATTCGTGGCACAGACACAGTACAAATTAACATAACACCAAAATACAGAAAATAGCCACGAAATGGCCCCAAATCAGCATAGTGCTAGCCATTGGCTAGCGCTGGTCTTCCTTGCGTCACAGCGTAGGAGCTAATACGAGTTCACATTGTCTGTGTGTTCGTATGTATCACAACTACAACTATGGCCAACCCGCACTTGTGAGATAATAGTACTGCATAAAAAAACCAGTACTATTCGCTACCTACCTATAATACTAATGTAGATACGAGTAAGCAAGCAAACTGCTCATCGGAACTCGAACGTGGCGCTTATGTAAATAAGCGTTAATCTACTGAGCTGCTGGATGGGCATATATATAAACAAAGTAAGTAGGTAGTTTCCTACCAGTCATATATTCTGCTTAACTATATATAATATTTAAATCCGAATACCTAAATATGCCGTTCTCAAGCAAAAAGTTACTAATTGGCGCCGTCATTTATTTATTTTCACTTTATTGTACTATACTAGAAAGTACAAATGGAGGACTTAGTGCCTTAAAGCAGTCTCTATATACCAGTCAGCCACTGGGCCAAAATATATTTTTTGACGCAATTTTTAGAAACAGTCACACAGCTTTTTAGGCGTAAGTACCTATATAGGTAGATATATAAATATTTTATTGTACGTGAGACACGGGTAAAAATGTAGAAAGCGACCAAGGGATCTTATGCAAAACCTTTTAGCACCCACTCGGGTATAATTATAGGTTAGGTACCATATACAGTAATTTTAGAAATGAATAAACTATTGCATCTGTAGTTGTTTTTTTTTTTGTATTTTCAAAGGACTTTTAGTCATAGACGAATAAAGTCGACAAACTATCATCGAAGTTGTCACAAAAGTAGTGAACAGATAATTAATAAGAAAGTCCTTAACCGTATTATGATTTTACCTAGGCACTAGTAGGTTAATAGTTTTAAATATATTTCCTTAATATAACTAAGTACAATGAAAGTTATTAACAAGTTTTTCGTGAAAATTTACGAATTTAGAACCCACCGATAGAGGCGCCATCTCTGCGATATGTGCGGAACTTTTAAGAAACTAGTAAGCTCATAAGACCTGTGGTGTGGTAACTTTGGTTGTTACCTACTAAGTTATAAATATAAAAAAATTAATAATATCTTGGTTTGATATAGTTAAAAAAAATCTAAAACGGTCAGTATGGAACAAAGGTGAATAGAAGAATGTAGAGTTAAACTCTATCATAAAGTTCTAGAGTTCAACTTATAAATACTTAGAATTTCTTCCTTCCTACAGACTTCCTTAATATCAAACAAATACTTCAATTTGTTTTTCACTTTTAAGTTAATTGCATAAATTAATACCTTTTTATTAAAATATACAGGGACAGTAATCATACATAATTAATAGGTATATATTCCTAGTTTTGTGTATATATTATTTACAAAACCTCGCTTATTTAAGTACCTAACTACGTACGATTACTGTAATTATACGTAATATTTACCAGAAATACCTAGGTACTACTATGGTTTACTATAGCAGTCATAAACTTAGTAGGTATAATTATAGGTAATTCCCAAAGGCGAAAGTTGTTTAATTGGGTTAGGTACCTATCGTTTGAAAATTAAGGTCTTCGTTACACAAGAAAGGTTTGTTTTACGACGTTTTCTACTGACCTAAGGTCCATACATACTTAATTATCTCTTTGAAAGATTAGGAAATTCTGGAATGATACCAACCCAAAATCAATAGTACCTTATGCGCTTGACATAGAGCACAATATTGAATGACCGAAACACGTTACCAGTTAGTACAGTCAAGGATATAAATAATTTACGTTGCCAGCATATACTCAAAATTTGTTTATTGTATTCATGTGGTAGTTAATAACTGGACTAATCACACTTCCAATAATAGGTTATAAGGTACTGATGATTTTTAATCTGGGATCAAGAACCAATAATACTAATTCAGTAACCAATGGCTATCATGGTTAGCTAGTTACCAAAAAGGAACGCCTTTTTTTTTGAACAACATTTTATCGGAAATTAGCTTTAAATACAAATCTAATTGACACCCTACCCGTGATTTAGAATCAATGAACCTTAAACATCCTTGAATGATTCGTTTGTTAAACCAACTATTGTCAAATAATTAAATTAGAGAAATAAGTAAGTTGTGAATTGTCACACGTGTGACAAGTAGATGTGAGAGTTTTTTGACATAATGCATATCAAATTCCTCGCCACCGCACAGAAAGTTGACATGTGCTAAAAATATTTTCATGTATTTACCATAAAGCACCAAAGTCAATAACTTCGTTAAAACATCTGGCCCTTTAAGGGACCCATAGAAACATAAAAACCTTTTGTTTCAAAGTGAAAGTCCAAACCCTTCCGCGTTCGTGGTAAAGGTATACAGGAAGAATGCAAACTGTAACAAAACAGAGAAAGTTTTAAGGTAAATAAAAAATGTTCTATTTTCAAAACTGACCAATGGGAGAGCGGTGTTACAACTTTCTAATTTAGGTCAGAATTTTTGTTAGCATTTTTATGTTCATTTGCACAGTAGCTTTTTGAGAGTAACAAGTGAGTTGAAAGACTAAATTTATTTAAAGGTAGTGAATAAATTTTGGCAGGCATTTGATTAGAATGTGTAAAAAATGGTGATTGTAAAATGTGATGTGTCTGTGACTGATTTTATAATTTATATTTTAAAAATACCTAATTGTCTAGAGGTTGTCGATCAGATTTCGTAAACTAGCTTATAGTCATAAAAAGGGAACTGCAAAAAAAAATTAATGTGACCTCCTCAGGATCAATTCAGGAGTTTCGTTAGTAAAAGAACCTTGCAGTCTTTATTTACTGATTAGGTAAGTACCTACTTATAAACTATTTAAGTTACATCAATCATCCTCTAATATGCCTACTTAATAAATTAAGAGCTTGCTTAAGTACTCATTTTTGTATAACAAAGGCAAGGCAATCACTTATCCAATTAACTTTGCTCCCAAAAAGGACTATCAAACTAGAATCCATTTCAACAGAGCCTATTCGATAATTTTCTTGTAAGCCAATCGTTTTCCAATCAGTTATGATTGTACGTGTCTGACTGTACAAGGCATCTGCGCTAAGTCGCTCAACCATCGAAGCGCGAATGAAACAAACGATCACCCAAATCCTGTTCCAGCCTGTGACTAGTTAAGGAGTAAACGAGATAAATATAACTTTGATTGTGCGGCTGCGAGACGCTAGTATCGAGCGAGTGGTCGCCATGGCAACAGACAATGGTTTTTGGGTGCATATTTTAGGCTGCGCCGGGGAGCGGAGGAGCGGGGCGGGGTAGGACGAGAGCGGCAGCCATCTTTAAAATTATATTTCCAGTTTGGGTGAACTTCGATTTCAGCTCAGCGTTCTCTTTCTCGGGCGAAGGATATTGCAAGGGTTAAGACATGTTTTTTTTATGAATTCTTTTTATACCTATTCAATATATTTTTTATATCCTTTAAAATTTTATATTATCGCATTTTTTTTTATGTCTTACATATAATCAATAAGTATTGAAAATGGGTAGTCAATGTAAACACATTTTTTTTTAATGTTTAGGTTTATTACTTTATAGAAATACATTTCTCTTTATTACTGTCACTTTTTACTGTGGCCAAAGGGTATAGTGATCTCCCTAAAAAGCTGTAACCGATTATTAAAAAAAATAATAATAGGTAGTATATAAGTATGTTTAAGATATTATTTTTTTGTTTGTAGCAATAGCATTGACAATTCCCATATAAAATACATAAGATAAATATCACAAGTCAAAAATCATGTGAAATGTTGCTATTGGTATCTAGATATACAGATTCACATAGTCAAGAGGAATCGAGTCGAGTTTGGGCCGGTCGTAAACCGCACGATTAATGTCATCCAGCCATTTCAGCCTAGCAGCCGCCCGAGTACCTACCGACCCAGCGCTCGATACTTAACTCCACTTTGGAGAAAACTTCGTTCTAAAGAGCATAAGTTCTTTGAATAATTCCTTTATTAAAACTGGAGGGCGATGATAGATTTTTTGTTAGAAGTTACTTTTTTCGATAGTTGTTAGGTTATAATTATATATACTGTATTTAATGAAACCTTTGACATAGGTAGGTATTTAAAATATTTGACATGTAAAATTTTATATTTTATCAATAAAACGAGTATCAGTATAAAGTCAGTAATTATTTATTTTAAAATGAAATGTGTTTGTAGGTGCGGGCAACAACACAAATTGTACCTATTAAAAAATATAGGTACCTATTGTATTAAAGGTGGAGAGACAATTATTGATTAGGCTGTTAATACTATTCTTATCTTCGATAGAAATGACAAGTCCCTATAGTTAGGTACCTAGGTGCCATACCAGTTATTATAAAAAAAAAAATATTTTTGTATAGACTTGATATTTAAATAATATATGTTTTAGAAAGCATTGGTACTTTCACTAAGTAGTACTTCTACTGTTGTAGGGGTGGATCTACTACTCTTTTTTTTTCTCATACTCTGAAAGTGGGTCATTGTTCATCTAGGTGGCGTGCGGAAAGTGCTAGTTTTCGGCTTTAGAGCAGCAAAGTATTAAAAATAAAAAAGTACGGTGAATCGCAGTTAGATTGGGCAAAGACAGTAACCCATACAAACATTTATGTACGATTTCTTAGGCATTCCCGCCGGCGGGGACGTCCACCGCGCGATCGCGACAACAGTGACACATATAGTCCCTATTCGTCCCGGTACCGCCGCACACCGGGTAGAGTCAGTCCGACCCAGGTCGGGCCTAGCTGAGTTTCTTGCTGGACTCTTCTCAGCTAGGCTAGGTTTAGTGAACCAGCGACAAAACTCCCAGTAGCTCGATTCCACTCACACCTCAGATTCGGTTGAAACCGCTCAACCAATCTCACTGGAGCGCAAACTCTTAGAGTATTCCAGTGTTCCAAACCACACGCGTGGTCGTGCCGGAGGTTTTCCCCTGGATTTTCCCCAGGCTACTCTCCAACCGCGCACTCCTATCGCGTTATTGGGCCCGGCCTATAAAGCCACAGTCAGGTTCAAAAAAAAAAAAATGTACGTTTAATTCATAATTTAAAAATAAAACAAAATAACAGTTCCCACCAAAATGGTTCTTTCGCTGATTCAAAAAGTGTTTGTTCATATTTTGCCAATTTATTAGTTTCCTTGTATTCGTAATGAAAAACAGCGTATTAAACTAGGGTGAAAGCACCAATTTACTATTGTTGCTCGTTACAGGTTACATCTCCTGAGTCACTCTTTAAAACTGTGATTTTGTGTGGCTTAAGTCTACAAAAAATGAGTTTTAGCGATGAGTATATAAATCTATTTAGACATGGGTCATGCTTCAAGTCCATGTTATAAACATTTTTCTAAGAAACTCGGTTACTGTTGTCTTCTTGCTGATTGGGATAGAATAACAAAAACGAAGAAGAAAAGTTAGTTCACCCGTAGATACCAACTTCTACATTAGTACCTCGCATAATAAAATATTACATTTACTAATGATTATTCATATAAAAAATCCGTTATCACGTAAACATTAAAATGCAAAAGTATGTTTTTTTTATATATCATACCTCCATTAACACGACCACTTAATTCCCCGTTAGCTGAAAGATATCTTCTTTTAAGGCACATTATTGAATTAAATATGCTTCCACTCATTTTCATCGTTTCTTTTTTAAATCGATTGTCAATAAAACTTCAATTAAAGAAAATACATTCTTTTGACATCAGGATATATTATAGATACGCAGGTAATATATTACATACATTTTTTATCTGCTAATTGTACTAAAACGGCACCATTCTTCCTTTGTCAGTCGAAATCGACCCTTATAGTAAATGATTACAATTATAACTGATATATTTCATGTTTATAGTATTAGTGTAAAGCGAAATAACATAGTTATTAGATCCTTACTTTATATTTTTAAGGGTGTGTTGTGTCGGTATTTTAATACCAAGATTACCTTATTCATATTAGGTACTACCTACTCTTGATATATATACTTATTTCGAAAAGCGTTTGGAAATACGTGTATTTAACATACGATTACCACTCAAGTTTTCGTATTTTATAACACAGTAAATTCCGAAATAATGTAATAAATACTGGCTTTAGCAGCCATCTTTTTATAACACGTAATACAATGTTATTGCGTCACAACCCTTCTCCCGCTCCTTCCGTCCAATTTAAACGTATTACATAACACATTTAGCCGTATCTTGTACAGATAGCAAGTCATAAAATAAAAGTATGACGACAAAAACAAAAGTGTTACACTCTGGGACTTACCGTCTAAATTTGATGTGGACGATACTTTAACATACGACTTTCATACATTATAGTAAGGTTCAATATCAAACGAAAATATGTCGGCCGGGGACCTAACCATTGCCGTCACTGTGCTAGGGATTGTTTTGTGTTAACCCTAACTCGGGAATCATATCGTTAGGTACCTACTAAAGATCTTAATCTGAATTACGAGTGTTCGACAACCAGGAGCAGCAGTGTAATTGTGTAGCGCTCCGCACGTGTTTCGGATCTACATCACAATCCGATTGTTAAAAAAACCGGCCAACTGCGAGTCGGACTCGCGCACGAAAGGGCTCCGTACCATTTATCCATAAAAACGGCAAAAAAAACACGTTTGTTGTATGGGAGCCTTCTTAAATATTTATTTTATTTTGTTTTTTAATATTTGTTGTTATAGCGCGGCAACAGAAATAAATCATGTGTGAAAATTTCAACTGTTTTACTAGGATATGGTTCATGAGATACAGGCTGGTGACAGACGGACAGACAGACAGCCAAAAAGACAGACAGACGGCCGGACAGCGGAGTCTTAGTAATAGAGTGCCGTTTTACAGTTTGGATACGGAACCCTAAAAATGGAAATAAAATCTAACCTACTTTGATACTGGAAAAGCAACTTAATCTGTAAATTCGCCTCAATGTTCCACTAATAGGCAGTCAATATGTTGTGATATTTAGGTACATTAAGTATTATCTAATGATTATTCTTGTTAATAATGTTAATAAACAATATAACTTAGAAGTAAATTTTACTTTACTATTAAAAAGTCTGTTACTAGAACGAGCCGTTGCTATATCTGCAATGCCAATTTATATTTCGAACCAGCTGTTCAATAATTCCTTCAAAAACTGTAAGACATACCGACAGTAGGTTGTGTCGCTATGAGCCTCTACGCCTGAGTGCGCGGCACATCAGAATCGCTACACCTACCAGCAAGTCTCTAAGCGGGCCGTCTAGACAAGCCCCCCGTTCGATGCACGGTCAAAGCCCGGACGAAAGGTCGACACAAAATTGAAAACAAAAAAATGTCCCCAGTCGTCTCAGTGTGGTGCCGCCGCATTCTCTATTTTTTTACTCATCATTTGTGAGACGAGAAAACCGCCTAACGCGTTTTTATGCCGCCGTTCGATGAAAATTGAAATGTTTCGTGACGACAAATGTACCTCTTTGTTTTCGACGGTGAAAATAAGCTCAAAATTTTCTTTACACGGTTGCGTTAAAATGCTTTTTTGGAATTATACTGGCTCAATACATTCGACATCACTCAGACGGACAGAATAGACGTAGACGTGAGATTTGTCGTATAGCTAATTTACGACCTCGTTGCTTATAAATAACCTATTCTCTTCTTCTCTTTAGTCTCTAATGAATTGAACGATAATGGTTTTCATTAGGTACAGAAAACAGGTTTACTGTACTTAATGCCATGAGATATTCTCAGCCAAAGAATGTCTTATGGCATTAAGTCCGCCGTTTGTAAATACTACTTGAGTTGTGCAATAAAGTTTAAATAAATAACTGAAGCTAAATTGAACTACCTACCTAGATTCATAAACCTCGCAAAAATAGGTATGTATAACAGGAACAAACAATGGTCAGACGTTAACGGCTTAGATTCCTAACCTATAAAGTAACGATTTGAAAGATTAAGATGGTAATATAAAGTAGTATTTATGCAAGCAGGAAGAAAAATTTATGTAATTTATTCCGAGTGGGGAACCGTGACAGTTAGGCCCGGCCCCGGAATATGTTCCAGATAATACCATTCTTTCGGATCACTTACGAGCACCTGATGCTCGTTGTTCCGCCATCTTGGGAGCACAGATTTTTTTTTAATTTTCTGGGATTAGTGAATTTCTTAACAAAAGATATTGCGGAGGAATTATTAAATGAAACAGATGGTGCGGTATACTTGAGATGGGAAAAATTCTACATTATTAAACGTCTATATTTCTTTCCTTAGAGGTATACTTATAATATCTTGATGCGCTGTTTAAATGAAACCAAAAACGCAATTGGTAGGATGAAAATATTTTTAACGTCATTACACAGCCAGTGCTTAGTAAGGCTAAGTAAGTACTTAGGCCTTGCGCTGGTAAATACTTACATTACCTATACCGGTACCTAGTTCTAGAAAAACAATATTTAACTATTAATTAGGTTTAGGAACATTTATTTGTAAGGTCAGGTGACAACCAAAACTCACAAGCAAATTGGTAATTCCTCTTAGAAACCTCGTATCTCAGTACTTAAATGATGCTGAGATACGAGCTTTATTTTAAGTATTAATAGATGTTACTTAGTGAGTTTTGGTAGTCGTCGGTTGACAACTTAAAAACCGGCACGAACTTAGGTAAGCCCTTGGAAGAACTTTTATTAACAATATTAGATAGGTAAAGGTATCTAATGCCAATTGCACATGCATGGTTGAACAGAAAATTAAGAGTCAAAGTCACATGCAAATAAATATGAAATATGCTAGTATAAAACATAAATGTGGGCATATCAAAACCTCATTTTCTTCAACGGCCTATCGCTAATTTTTGAGTAAAAAATGGAAGCACTTATGCTTAAAAAAATGTTCTCTATGTTATTAAATACTCATATTCATTATCATAACTGCAAGGCTGTTTTGCAGGAAATGATGATGACTACTGATTAAGCTGAAATATGGTTCCAACCAATTCGGCTCAAAGCCAACTAACTGCCTAAGTGCCTAAGTCTGGTACCTATAAGCTTGCTACGAAAAAATTAAGAACATTACCCCAACAAATAGTTTCTATTCTATTTTTAATAGATACCTAGTGAAATGAATTAATAAGTAATTTTCTCATCAAAAACCGACTCGCAAGAAGTGTTCAAAAGAAGACAATTCCCACATTTATTAAAATATTAAAATGACTCAATCTTTGTTAGAAATTGCATGTATTAACGGATTTCAGTTCTATTCTAGTTGAGGAATTCTCCTCCAATTCAAACCAGCGACAATTACTTACAATTAACATTTTATTTGTTTACGCAACAAACGGCGGATTTGTGTACCGAGGCCGATCCTTGGCAAACAAACTCTAATTATGCTAACCTCAAAATAAAGTTATGCCAGTATGCCTCCCTTCCGAGTGTCCTCTCGACCCTCCTTATGGAACATTTTGCACACGCGCCCTCTTAGCATACCTCTACCCTTAGTAACCAACTAGGTACTGTATATTTAAATTACATCACTAATCCACGTAAATAATTCCATGGAAATTTGAACATTACAGATACGAATTGGAATTTAGCGTATTTATAACATTTGATAATTAGGTATGGTCAAGAACAAATAAAATGGGTACATTTTATATAGAATTTCCTTAATAAATAACCCGTTTTCATTGCCCCTGAGTGGAGTTATAGATAGCCAAGCTAGATTTAAGGTGATTGTTAAGGTTTTAGCTTAGTTTTTCGTTATTGTTACCTACAGATGAAATCGCTAATGAGGTGATTCCGCACTTTTTGGTAACGAACTTATTTCAGTGTGCGATCCGTACGGGTATCGCGAAAGCACTCATCCTGAGGAAGAACTCTCGAAGACTTCGAAAGATGTCGTCCGGAGGGACAATTAACACGTGAGTTTTAAATTTTAACCGTCTAGTAAAATATAGTGATCTCAATAAAGTTTACATTAAAGTCGTTAAACCAAATGTATATATACGTATGTTATAGAATGGTGTAGGAACAGCGAAATATGTAAAGAGGCGTTGGTTGTTGGCTAGGGATCGGGACTCTTTCGTTCGAACATACTCGTAGTTGGGGAGCGCGAGGCGAATATGAAACAGCGTCTGCGGCGGGTAGCGTCGGGAAACGAAGAATTCCCACATATTTAAAATTTTATTATGAAATGAAGAGTTCTAACACGAAATGAATAAGCAAGGGTTGAACGTTCTGATCCACTTTAATGTGAATTTATATTATGTCTGTAAAATGAAGTTTGTAGTGATTTACGAAGCTCGTGGTTCCGGATTCGAATCCTGGTCATAACGATGTATAGTTTTCTATGTATTTAAGTATTATTATTCATATAATTATGTATATCGTCGCCTTGTACCCATAGCATACAAGCATTGTATGCTATGGGCTAGTTTGTGGGACTAGGTCGATTTGTGTAAGATTGTCCATAAATATTTATTTATATTTTTAATGCAGTGCACGCGCCTGCAAAAAATTGAATAACTTATAAATATCGAACCAAGAAGAACAACATGACACGTACCTAAATTTCTGTATGTTCTATAATTGACTTCCATAGAGTCACCTTCTAAAGACATATCTTATATAAATTTCAAAGCCTATTTTCATGATTATTTTTGCATACCTAACCCTAAAAACGGTAACTAAAAGATATAACCACTTAATACTAGCGATACCTTTTAGTATAAAGTAATTAAAAAATATATATAAAAGTGTTACTGAAAGCTCGAAGAAAAGTAGGTATATGACTTTGAAATACCAAAGTGCCCTTTCATTAATCGGGGTCTACGTTGTCGGCATTTAGATACCGAATGGTACTTACTGGTATACTAATATAATATAATAACTATACACTGCACATAAGCAAATACTAAATGTCAGGCGTGCCGACTGGTAAAGGGCAAGTTAGCAAATTATCAAAGATATTTTGTAGAAACGTTAGTGGAGTAACGTTAAATTAAATGCATAAATTAGTGAAATGAAATGAAATGAAATCATTTATTCTTCAATTTAGGCATGTTACATGCACTTATGAATGTCAAAAAACTACCACCGGTTCATAAAATAAACCTCTGCCTCGAGAAGAACCGGCGTAAGAAACTCGGCGTAGTAAAAGTAGAGACACGATTATATAGAGTTTATACACGTTGCTCTGCTGGTAAATATAAATATATAATAATAATAAGTATACACCTGCACCAGTTCTCGAAAATGGTCGTGCCACGCTCTATTGGGATCGATCTGTCATCACGGACAGGACTATTGTAGCCAATAAACCTGATATCGTGCTGACAGATCGATCGAAGCGCCAGGCAGTGCTCGTTGACATCACCATCCCCCATGACGAGAACCTCGTGAAGGCCGAGAAGGACAAAGTCAGCAAGTACCTAGACTTGGCACACGAGGTGACTGCCATGTGGGATGTTGATTCAACGATCATTGTCCCGATAGTCGTCTCTGCGAACGGTCTAATAGCGAAGAGTCTCGACCAACACTTCAAGAGACTCTCGCTAGAGGGCTGGGTCAAGGGTCAGATACAGAAGACGGTACTCCTGGACACGGCGCGGATAGTCAGGAGGTTCCTCTCTCTGTCGCCCTAACCACCGGTAGCTTAGGCCCCGCCTCGCTGCCGGCGGCACACTAGGTTAGGATTTTATAATATTTTTGTGCTTTGTAAGTGTATCTTTATATTTTACTTTTTATAAAGATATTGTAAAAAACCTAACCTAAGACCAAAAATAAATAAAGAGAATAATAATAATATTTGTGGACAATCTTACATAAATCAACCTGGTCCCAAACTGAGCAAAGCTTGTACTATGGGTACTAGGCGACGATATGCATACTTATATCGATAAATATATACTTAAATACATAGAAAACATCCAAGACTTAGGAACAAATATTCGTGTTCATCACACACATAAATGCCCTGACCGGGATTCGAACCCGGGACCTCCAGCTTCGAAGGCAGGGTCACTACCAACTAGGCTAAAGCGGTCGTCAGTTATAGGCTTACTCTCGACGGTTTGCTTCATGTAAGTTTCTAATCTATATATTATAATATACATGTAGTTATATGCGTTACTACAATGAAGTAGTATTAGATAATGAAGCACCTCATGGGAAGGTACTTATGTATTTAACTTTCGACTGACTGTCGAGTTTCTTTCGGCGTTTCTTCTCGGCAGTGGTCTCAAGAGAAACTCTATTCGTTTTTGACTTGTAAAAGTGCCATTGCGGCTTACTTGCCGAATAAAGTTAATTTATTTCATTTATTTTTATATCGCACAAAGGAAACCTTATCGTACAAAAGGTGGATTAAATTCCACGGGCATTCTCTTCCAGTCAACCTTAAGACAAAGCAGAACAAATGTCGGTAGTGTAACACCTAGAAAGAAAATAAACTTAAATTAAATTACCTACTCCAGTACTCATTATTATTACTTAGGTAAATAGGAGGCGTGCCCGGGCATAGAATATATAGCTACGGTATCTTCTGCCTGTCGTAGAAGGCGACTAAAAGGGGGTCCTCGGGGTCGTAGACGGTCGTAGTTGGGGGCTACGATCGTCATAGAAACAAGCGGGACCCACATAAGTGGACTCTAGGGCGGCACTGGTGCGTTCCGTAGGAAATCCCAGAGCCGCCCGAAATGGGTTGAGGAGGACAAGGGGGGGGTTTTTAGTCGGTGCAAGTCCCACATAACCACCGCGCCGCCCCCACGG
This sequence comes from Epiblema foenella, assembly GCA_963556455.1. NCBI lineage: Eukaryota > Metazoa > Arthropoda > Insecta > Lepidoptera > Tortricidae > Epiblema > Epiblema foenella. Next base: position 24,524,873 of record OY747098.1, on the reverse strand, counting down.
TGCGGAGGTATCCATGACGGATTTTCCCCCGTCGAAAAAAAAAAGGTAAATAGGAGGCGGCTCTATACCGGTTACAAATAAAATCGTTTTACTCCAACAGTTAAACAAGTAGGTAGTCAAAGGCACTCGTATCCAATTGAATTCATGCAAGTAACAAGAATAATAAGTTCTTATCTCGGAATGTAAGTGAAACAACATACATGTTTTGTAAATTTTTTTGTAAACAGTACCCAGAGAGATGGGTGCCGTAGATAACAACTATCAACACAAATTTGCTCCCATCCTCCAAATTGGCTGCATTTTCACGTCAAATTTTAACACATGAGCTTTGTAAACACTGTCGTTTGCATTATTTAGTTAAAATGAGGTGCTCTTGATTAAACAAATTTGCACCGAAAAACACAGGTTTGAGCGTACACGTGTCATGTTAACTTTCAATGGGTAATTTTCTTTTTAAAATTACAACAATAATTTACATTCGAAAGTAAATCATTATCTGGTAGGTATAAAGGAGGTAAACGAACTAATGTAACCGCAGCTATCTTTTTCTATTGTAGGTAGGAAATTCTCTTACCGTTATTTTTTACGTACTTATCTAACAAAAATAAACATCGTCGAATGACGAAAATTATAAATACTTACGTAAAAGACAAAGTCAAGGTTCTCGTAACAGCTGCACTCTACGTTTGTCGTAGCTACATAGGTGACGATGATCATCATTTAAATAAGGCGCTAAATATCATGTGGTAAAGTTCAAAATTCAAAATGCACGTTGCCTGGGTTAAGATGTTTTTATAGCAGTCGGGTGTCAGTAGTAGCTACACCACAGCTCAGGATGATGACAGAGAGACCACAAGAATCGCTACGTATAATCGCCGCGCATTTTATAGGTCATAATTGTTGTCATAAAATGGTAACAAAAGATATTTTACGTTCGGCACGAGAGGTGTGTTTATCATCTCGTAGAAACGACTCAGGCTTACACGTCGATTACGGTGGGAATCCACCGCTTTTACGACTATTTAATTGTTTTTAAACATTTTATAGGTTCTATCACACTTTTTTCGGTAAATATTTGATGTACATACGGTAGCCACAATTCATATTTAATACGTTAAAAAAATGTTTCCGTTTATTTATTTTTTCAATTAAAAGTCTTCGCATATGTAGAAGATGTTGTATGTCCCGATTTAATATTCTGCGTGAGTATTAGATGGTTACGCACGGGACTAATTCATAGAACGGTCGGAATATATTAAAATATTTAATTAAGGTTAACGCGAAATATACTTCGCGACACAGCCGAGATAATGTTGCGCTTCCTTGGAACGGATCGCGACTGGAATAAAACTCTTCTAATGAAAACTTCATAACTTTAATATGTATATAGGACAGGTAGGTAGGTTTCCGCACCAACTATACGCAGAGAACTAAAAAAAGATCGATTCCAAACTTTATCTTGGAGCCGAAATAACTAAATCCAAAGTAATTCGGTGTCATCGGGTTGCTAGAAGTGAAAGTAATAGCCTGAGATGATCAATAGTCATTACTGATTTCGCATATTTTGCGGTGCGACAATTTCTTGAATATTCCAAAACATTGTCGACCCGGCCCGCTTGCTTAGGCTTCTCAATGTTTATTTAGTACACATGGCAAGGGCAATATTTTCCGATTTGTAGGCGTAGTTTCAAGTCCGTCCTCGGGCGCCGACTGACTCACCGACTACGGTCGATTGTTCCACACTAAATGTCGATGGAATCGGTAACTCAGGCATTTTACGGCCGCCTTTAATAATATATGGGGCGTTGCGTAATTCTCCTTCGGCTCCGACGTAAGCGAGACTTAGTGTTGATATTGTTTCCGAAATGTTGTAACTTTTAGTCAGGGGTTGCTAGTTTGACGCCTTCGCAGTAGTAAACGTAAATATTTCAGGTCGTTAATTTCATCGAGCCTGCGGATGCTCTTTTTATACTATAAACAATTCTCGGCGCTCGTTAACAAGAAAAATGAGCTCTAACACTTTGGGTTTATGGACAGTAAAGTCGCGGCACGCGCCGCGCGGCGCGGGCGCAGGCGCCGCCACCTGACAAACCCGAACTAATGACTAACAGGTGGGATGAAATTAAGGGAACTGTTACACTAATGTACCTCAAACACCATTATGCACATTAGTCTTGTTATAGCGAGATGCTTAGAGATAATAGACAGGTTAGGTACATTTTCGTATCGTATCACGAGAGCATGATCAATGCAATTAGATACCTATAAAGAGTATTTATAGACAGAAAACAAATACGATTAACAAAAAATGGGTGTATCGACTAAGATTGTCTAAACTAGCTAAATAAGTAGTATAGGTAGGTATCTCACTAATCTATGTATTTAGTATCCCTAATCTAATCTCTGGTTGTTTCCTTTTTGAAGAATGGGTCGGTAGGAATCTTGGTTGCGAATGCCTAGACGCGATGCGTGAATACTTACGTGCAGCTAACATTTCTTGCTTAAATACCTAAATGTAGTAAAATATTGTGAGATACAACGTCAAAGTACGCAAAAATATTTCAGTCGTTTGTTATCCGACACCGAATTTAACCATACGTTACAATATTCGACCACTAATTGAACTACCTAGTTTGATTAACTCAATACATGTTAGTTGTCCAGTTAATAAACTCAAACGAGACTCCCCTTTTGTTTCGTCGGCAATGTGAACATTACTGATAGAGTACATTCGCCCCTACAATTCACCATTCATAGCAATACCAATTTAGAAAAGCATCGAATGTAATACGAGAGGAGCGTATGTGACCGGTATGGCAGGTACATCGTAGGTTGGGAGCCGGGTTGCGATACCTCGCTTTATAAATAGGTAAGGAGCGTAAATAGCAGCCGTTGTATCGGCCACTACCAATCGATACACCGCACCACCACCCATAAAAGCACAAGAACCATCAACCAACTAATGTAAAAAGAACTAAAATGAGTAAGCTATTAGGTTGTCTTTTACTTGATTTGGTGCGGGAATGTGAACTTTAGATGCTTGTGGCTGATAAACGGAAGCGCACAAACTCGTTATATGTGTGTTGTGGTAGTTAAAAGTTAAATACTCACATGTCGGATCTTTCTTAATCAAACTAATGGAAAGTACCTAAGTTCTGGGACCGGAGACGTGGAGTAATGGATGGATAATCACGTATAATTAGCTTTCCTTGAGTAAGCAGATTCTTATAGCTTTTTCTACTCCTGTACCTACTTTATGTACCATTTACAAAATCGCTGGCTCATATATTAAAAAACACCGGTGATACGTCGGTGAAAACTCTATGGTCCATGAACACACTGTTTAGCGTGCTTTTATAGATCATCTATATTTCTTAATAGCACTATTTATCAAGATAAAGACATCAAATATTTTTTTATGTAAGCTAGGCATCGGGCCTAATTCTTTTATGACAAAATACAGTGGTACGAATAACAAACGAATTATTCAATATACCTAATTTTAGTTAAGTTTAAAAATGAAAACTTAAAACTTAGTAGGTATACTATTTTAAAACATAACATTTTAAATGATTTGTACTAATATGCATTATTTTTTATTGTCGGTAATAATAATAAATACGAAGATAGGTAGGAAAGAAACTAAGGAGCACTTATAAAATAATAGCTACATTATTTAGTTCCTTCAGTTTCTTAAAAGTCCTCTAAATAAGTACATATGCCTAATGTTCCTCGATTTTTTACCTCATAGAAAATATCACTTGAATCACAGAGCCTGCTCAAATTTGTACCTACCCGCATTTTTTGCTATCGAAGAAATGTGGATAATAAATGGCACCTATACCTACTTAATAGTTTTGCGTTTCTACGAATATTATATGTTTGTTCTACATATGCCTACGTAGGACCATTTTTCTAATCTCCAATTCAAGTAGGTAGACAAAGAAATGATATCTGTGGTAGGTACCGAACTTTTGTTAGTACAGAGCCAAGCAGGATTACAAATATTTTACTCCGGATCGGAGATGCCCTCGCTCCGAGCGGGACCGTTATGGGCAAAGTTACAGCGAAAGGAACGCGTTCCTAAATAAATTCTTAAAACTTTTATCTTTACTTCGATAGGAATTTGTTCTGAGTTTCTTTCCAAGATACGAATAAGGACGGATAAAACTCAAAAAATTGAAAAAAGATTATCCTCAAAGTGGCTTTAGTCTGAAACTAAACGTCGCGTCGTTTAGGTGCAATAACAGTAAAATTGGTAAATTGGTGTATCATTAAAATTGTATCGTTGTTAGCACATTTTCAGAATTTTATTTGTTTTAACTTAATTTTATTCGTGCTGAAACATTTAGTTACGCCTTAAAATAAGAAAAGTGGTAACTTGGCCCTTATTTAGTTTGTACTTACAGTTTACCCTTTTTTTATCATCGGCAAAAAGGTCGTTTGTAGAAACCGCTTCTGTTGCAAGGATACAACGCGCACCGGAATGACAATTCTTTTACGATCGATTTTATAGCATTTTTATGTTTTTTCAATTGCCCTCACTTGACAATCCGGTGCGTGAATTCTAGAAGGGCGCAGTACGTGTGAACGTTCCGAATACATTAAAATGCTAATTTAATTGTATTTTTGGTTATGTACTTTTTAACCACGACACACGTACCTAGGTGACTTAGAATATTGACATATATAATGAACATGATCTAACTCAATTAACTTTCATCCTATAATTTCAGTCTAATTTGCATACAGGGCAAATATATTTCACAAGGTATTGGTATTATAGTAAACCGTAGCGATCGTAGAGATGCCTAAATGAACTTTAGCTACAGTTATGGCTACTTACTAATTTAAATAACCATTCGATTAGAATCGGAAAAATCTATTGTGCTCAACAACCTGATAATTTCATGGAAACAAACGCCTAGAATGTTTAACGAAACAAAATAAATAGTTATTTTGGTGTAAAAATGTAAGGTGTGTAGGTATATTAAGTTCATTATAGCTCTTATATTTTGCTGTTTTTATAGTGTAGTGTTTTATAGCGGACTCTCAAGTGGTTATGGTAACAAGTTTGAGTGAGTTGTGAATTTATTGTATAACTTATCACACACTTAATGTTATCTTTATAAAAAATGGAGTTGAGTTGTCAATTTTAGATCTGGCAACATACACTTTTTTGTTTATATTCAGGTTTCTTTTAATTATCATTTAATATGCCCCAATGGAAACATGTACCTGTTCATTCTGTTGTAAGAGTTTTTAAAGAAAAGTGATGAATATATTAAACATTTTGTAATGGGTAATGTTTTACATATTTTTCATGCCTTAGGTACATTGTTATACAAACATAAATGTGGCGTAAAACGACGATATAATACATAAAGTTGAAACGAATAGTACTCTTTAGAGATTAAAAAAGGTCAGCGCATTCTCGTACACCAAAAAATTAACTCATATTCTACCATCGGTAGGTACTTCGTTTTTTTTTCAGATAAGTAGAATCGTGCGTTGTCCGTCATCCGATTTAAGGGAAAACATTCTTGAAACGGGAAAACATGCGGCGTGCTATATTTGAACTTATATAATAAGTTACTGAAATCATTGAAATTAGGACAATTTTTTGATCTAACCTACGAATTGAAATATCTGACTACGGAAACGAAGAAAAGTGGGCGAAAATGACCGTTACAAATGTTTAGAAAAAAATGAGGCATCTACCTATAATATTTTTGTAACAAATCTCTATTATCTCTATTATTTGTATACGTAATAAATACATATATAAATTACACAGACATTAAACAAACTTATGCAATAAAGCTTTTAAAAGCCGTAAGCACGTGACAATAACTTGCGTGTCAACAAACAGTACTGTCACCATGATTAGGGTGACCATGATGGCGGGAAACTATCGGACACTCTTGTGAGGGTACAAACTTGGCTTAGTTTGGGGCTAGGTCGATTTCTATGTAAGATTGCCCACAAATATTTATTAATTTTATTTATTCATATCCACCAGAGTTGTATGAATATGTGTTACCATATAGGTATTACACCTAACTGTCAAGCTTGTAAAGTGTCAGATGTACGAAAACACAGCTCATCTCTGAGATTAGAAATTAAATACAACTAATTGAAAGTTCTAAACTATGTGATTTTTTGTAAAATATACAGATGCGATTGTTCAGTAAAAAAAGGCCCAGTTAAAACCGATCAGTGGACGGAGACGCCGTTTTAGCTTGATCAAAAATGCTTTCCTGTCTGGCTGATCTCGTCTTACTTACATTTCCATTCAAATTAAGTAGGCGATATTGTTTTGTATTAGTAAACAGTCCAAATTATTGAGGATAGATTTGTAACTTTAGGTACATCTAACTACTGAATCGTTTCAGTAGTAGTTTCGTTTTAGCTTCTTTTATCTACATGAAACTCATTGAAAGAAAGGAAAGAAAGAAAATACATTTAGTAACGTCTATACATTCATGTTACACATTAATGAAAAAATAATAATAAACGATACTAAAAAGGGCCGCACTCAGCATAATGCCATGGCAAGCCGCGACGCTGGTTTTCAGTGGGGTACTTAAACTATCGAATGACGACACATACGCAACAACATAAAAAATACATCTACCCTCGTATTCAAACGTTTTACGTAACGACCGAGAATGTGATATGAGGACTAATATAAAGCTATTAATGTATTTAAAATACGTTAACAGCAAGTAACAAGTGCTCCCAAAGGCAAGAAATAAAATAAAACAATAATTGTGAATCAAATTCCATCACCAAAAATGATAAATACAGGTTGCACGTGCCAAAACTACGAGTATCTAATTGAGTTTTATAAAATTCTGTACGACACTCAATTTTAAATCTATTAGCTGTTTTCAGCGCGCGAATAGGTGGAGGCAAGTTGTTCCAGCATTGAATAATGAGCTGTTGTACCTACTTAACAAAAGCTATTAGTATCTATAGGTAATTGCGAAAATACATATCTACATTCTTATACATAGATCTGATCGTAATTTAAAGATCATTAATAATTGGGAACATAAAATTCATACTAACAGTAGTTATGTATAAAATACATATATTTTACTTTCTTTTAGGTAACTATCTAAACAGATAGAAAGTAAATGGTTTATTAGTATCATATTCAATAAGATGGTCCTATGGTTAGTATTTCCTGCGACGCCTTTAAGCACTCAGCCCTAAGATTGCATACCGCCAGATTACAAAAACCGGTTTGGTATATTAAGTTGATACGACATAACTTACGAATATTTAATAAAACCGTTCATTGTACAATTCATTTTATTTTTTCATGGTTAAGATTTCAATATTTATCTTCTAGAATTTGGTACAATTTATAGCATAGGAAACGTCATTTCCGCATGAAACATGCCGCTAGGAAATGGCGGTCGCGATGAAAAAGAATACATTAAGGCTGCAATAAAAATGTTAATAAGGTACCCAGTCGATTAATTTTAAGCTTAAGAACCAATAGCACGCCGGGCGTGCGCGATTTTGCCGAAATTAAATCATTATACACATCTGTGTTTTGTATACTCTTTTCACCGTAAAGCCGAGTATTCATTAGCGAAAAATCCACTAAGACTTAAATGTTGATAAGCTGAATTAAAACGTATTGCATAAAAATCTCTGTCGGTAGTTAAAATGTATCTACATATCCCAAAGCAATTAAAATTAATTGACAATGCGAAGTTCTCGTGCATGAAAAACCGCAAAATAAATGTGTTATGCTAACTTTGCCCGTGTATCGATTACTGGTTTTGTAAGGAACCGTCACAGAACGGGCTACCGAGTTCATAAAATGCTTGATTTCTAGTTACGATTGGCATAGGTATATCTAAGTATTTAACTATTAGCTTTTAATTATCCAACGTGCCTTGTAAAGAGGCTTACCGCTTATATTACCATAAATATCATAATTTTCGCGGAAAATAGCTTAGTAAGAAATGTAATTATTTTTTATTTTATTTTTTGTAAGGATGCCTAATACCTTTCGTAATTATATCTCCATTCATTCATAAACTTACCTAGGTAGGTTATATGTATCGTATCAACTCCAACTAATATAAAGGGCAGGGGTATGTTTTGTAAGGATTGTCGGATATTTTATTACTTTATCACGCAAATCTACCCAATAGATTTTTTGTAACTTTTCAGTAACTAATGTAGGTTATACACCAACATATACCTCGGTGGCTACACGCGTTAACTTAAATATATACGTGTACAAAGACGCAGACAGAATCTAAATAAAGTTGTTATTTTTCAATGTAGGTACACTTGTAACTGTTTGTTACTTACATACACAGTCGCGGCAGTGAGTATACTCGTAATCTTCGTTAACGACTTGTCAGCTCGGTCCCTAGGTAAGTGGGCTCAAAGTGTAACTCGGTCGGGGCTGATTGCGAGGCGGTCGCCGGCCATCATTGCCCGATTGGTTACACGTGTCGACGCGGCTTAGACCCCATATTTATTACACCACAACTTTTCCGCGCCTAAAATTTTTCTTCAAAATATTTATCCAATATACACAATCAGTGCCGCCTCATCATTTATGAAAAATCGTTTCTCTCCCGAAAGTCCTCTATAAAAAGCTCATTCCAAATTAAAATAAATGTCTAGCGTAACTAAAGTAAAGAATCTCATATTTTCTTCGAATGCCGCAATGCGGAATCGACTTTAACTCGACGAAAAAGTGAACGTTTTTGTTTATTTTCTTGGGCGGTTACGACCCGTCCTTAGGGGCCTGCTGTCAAAATAACTGGCTGTTTTTCAAGATCCATTTGTACGGTGAGCTATAAGTACTGAATTATTGAATGTTAAAAGAATAACAACAAAACATGTCGATATTTCGGTCGTGTTAGATAAAGCGTTAATAGCACATTAAGCCCGCGCATGCCTGTCGGGTGCGGAGCGGGCGACTTCTATTTTCGATTTGGTTCAATGAAAGACCTTAATAGATTTCATAACAATTATTTTCTCGATTAAAAATATCGTAAACTGATATTTTTATGTTTATTTTAAAGGTCGATCGAACGACTGTTTATAAACGTCATATCTTAGCGTGGCGATAAAAGTTCACGGTCGTAGTCGGTAGATAAAAAAAAAGATTATTAATATTAAAGCTGGCATCCGCATTTAACTGTATAATTAGGTAGGTATCTACTACGTACCTAGATTACATTTGTCTGGAGCCCGGATTGACCTTGCCGCGTCGTTTCTAGAGGTCTCAAAAGTCTCAGAAAAAGGCACCTAATATCTAAGAGGCAATCTACCTCTGTCGTAAAGTACCTAACGGAGGCCACATATGAGAGTTCGTATAGTGCTTTAGGTAGGCTTGTATAGCTAGCGGCGAGTAATCGGAGGGTTGCCCGGCCCAGTCGCACCTCCATCGGACGGACCCATTAACATGAAGCGTTATTGGGGCCGTATCTCGAACCCCGGGCATTTATACAACACCGATAGCCCCGACGTTCCATTAAAAGGAAACATAAAAATACATTATTATGTGTTAATAATTTCGAAAGAAAGAAACGCATGCTCAGATTCCCATCGATGACAAATTAAAAATTCATATTTATTACCACTTATTCATCTTTTGAATTCGTTACGAACGGTTAAGCCTTCGAAATATGAAAAATAATTGAGTTTCGCCTTATCGAGCGTGAAACCTCGGCACCTCGAGTAGCTTAATTTTTTGTTCTCGTGCCTGACCTCCCGTTAACAGCTTGCGCAATTTGCGATTTCCGAAGAACCTTGTTTCGATAAACGACTTTCTTAATCTACCCAAATATTAAACTGGGAGGTATCTTCTTTATTATCGAGGCATTCTTAATTTTTTGTAATGTAAACAGTTAGCATGTATGAGAGTCGTTAAGGCCTTAAAATCATATCGCGGGAGGTAAATAAGAGAATATCAACTGTATAAGTTAGTTATTTTATAGGCGTGCATGTGTGTCAGCCCAGCGACGTTAACTTGGATAAAACGTAGGTATTTTAAAAGTTTTTGTGGTAAGCTGAGATATAAACGCACTCTGGGTATTGTCGGGGTCTTGTACCGCCTAAATAGGACGCGGAGAGGTGATTATTCCCAGATATCTCGTAAAGTTAGTAACTAATGGCAGCTTGCTTAGTATCAGATCAGTTTCAGTCAGGTGTATGCTGCGGTGTACCGAGGGGTAGGTTCAATATATCTAACTATATTTTTAGAAATATTTGTTAACGTAAACTGAATGTACAATGTACAATGTATGTTGAATGTACATGGTAGTACCATATTGATTATTCAAAAACTTATTTCCCGAGTAGGTCCCTAAGTTATATATTTACCTACGATATACATATCATTTACAGAAAATCAATAATAAATGTATACGTACCTATAGGTCATCGGATATGAAAACATCAGATTTCATTACAATACGGGTACATTTTTATGATAAGAAAATCACTCTTTTGTAAAAAGTAAACTAATCTAAGTAGATTACATTTTCTACGTAGGTACATTACCAAATATCAAAAGTCCTTAAGCAGTTGTCTACCCATCCCGGAGATCTCCGGGCACATAGCAAAAGAATATTGTTTGTATTTTTCATCGGTCGAGGACGGGTTTAAAAACGCTACAAAAATAAGTAAAACCTAATTTCCGCTACCATTTTAAATTTCAAAACCCACCATGAGTATGCGTTTTATTTATCGAATAAATCAAATATGCTAATGCACAACATTAAATGCAGCAGAAAAACGTAACGAGGTAAAAGAACAGCGTAAAAAGGTAAGAAAAATTAGGGTCCGCGAATCGATATCTACTTCCTAACCCTCCGCGACGTGTTTGCTCGCCAATGAACCCGCTACTTTACTGCACCCGCCGCCAGTAACTTAGAACAACGAGCGCTGCCTCTTCTTAATGAGACATCGTTTGCTGTCAAACGTTACTTGGTACAGTTGGTACGTGCTGAGAAAAATGTTGACCATCGAAGTAGTACGTCTGGTATGGGTTTTAGTTTTATTGAAAACGACAGATTAATAAGGATTGTTTACATTTTTGACAAGCATTTTCAATATTATAATATAATTTAGGCATGAAAATTTACATACTTAATTCCTATTTGGCCACGCAAAAACAGAAAATCTCAAATCTAGTAGCGTGATTATTATTATACGTCTAGTGTGTAAGGTTTATCTCACCCTATATTGTATGTCGATTTCGAAGATTGTCACATGAAAGGCAAACAATATTTCTAATAAACACTACTTGTAAATGTAAATACCTACATAGCGAAATGGCAGAAAATTCTAAATAAAAAAGGTACATAATGGTTAAATCTCAGCGTGCTCCGGTGATAAAATTGTGAGCAGACAGGTGGTGGAAACCCTGCAGTGGCATTTTGATTATTCGACCTACGCACTCTACTCGCTAAACCTTCGAAATCAAAGCAATAATTTGAAAAAAGTGGAGGTAATGCCTCTAAAAAACACGATATGAAAAAGAGTTAGGATGGGCATAAATAAAAAAAAATATATGAAAATCCAGTTACATTTATTGTAATACGAACATAAAATCAATGAGTTGTATTCTCTCTTCTCTCTCACAACGTAAACATTCAAAAATCCTTTCAAAAACTTGGAACTGCGAGACCCGCTAAAAACCTGAACCACCTTAAAGTAGGTTCACAACATTACATATTATAAATACGCGATGAGTTTCATCATTGGATTGTGTCTTTAATTTCTGTACCCCTTTACACACAGCAATAATAGCCAGTCATAAAGTAGACGGCAATTTACCACGAAGGTCCGATGCTTCTAAATCAATTGAACTGGGAGTGTCATTTAGGTACTCCTGTTATCGTTGACACATACATTTCAAATTCATTCCGACACATTTAGAATTAATTTATGCCATAGATATGCCCTGCCAAGTGCCAGCAATAGTGTCTAACTCAATGAGTTTGAACCGTTCTGCATGATTATGATTTACAATTGATATATTTATTGTAAATAAATGGTAGAGTGATTGCTAGCTTTTGCTGCTTTGCAACTAATGATTTAGAGATCTTAGAGCACGAGAAAATAGGTAGATAAATTTCAAATAAGATTAACGTAAGCAGTTTTTATTAGTTCGGTCGAGACCAAGAAACTCTCGAACTTTGCCCTGAAGCTCATATTTGCCCACCGAAAAATTATCGGTAAAATGTACCTACCTTCATAACACTCCAATAATTTACTAGTGATGCTTAGATTAGAAGAACCATAAGAAAACAACAACAAAGTAACAGTTTTCTCCTTAGGGCACTAATTTAAACCATGGCATAGATAAAGTTCGACGGTTTGGCGGTAGTGGGTAGGTACTCCTAGATTAAAATTAGGGAGGATAGTAAAATGTATATTTCTGCATATACTTCTAAAAAAAACAAAAAAGCATACTAATCTAAGCCTGAAACTGTAAACAATATTATTTCGTATACTTTGTTTTAAGAGAAATATTTAGTTATGTTACCTTTGTGACAGATTAACATTGAAATAGGCATACCAATATAATAACTATAATAGAGATACAAGTTATTCAACTAGCTTTACGAAAATTTCATGTCAATAACATTGATTCGGTACTAAAATTATGTCATTTCAGTTATATTGTCATTCCTATGAGTAATCATGTGCTAAAACACTGAACCATCCTGTCTACACATATTAAACCATTTTTAGTAATAACCAAACCTAACCTTTTCCATAGGTCAAATGAAATTCGATCTTATGGCCATGTCATAACTACTTCGACAGGGAATTTTTTTCACGCTTTATCTGTACTACGGTGAATGCATAGAAAAAATACGTTCTTGTTATAGGAAAGGAGAGAGGGCCCAGCATCGCCGCGTCTGCGTACATATTTTATTGACCCCGTGCACTATACATGAGACGAGAGCATGAGATGGATCCGGAAATATGAGGGATGCTGTAAAGTTATTGCAAGAAATGGCAGCGTGAAGGTATGAAAACATAGTAATTTAAATAGCCCATTTAACTACGTTCGTCTTCATTTATTCAAAATTCATGTCATAAAATTATGGTAATAATCATTATATACAATATCTTGGAAAATTTATTGGATTGCCGTAAAGTAGAAGCGGAAGGCCATTAGACATGAATTGACAAAACTGAAATTTCATATTAAATGCCAAAATTGTATCAACTAATCTGTGGAAGTGGTGAATATCTGTTTAATGTTATTAATTACGAACACAATAGGGTACTGGACAAATGTAATTAGTGATTATAAAACGTGTTGTTAAATGTAGCTTAGGTATAATTTCTAGAACATAAATAACTATCAACATAGTTAGGTACATTTCAATGTAAGTCATTTAATTAATTAATAAGGCTTTAATAAAAATAAGTTTTTCTTATCTCTGACTCAAATGATCGAAACGATGCCGTATTGCTGGTGACGTCATACCGCTACAAACAGCTGCTTTCAAAACCGTTTTTGCTAGTTGATATATAATTCTTTGAAGTGTCACGCAAAGAAGTGAGTTCATTTGTGTCACGCAAAGAAGTGAGCAGTGTGACGTCATACGAGTACTGGATCGCGTTTTAGCGCGAACATTTAAATGAAATTAAAAAAGTGTGGATTTCATAACAAATAAGCAAATTTTTTTTTTGTTATAGCTGAAACGTTTAGTTTAGGACATTTTAACATATTAAAACAGATTACAAAAAATTATCAAGCACCCTATTCTTACTTTAAGTTTGGTCAACTTCATGGAAGTTTTGTCACTTTTATTTAACTGGATATTTTTCACAATTTTATTTAATTGATAATTTCCCGTCTTTGTACTTTAAAATCAGTATCTTCAAACACGTCTGATGCCCCTTTCTCTACAGCGGCGTCCCTACTTCAGTACTTTACGGGCGTATCAGTCGGTGCGGTATTCCCAAACTGCACTTCAGCGCTCCCGACCGGCACATTCAATATACATACGTGTATCGCGTATACCACGCAGGCCTCATTCGGAACACGTAACGCGCCTATGTTATACGCGAATATCTTATATGTTACGTACGTTTGTTTTCTTCTGTGTAATTTTACGATTTTATATCTTTGCAGGTACCTATTTCGGCGATGGAACCTCAGGCGGGAAGGGAGAGGCGAAAGACTGCGACGAGAAGGATTCACGACGAATTTACTGGAAGATAATAAAGATGCAAAAGTAATAAACGATTACAAGAGCTTGATCTATAAATCAAAATTTTATAGTATCGATTAAAATCACATTAATATGACACTTCACATAAAGGTGTTTTAAACTATAATTTGTGCATAATATTTAAGTTGTACAGTTAAATCCAATGCAAATAAAATATATATAATGCTCTATTTCATGGGCCATAAAAATGTCTTATCTTTATCTAGGTACTAAAATCTTTAACTGCAATTGTTTAATGACTGTTAAGTTCATTTTTAAAATTGAATTATATAGATGTAGGTAATTTAAAATTTACTTCCACCCCTCAAATAAAGTAAAAACACCAGTCAAGTTTTTCAATTGTCTGTAACATTAGAGATGTTATCATAGAAAGTTCCCGCTCGGCCGCTTGACGAAGCGTATTTCTCCGATTCTATGTGAAACAGTAACTCGTTTGGACAGACACCTACGAATCCACAAATTTATTGGGTTGTTCCCGATCTATTTCGTGGGATAATAGTATTTAATTTGTATTTAAAATCATGTAATCGACCACACGTGAGCTGATTAAAATAGATGTCATCTTTTATCAAATTTAGATATCTTTCATTTCGTGAAAAGAGCGGAGGTGTTGATGTGTGATTCCGAATATAAGGTACCTGCGGGTAATAAAGCCTATCGGCTAATAAGGCCTAAGTAACCAAAATCGTATTAAATACGAGCGCTCGCGCTCAAAGCCACGCGTCCCTGACGCCAAGCGGACAAACAAGGAACTACAGGTTCGAACTGGCTCGATGCCCCGCTTCCCGCCGCCAGTGTTGTGTCATACATTTCAGCAGGTGGGTACCCGGCACGTGGTACAAAAATCGGGCCGAAACGAACGTGAGTATTTATGGTAATGTTACATTAATAATATCAATTTGCACACAGTTGTTCTCCCTAATTAACGCTTCTAATGTGGTACAAGTTTCAATAACGTATTGTGATGCAAATATTTTATATTTCGTTTTATTTATACACGTGGTCAGCGGTGAATAAGGCCTACAAAATTTACCTATAGGCCTTATTGCCCTCTATGACTTGGGATATCTTTTAGGCCTTATTATCCTCCTACTTCATATATAGAATTTTGTTTGGTTCTTATAATGTATTTCGGTATTTTAAGTTATACTACTAACTTAGTGTGCAATTAATTACCTACTTGATATATTTTCAGTTTTCGATCACGATGCCTCCCAAACGAGCATTGTGGTCAGAAGATGCCCTAGTGTCTGCAGTTCAAAGAGGAACGCTTAGCAGAGAACGCTTAGAACGTGTAATTGTTTTATTTTTATGTTGAAAACGTAATAGGCCTTCTTATACTACCTATAGTATAAAATGGCCTACAGTAAAATAAGGCCTTTAGGGCAAATTAAAAAAATACTCAAATTTTATTTTATTTTTATAGCAAGGATTACTATTTTTGGTTATTTTTTATGTTAGTTAAAGTTTGAGACTGATTATCTCTATACATGTTAATTAGATTGCTAGTTTAGATAGCGGAATATTTTGATGTCTTTTTGTACTTAATAGCCATACAATGAGCAATATTATATCTCAATAGAAGAATATAAACGTATTTGTTATAATTAAGTGATTATTGATCTCGACAACAAGTTTGTTTTAATTATTTAAGTATGTTAAGGTCTTAGGCCTTTTTATGCTACCATATTTAAATAAGGCCTATTGGTAGGGTTTTAAAAAACCTGTCACTGTATGTCTCTTTATGGCAATTTATGCCATTTTTCACGTTCGTTGTATACTGATTGAAGTTAATGACTGATTAATATATAAATAAGTTGATTAAATATGCTATTTTTCATTTTATTTACATTCTCCCTTAGCTAGGCCTTAATACCCGAAAGTACCTTAGATTATAAGCAAAGAGCCGAAACTGTTGGTTACGCTCTTCTACAAAGCAAGAAAAATAAAGTCTGAAGTTTTATTTCCTACATTTATGCAAAAAATTTTTTGGCAGTATTCAATATTATTTTAGGAATACGTGAGTCATTATATGTTTATTACTGTTCCAAAAATTCACGTGAATCGCATTAGCCTATGAGGCAAAATCCGGTTATTTTTGGAAATTTTCTAAAAATCATTTCTCCGATAATAACAAAGATAGGAAGCTGAAACTTACAGAAAACAATATTTGTCATGAGAGCTCTTATTGAAAAAAATACAAAAACCATTTCGTGAAAGGACCGATTTTATATGAAAACACGGCTACGCTCTTTAAAATGTTTAAGCCGCTCACGCGTTGTTATCGTCTATTATTGATGGATATAAAGGAATAAAAATACTACATATAGCAATTTTCTAAACCTACCTAATAGAAGCCCTTACCTATATTGAGATCGTGATACATAACCTGCGTACGTAACTCGTAAGCAAATAGTAGTAAATACTGCAACCGCATTTTTAGGGTTCCGTTCCCAAAGGGTAAAACGAGACCCTATTACTAAAACTTCGCTGTCCGTCTATCTTTAACCAGGCTGTATTACATGAACCGTGATAGTTAGACAGTTAAAATTTTCACAGGTGATGTATTCCTATTGCCGCTATAACAACAAATACTAAGAAACAGAATAATATAAATATTTAAGGGTGCTCCCAAACAACAAATGTGTTTTTTGCCGTTTTTATAGATAATGGTACGGAACCCTTCGTGCGCGACTCCGACTAGCACTTGGCCGGTTTTTTTACAATGGTATAATTAAATAATTAGAAATTGTAAAACGCGTTAATACCTACCTATTTATTGCGTTTTACAATTTTGAATGAACGTGTCATTAATTCCGTACCTATCCATACAATGTAATTTAATGTAATGCCTGTTAATGTAAGGACATTAGGGTACCTACTACAATCCAACACATAAGTTGACTGAGACTGTTTTACTGGTATCATGTTACATGTATTATATGCACGTATCGTTTTAAAATGATCGGAATAAACGTAAGTTTCATGTTTCGTTTTATTGTAATGTACTAATACCCAAACTTTCGGTGCCTGTAATTTTCACGGTGACAAATACCCGAGATATTTTAATGAGTATAATTTTAGATAGATGGTGTTAAAAGGTTTATTTTTTATTATATTTCCATTAAGTAATGTTTCTGTTACTCATATACCTACGCATAAGAATTAAATGTACAAACGTGGCAGCATTGCCCATGAAGCCTGTTAGGGTTAACTCATTTCCAAAAAAACAAGATGTTGTGCCGTTTGTTTCCTTCTCGTATAATATACGAGCATTTGTTATTAAAAAAATACACAGATATTTTAGAAAACCTCTGTAAGTACTTTAAGGTTAGGCCAAGTTAGGCTTCATAGACAATGTTGCAGCATTTGACTTTATAATAAATAAGTCAAACTATTTACAAGCAATATACCTAAGTAGGTTCCTAATATATATCTAGTTTAGTAACATAACAAGGTAACCTGTTTTTAAAGGTTTCCGGGGTTTATATAGACCTAAGTCAACATATCGAATTTGTAGGTATTTATACTAATATATACTTATATATTTTTTTCTTGGTATATTCCGTATATAAATTAACTTATAATGGTATTTGAAGTTATGTAGCTATACAATTTTCCTCCGGCAGGCAGGTAACCAATACCTATATACCTAAGTATAAGAAATATTCAAAACTCGCCAAAATCAGAGTTTAAATCGTTCATTTTATGATTATTACGTACTTCGATGGTAGGTATATCTTTTGAATACGAATTTGCGATCGGGGCACTCACGCAAAGTCGATAACCTGTGTGCACGCTAAAGTAGATACTGAACAAACCAGATACGTTTCATAATCCCGTGGCAGTTTGTGAGCACACTATGGCATAGGTAAAACGTTAAGTTTACAAGATTAGTGAAAGCAATATTTTAAGGGCGAATCGACTATTTGCGTGGAAATTCGTAACGAAAAGAGAACGTAAAGACTTTTGATATGTGGCTACGGTGCGCTCTAAATTAAGAGGTTGAATTACAAGTTACCTTATTTTTAAGTAATTCTATTATATATTATCAAAAAAGCCTACCTGTACCTATGCCAAGCAAAGTCGTGTATATCTATTAGTCTATTATTACACACTTGAAATGAACATAAACCGTAATGAAATGTAATAGAGTAACCTAATCTATATATATATACTAGCACAAGGTTACGTGTTAGCAATTTTAAACACGTTATCCAGGTGATTAGATACCTATTTAAACAGAAACAGTTACCCACTCTCAAGAATAATACACATATACATACCTATTGGAATGATGTAATTTTTAGCATAATAAAACCACATTAGAACGATATGAATAGCATCATAACAATTGACTCCGTCATTAAAGCGATAACTATTCAATTCCAACGTTAGATAATGACTTAGGCATCACTACTGAATGCAGAATCGTTTTTATGGCCGATTGACTTACTGTTGTTTATTGGTTTCCAATCAAGGTTCCCTGGGAAATTATTCTGATATGATCGGTTGGCTTCGAGTATGTAAGACTGGAGACGCCATTGATATATTTACACCTCTGCCAAAGGTATACTTAGGAGAAAAATCTGCCCATTATTAAAAACTACTTCATTAATCGATTATACGTCAGTCTCGAAATCGCTCCCGGCGTGTGAAGAGCTTCGTCAAAATGCCTTTACGTGCTGTTTTCGGGTGCAAAAAGCATTGTAATTCACCAAATTTACGAAAAGATTAATTATAATTTCACTTGCAACGTATGTTTTCGCTTTAATTATAATTTTCTGGACTATTATTAGTTTTCATTAAAATCGTAAATCGAGCATCGATTACAAAGTCGATTTAAAAACATTCGTAGGTACTACTTGACTATCACGCTTGGCCGCATTTGACATCAAACTTTACCGTATTTCGGGACACAAGGACCACTTTCTATAAGAATTTCTATGAAATGTGATCCTTAGTGACATTGGTAAATTTAGCCATGCTATTAGGCATATGTTTTTGAGTGTGCTGGTGCGTAGTAATGGGAGAATGTTTTGCAAGTGTGCGTAGTTTCTTTATATGTGTGTTGCATCGTCCTCCTCAAAATTAGAGGAAATATTTTTACGTCTTAAATGCTCTAAGTCGGTTGGCAAAAGTGCATTAATACGGTAATTCCTAATTCTAATGGTATATTAGGTGCTATGTATCTGACGTAACAACTAATGTTCATTCAGAAATAGGAAGTGCATCATACAAATACTTATTCATTATTTCAGACACCACTGAAAGAAAACAGTACCTATAGAACACAATAATTTAAGTAGATAGGTACAAGTAAACAACGAGCTATCTTATGGCTAATAAAATAAGCGATCTATTACAGACAACTTTAGAGTAGCGGAAAACAGGTCGGTACATACCTACTGATAGATTGAGAAACACATTGGTAGATAAATGTTTCGTTATTTATGTAAAGTTATCTGGAATTGGAATAGCTGCCCTGGAGGAAATTTGAAACGATCCAGAGTGAGCTACTAACTAGGTATGTATAGATATCTAATAATTAGCTACACTTAGAAAAGGGTCATGCTCTAGAAAAGGTTTTCGACGTTTCAATCACTTTCGCTGTGTCTACAGGTAGGTAATATGTGTGAAAATACAAGGGTGCAAAGTGGTATTTTATTCACGAGCTAGCGAATGGATTCTATGGTTGAACCACGAGCGAAGCTACTAAGAAGCAGGTTTCAACCGTACCTTTCCATACGTGACCAAATATGTAAGTATGTAAGCACTTTAGGGGAATTAACAACGGCGTGTTTACAGGTAAGTGCATTCACAAACATTTGTCATCGTATCTATGAATATTTGGTAACGTACGGGAAGAGACGGTTGAAACGCTCCGTGGCCTTACCCACGCAGTGTTTGGACGGATGCATTTTCCTGAGAATCGCCCACGACGCCATGGAGGAAAATACATACATTTAAACGATTGATAGGTAGGTGTAGGTACCATTATTTTACATGGTGTGGCGAGTTAGGATTATAGAAATGAAAGAACAACTATATAAACGTACAATTCCAAACCTTATGATCTAGCGGGAAGAGCGATAAAGGTACTTTCAACTTCCTTGACTGTACCTTTTTTCCAAATTTCAAACAATAGATGCCCACTTTAACGGAACCCGAATAAATCCAGCCTTTCTACCTCCTCACCTCAAAGCACTGGCTGTTAGCAGTTTTTACAGCCTGTCACATTGTTTTATAATTTCACGAATGGGCGAGTTAACTTGACGGCCGCGGCACACGCGAGCGCTATTTACGGTCAGCCTAACTTATCAGCTATCGAATAAGTACACCATCTAGCCATAGCCATAACATGAATAGATATTGTTTAAATCTGTCTAGCAAAGTAGGTATAACTTAATACAATTAAGGCCGATTTTACAATCTCCAGATAAAATTATCTGTCAGATAAATGCTAGCTCTGTCCTTTTCTTTCAGTGACATTAGAAAGTGACAGTCATAATTTTAACTAACAAACAGTTTTATTCGAAAATGGACCCCTAAAAACGAACAATGTATCTAAATGATTAATGAGGAAAGTGACCTAGTGTTTGATAACATACCAAATAAAGTAATAGAATACTCCATAGGTAGTCCCATAACATCTTTTAATGATTTTAATTAATTTGCCTAATTTACTATTTATTGTGAGATCCCTCATAGGGATAAGTTCGCCTTTGTAATCTAATCTTATGTAACATGTATATTGTTTTAACCTGTTATTGTGTACAATAAAGTGCTTACACACATAAATACATACATAATTTGATGGTTTTCTATGCATATATCCCCACTATGTTATAAATTATAACATGAGTCATTTACCCTATTGTATTATTACACCCAATAAAATGTAACCTAATTGTCTTATTAGAAAGCGAATTGTCTTATTGGTCGGTCCCTAGGACCGCCTAAGATTGGTAATTAGAAACATCAGAATCAGGTAAGTACCTATGTATTTAAATAGGCGATATTATTCCTTAAAGTTTATATACATTTTCCTAGAAAATATGTATTGAGGCCTTTCAAACTAAATAATTGCATCAATTGAACAAACATAGGTGTGGTAGCTACATGAGTGAGAGGTAGATACGCCTACTTGAACGACTATAACTAGGTACCCTATTCCATTTAGCGAAAATATATTTCAACAACCAATTAAAACAAAAAAATCTAAATACGTACACTCTCTCTAACCCTGCAGATTACACCATTTTGGCTCAACTAAATAAAATAGGTTTTATTAACAAATTATAAAAACAGCTGGCGCTAATATCTCATTAAGGCAGCACTCACTCAGCGCCATCTAGCGCACAGCGGCTGGACTACGTGCATGACAACGCCATCTATACGCAGATTTATGCATCCGTTACCCACTCACCACTACATGTACAATTTTATCTACACTGCTCGCACTTATGCTAAGAAGGGAGATAAGCTGAGCGACTTCTAAATTAGGATTTTTGTACCTCCGCGGCGTTGATTGGTCAATACGCGTGAGGGCAAACAAGTTTTAGCTTATTAGACCAATGAAGAGGCGAAGGCGTGTGCAAAATAAGCGGCCATGCTATTTTAGGCGGAGCTTAGCGGTGATCCTCCTTTATATTCCAGACGTATGCTGCAGTCATTTGAGTTATGTCCTATGGCGCAGAGCTACGTGTTTCTTTAAAGAAATGTTGGGCCGGTTTGTTTTGGTGAAAGACACGATATCGGCTTAGGTTGTTTTAAATGAAATAATTTATTACCTACACCAACGAAGGAATAGATTTTTATTTGGACAAATGAAATACCTAGTAATCTGTTACTGCTGGTTTTGATTTATTAGGAATAACATTCAATTTGTGGGTGAAAATAAATAAAATCCGCGCTTGCACGTTCCTTTAAATTACATAGGTGCCTATTTAGGTACGATATTGATAAGTAAATAAATAGGTAGGGGTCTTATATGGAGTAGGGTAGGCAAACCGTAACGTAGGTACCTAATTTACCTTTAACTTACTTAATTTTGTAAACATCTTAACGCCAGGGCTCGGAACCGGTTTTTACTATTATTGAAATAGGTATCTCCTCAAGCACTTCTCACACCTATCTCCATTTTTATTTTAAGATTTGTTTTTGTTAGCCTTCATGTATGAAATAAATGATTTAAAGTACGAAAAAATATCATAAATCGGAATTAACAGAATATCCGAGCCTTGCTTACCGCAACGTCGTCTGTTTCAATATCCTTACCTACTTGATGCTTACCTGCTAATTAGACCATTTCAATTTTACCTTAGCATTGTATTCAGTTAGTTTCCTACATATATTATGTTGATAGCACCCCAACATCTTCAACACATGTGACAAGTGGGTTAACACCGAAGAAATAACTCATAAAAATGTCCCTCCAACCGAACAACCCTGCGTCGTAAGACAACGAACTCGTCACCTCGTAAATAAATTCTTGAATGAAACCGTCCTGAATTGGCACATTAAACCTTTTAAACTGGTATCAAATGAGCGCCGTCGACTTTATTGACCCCAACAGGTGACCGCGTGTTTTATGGCCGTACAGTTAACGTGTAAGGACCTCTTAAGTCGAGCCTTTATGATAGGGGTTTTCCAACGTTTGAATGGGTCGTAAGAGCTATTCAGGTTGTGTTGAGATTTTAATATCATATTGTGAGTATAAACAAACGTCGTTTCATTGAAGTAAAACTAAACAATTTTTCCTTATAGGTACCTTTACAAAATACCTATATTAGTAACTCTAGTAAGGTATATAAAAAATAGGTACCTAAATCATAATATATCATGAATAAATGTCTCACCCTCTCCAATACGCCGTCCCAAGGCATTTATTTTCTCCACATCCTATTACAATTCTGCTGAGCGACCACGGCATCATATTTGGGCTCAATAGAACGGATGTCATGAAAGCTATTCGATGAAATGAAGAAAGTTAGTAAGTACTATATGGCATTTTTGGTATGACAAAATGTCGTGTAATGTATCAGTATCTACTTTACAGTCAGCCAAGAAAGTAGTCTACTACTTTGGAAGTGTAGATAGATGGAAAGGTTTTGTTAGTTGTTTTTCGTATAGTTGTTCAACTAAGCAAGTGTGTTCGCGGAATTATTGAAGTAACGATAAAGTAACATTGTCAAATCCCCGAAAATAATACCATATAAAATAAGTATAGCCAGATATATACCCTATTATATTATTACTATTAGTGGCAATATTTAACAGACGAAAGCAACCCGACCCAGAAACCTACATTTGTTGTTATCTTCTGACTGGGTTGTTTTCAGTAGCGCATGGGTAGGTACAGTCAGCATCAAAAGCAACTACGTACCTATATGAAGACTAGCTTAGAATAACAGCTTAGACGTAGTTGCTTTTGATGCCTACTGTACTCACCCACATATCTACCCAGCACTTTTTCTGCTAGAGTCAGCGATGCGTAGTTAATGTTATTTGCACATTTAATTGATTTAAAACGGCTGTGAATTGAAAATTCTCCTCAGACACGCATATGCGCTACGCATATAGCTATAGGTATTCTATTTCTTTGGCAGTTAACTAAGTAGTGGTCTCGTTTAGGTGCCAAAGTAAAGAAATAAACTAAGAAACTCTACTTTCTATATCATTTAATTATGCTAATTATACAGAAACGGAAATAGTCTAACCTTTTATGCTGTCAGTGTTTACCTACGTTGTATTTTGCATTTGCAACACTAAGGTAAACCTAATAAAGAAGCTCATAATAAATTTCCTTACCTTACACATCCATATCGTTATCCCGGTGCATCTGAAACAAACAACATTATGTATTAAACATTATGCCCACGTTCCGCGTGTCTACTTATTAGCCTTTAATTTAGACGTGTAGACGAAGCTGAATTACCTAAGCTATTAATAAGATATAAAATGTAAAGTATGCAATTAGATAAAAATGTAAACATCAATGGTCTTTTTTTAAACAGGTTTTTCTCGAAATTACACCTCTTTCATAGAGGCTTGGTCCTGTGGCAGTTGGTCATCTGAGTATAACTAACTAGCCTAGCCTAGTTGTAGGGTCGCTAGGCCGTTTGCGACCACCCAAAAAACGAAGCTTTTTCGATACAAGATAATTAACATTTTAACATACTTTAAAGAATGGCGTATTGTTCTTCGGCAACAAGGTACACTAAACCGCCAACATAAGTAATTCTGTACCCCGTTTTTTAAAGATTAGAACCGTCATTTTCTCCCACGTCCCTTCGTTTCTCTAGGATATGTCAATCAGAGGATAATATTGTACTAATTTCACTTATTTCAGTAGTCGTTCAAAGATAGCATAGCTCGCCGCATATATTCCCATTTGACGGATATCGCTTTATTTTTCTAATCTAAAAAAAACTAATTCTAGTCTATGCCAGAGCCAACGTAGCCACGGCGTGGACACTTGTCAAATAATTGCACGGGAATCCCGCCGCGTCACCATAAAACCGTCTGCCTCTAGTCTACTCTTACTTTTACGACCACACCGATACTGATAAATATACCTAACCCCGTATAACATGCACCCGCTATTATTATAAACGATACCGTTTACGATGGTGTAATATTTACGTTTTTATTCCCCGTTTATGGGCTGTTGTGCAACTTAACAGCGCACTTGAACTTGCGGGGCTAGTGACACCATTTGATGGAGTTTTATTGTTTTGCTCAATGGACGTACGAATTTTACGAGCGTCGTAATCTGTGACGTCACGGTTTATAAGTCGGATGCGTACGCTACGATTGTGAGTCACGACTCATTTGAATGCGACCGTAACTTTCCATTTCTTAGACGTGAGTACCTCCAAACACCTGCACGCGACCTCGGCTATTACCGGTTTGACTGTCAAATTGGTGAAGCGAATTTTAAACGCACTTATAATTTCACTCCACCTACTACTTACAACGCAGACAAATTTGTTGACCTTGTAGCCAGTAACATTGTAACCAATTGCACAAAGACCTTTCGAATCAACTTTCTTAGATCAAGAATATGAAAGGTCCACAAAATAGATAAGACCCTTTTCACTGTAGATATCTTGCTCTAATATCATCGCTCCCTGCGGCGTACTTTCATAGATAGAAGGAAGAAAATCGTGCTCGCAAAACGTTCTTCCATCCGGAAAGTAGATTTGCATTATTTACCTATTCATATTTTTTGGGCAAGGTAACCTTTTCTGGGGAATCAAATAATAGGTAGAATGCATCTGGGTCCGTATTAAGGGACGTCTTTTTATTCGCTTTGAGGTTTGGTAAATATTTTTCTTAGCTATTACGAGTAACCTTCGTCTCCCCAGCGAGGGTTGGGGTGTTTTCGTTTCCGAAGGGGTAGGCATGGATCCGATAGAAAATTGGATAAGTAACCTATCTATTATTGACGAAGGATACCAAAATAAGGAGGTTTCTTGCTTTTCAGGGATAGCCTCTCATATAGGTCAGTCACGTCCGGGATCAAAAATCTTGTCATATTACTTTAGTAGAAAGCAGAAAATTTACTAATTTACAGAATTTTTACGAAAGTAAATCAATAACATAGGTATTAGGTATAACAGTTATTTTTAGGATTAAAAGTATCTCGTACCTTTAAGCTTATTTCAAAAAGCTTGCAAAACTGAACATTAACCACTTTTTCAATTAATTTGTATTATTGCCAGCTGGCAAATTTATCTTCCTAAATGATGTTTGTTAGTATATTCCTTTCAAATTATATTCCTTTTATAATATCGAATGGCCACCTGTACCTAACTAAAGTAAGTATTTTATGAGTTAAATACAACATAAAATAAGTAACGTATCACGCTGTGAGACGGTACCCTCTAGTTAATATACAAAACATATACAGCCGCGATGGCGGAGAACCGGTTTGCAAAATTTCATAAAAAAACGATTTTTCATTAAAATTCAGCAATTAGACTAATTGGCATTTACGGAAAATCGAGTTGCGATAACTTAAGAACAAACGGTCGATAAGTTGTGATTTGATAGCCGTTACTAAACGACGTGGATCTTTCGGAGCATTATTATGGCTAATTTTCGGAAACGAAAAAGGCCTGTTCATTTTAAAATTTTGCAGTTATCAAAAATCGTGTATCGTTAAATGTTATTGTTGTAATTATTAGTAGGCTTCATATGTATTAACTCTGCACCACCTGCTATGAATCGTTCTGTTTAGATTTCCGCTACCCTAAGGTTGTCTGGAAGAAATCGCTCTTTAGCGATAAGACCGCCTGTTGTTTGCCTCTTCTCATTGTGTTTTTTGTACTGTACTGTATCCTTTGATTGAGGTGTGCAATAAAGAGTATTTGTATTGTATTGTATTGTTATCCATTACATTCTATAGGTAGATGTTATGCATGACTCCAAACAATTTAGAAATGGTAATATGACTGGTTTCCTATCTCAGTTTAATTAAAGAAAACCTGATACCGAATGTTGTGTCTGCTGTACTGTATCCGCTCGTAAAGGCTCAACAAAAAAAATACATCAACACCCACGATTTATAACACGAAACTTCAATTAGTTATGTAAACTGTGTAGCTAATATTAGATTTCAATGGTGCAAAGATAAAGTATAAGTTAAAATGAAATAATGCTACAATAAAAAAAACTCTACGGTCAAAAGAGTATTATACTAACAATAATATGGATTACAATACAAATAAATAGTCATAAACTTTAAGCAAGGTTACCTGTGTAAGTTTTTATCTAAATTGTATACTAAAGTCACCAATCTGCAGTTCCATTAAGAATCTGTAACCATTTTGAAAATTTGTAGCAAATAATATTCCCAATATCAAACGAGCACTGGTAAGCCTTAATATTTGCCACCACATTGGAAGTTACCCAAATTAACATAATAAAATGATGCGTATTATGTGACAGGCGTGCACCTCCTCCGGTGATGGGAGGTAAAGGTGGCGCGCCACTGATTAGATGTGTATCGTTCGTTTTCTTATTTTGAAGCTGAGTGAGATCCGTTGTTATCCTTTTACATGATGGGGAGCGGAGATTGCAAGTGCAAAGTCGAGTCGAGTACAGTTTTCAGAAAAACTAAATTAAAATAAATATGCTAAAAGAATATTGAAAAACTTTTGTTCTTATCCTAAACTACACGAAGTAATTGGAGGACGGGTGATCAAACTACAGGCAACGTGTCTATGGTAAAGTTGTCTGTCAGATTAATCCTTTATTAATTCTTCACTTTATATATACGTTGGTATATTGCCCGTACCCGAGTTAAAATATGGAAATTCCTACCCTATCTTCATAATTACAATTTCACAGGTAATCTGATGTCATATTTATTCAACGTCGGGATAGATATTAAATCTTGGGTACTAAGGTTGGTACTTAATACCTATCACACATTGGGACTCTAACGAATTTGACAAAATGAGGTGATTATAAAACCTGTGGGATTTTTGTATCATTATCAATTTGCAATAACGTCAATTTTAGGTAATGTTTTAAATATAGCTTCCTGTGGTTGCTGACTCTACTTAAGCAAGGAGATTGCACGTAGGAAATGCAGCTCGCCTCGGAATCGGGAAATGAACGATATCCCCGCTCCGGCAACGACAAACGACTTTTAGGGAAACCAGCGAATAAGTACAGTCATCCATGAGTGTGCACCACAAAATTTCGACTCTATTGTTTGTGAATTAAGGTTCACAAGTGGTAGACCACATTCTTGGCTTACTGTATCTACGATACACATTGGTGTCGTGAAGTAATCACTGTTTAGCATAATAGTTACAACCCCATGTTCGAATAGAAAAGGTGACGCGTGATAACGTATTTTGCTAACACCCATAGGCCTAACTTTAAATGAAAGTAAATTAAATTTTCGACTAAACAGACTAGTCTTAGGGTTGTATTTAGAATTTTTAACACAGTGACTTAAACCTGTTTAGGTCTGAAGGTAATAATTGCTAGAAATGGATATGCTGAATGGGACAGAATAGGCATCAAAATGAGGGGTTAAAGGGAGTCACGTGGATATATTATGAATATTTTACCAAATGAGAATTTACGAGATAAATAAACAATGCAAATTAAAGTGGGGGGTTTGAAAGATCTAATGAGAGTGAGATACACCGAAAGCTGAAATATTTTCTGCAAACCTATTTAGGTAAATACGTTATTACACTTAAATAAATAATTCGTATTTGCAAAGTTGTCCCACATAGTTTTATTTTTGTGGTTTTATTAACAGGCAGTAAGCAGGACCAACACTTTACAAACATTTTTACACGCCAACATCATATTAAAATGTATTAGGTAATATTGAACATGCTTAACAGCTTGTTCTCATGTATCCACTGAAATGACTATCGAGGCGAAGTCATAAACTCCCAAACAGTGGTTAAAGAAATCTCCAAAACTCATAACTCAATATTAACCTAAAAGCGACCGACAGTGTTCCTACAGTTTTAAACTTCAAAGGCTTGTTAGTCGCCCAGGACAAGGGGCACTCAGTCGGAATAGAGTGGATATAACAAGCTGCCTTGTTACATCCCACAGTACTTCTATATTTATTTTGAATTATGCCAGCGTCTCCCTAAGGAGTCAGCTACTCGTGCCTGGGGCAAATACTTGGCGTGATTGCGGGAGGACCGATTTTATAACTCGTTGAAAAGCGTGGGTAGACAGCGGTATCGTATGTAGGATAGTTGATTCAAGTTTGTTGTAAACGTCTTTTATCTTGGGATAAGGCGCCTATTTACGTCGTCATTTATTGATGCAGGCTTTAATACAGCCACTGAACTGACCTAACATGGTGCTATGATAATAAATAACGTTGTGTACAAAGATATAATCCATGTTGTCAGATTATTGTGTATAAATTTCATTTCTATGTCACGCAAAAAAATTAATAAATTGTGTTGAGCGCCAATTTGCCTGTTTATATCTTCTCTTGACTGAAATGGCCAATTGAAAAAGTCTCTACAAAATCTAACTTGAATATATTGAGAAAGCTGGCGCGAGTCCAGGCGACTTTATGCCGCGCGACGTAGGTATGCAATGCAACGGTCCATCTACCCGTAGGTATTTTCTTTCCTGCTTGTTATATATAATATTATGAGCAACAATATAATAAACAAATGATGGGAAACTTTGACGGCCTTGTTCACCATATTAATAAAGGTCGGCACATTAATTATGGTACCGATAATTTGTGAACAGAACACGAAAATCGGCTTCAGTCGTCAAGCGTCGTGATAAAAAGCTCAGATAAAATTTATTTATACGACACATTTTATTTTATTTTTTTAAACAAGCAGGCAGTCTGTATTCTAGTTATCCAATTAATAAGAAAATTCTATGGAGATGCTTTACAAATATGAATCAAATGGGTCATTGTCAGTTGTAAAAACAAAAATTGTCCACCCGGTGGTCAATATTTAACAGCTTATGTACATGTAAGTTATGTTTTTCTTACATGGATTTATAGTTACGGAAACAGTTTTGTACCGGTTACTAGACCAATCCAAAATTAAGCTTTTCGGCACTTAACTTTTGATATGTCCACCGAAAAGACGCGAACCCAAATCTGACAATCACCCAAATAGGTAGATGATTTCAAAATCAACCGTGCATCGGCTCGTATATGTGACATAAAACATTATTGCTGTATAGAATCAGTATATTCACTGACCCGACTGACACGTGTTATATTCCACAGATAAGATAATGTGAGTCGTTGGATAATACGTAATTTAATTAGATACAGCTCAATGTGAATGATCAGTTGAACACTCTTTATAGAGAACAATTAAGTAGAGGATGGATTTATGTTTGATACCCAATTAATTCGAAATTAGTAGATAACAAATGTTTGCGACAAAGACAACTTAGCAATTAGGTAGTTACTTATGGAATACATAGTGTGTTTTGGTTATCGCGCATGCATAACGCTGGACACACACAACTGCAAAAAAGTACAAAATCAAATTATAAAATGAGAGATGTTGAAAAGGTGTAACTTTTGGTTAACAAACTTTAAATTGTCAATTTTGTTATCAGGCCGCAGTGCCCAGTTACGAAAAATCTCTAAATCATTGACCTAACGTGACTTGACAGGAGTTGGCAAGGAAGTTTGAAAGCGATTCAAAGAACTCGCCTGTAAGAGTTAATTCCAGTGTTAGCTCGAACTCGCAGCGGCCAAAGCGCGAGGCTGGCAGCGGGCCAGGTTGGCGTGGGCGAGGCGATCGGAAGCGGCCATATTAATCTTCTACAATAGGGAGTCTTTTCATGAACAGAATTTCGAAGTGATTCATCTTGATATTCAAAATTGTTTGAGAGCAATATTGGTATCCCATTTCAGCTTTCTGGTACACATAAATCTTGCTTAGCACGAAATAAACGTCATCGTCATCCGCCGAGACGTGAAATGAAATTTTGTTCTACACTGAAGAACAATCAAAGTGGATTAATTTGTACCCAAATTCAAAAGAACGTCTAATCCGTTTCATTGCTCTTCACTATACCTACGTATAGTTGGTCCTGCTTCGTCCTTTTGGTGTAAAATAAGAAACTAATATGACCACTTACAGTTTAAATTAAAATAATACGAAAGAGTGCTTTACAAAGGGCCACCAAGCATTTGCCTAACTCTCCTAATTACGCAGCGTACTAATTATTCATTATGTATACTAGCACCGTTTACAAACACAGCGCTACGTCACGGCTTCTTTAACGACCACCCGATCCACGACTCGAGTATTCTCATCGAAAAGGACAAAACGATATGTTCTCATGAACACGAGGACAATGCTAATTTGACCATAGTAAACGTGCTTGGTCAACGAAAATGGAAAGTTCCGAGGTTCCGACATCATCAATGCTAATACAAGAACGATCAGTCCGATGTTGGTAAGATGTTCCATTAATTTTATGCCTCTCACGTTAGAAGGAAGACAAATTGTCATGTCTATTATGTACAAATAGCCACAATGTTCACTTGTATTCCCATTTAGTCAACCGACTACTGCTTATCTAATGTTTATAAGCCATGTATGCGTTAATAACAGATCCATATCGAGATATACCTAAGGAGTGAGCCGTTTGTTGATGTCATTTGTTCTTTTATATCAATAATAAACATTATATTTCATCATGTAGAGCCAAACGTAAAAAAAAGATTACTAAATACAATATAATACCTAATTGCTATAATTTTTACTTCCTGCAAATTAATTAACTTCTTATCAGCATGAAATAAGTATAATCACCATTTGTGCTCCCAAATAGTAAACACCAAACAAGTTGAAAGATGAAACAAATATCTCATCAATTAAAATACACATTTTTTTATACCACGTCTGTGGCAAACAAGCTGACAGCCCACCTGATGGTATAAGTGGTTACCGTCGTCGTCGTCGTGGTTCGTTCATTAAGATAATTTCTAAACCTGATGAGTAAAATTACAATAAATAACTCGAAAGAATAGGTTACTAGTTTTATAAAATGGGTGTTTTATTTGTTTTTTACTACCTTTATCCTCCTGACGACTGGGTATCTAAATTTGCCAGAGTAAATTAAGCTCTGTCAAGTTGACAAAGAGTTAGTAAAATTACAGTTTCCCTCTACTTCGTAAAAACGCAGAATCAGTGATGGTTGGAATTGAATAAAAATGTAATATGCCTCTATAATATCGCACTATTACATATCGAGATAAACTGCTCTTGCAATATTGAGAACCATAATATATCAAAGGATAAAAAGAGACTAGTCAATGTATGGTACCTAATACCATCAATATCATGTTATTTATTGACTGTATATCGGCATTAGTAAGAAGAATGCTACGATAATATATTGGCTAGACATCACATATATTATGTAAATGGTTATATGCGGGTAGCTCATATCTATAACAATCTACTTACTACAATGCATGACATCGATATCTCGATGTATTTATTGTAATAAATAATTTATAGAAACCATGTTTTATTTATTATTTTAAGTTACTCGGGTATAGGGTAGGAATATTGACATTACGAGTATATATATGTATAGTTTGCCGCTGTGTGTGTGTGTGTGACAACCGTCACTCCTGCATCTTGCACTCGCTAGGCTCATGAGGATAATATGCGTTATCCAGGAAGCAATCTGCATATTTATTCCTTCCAGAGATCTAGTCTAGATCTCTTGAAATTAGAATGAAGATTTTATTTGAGATTTCTTTATTCATTGCAGTCATGGTATTTACAAGGTATTCTTATAAGCTACGCATTACATACAGACATGGACCCTAGTAGGGCGTAGTATATTTACGAACTAACAACTAACCTAAATATTATATATTATGATATGTATTTAAAGAGTTGTGTGTGAGATAAATCATCATACTTGTATGGACTGAATAGATCTATAAACTCTATCCATGAGTGGACGAATGGATCTCATCATCATATATTTAAGAGCCTATAGCCTAGCTCTTGTCGGCGGAGTAATCGCCTTTCTGTTCGGTTCTCCGCCAAGGCTTTGAGCTCCTGATACGACATTACATTGACCTTCTCTTTTGCTTGATCTATAAACGCACGTCTCGGTCTTCCCCTGCCTCTCCTCCATTTTATGTAATTGTCATGTTGTATCAGGTGCCCCAGCATGTTTCCTCTTCTATTCTCGATCGTCCTCAAAAGTAGTCTCTTCTCTCTTATCAAATCCAGAACCTCTGTGTTTGTTTTTCTTTCTGTCCAGCTTATAGCTTCCATTCGCCTCCAACACCACATTTAGAAGGCATTTAGTCTCTCGGCGGTCGATGGATCTACTTACACTTAAATATTACAGTCATGGTACACCTGCTAAGGTATATTTACGCTTAGTATTTTTGTGATAAGCCATACCTTTTATTTAGGTATCTTTACCTTTTATAAGTTACTTTAAAGTAGGTGTACCGATTAGTTGGTTCTCTCGTTCATTGTATTTATTTTCATTAAGAACTTCCAATTATCGAGGTATTTATGGCACATATGTTGCTGCACTATCTTCCAAGATAATTTTTAAGTATGCTCTTCTAACGTTATCAAAAAACTTGTAGGCACAAAATATTCTCAGAATGACGGCACAAAAATTATCCAGTATCACATGCAAGCCATACAGAATAAAAAAAACTGTATTCAAGTCGAACAAAAGTTGCATAACATTTCCTTTGTTTCCTGAATATCAAAAAACACCTCAACCCGTCCTTGTTCGATCCTTTGTTACTCTTTTATAAAGAAATTGAAAGTGTATTGTATGACTGGCCTTTTTAAGTTTTTGCCGACATTTTTAGAGGCCATAAAAATTTGGAGCATAAACAAAAAAGTTGAGAGAATCCTTCCGCGTACCAATTGTATGCGGAGGTGTTCTTCAGTTAAAAATTACAGGTGGGATAGTGAAGGTGACTGGTTCACATTGTGATTATGTGCGGTTTTGTCTCCGACGTGGTTTTAATTGCTTTCTTTTATATTACATCATTGATTTATTACTGTCACGTATTAGGACCGCCACGGTTCCGGAACAGTACAAGGTAAGGTTAAAATTAGAAATTGTAAACGGTTTCAATTTTATTGTATTTTACGCAGTCATGTTTACTTCGTCTCCAAGTGCAGAGGTGTTCGCAATGTTTCTTAAACGTGAATCGTGAACAAAAATAAAGATGCACAGTACAGTTACAAAACAAATAGCAATATGTCGCACATATCCACACAGTGCCGGGAACGTACGATTGCCAAAACGACGCGTAATTTTATATTGACGCGAGCATTTGCTCTGTATTATGATGCCCCACCGTTTGCTCTGCACCGAGGCAAACGCTCATTCTGAGCGTATTTGCAGTCTGTATCACAATATTTGTAGAACGTGTCAACCGTCGTGTCAAATGCCACATATCTAGGCGTGACACGTTGCCTTGCACGACAATTCTAGTTATTACATGTGTTACTATGTTATTATCCCGTATTCTTTTCTTTTTGGCGCAATAAAGCGTTGATTACCTCGCATTTCGTGTAAGACGCGGCGCCAATTGACGATTGAGCTGAAATAAGGGACTGTGGGGTGCCGATAACGTGAATGCTACATCGTGTGTGTTTATTTTTGTATTACAAAGAAAACAGCAATCAAAATCAAACCACGTAAATAGACTTAAACTTCTGTTATTCCCTCGGCTGTGGATGTGGGCGTATTACTAGGTACAGAAAAAACACGACGTTGGCTACGACCCTAAGAAACTTAGTTAATGCAGGAAAAGATGCAAATGGACTCTTTGAAAATTGGACGGGATTTCAAACTTTACCTACCGAAGTCTGAGATCGGTAAACTTTTGAATATATAAATGCGCTATGTACGCTAAAAGCGTCGTAGAACTATGAGTCTTATTCAAGGCAGGTTAAGTTAGTTTTCTCTTGAAATCAGCAATTTTTTGATGCGCTTTATTTTTACGTCCTTGTGAAATGTGGAAGTGTTTGCGGGTTTGTCATGCACAGCAGCCTTCGAAAGGTGATCTCGCAGATTCAATGTCCAATCTTTGACGGATTTCTGATAATATTATGCGCGTCGGTATGAGGCGAGATGAGATGCTTTTTCACAGACACTGATACGAGTAGGTACTTACGATAAGTATCAAACTTTAAATAAGTAGGTATTAAAACTCGGTATTGCGATATTAATCTCGGAACGTTAGAAGTGCCAATTTCACAGATCACAGCATTACCTAACTGAGCTTGGTAAACATGATAAATTACAGGTAAATTCGCTCGTACGTTTATTTATTATGGTTTCGAAATATAATGAGGGGAAACTTCATACAAAACTGTCGTAGAAATCTGACCCATTTTCCACGTTGTTGGAATTAAAATATCTTATGTTTCATTGACCAATCAAATACGAGTACTCAGAGACAGAAAGGTTTTATGTAATTTCACCAATAAAAAAAGTTTCACTTGCTGCGACTGTTAGAATACATTTGACATATGAATTTTATTTGTCAAGGATTTGTCGAATTCAGTCTACTATTATACACATAATTTAAAAACGCCTAATTTTGACGTGGATGGTATAATACAGAATGATACAATCATGTATGAATTTATTGAATACCTATATATTTATTAACGTGTTCTAAAATTGGATGGTAAGTTAAAACGAATAACAAAGAAATCAATTGATCCACTACTGGATACTCTTTCCTAAAACTACATCAAAAAGATAGAAACTATTTCTATCTCTCAGTGACCAGTTATGATCGTGTTCATGTCGAACATGAAGCATTTGTTCCTTATACCAAGTAGTTGACTAATCATTCCAGTCTGAGCCCTTCTAACTAGGTATATCAGATCTCACGGTATACGATCACTTTATTATCTACCAGTTCTTGAAATTATAGGCTTCTCATACTATCACTAAAGTTAATACTGGTCTCTGCTGTTTTGATTTTAACCTAAACGAAAAAATTGAGTATTATAAATGCTAATCAAATATTAAACTCGATTTAGACCCGTAAGTTATGGTTGGCCGAAATTGAATCAAAACAAATATTACCAGAATAAATGTGAATTCTCGTCCAATTTACCGCAGTGCCTCAAGTCAAAAGTCTTTGACCAGTGTGTGTTGCCAGTGATGACATATGGATCCGAGACATGGGCGCTAACGATGGGCCTCATAAGAAAGCTCAAGGTCACCCAAAGAGCAATGGAAAGAGCTATGCTCGGGGTTTCTCTGCGTGATAGAATTAGGAATGAAGCTATCCGTAGCAGAACTGGGGTCACCGACATAGCCTTCAAAATTGCGAGACTTAAGTGGCAGTGGGCAGGGCACATTGCTCGCAGGACTGACGGTCGATGGGGCCAGAAATTGCTTGAGTGGCGTCCACGCACCGGAAGACGAGCTGTCGGTAGGCCTCCGACAAGGTGGAGTGATGACCTGGTGAAGGTCGCGGGAATCCGGTGGAAACGAACGGCACAGGACCGGCCTAAATGGCGACCCTTGGGGCAGGCCTATGTTCAGCAGTGGACGTCTTTCGGCTGAAATGATGATGATGATGATGATGAAATGTGAATTTACTTTAATTCTTGTTCTTCACACATGACAGAACGTGTAGAAGGTATATAAAAAAGGCAAATCATTTCGGACAAATGAAAACACATTTCCCCGAGGCGAAGTGATGCGAGGATACTGTGGGTAGTGTGGGTGATTGAACAAATTTAAGACTATTTTAATCGTCGACGGTTGACCAATTCTTCGTTCTGCTTTTCTTAAAAAGTTATTATCTTATGTTGACAGCGTGCACAGATATTTAAATATTATTATATTCCGTTCTACTTTTTCCAAAACACATATCGCATAACATCAACCTTCGCTCCACAGTATGGAATTATTGTAATTGGAATAACTAAATAACAAAAAAAAAAAATTCCCGGTTGCTCTTTGTGTGACTCCTGCGCTAAATAAAGGTGCTAATCAACACTTATATATTGAAAACCAATGCCGGACCAACAAAATTATTTTAATGGTTTCCGGCATTAATTTTCGTTTGACACAATGACAAATTTCAACTCAACGTCGGATAGCCGACTGAATTGCGATCCGGCATTGAAACGTAACTGAACATAAGCTCCGCCTTCGGCACTAGATTTTGCTGTGGCACCAGTTTTGAGCGACAGTTATGCTTCCATACTTATTATATTTCGATGGGTTGTGCCAACGATTCTTTCATTCCTTTGACTCTCACTTTGAAACTAAGTATGATATAAACAGAAGATTATTTGTTTTTGTGAGTAAAGGTACATTTACACACGAAGAGTACGTATTTATATATAAAGACATTTTAAAAGATGAAGCCTGCATTACGGATATTCATATAATCGATTTAATGTTTTGCAATAAGAAGTACTTACCTGCCTACATAGAAAAAATCCAAAAATCATCAATGGATCTGGACCTATGGATATTGGGTTTTTACTGAACCATGTTTTGGGTCTTTTCTTTCGTAGTAAATTAATTACTATAAACAATAGCGGGGAAAAAGATGGCGGTCTATACAGTTATAATTGTTTTTTTTTATAAATTATTTTATGCATATTTACATTTTAATTCGTGTAGATACTCTGAGCTACCGATAGGTACTATGAATTTTTGACTGGACTGTAGGTACCTATCTACTTTTTTACCTGTCTATATAAGCCATTGCTGCTTAGGCTAAAAATGCCAATCTGATAGACACAATACCGATGGTTGGCGCACGAAGGGCCAAACATAGTCAAGACATGTAACGTTTCAAACCTCTACCATAAAATGCATGATGAATGGCCCCCGCGCGCGCGCCACCCCGCGGGGCGGGCTATGCCATCGGTAGGTAACCAATACACCTAAACCCCTACTCGAGCAAGAACCCTTTAAGCTCCATAAGGAAAAAAAACCCAGAGTGCCCTGTTGGGGCTCTAATTATAATGGACGCTGTAGGACGTTGCACCTTCCAGCTTAAAATATGATCACCCGAGTACATTCAAAATGGCCGAAATTTTTGTGATATTCGCGCGAATCGCTTCGGCCGTCCATTTGATTGTAAGTTTGTTAAAAGACACTAATTAAAAATAACTGCTCGATACTTTTATAGCATTAACGTTCCGCTAAGATTAGTTTCGCAGCATGGTACGAAAATGCGCAGAACTTGTCGTTTCAGGACCACCTGCCTGACGTAAGTACATATAAAGGACATTTTATGTTCACATACGACACGTTATCGGGAATGAATCCACAATTTTATTGAAGGTGGAATTAAAGGATTAAATTAAAGATTGCGATGTGAAAGCTGTAATTTTGTTGAAATAAGTATCTTCACCGTGGGAAACATGAAAAGTCATGTAAATACCTGTGCCAAACGCTCATAAAACTTTGACAAAGTGCATTGCCTAATCTCTAACGATAAAAATTGGTGTCCTAAATTGTTCCTTTATACTCAGTAGGTACTTAATGTAGGACAAGACCTATACCTTTGGGCTTCCCTGGGCTTCGACCCTGAAATCTGGGGGCCGATTTTTGAGTGTCGAACGCTCGACTTTTCACTTGACATCTGTCAAATCATCAAGTGTTTTTGACAGATCTCGATTGAAAAGTCGAGCGTTCGACACTCTAAATCGGCCCTTGTTCCGTAACTTTCCTAGATTCATGGAGATATTTTTTTAATTTTTTTTTTGTATATATATTTGATCTCTGATTGAAACTACTTGGAGTTTTTTCGATATTACGAGTATTATAAGGGTTCCCAGGATAAAATAAGTTAAATACCTACTATGAAAATAGGTTTATAGTTGAAAAAACCGTATTAGGTATAGCAATAGACTAATAATATACCGACACTTAATTATTAATTAGATGAGTGCTGAAACGTTTCAATTACCTACCAATGTAACATAATATATATAATTTGTCATTAATTTGGCTATTACTAGTTTCTTAAGAAATCTATAT
The DNA here is from genome assembly GCA_963556455.1 of Epiblema foenella. Classification (NCBI taxonomy): domain Eukaryota; kingdom Metazoa; phylum Arthropoda; class Insecta; order Lepidoptera; family Tortricidae; genus Epiblema; species Epiblema foenella. Next base: position 24,486,096 of record OY747098.1, on the reverse strand, counting down.
AACTGCATAGATAGGGTGTTAACAGAATACCTACTCACATAAATATGTTAATCCGCCCCAAACTTCAGGCTTCATTGTGTACTTGTTTAAAATGCAAACAGCTATACGTTTCGAAATAACGGTTCAAGTTTGAACCACGTAACCACTTAACTCATGGGGCAAGGAGAACTACCTAATGACTTCACGACTCATAAGTCATAATCCTGGCAGATAGCCTTTTATTAGTTGCCACTGTCGTGATAATAGAAAAACTTCCGAAGTACGAATCCGTTTTAGACATTTCCCTCCGGGGCCGCTCGTAGCGTTCAGTCCCGATAAATCTCAGTATCATTTCAATAGTTCGTTTTCAAAGAAATTAGATACCTATTCCGTACTCAGGTAGTCGAGTATCAATTCAATTCTCCGAGATTTGAATCAAATGAACAAGTAAAATATATGGAACGCGAAGGAAATAAAACTTGTAAAATATCGATATTGCAGTCCATTTAGTTGCGCATTACAGCGTTCATTGGCTCTTAGCGAAATTGTTTAAACGCTGGTCCAGAGTTTGGTACCTTAAATGTTTTGCTGATGGCGAATACAGTTAGTTACTAGGTTACCGGAATTATACAAATAGGTACCGACTTACATATTTAGAAACGTGAATAGCAAGTAGTGAATTAAAAAGTTGTTTTCAGTTTTACTAATTGGGTAGGTAATACATAGGTACTTATAATCTAAATTTTAACTGTCATTTTCTCTTACCTGAATGATCTTTAATTTGAGATAAATACATTCAAATTTAAAGTTGAATTTCAATAGATACAAAGAACATGGCACGATACGGAAAAGTCCTAAATTATTATGTAAAATCCATCATTTTCGTTTTAGGGTTTTCTTCATATAAAAATCCCGATAGAAATTAAAAAACTGTATACAAAAGGTAGGTAGTTTATGTCTTTTCCATTGCTTGATATATTCCATTCAATATTAGGTACCCTTGATTTCGGAGGGCTCAAAGCGCTGCATCGGTAAATTAGCTGTATAACTACCCTCGCCCACTAATCCCAATAACCCAGATGGGTCCCTCCCATAGATAACATTTAAAAGATGGCTATCGGAACCTTTATACTTACCGATTAGATTCCTATAACTGACTGGAACGGATTTCTTGCAAGATACGGCGTTTATTTTCTATACGTCTGTAGAATGATTGAGCTCATAACTTTAAGTCAGATTGAGTTAGGTAAAAGGTGCTTACCTAAGTACCAAGTCAAAAATCTCAAGACAAGTTCGTCTCAAGGCATGTTGTTATTTACAGCTTAATTTCGGAGTCCAATCCCTTTAATTTTGGGATGTCCAATCCTTTTCGGAATAGATAGGCACCTAACGATTTCATTAACTTAAGATAGGTTTAATCTCGACCGGCATCCGAGTGGCGTCTCAAGAGGCCAAAATTAATTCAAAGAACAGAACAACATTGAACGTAGAAAGCACTGGTCTTTTCATCGCAGTAACCGTCCGCCAAGCGATTTTAAGCTTTTAGTTTATATAATAGGAGCTAACAAACAGTTTGAAAGAGTTAATGGTAGCTGGTGTAATCGCCAAGATCGTCTATCAAGCAGAGGGCAAGAAACAGATGGCCTGAATGAGTTGTGTTATTCAAATCCAAAATTATTATTGGCTAGGTATAATTATTCTGTTAATTTCACGAAGTAGGGCTCCGCCAAAGTGCATTCGAGACGTAATTAAATTTTGGCGGTCTCTGTTTGTAAATTAGTTAATTTGGGCAAAATATCGTGTTCGCCGGAGACGGAACGTTCCGCTTGCAAGATATGAATCTACATAACGAAACAAATTAAAGTACAAATGTTACTTTAATATTATTTAAAATGCTTAATGCGATGTAATCATTGTATCTTATCCGTATACTTTGTTTTTTGTTGTTTAAACCTACCTGTGAGTTCCTATAAATGGCTCTCTGTATCTACTTGATTGTTTAATGTACTTAATATAATAGCTATTGGATCCAAATAAAATAAGAAAATAAATAAATGAAAACCACTGACTTTTAATTTCACTCTTTCGTCTGAAAATTACAGACATTTAAAGAACAGGAAAATGGAGATTTCTTAAACACTAAGCTGGCAAACGTAAGCCGAAAGTTTTTGTTTTGTACAGAGTCGTCTAGTTTAGGGATAGCTGCCTCGCGAGACGCCGTCGGTGAAATAAGTAGGTAGGTAATCACGCGGGTAAATGCCGACAGGGGTCTAAGTCACAAGAATCTGAAATAATTCATAATATTAACAAACATCGGTTAGTTAGGTACCTACTGTAAATTTTGTATGTTCAATCTGTACAATGCTGGCTGTACAGCAATTTTCCTTTTCTTTTTTGAACCTGACTGTGGCTTTATAGGCCAGGCCCAATAAAGCGATAGGAGTGCGCGGTTGGAGAGTAGCCTGGGGAAAATCCAGGGGAAAACCTCCGACTCGACCAGGCGTCTGGTTTGGAATACTAGAGTACTCTAAGAGTTTGAGCTCCAGTGAGATTGGTTATTGGTTTCAACCGAATATGAGGTGTGAGTGGAATCGAGCTACTGGGAGTTTTGTCGCTGGTTCACTAAACCTAGCCTAGCTGAGAAGAGTCCAGCAAGAAACTCAGCTAGGCCCGACCTGGGTCGGCCTGACTCTACCCGGTGTGCGGCGGTACCGGGACGAATAGGGACTATATGTGTCAGTGTTGTCGCCATCGCGCGGTGGACATCCCCGCCGGCGGAAGCAATCTTCCTATTTTCTACTGTCTGGAAGCTCATAAATAAGAACATTGACGATGTCAACCAGTCGCTCTCGAGGCTTTGGCCCTTTGGCCTTTCATCTTGTCACTCCTTCACCCTTCACCTCTGGACTTAGTTACGCCTCCCACAGTACATTCTTATGTTATATTTGAGTAATGTAGGTTAACTAATTTCGTAGGCGTCATTACCACGTTTGTGGCTTTTTAAAACCATGACAAGGGGCAAAAGTGTATCCATAAATTACGTCACACGTTAATAAGGGGGTGGACAAAATATTATTCGCAGAATTACAGTACATAATAAAAGATGGACCAAAACATAACAGTTAGCACAATTTAACCATTTCATTTTAGTGGTAATTTTAATTTATAAAACAATCATGTCTCCCCCTAACGCATTTAACATGATCCACACATCAAGCACAGTGTTTGCAGCCTGTCTAAGGGCATATCTTACGTGGTTCCTTCTGTAGCTGGCTGCTTGTCTGGACGGGACATACTCCTGTAGCTAACACATATCTATATTGTGTACTATGAGCTGGTTTAAAAGCACAAAATAAAGCCGTCTGGAGAGCTAAGAAAGTAATTAGAAACCAAGTATACACTGAAGGTGCGGTAATGTTAAAATTCACTTATCGTTAATTAATAAAATTTGTATACCTACCAAAGTGCATTCAGCAATTTATGATAAAAAGTGTACCTAAAACTTAGTTCTTGAAATAAAAGTTACTTTGGTAAATGGTTTCCAGATATACCTATAAGAATTCGCCTATCATGACTGTTAAACTACCTACTTGATCATTATTTTGTAGCTAATAAAATCTGTCACCATGTGATGTATACGTAGATTAATGACCAATCTATGACCAAATATAGCATATTTTTGATGTCACAACATTGACAGTCACACTATAGATGATTTCATGTGAATGAGTTTTTAGGGTTACGTAGTAATCAAGGAACCCTTATAGTTTCGCCATGTCCGTCCGTCCGTCCCCCGCTTTTCTCAGTAACCGTTAGTACTAGAAAGCTGTAATTTAGCATGAGTATACATATCAATGACGCCGACAAAACGGTAGAATAAAATCATAAAAAAAATTTTTTTAGGGTACCTCCCCTACATGTGTGTACAACGGTGGCTACTAGGCATGTGAAAAAAAAATCATTGTAGTAGTATATACGATGAATTTAAAAGAAAAACTATCACAGCTAAGTAGACATTACCATCAAGGGCAAAAATATGTATACAACACAACATCTCAAAAAAGTACATCATCAGTACTAAGATCAGTAAAAACCCTTCTACGGGTCCGTAATTCCGCATATGACCGGTGACGTGATGGACGGGCAACTACGGAACCCTACAATGTGCGTGGCCCGACACGCACTTGGCCGGTTTTTTTTAATAAGATACTAAAACGTAGCTACTTTTAATATAAGAAAGAATTCAAATGAAAAACGTGTTCCAAGCCACCCCGTTGCCAGCCACGAAACCAAATACTCAACAAGATTTAACTCGAACATAACTATGCACAAAATGTCTTCTATCAAAATCTCATCTCGTGTCTGGCTCATCGGATCCTAAGTACTTATCCCCAAATCCGAGTATTCGCATGCAGGTTTGCATGGTGCAATGTGGGACCTTGTAATGAATGCACCCTTGGGCGAGGGGTGGTTTTACCCCGAACCACCCCTTTACCCCCTCGAGAATATCGGAGATGTCGCTTGTTTGTTTATTTCGAACTGCCAACGTAAGCCAGCTATACTATTCTCTACTTGTTTCACATCATCTCACCACTCACCACTCACCCCCTAGTATATTTTGACGCAGAGATTCGTAATAACAACGGGCAATTGGAGGTCTGCCTTACAATGCCCATGGTTCGCTAGAGGTGAAGGGTTGTAGTTGTAAATACTCGTAACAGCCGTGAAGGTTAATTCCGTTTTGTACTATGGATCGCGTGAATGGAAATTTGAATGATGAACGTTGTTATTAGGACATAAATTTTCCGAGCGCTTGCGTTTGAAGTTTCTTAAATATCTTCACTTGGTGATCCGTGTTTTGCGCGCAAAAAAGGAATTAGTATGTAAATATTAGGTACCTACCTATTACACAGCAGCAGCCTAGCATGTGTAGAAGAGTGATATATAAAGTGTGTATAAATTGTCAGTTTACAGGTACTTACTACACTAATGAACCAACAATCCTATTTAGGTATATGTATGTATATAAATGTAAAGTGAATTCAGTATAGGTACCTACAGCCAATTTTAATAATATCTCATGTAGTAGATAATATACACATTCCAAATTCATTAATTGCTTACAACGCTCAATAACCGGGGTAGCATGTCTACACAATGCTAAGATGGACAATACCTATGCGGTATAATCAGTTTAAATTATATATAAATAGACACTAATAAGTACTCGTAGGTAATAAACATTATACTATCACGGCCTAAGATTCCATAATATTTGAAGTACTTTGAATAACAATGTCCAAAAGGACTAACGTGCAACCTCGTATACACCACTATGACGTAGGTACGTAAACACATAAGTAGTAAAGAATAAGAGAAAGCCTTCCAAATGTATTTAAGAACATAGTTACCTTAAACCTCAACAGACCTTTCTCAGGCCCATTCCCAGGGCCCGGTAAGTGGTTCAGAAAACACATAGCACATGTAACATATGAGTACGTAATGCGTGTTTTTGGTCCATTAGTGTATCGTTGTTTATCTGAAGGGTGTAAATCACCGCGATAGGGCCGTCGCGACGGTATTATCTAATTGAAATATTTGACGATCGTGGGCAGGGTTGTTTACCTTTGGTTTGGAGATTGGTCGGTGCGTTAACCTTCTCTTATTTAGGTACCTACAGGTTAGTAAGGGGTTATGTATACGTAGCTACTTAAGTCATGAATTTGATATATATTTGAACGTAAATACAACAGGTACGGAATAAAATTAAATGCCTGATTTTAAGGCTCGGTTTTATAGAGATCCATACACCGAGCTTTACATTATGATGTTAATTGCGTTTTCAATAACAAACAAAAATATCACGTCCCATAAAATCACTATTTTAGACCAACAGGTATACACTTCTGAATGTAATTAACAGCAGTGCCCTTTTGAAACAGTTTTTTGTCCTCATTTTGCAAAAAATATGCTCAAGTAACTAGATAGCACAAAATCTTTTAGTACTAACCTATTCAGATAGAGATCTGTAGCAGGAGAGGACATGAGGACCTCATATATTTAACATGAATGAGGAACCAAGGTGAGATGACTACAATTTCCACAGATTGAAGATAACCTACCAACACAGACACCAATTTTAAAACATGACGCTATGAAACAAAGGTTCATCGAATTTAGAACTCTATTTCTTTGCTTTAGATGTAAACGTGTGTAGTTGTTACAGTTTTTGTATGTTGGTCAAGTTATTATGATATACCGACAGCTTCAATCAGTAGTTGGTGGATGGAGTGTAGGCGTAGGTGCCGGGTTTAAACATATCTATTCCGAGATTGTGATGAAACAGTAATATATTTAGGCACATAATAACTATAAAAAAATTACAGTTTTATAGTCGTATAGAACAAGCCTAGCTTTAGGCGTTATACACTCGCGAGCATACGAATATGGATGAATTTTTCAAAAGTGATTTATTATAATGCACTCGTAAGTTACCTAAGTCTCTGTAGGTACGACTTAATGGCGATTAATAGTTTACTTTAATTATTTATAGCAACATTATATATCAAAATTATTATTTCTTTAATAAGTACCCTGAAGCAATTAAATGTCAGTGCATATTTTCCTTAACTATGAATTCAAAAAAATCATAAATTTGTGATCTCCATAGATCATTTGGCAACACATGGCATTTGGGTCATTGTCAGTTGGTCAATAGTTAACGGCTTATGTACACGTAAGTTACGTTTTTATTATATGGATTTATTGTTACGGTAACACCGTTTATGCGGGTTACTAGACCAATCCAAAATCAAGCTTTATGGCCCTTAACTTTTGATATCTCCACCGAAAACACTCGAACCTAAATCTGACAATGACCCATTTGCATTTGCATTTTGTCGCAAAAGAATGTTCAGTCACAAATAGTCCCACGGACCCGTTTACATTGCCCCGAGTGTACCTACTAACACTTTCGTTACTGCTACGTAATTGAAACGGGCAAAGCTTCTATTTTACGGCGTGGAATCATTTAATTTGTTTTCAACTCTATTCTGATTTAAGAGTTAAGGGTCCTTATCAGTTAAAAAACGCTCATCTATTACGCCATTTCCTGTTTGAGTTGACATGTATCTTGACATTTTCTCAATGTTACTATCTAGAACAGGACTATTGCGACCATATGTCATAAGCTTTAAATATATTTTTTAGATTTTACATTAAGAAATATCATGTCAAACATCACTCCAAATCGACCATTTTCAAGCTAAAAACTTGTATTTTCCGCTTAAATTCACACAAAAAAAACGAAAAATAAACATAGCCATTTTTTTTCTTTATCTTCTTTTCTATCTAAAACTTTAATAAAATCGTCGTAGCCTTTAATAACTTTACGGGTATTATCGAGATTTTTGACATAATTTGAAATCAAAACATTTTAAAACTTATAAGGCCTCTTAAGTTTGATTTATTTGAATAGTGTCGTTACGCCGGTTAGGCGACCAGCGTGACTTTGCGACCAACTGAGGAACATATTTTTTCCATTAAAGATGTAACCCTAAACCCTAACCTTAACCCTAAAAAACAATGAGTCGTATTCATTTTATTTAATCCATTCAAATCGAGAAAATTTTCATTCACTTCCAAGTGGTCGCAAATCATCGGCTTACTAAATGAGCTGGTCGCCAACCGACATAATATTGTTTATTTCCATGAAGAAATAATTAAAATAGTGTTAGTTTGTAGGTTACATTTTTATCGAGAAACATTATTCATGTTTTGTATTTTATATAATTTAGCAAGAGTACGTACCTATTATCAAACATAATTGTCGGTAGGTGGTCTGCGTTACGATTTTGTTGCTTTTTATCAATATGAATAAATGTGGCCACAGATACTTAGAGTAAATCCCTTGGCGAGTACCTAGGTACCTACCTATTTCTTAGAAAAGTCTTGTACAGGATATCATCTTATGTGAAATCGTAGCATTGAATAAGAATGGTTCTTGGCTCAAAGTCTTTTATCACTACAACTTAGGTCAACATTCTCATTAGAAACACTTAAAATATAATATTACCTACTTATATTACATTCCTTTTTTGGGCAGTCGTGTAAAAAATATTACAGGTTAATTGTCTATTTCCTTCCTTAATTATATTATGTCCTTTTTTAATTATATTATATCGCGGACGAAGTCGCGGGATAAGGCTAGTATACTATAAGTAGGTACTTATTCTATGAACGTATGAACCATGATAGGGTTAGTAGGCAGAAACCTAACTCTACCAATAGTAGGGGCAATGTGCCCAAAGCGGGTACGCTAAGGATGAACTCTAAATACTGAACACCTTAATGTGTTTTTTTTTATATTTATTGAACTTAAAAAAATATATAACTATTATGAACATGGTTAATTTCATCTACATAAAATAAAGAAAATTAAAAGTTCTCCTTAAAGTGGGTAGGTTCGTTTGGGCAAATCGGGTAGTTTTCAGGGCATTTGGAAACATAAAAAAAACAGTAATGGTAATGAACCCAACAATTTATTGCTGTCTGTTTTAAATACCATGTACTATCATGTTAATTACAATATCGGTATATGTACACAAATATTAACAACATGGTATGTGTCAAACTGTTACTTTTTTGGTATCTTGGTAAATTTGGTCACATTAGCAACATGTGAGTTGCTGACTTTACTTACTATGTTTACAACTTGTATTAGGTATACAAAGTCTTATATAATTCAAACACGCTTTATTAAACACTTCAAATAAGAACACAATAGAAAACATGAGGCTTAAAGGTGAACAACAGGCGGTCTTATTGCTAAAGAGATTTCTTCCAGAAAGCCTTTGGGCAGCGGAGATAATGCAACAATACACCTATTTGAATATGTGGCAAACCGAATTATGGTTTGAACTAAACTAAATAATTAATAAATATGCATAAAATTTTACATAAATAGTTACAATATCAGCGAAAGACCACACATAAGTACACACACACAGTCACAATTGCACCACACACACATACAGACCAAAACACCACCAGCCACAGTTAACAAAACTGAGTTAGGCTAATTAAGGGAGAGACACACAATAGAGAAGAGATGAAGAGTTATAATTATGTAATTATTTATTCTTTTTAGTTACTTTTTTCGCCATTTGAATAAGAATTTGCTCCTTTTTGGAGAAAAATCGAACTTATTGATTTTCTTATTTGGTGTCAACATCCCTATTATGACTAATACCTACCTATACCTACTATATTAGAACGTCACAATTAGGACTACTATAGCTATGGAAGATGTAACCAAAATAGATTAGTAGTTTATAGTATTACAAGCTAATAATTATTCGGGATAGGTAGGCAATTTATCAAGCTAGTCCTTGGCAAAACATTGACATCACAAGACTTATTTTATATTAATCTTAACATACAAAAATATCGACCAATGCACCCTTGTTTATTTACCAACACCTCCTCGAGTGCGCATGCGTGGAATATGTGTGTGTATACCTATATGTGAGGCGTGCTTGTGTGGGTGCCTTTATATAGCACAGAGTGGCTGGAACCACCCTTAGATGATGAACTGATCTTGAAACATTAATTTATCGAAAAGTTGTTTTCCAACTGACTTAGGTAGTTGGAAAATAAATTATTTCTACAGAAACATATTTATTTTGTTTTTGACGTACATAATGTTGTAAGCATTTAAGCAAAAGTAAGTACATATTGTATATATATATATTTATCGATTTTGATAGGCTTTTAGAACTGTACGAAGGATTAGAATACAATATAATTACTAGAAAAGGATAATTTAGGTATCAGATAATAATTTACCTGATTAGGCTTTTAAACAGATAATGGGAGACTTCAATATACTCGTAGTACCGCACGTGCACGTACTTAGTACTTCAATCCACGACAATTTAAATCCATTACCATTTACTTATCTGCCAGAATATCTTCAGACACACGCGAATTCCAATGAGGAGATTCACCAATTCGATATTTAAATTTATTCAAGCGAAAACTCTTCTTGGAATTCGATATTAGCATCGTATTAGTCAGCGCGTTTGAAAATAAACAATTTAGAAAACATAATTATTTGCCTTTTAAAAAAGATTCTCTAAAAATTGTGGCGTAGTAAGAAGGGTGCCATTAAGTGGAGCCTAACGCCATCTATCCGCGATGCCCTGAGGTTCTACCAAACTGCACCGAATGCTACGGGACGCAGCGATTGATTTCGAACATTTTATTTTAGATGTCGGTTTATTTAGTTTTGGACCAAGGGTGTCGAAAAGATGGCGTTGTTTTTAGAGTACAGCTGATTAATCAGTTTTACTTTGACGGGGTAGTGTATAACAGTCGATGGTTGAAGTCCTTATTCGTATTTTTTTCATTTGTTTAAGAAACATTACGTTACAATAAGTTTAGGAAATGTATATAAAAGAGTAGTCTATACAATAAGTTACAGAATTACAACTTTATGCTATAACTTTAGGTAAATTTCATGTTCTTAAGACTATAAGAAAAACTATACAAGGGATGAAATTAATTACTTCTTGTTTTTTTTTTACATAAGCAGTTAAAAATGGTTTATCCTTAACCTTGAATTATTGGTACACTATAGAAATTGCTAAAACTCAAGCGAAACATCAAATAAATTAAATAATGCGCCCGAATATTACGCGTTGTCCCGTAGCATTCGGTCAGAAACCAGTTTCCCTAGTAAAGCCGTTTTAAGGACGCGACAGTGCTTTATATCTGTCTCTCTCCTTATTATCGATTCGAACTACGTAGAAGAGAGACAAAATATCGCTACGCAAGCATTTTGGTCCTCTATTTTGTATTCGCTTTTCCTTTGAACAGTATTATTATCTTCAGGGATAACTTTTTTTTTTCATTAATTAGAAGCGTTTTTACATAAATTTACATTCGAGGTGGCACGAAAAATAAAAATAAAGTGTTTTATAGGTAAGATTTAATTCGTTCCTACTTGATGCAGGTTTGTGTGTAGGTATTATTTTGATGGTAGATTTTAAGTAGGATAAGTAAGCATAATATTAGATATGGATGGACCCCATATATAATAATCTTTAATATTTATGACATTCATTTATCACGTATTTAATTCATATATTTTTTTGTAAATCAAAAGAAAATACAGAAAGGCGTGAATGTATGATCATATCTCGGAACAGTAAAATGGATGTTGCATGCTATTTGGATCAATCAACTTTTTCTTATTGTTATTCTGTCCCGTCAGAGAGGAAACAATAGTAAACGAGTTTCTTAGAAAAATGTTTGTCCTGACCCATGTCCAAATGGATTACCTAATGCTCATCGCTAAAATTCATGTTTAGTAGGTAAATTTAAACCCTATAAAATCACAGTTTTAAAGAGTGACTCAGGAGACGTAACCATGGTAACGAGCAACAAAGAATAGTTGATCCTCCCATTTTCAGAAAGAAATTTAATAATTTAATAAAATTATACCGGAGCAAATAATACCAACCTTTGAACGTAGTGAGGCAACCTATTTACATAATACATTTTATGAAACTTAAATACAATCATCATTGATGGCATCATCAATATCATCATTCATGTATATTTCATATACTCTTTGTTTAGTCAGATTTTAAACGATACATATCTAACTACCATACACATCTCTAACTTTACTGATGTTGTAATATTTGTAATAGATAACTTTGCAAGTTTATCTTCACTGTATGACATTAATTTTGTTATATTTGTAAACTAGAAATTATTATTCTTTCTTTAACTGTAAATTGATATTTTGACATGAAAAATGTATTCTTAGTCAGACTTTCTTAAATTGGAAATTAATATTTTGACATGTAAAAATGCTCTTGTGGCCTATTTGCAGAATAAATGTTTAATTTTTTTATGTTTTTTGATATGTCATTGCGTTTCTGTGCAAAAACTATTTTATATTTTATAACAGAATATAATAGAACAGACTAGAGGAGGTGAAGCGCATCAAAACAACATTTATAAAACATACTGGTCATTTATAAAACATATTAGGACTAATATCAATCCGCCTACCACACACAGTGCAAACACAATACTCGACTACATTTTGATATCCCAAGATAAGGACAAAACGTCCTTTCGTCAAATACAAATTTTAACCAAATCTCAAAAAAAGTCCTCCAAATGTTTATTTTTCAACCTTGCAAGTTCAAACGTCGGCCGACTAAACGGCGATAATTCCCACCTGCTACCATGAAACGCTGGCGACAATTTGCTCTACTTTCTTCTCTGTCTGACATGCGGGTTAAAGGGGGACACAACATGCGTACCCTCGGTCTACGCGAAATGTCAATGAACTAATCTGGCTGCGATACAAAATCACAGGGATGGTTTTAGAACAGTAGTGTAACGGCGACATGCAATGCAAGGTGATAAATGTTGGTGTTTCTCGTGATTTCACTTGTATTGATAATGTAAATTTCGCAAAATATTTTATTTTGTCAAAATTTACACATTATAATTGTGTACTTTAAAATCATTACATTTCAAATTACTTTTAGCAAATTCCAATAGGAAAGTTTCATTTTATATAACTTCTGACGGGGTTCAAATCAAAACCATTGCAGTGTTAAATGTTTGCCTCACTATGTAAACCTATTATCATGAACATAAAATACCCAGAATATTTCAAAAGAAATACATGGAAATCACCTCTAGTAACTTTGTTTTTTATATTGATATCTATGTTAGTTTGTAAGGCATCAGGCAACAAGCCCAGGCCAGGCCCATATTTACATATTATATCCTAATTGTAAAGTCAAGCTAAACAAATAGAATCGTACCTACCGTTGTGAAATATTTCACTGTGACAAAATGTAAGCGTGCCGCGCCGTACCGAGCAAAAATGTAGAGTTGAGATTCATACCACGCAGTATCTTTATCGGGCGACGCAAATAAATTACTATAATCCCTTTGAAATATGCTATTCTTGCTTTCCCAAGCTCGTATCTTACCCCGACGCTTATTTTCAAATACACCGTTATTTATTATGTTTTAAAGTTTATATTTCAACAACTCGCTAGACACTGTTTCGAGTTATGGTAGTGAGTGGTCAATAAACTATCTGTTTTAACGTCTTGCGTAACGTATTTTAACACTATATTGTTGTTATTTTTAAATTTAGAATGAGAACATTTTGTTCGCTCCAATTTTCGTGTCTGATGTTTTAAAAATAGGTGCATACATGAACTGCTAGTGAATCTTTAGGTATGTTCGTTATCTACTTTACTGGCCAGTAACCACTAAGCAGTAGGAATTTCATGTACTTTCACTAGTTACTTAGCTCTGTATCCTGACGAGAAACTGTGTTAGAATTAGACAAGCTGAAAACATAGACTCATCCCTTTCCCTGCGGTACTTAATATGTACGTAAGAATAAGACCAGATGAATCTTTCACGTGAGATGATTCACATGACCTGTTTTGAATTTAATTACGTATATCTTATTTCCGTAAAATAATTTAACTGCGGACATAAGTGGGAGTTCGTTTTAATCTCTTATATTTTAAGGCGTTCTATATTTCCAACTGTTGTTCAATTTGAGAGACGGGTCTAGTGACCGAGTTTGTATAGTAACAAACAGCATAAATTACCGGATCATGACATTTGTGGAACGCGACCTTCTAAAGATCGACCAGAGACAATGAGCTCAATCAATGGGAGTAATATTAAATGATGTCTCTGTAAAAAAATAGTAGTAGGTGAATAACATATGAAATTCAAGTGTTTAATCTATTTTTTAATGTTGGTACTATTCTAACCCGATATCACATGGGGACTTTACCTATAAGTATATTTGTAGTAAGCAGGTAAAAGGCATTAAAATAAAAAAACATGTAGGTATAAAATTAATAGGTATCAACACATTATTTCTCGAGATCAGTTAAAGTTCTCCAATCTCTATTTAAATTTTACTTCAGGTGTTCTTGCCAGAAAGACTTCAGTAAACATATATTTAGATGGAATTCTTTATAATCCCATCTGCTTGTTGTGTTGAGCCAAATCTTAAGTAAAAAAAACGATATAGTCGAGTCTCATTAAAATACGGTTTTTTTTAAATCTCTACTTCTATAAATCTGTGAAGCGTTTGAATTATGTATACATCATTAAGTATAATATGTATCCATAACGTGTACAATGCAAATGAATGTGTATATTAACTTCAATTATAAGGTTATTGGCTAGCCGCCCGACCTCGGCTTGATAAGGAACTATTTCGGGCGGAGCGACGCTCCAGGTGGATAAGGTTGCGCATGAATTTTGTCAAAGGGTTTTTTTAAACACCTTAATATTTAAAATACGTGTAGTTTTTGTTTTTCGTAACATTGTATGCGTTTTGAGTTTAGATCACAAAAATGGGTATGGAAGCAATTCTTTTTCATAAGCGTCTTCATTAACCCTTTTTTTAATTATAAATTTTTACTTTTTTTTGAAGTAGATACAATAACCTTGAATCGGTATGAAACATGTCTAGCGATTAAAGAAATGAATGATCCGTTTCTATATATTTATACATGAACTACATTGTCTGTAAATGTTAACCGTGTTAACACAACGAATCATCAAACAAATAAAGTGTCAGAATAAAGGGTTACAAAAACACAGTTATCAGGCAGGCCGTATGCTTTTTTGCCACCGCCGCAGTAAAAAATGATTGCCGTATTTTAAAGAATTTTCCTATTAGCGTAGTGTGGGCAAATAAGAGGAATAAACTTAAATTATAGCGTTTTTTTAGGGCGGGGAAGGGACAGCAAAATGATTATAAAGAGCTTTAGGCTTCAGAAATACATTACACAGGACACCGTCTTAAAATCGAAGGAAATGTTTTAGGTATGGTAATATTGGTAGATCCTCAAGGTCACTAAATTTAACTTCTTATGTTATTTTTTCTACAAGACTATCGAAATGTGTGCAGGTTAGCGGTATATTAATAAACATGAAACAATAAAACGGAAATTTCGACTTCGTTGTCAGTAAAATCATAATAATCGCTGTGAACGTGGATATTTGGCGAAATACATATATTTTCTGAAAAATCTGGTACGAAAACATTGCCAACACTTTCCAGTTAAAAGTATTTTTTCCAATCAGAATTTTCACTTCATTCCATTTGCAAAAAGCGCGTCGCTATTTCGTTTCAAGAGTTGTTGTTAGATGGCGCTACGGGTATCGTTTCAATGGGGAAACTCCTAACCGATGTGGGTGTACGCTTTACTTAGCTACACGTTTACGCACACTAGTACAGTAAAGACGTTGCAATTCCCTGTACGACGCAACACGCACACACAGGGCTCCTGTGTTTATGCACTGACACAGCTAAGTAAACCAATCTCGGTCCATGTATGGCAGTGTATGAACCGAAGTTCTGTAGTAATGTAAGCAATACGCGTATTTACTCACACAGGCAGACGTGTAGTAAGGGAGTCTTGAAGAAGCGATAGATGGCGTAAGTGATGGCATTTGCTGTTTAGAGTTAGCGGTAAGATGATTTAGATTAGATGATGAAATTCATCATTATTAGGTACAAGTAGAATTTTTTAATTTTTTTTTGAAACTCGAAAATTTATTTTTGTCTTACTTAGCTAGACATAAAGGCTAATACACTTATTATAATACAAGGCCCTATAACTTTGTTCTATTTTTTATGTGTCACTAACTTATATAGTGATTATAATAAAAAAACAACCTACCTACCTATTAGTGAGGGCAAAGACCGCATCAATTGTTAGCACTATGATTAATGTTGACATACGGACAGTGCGCTTGTGACAGTTTTACACTTCTGCCCTGTCTGCAACGTTGAAAGGCCGCAGTGTGCCAAAACAATTTCAATGATCTATTGTCAGTAAATCAATGTAATTTTTTATATAGGTATATTGCCTCTATTTCATTATCCAAGGGTTATCCTAAGCGTTAGTCAGGACCAAGTACCTAAAGTAAAGTAGGTAAGTAAACGTAGACCTGCTGGACCGGAATATCTCCCGTTTGAAGTGTTCGCTCTGCTATATGCACTGTCTTCGGGTAACCTATCCTGTCGGTATCAATTTGCCGTTGTACCTACAATGTTGGTAAATTGAGCATCTAAATTATATTTTAAGTATATATATATTTGCAAATTTTGTCTTTTGGACTATACTCGTATTTATATTTTGAAATGTAGCCTAATACTTCGAACTTTCTCAATAATTCAGTGTATGTACATTTTTTGCATAAAATTATAAAATATATACCTACCTATAATCACAAAAATTCGCTTTCTTATATAAATTATTATATAACAATGCGATTTCTTTTTGTCGTGGACATTCAATATTTTTATGGATTCAATATTTTTTTTGTTTTTTGAGTGTTGTACTAAGCTGCCTTAGCATATATTTTAAATTAATTACTTCACAAAAATACTAACGAATGTTACCTGCATTATTGATATCGTCCTATTAATATTGATATTAATCTAACCTTAACGTGATTTGGTTTAAAAGTTATAGGTGCCTAGTGAACATTTCGTAAGAAATAATGTAATGAGTTGACGTGAATGTTTCCCCATTCGGTAAACCTCTCGGAAATACGGCACCGAGACGAGTTTGCGGGCCAACTCAATCCGTGGGGCCTTGGCAGCAAAGCCTCTAATAACGTCTTGGCAACATCTCGCCGAAGTCTCGCCAAATATCGCCGCTTCGTCTGAAACTAACGGGGCTCGATATTCATTTGTCAAGAATTGGGATGGATGATAAATACTGAAATGTGGGTATATCACTCGCAGCAATAATGCTTATTCATATGATATGCATATACTTAATGTTATCTCAAAAAAAATTGACTACTTGACGACTAGTTTAGCCTAGTGGGTAGTGCACCTGCCTGTGAGGCTGACGGTCTTGGGTTCGAATCCCGGTCAGGGCAAATAATTGTGTGATGAGCATGAATATTTGTTTCTGAGTCTTGGATGTTTGCTATGTATTTAAGTATTTATATCTATTAAATATATCGTCGTCTAGTACCATAACACAAGCCTTCTTGAGCTTACTGTGGGGCTAGTTCGATTTGTGTAAGATTGTCCTCTAATATTTATTTATTTTATTTATTTGCTCATGCAAAACGCACATAGTCGCATAATACTTAGCTAACCTATGGCGAACAAGTTGATATGACGGTCGCAAGAAACAGGCACAGAATGGGACCCATAACTGAGCCCATCTGACATCGACTCGACCTCAAACGACACCTAAGCTTAATATTAAAAAAAACCAGATCCGCAGCCATTTTGTGTCACTATATCGATTGGCGGAATGAACCCATTGTTAGGGATAAGCATTCCCCATTGGCCCAGTTTTTGCATGAGGGTAACACAATGGGGTCTCGCTTTCCCCATTTTTTGCTGACGGCCTTTTTAAATACGAACTCTTTGTGTTAAATCGAGCAGTTTCACATTTGCCTGGGCATGGCGGAGTTGAAGAAACTTTATATTTCAGTAAATTAATTTTAACTGTGAAGGTTATCTTCGTGCTTATTCAAGGTAAGAACCTCTTTACTTTAGATAGGTACTTGTTTTATTAAAATATTCGTGGATACAACGCTTAATATTATGCAGAGTAACTCCATTTTGTGTGCCGCTATCGTCAAAAAGTTTATTAGATTTAATATGGTTGCGATTTAGTAGGTATCAAATGTACCGAAAAGTAGTCTGAAATAAAATTAATTACTTTATCTGTTGATGCTCAGTCGTGTAGCGTAAAATGCTAATATTAAGGCTCGGTTTTATAAAGATCCGTTAGACCTTATGTCGGTTTGTTATGTCAAAAAATGTACTGAGTTACTGAAATTTGGTCTAACGGATCTTTATAACACCCGGCCTTATTCGTTCATTTCCATAGTTTTTAAAAGGGAAGTTTGTAACAAATTCCTTAGTCAATGGCTCAGAGCAGAGAATAACAGTCGCTCAACGCATTATATGATGTCACAAATAGTTTTTTACTTCTGCACAAGAATAAAGTTTAAAGTATTAATTATCATATTTTTGGGCCAGCTACCTTATTGCGCAACGTGTGCCTCTTATGTTAGAGCTGGGAAGATCTGTCATGTTTAGTATGGAAAATGACACAAAACTGATTTAACTGCGAGTTCTAGTTGGTAATATAACTAGCATAAAACAAAATTTTACTTTGTATCTATACCAATTTGTTACTTTATTTATGAATTTCTTCTACGTAATGTTATCCCAGGGTCCGCTTTCCTGCTTGCCATCCTCCACTTTGAACTCCTGGGCGTCCTCTTCAGTGAGCCCGTTATGAATACCTAATTTACCCTTGTTTATTCATAACACTCAACAAATCGTCGGATGACAAGCAAAAGTCACTAAGTAACAAATACCTACCTAAAATTAAGCTCGTATCTTAGCATCGTATCAGTACTGGTAAACGAGGTTTCTAAGAGTAGTGACAAATTTGATAGTGAGTTTTGCTTGTCACCCGACTATACCAATTAAGCATGCTGACGATGGCGCTCGATTACAACAACAGCAGTATACCTACCTACTCATTCCCGTTAATATATCTGTCTTCACTTCTGCCTCGCTATCTCAATACTGTACCGTACAACAATATTGTATCGTAACTAAAAAACATCTATCTGTACGTCGATACTCCGGTTAAAATACTCTCAAGGTCCTTCCCTAATGTACCGTATTCTTAATTGAAATGTTCCAAATAGACACTGACAAAGGGAATAAATAAAATAAGTTTTAGTGATGTTATTAGTGTTTTAGTGCAGTTATGTTGATACTTTCTACATATCTAAAGACTGATGTTAGAGGTACGTGTTTGTTCCATTACGCGGTACATTTTGTTTTGATTCTCTCTTCTTTTTGAATTGTTTTATTAATGTAGTACACTCACAGACAATTATGTCTTGGTGGAACCGTTTAGGGCTTAGATGCATACTCATACTCATACTCTTTATTCATAATATTGTTAAATATTACATGTCACATTACAATTTTGCACAATATATATAAAGTAACATTATCTTAGTACAATCATTATTAGATACAATTACATATTACATATTTACATATTTACATATTACATATTTTAGTAATAATTAATCTGTAAGTATTTTCTTAAGTACCTATAATCATAATCATTTATTTTGCAAAAACATACACAGATGGTACAGTAGTCATGTCAGTGGTATTACATTTTCATGAATACATGTTCCGCCACAGCTGGCATGCAAAATTAGGTACTTATTAAGATTAAAACAATTACAATAATTCCTAGGTACCTATATCTACGTCTGATTGTTCTCCAAATATAATTTTGAAATGAAATGTTATACTTACTTCTTTTCTTATATACTGCGATGGGTGGCAAATAAGAATATTTCCCGCCTGGTAAATAGATACCGTATATGCCTACGGACGCTTGTTTGATGGATTCTTCATTGTGTCGATAGCTTCAATGAGAAAAAAGTTCCTTCACTCTCAACTCAAGACAGCTCATCCTCGGGATGTGCTCGGGAGCTATAGCCACCTTCACTGCCACAGTATTTAATTCCGATACACGTTTTTACCCTAAAATCAAGTATAGGTATATGAATATATTTAGTTTATCCTCTCCCTCTTGCGTGAAGGCCGATTGGTGTGAACAGGACGATCTTTTATTGAAATGGGATTGGAATAATATTGTTAATTGTAAAATGAAGGCTTGTTTTTAAAGAATCACTTAACCGGTCACCTCATAATGAGTACAGTTTTCATCATAATTTTAGGTTAATCTCAATTTGTCGCTGATGTTATAGCGTAATACGGTGTTTATATAACTGTATAATCCAGTCCAAGCGGCTCCAATAATGTTAAAAGGAAATGATGTCACTGTAATATAAAATGAATAGTATGATACAAAAAGAGAATTGAGATCAAAGATGTGTAGCGCCATATTTTGTTGTAGCAAGAGGAGACAGACAGGTCGCTCGCTTCTCATAACAATGCTATTTTTACAACGATTATATGTTTGTATATTTTTATAAATACACAAGCTAACCTAACCTAGCTACTCGGAAAAAATGCTCTCACTCATTTTAGAATTTTCAATGATCTTTGGACGCGCAAAAGCTATAAGAGGTGATTTGATCTTCTTTACATAAGCTAGAAAACTTGGAATAGTACGATATGGCCTTTGAGCTTTTTTTAATTTACCCTGCCATGTAATGAGTCGGAGGACCAGTTTACCGTTAAACGGCGTAGCATTTATGATCTTATCCATATGGTTAGGCTGCGGTTCTATTGGTAAGAATGAAATGTAGCCTGCGTATGCATACTATGTACAGTCGACCTTATAAGTAGCTGGACACTTTGGTACTTTGTCGTTTTCACCGATTGGAAATGTTAGTAGTATGGCAGTTTAAGACGTTAAAGCGACATAAAGTACAAAGGTGTTGAGCCCGTTGTGAGTTCCACTGAACATACCTCTTATAGAAAGAAATTCAATTATTTAAAAAGGTCTATTTATAAATTACTTCAAATACTTGATTGAAATGTAGGCTATGTTCTGAAAATTACAATTCTTAATTATCATAATTTGAAACTAACAATTAACTGACTCAGGCCGGGTTTTATACAAACCCGTTAGACGAAATGTCGGCTCGGTTTTATAAAGATCCGTTAGACCTTATGTCGGTTTGTTATGTCAAAAAATGTACTGAGTTACTGAAATTTGGTCTAACGGATCTTTATAAATCCCTGCCTAAGTATATCTAATTAATTGTAAGTCCATGTTCACCCATTTTAATAGTTAAGTTCGGATTGATAACAATGCATTTATAGTTAAATTAGCTAATGTTAAATAAGACCTGGTTTATAATTGCGTTACCTTTATGACCTGTTAAAGCGTCATATTCCATTCAAGGACGTCATTGATACTATTTCAATAACATACTGCATCCGCGCAATGCTTTGTTAAACACCAGTTTTCTTACAAAAGAAAACCACGGTTTCTCATATAATTCCTTGAACACTTCCTTTTTTCCTACGTTCTCCGTGGGCTGGTCAAGTGTTCACCCATTACGTTATTCAGCAACAACCCCGGCCGAACGCTCGGCAAGTGAAACCCGCGCCTAATAGTACCTAAACGTCGAACAAACCACGAACATACGCCCGCTTGAGTTGCTTCTTCATTTATCACCAGTGGATGACCGAATGCACTTATCCAGCGGCCAGCACATTGTCTTACCTGTCCGTTATGATATGTAAGGAGGAGACGTGGAAGTGCATTGGGAAATTAAGTGATGGGTGATAGCTTACGGGAATATTTGGGTGGTGACGTCAAAATTTCACCGTATTGAGTTTTAGTGGAACCCAAACCTTTTTTATTCATATGGATATTTTCATATAACAGAAAGAGGTTATGAATGTACGTAATTGTGTTACCAACCTTCTTAATGGTGTTGGTGTTGTCCCATACCTATTTATAGAACAGCAATTTTGTAGTAGTGCGTATTAATACTTATTTTTTTCATACTAAGTCGGTAGACTAGGTAGTAACTAGTTACCTAGTTTCATTGACAGTGTGAGTTAATTTTGCACGGCGACAATACCCATTTAACCAAAACTTCTAGTCCAAAACTGTATTTTACTAAACGGTTAAAACCCATTGTCACTCTGGGCGTCATGTCCCCCGGAGTGACAATTACATAATATGTGAGTTTTAACCGTTTAGTAAAATGTAGTTTTAACACGACTCATGAAAATTTAAATTCAAGTACCTATTTGTATTGCAATCAAAACGCTTAACCATATCATAAATTTGTAACCCGTTTTACCATATATTAACAAAGTATTGAAGCGGGTAAGATTAACGGGGTGTTAACAAGAAGTGTCGGCTTTGCTCGAGTTTATTAAAGCACAAGCATACGGCGCACGCAATATGTATTCACGTTTTAATCCAACACATTTGGAATACTTGTAAGTAGGTAGATATACTTAGGCTGTGCGCCAAGGAGTCTTTGGATACGGCAAAATTTTGAGAATATTTGGGAAATGAATAGAAGCACCTACTAAGACATAACTTGTCACTCGCGCTAAGCTTTGTCAAAATCGACTGATTCTGTAACATAATGATGTCTATTCAAAAAGTATCTAACGATAAAAAGACATAAGGACAATACTGATCTTTTTAAATGTTTTAGATATCCAGGCATTACATGCACGATTGTTTTCATTGCATGTTCTCTAATTGACCCATTTCTAATGAGCAGATGATCTAGTTTGTATAAAAATATATTACCTACCGCTCATTGCAAACTATGCACATAATAATATGCGCAAGCGTGGAAATTAAACGTGGCAATTAACTTCCGTCTCCCCCAAAATGCATCAGGCGCCAAATCCGCTTCTTGTTTTTCCCATCAAAAAATAAAGATAACACACACATATTTGTTTGTTTACGCACCGCATTTCGTACTCGGTGTGCGAAATGCAGGCTTTTAAAGGGGTGGATGGTAATCAAGGCGAGGCAAGTCGGGATTGAAGGATCCCGACCAGGGCTAAGGTAAAAAGCCTTTAAGCTCCATTTTCCCGCGATTGCCTTTTACCAACATACCTATGTATGTATAAGAAAACCAACGTAACGTACCCAAAAGGGTGCACTTTTTAAGCCAGACAAAAAGCCAGGAGCAAGGATAATAACGTCAATGTTAGCAAAATAATGACTAAGACAAGGAACTGCCTTAGTTATTATTTTCATGTTAAATTATTAGAAATATAGCTGGATTAGGTAAGTCTTATATTTAATATGTTTTGAAATGATCTACAGTAAAGATATGAAGTTTAAATTACACATAGCCTTAGCTTACATTATTATTTAGAAGATCCTATTTTGAAACCCAGTAAGTAGTTTCATTTTAAACTACGCTACATTTATGTAGGTAGGATCAAGTTTATGTCGCACGAAGATGCTTCAAACTTCTAGTGGACCTATGTAAATAAAGGCCGCAATATTTGTCGTCTTCGGCGGTCCCATCGCGACAACTGTTTACACGCTCACAATTTTACAAAATTCAATTTTCACTCGAATATAAACCTTAAATCCACAATGGGTGGTTCATTTCCGTTCAGTGAAGGAACATTGGTATCCAGTTTAATAAAAGATAATATACTCTCGTTACCCCGAAATAGAATACGTTTTCGGAAAACAAGTTCTGCCATGGAGCTCAGTTGCAGTCTGCTTGGGTAAGCAGTTTTAGGATGGGATCCAGTTTTTGGTACTTACCCATTTTCTTCGTTTTGTTCATTTAAGTTAATTTGTATTTTAATTTTATTCTGCTAATTAAATCTCACCCAAATAAAATGTTTACCATTTAATAAGTAATACTTTTTATAAGGTGATCATACGGTCATGGAATTGCGCCTTCCTAATTAGCGTTTTATACAAATTTCCTTTTATGTGCGTTTGAAAAATGTTAATGTATCTGTACCTACGTACTACCGACATATAGCTACTGATTAATAAAGCAACAGGTTTATTTTCTGTTGTTTATTACAGGAGCTTCCCCTTGCCGTTGCCACTGGCCATCGCCATTCAATTTTCCCAAATGCAGTACATATAGGTGCCGTACGGAGGCATAACCAAACCATTTGGGATTCGGTACTTTACGCCTTAATACAGCTCAAGAGATTTCCTCGTGTCCATTCCATTCCATATATCCGTCGGATCACGTAAAACGTAGCATATACAGGTTTTCCTTTCGACATTTGTCGACCCCAGAGACTTATTACGCTGTGTCGCTGTGTACATGCGAAGCGGAATATTTTGTTCAAATATAATCAGGGATGCGAGACGTCCAATTTCTCTTGTTTTTATCCTACGTTATAGTATATGGAGGACCGAGCAACGCAAATGTTTGACTTCATATTGGATTGGGTAGGGTATGGCTGATTTATGTAGACAAACAAGTAGGTATGTCAGTGTAACCCGCTCTGTGGACTAGAGGCATAAATCATGCTTACCTACTATGTTGCGGATTCAAATACTGTGCTTCTGATTAAATTTTGACGTGCAGCGGTGGCTATTAAGGTTCAAGTGGGCACGCTTTAATATTTCTTTTCGATAGCCTCAATAAGCTTCACGTTATCTAGGTAGATGTGTGTGGTAGATCCAATAGTTAGTTGTTGCACATTTGAGATCCTAAAAAATGTTACCATTATACGAGTTTAAGCAAAAGCAGAGGTTAAAATATCTAAGTGAAAGTTAATAAGAGAGACTCAACTCAAACTTTACTATTGAATAAATAATTAAAATTTAGTTTAATGCTTAGTCTTTTATCTTATACCGTCATTAAATGTTTACGTTAATCGTGATAGGTAGGGCATGCAATACCGGACAATTCTCAATATATTGGACCTCGGAGTTGAGGTATTTCGGGATCCCGGGATTTTTCATCTGAAAATACGAGTAAGTGACAATTTACCGTCACATTGTAACTGTCTATGTTATATTTAAGTAGAAAAATAATGTGGGACAGAGAATAATAACATATGGGTACTAACGAGATGATTATAAATACTCAACTCTCTTATTGTTGCCTTCGTATAAATTCTACGAATACTGCATGACTTTCATATATTTTTGTATTAAATTTTAATCCAAAATCTTCAATCGGTATTGATTCAGATATTTCGGTATTGATCTGTTTTAACCCCGATATTAAAATGTCTTAAAAATCGGGCCGAGATCCCGGTTTCGCATGCCCTAGTGCCATCAGGTCAAGCGTATCCCTCCGTCAAACCTAATCTAAAAAGCGCACCTTAATATCCTCATTACGCGCTTACCTGTGCAAATTTCTTTAAATTCCTATTAACCTCCCGGCAGACGTACGACAATATTCCGTACGTGTGTAAACAAAGTGAGGGTACCCACGGGCGGCCGTTGGGGTCTCAATAATATAAAACATGCTCATATCGCCCGCGGCCCGCGCCTATATTTGAGCCGCCCTATCTCCGCCCGTTTCACGTGCAAGAGCTGAAAAGTGCTGTGTTCTGTTTTTAATAAAAGCTAGCACGAAAGATGAGTAGTTCTGAGCAAAATTATCAACACCGTAGACATACTAGGTAGTTAAGTTAGTTTGAGACTGTTTTCTCTTCATGGTTTTTTGTTTTATTTCTTTGGAAGCGATAAGAAAAGGAGACCTATAAGTTTCCCTGTCTGTGTTATATTCTTATTATTATTTATTTCGTGTAATTTATTTAAAGACCAAAAAGTACGTACAGGTTCATTTCTGTGAAATTCCGATATGAATTTTCATTACTCCTAAGCATATTATTGTACCTAACTTACCGTATATACCAATACAAATTGTGGCTAATGAAATCTATACTTTGTCTATATAACTAGGGACTTATAATGACTGAGCTATATTGTTTTTCAATATTAAAAATAATACATAGTCCAATGTGTTTTAAATAGCATATGGTTATGCCTACACTTAGTTTTCATAAACGGTTAGTTACATATACAATGTTGTTGAAGGTATAGGTACTCGTACTTAATTACTACATCGAGCGATGATATTATGATAACCTTCATTGCTATGTGTGTAGTGTAGCTATCCATAATTTACTAATGTAACTGCCTGGGTAAGTACTAGGTTAAAATATATATCATATTTTCTAATGGAGCAATTATTGAGGGCAAATTAGGTATGTTAGTTCCATTGATAGGTACCTACATATACCTACGTTGTAAAAAAAAACATTTACAAAAATGTATTTTACTTCTGCCCAAAACTAATGGAGTGAAAAAAATGAAAAGAGTAGGTAGTCGAAAAGAGAAGTCGGTGATATAATAACGGCTACTAACAGTGCCATTACCATATCACAACATGCGTCTAATATTTTCGCATCCTTCTAACAGTTCCAACTTATAAAGATGGTGTCGTGGTCAATAATTCAACATCCAATTCAATTTTCACATTCCATATTTCATACCCAACGATAGTAGTAAAAAGGTAAATATTGATTAATGTGAATAAAAGATTGACCTCTCGGCTGCCGGAACGTCGGAGCCGAAGGTCACGTAGCGGAGCAATGGTCAGTATAGCCGAAACGATGCCCCCAGCCTAGTTAGCCGGAATTACTGACCGCTGGCTCAGAATAGGCGGTCAGTCTGCACGCTGCCTTTAATTGCATGCAGTGGTACACGCACCTACTACTCACTTAATTTCGTTCTGTAGATATGTGAAAGGATCTTTTTTTTATACACTAGCCGTGTGGATCATTTTAATCAATTTAAAAAACGCACATTTTAGAACGGGCAGTAGTTAAGTGAACACCTTCCTATCTTTGGCGTTCCGTAGCCAAAATGGCAAAAATGGTGTTTTATCATGTCCAGCTATCTTGTTTGTCGGTATGTCACAGGCATTTTACTGAAAAACTATTATTGGAACAAAATTTTAAATGTAGATATATACTCCCTTATTCATAAACTTCTACCAAACCTATAATAACTACCAAAGTTAACTAGCTAAAATTCGTTTGTCCTTATTTGTCACTTTGGCTTTTACGTTTGTGAGTAAAGGATAAGGAACATTTTAATTAGCAGAGGTTTGTTAATTTTTATGAATAGGGGGATAATGTATATATGGCGCTACTATTTTACGTAGTTAAAACACTAAAAAAAAAAAATTGAGACACTACTGACAATAGTTCGGCGGGAGTTCTATAATGATTCGGGGAAAATCCATAAAGGTATAAATATATTCGCCGAAAGATAGTAGATCTTACGTAATAAATTTTGCTAAAACAAGGTGCACTGTCTAGCTCAAAGCTGGGCTGGCAAGTTTTTATTAACGCCCTTGCCGGGACAACAGGTTTGAAAGCTGGAAAGAAATATGTTGTTTTTAATCAAGTTTTAAACCGACCGGTCGAGTTAAGACATTATGGCCAGCGTTAGATTCGTCACACAGGTAGAAACAAATCACCGATCCTACGATACGGTAACCTACGGTACGGATAATTGAGTAATGGCTCGAACTAGCATCATTCTCTGTAGTAATCACCTACTCAGGTTAGACAAAGGTCAAACGAAGTCCCTTTTTTAGGGTTCCGTAGCCAAAATGGCAAAAACGGAACCCTTATAGTTTCGTCATGTCCGTCTGTCCGTCTGTCCGTCTGTCCGTCTGTCCGTCTGTCACAGCCGATTTACTCGGAAACTATAAGTACTACAGTGATGAAATTTGATGGGAATATGTGTTGTATGAACCGCTACAAAATTATGACACTAAATAGTAAAAAAAAGAATTGGGGGTGGGGCCCCCCATACATGTAACTGAGGGATGAAAATTTTTTTTTCGATGTACATACCCGTGTGGGGTATCAATGGAAAGGTCTTTTAAAATGATATAAAGTTTTCTAAAAAACATTTTTCTTAAAGTGAACGGTTTTTGAGATATCAGCTCTCAAAGTCGTAAAAAGTATGTCCCCCCCCCTCTATTTTTATAACTACGGGGTATAAAATTCTAAAAAAAATAGAGGTGATGCATGCTAATTAACTCTTTCAACGATTTTTGGTTTGATCAAAGTATCTCTTATAGTTTTTGAGATAGGTTGATTTAACTGTAATTTTGGTTAAGTTATTTTTGCTGTTTTATAGATACTAGTACGGAACCCTTCGTGCGCGAGTCCAACTCGCCCTTGGCCGGTTTTTATTAAAAAAATATTAACTAACCAGATGCCGATGTATGTGATCAATTATTTTCATTCTGGCGCCCGAAATTATCAACATAATTTTCTGTTAAATAAACCTAACTCAGTTTTTTTGCCTATGATGTTTTTATTTCTTATTTATTAAAGTAAACCAGTGACATCATTCAAACATTTACTAATGGCCGGTATACAGGACCGTTAAACCACAGCTGCTGGGTTTGTTTCGATGCACCATTTCACGTATGGCAAATAAACGCCATAAGATAAATAAAAACAAACCATTCCATGATAGCTAAAAACTTTGTAGGTACATGAATGTATTATTTAAGGGGCGTGCTTCTAAAAAATGACTAGCAAAACAAACCTAATTGTAACTTTTTACCAAAAAGGGAGAGGTAGACTAATATGGGGCTGGGACTGAGCTGCAGGCTACCGGCGGGGCACAGGTGACGGATAGTGACACGGCTATCAGATATGATGGTCAGCTGCGAATACCCAAATAAGCAGTCCCCGACCAAGCAGCGACAGAGTCAACAGGGTGCAACGGGTGATCACGTGGGAGTGGTCATCCTACAAAATGTGGTAGAGAATCCAGAGACGACTTCTGTGACATGGCGAGTAAGTGCTGTCATCAAATAAGCACTCCCCTAGCATTGGGCGGCGGCGATGTCAGTACCGGCGAGAGACCGAGGAAAAGGATTCCAGTAGGGCTCTAGTCAGGATATTTACAGGCGTATCGTCGGCTGTAAAACTGCGGTGTGGAAGGCAAATGGGGAAACCACAACGCTAACTTCTCTATTAATGAACAATGGTTATGTCGAATCAAAGAAATAATGTCCTTGACAACGGGCTACCACGATGTAACATGCCGTGGCGGTCCGAGTCCGGCAGACGTAGACACAAGGCTACATCGGTCATCATCATGCAAAACCCTTGTCAAATAGGAACATGGAATGTTACAACAATGCTAATACCGGAAGGAAAACTGGAAGAATTGAAGATAGAAATGGAAAGACTACACATCGACATCGATGTTTATTGAATAAGTGAGACAAGATGGGGGGGGGGGATGGAGATTACTGGAGGAGAGACTATAGAATTATACACGCAGGGGAAAAACAACGTACTAACGGGACGGCAACAGTGTTGAACAGGAAATGGGGCAACCATGTAGAAAATACTATACACTATAGGGATAGAATTACTGCGATTAAATTAAAGACAGAGGATATAAATTACTTAATTGTACAAATTTATATGCCAACGAGTAGCCATTCAGAAGATGAGATAGAGGAAATGTATAACCATCTAGACTCAATTTTAGATTCAGTTAATGATAAGGACAATTTAATAATAATGGGCGATTTCAATGCCGTAGGTAGTGGGAGATGAGTCAATTAGTAAGACGATGGGAAAATTTAGACTGGGTAAGAAAACTAAACGAGGGGAAAGACTCATACAGTTCTTTGAAGAATATGATCTAGTAATACTCAACACTATATTCGAGTTACCGAAAAGAAGGTTGTATACATGGAAGATGCCAGGTGATATAGGCCGATATCAGTTAGATTTTATACTGACCAGAAATAAACACAAATCCCAAGTGACAGCGTGTAAAATATTGCCAGGCGCAGACATAAATACAGACCAAAATCTCCTTATAAGCAAACATTCATTTGTAGCGAAAAAGAAACATAGATTTAATAAGCCGAAGAAAATTTTTCTCAAACTTAAAGACAAGACGTGCAATAATGCAGTGCAATATAGTAATGCATTAGGTGATAAGATAGCTTTATATAAGAGTACAGATAATGGACATGAAGATAATTCTGATAATTCTATTAATAATGAATATATAAATGATAAATGGAACACTATTAGAGATATAATTAAGACATCTGCTGAAAAGTATTTAAAGAGACAAAAGATAATACCTAGAAAGAAGTGGTTAAACATAGAAATAAAAGATCTGATAATAGAAAGGAGAGAATATAAGAATAAACACGATGAATAGTATCCAGAAGTATAAGAGACTTACAAATAAAATTACAACTAAATGTAGAAACCAAAAAGATGCAGAAGTAGCAGAAGATTGTGAACTTATAGATAAGTATATTAAGAGAGGGAATATTGATAAGGCTTATAATTTAATTAAAAACAAAAACTTACATAAGAAAGACACAACAAGAAGTACAGCACTGTTGAATGAACAACGAAAATTACTCCTGGACAACAAAGAAATTGTAGAGCGATGGCAACGATACATAGAGGGCATGACAAGAAAAGAGTTGGAAACAGAGATTGAAGTTAATGAAAACAGTTTAGGACCCGAGATAACTAAGGAGGAATTTAAAAGAGCGCTACATGATATTAAAACCGGGAAGCAGCCGGAAATGATGGACTATATATAGAATTGATAAAACATGCCGAATGTGAACCCGTTATGGAAGAACTTTTTGAAATAATAAGTACTATTTATAACACAGGCGTAATTCCAGATTATTTTAAAGTGAGTAAAATGGTAACACTCCCTAAGAAACTAAATACCCTGAAATGCGAGGAACACAGAACCCTAAGTTTAATTTCACAACCATCCAAAATAATGCTAAAAATAATGCAAAACAGACTTAGGACGAAAGTACAAGAACATATAGGGCCAGATCAGTATGGGTTTAGGAGAAACAAGGGTACACGGGAGGCTATTTTAGCTCTAAGATTAGTAATATATAGGCGGATGGATCTGGGCTTGAATACACATATTGCTTTTATTGAATTAGAAAAAGCATTCGATAAAATGAATTGGAAGCTAATGATGGTTATACTCCGAGATGCGAGAGTAGACTTCAGAGATAGAAGGATCATTTATGAGCTGCACAGGGAGCAGGAAAAGTTAATCGAGATTGGAGAGGAAAGAAGGATAGCGAAGATCAATCAAGGAGTGAGACGAGGGTACCCACTTTCACCGCTTATTTTCAATTTATTTATTGAGTCTGCTATCAAGCAAATAACAGAAGAGGCGCAACGCTCTGTGAAATTTAATGGTGAGATGATATAGCGGCTTTAGCAGAAAAAAAATAATCAGTTGGAATAATTACTTATCGCAATGAACAGAATATTTGAAGAATTTCATTTAAAAATTAATATAAATAAAACAAAAATCTTAACAGCATCAAAAACAGATATTATAAACAAGCCAATCAAGCTAAATAACATTGTAATTGGAGAAGTACAACATTTTAAATATTTCTTAACAGTCAATCCAGATGTAGTCAAGATATTATTTCAAGAATAGCTATGGCCAAACAAGCATTCAACAGGAAAAAGTTCATTTTGAAATCAAAAATCTCCGTTAAATCTAGGAAACGTTTTATAAAGTCATATATTTGGAGTATAGCTTTATACGGCAGTGAAACGTGGATACTGACACAAAGAGAGAGGGAGATATTAGAAGCTTTTGAGATGTGGTGTTGTCGTAGAATGGAAGGCATAAAGTGGACGTAAAAAATAACGAATGAATAAGTGTTGCAAAGAATAACAGAAAAGAGACAAATACTTACAACCATAGAGAATAGGAGAGGAATAATGATGAGTAATCTGCTAAGACATGACCTTTTCCTTAAGACCATTACAGAAGGGAAGATTGAGGGAATGAGCGGAAGAGGAAGGCCAAGAAGAAACTAAGTACTTCGAGCAAATAAAAGAAAAAGTTAAGATCATGTCATATCAGAAAGTGAAGGAGATGGCAGGGGACAGAAACGGCTGGCCATTGCTCCACCGACAAGAGTAGTAAACTCTTAAATAGAAGAGAGAGAAGAGAGACTAATATAATTAGACAGTTGAATACCTAAGTATCGGCAATATCGTTAATACGGACAAACAAACACAACTATAACAATGTGTTGACATAAACAAACGGAGATAAATACTTGTACTATCAAAATATGGTTAGGGTAACTTAGCTGATGAATGAATACTTAAGTTGCTAGGGACCTTAACAGAGACAGTAGATACCATTTCTATTAACTAAAATCATCTCAAAATATTCTTTGAGTCATAAATCAAACATGTCGATACGCTGAACGTATATCGTTACGGACTAACAAGCCATCTATGACAATGGGATATTCTTTGCACGAGCGGCGAACACGTTCAGCGGACGTCGGGCGATCGGAATATTATACGAACTATCCACTCGCTTTTGATAAGCAGCCGATTTGAACCGTTGCCGGCTAGATGCGGACTCGAATAAAATTATTTAAAATAAAAAAATAGACGATTGAAAAAATATTCGTAAAATGGTCACTGTAAGACCAAAATTAATGTTACATGAACTATCCATTAGCTTAATAAGCTGCCGATTTTTGAAAGGTTGCCATATAATACGAGTCTACGCAGATTCGGAAAAATACGATGTAAAGTCAAAGGAAGTGAAACAAAATTCGACTGTGTTAGAGGAATGTGGCGATTTCACTGGAATATAATATAATTTATTTTATCCACTCGCTTTTAAATGCGGACTCTGATTCAAAAGGAGTTGAATGAAATACGGTGCATTTTAATCAGATCATAACATGGACACCAACAGGTCAAGGCAGCTATAAAAAATTACATTAAAAAAGCGCATTACGGCATATCTAATTGTATTCGATAAATAATAGCAATAGGCAAATGAATTTTCAATTACTTATTTACCGTACCCAGGCTATTTATTTTAGTTTAGTATTCAGTTTCTAGGGTACAAATGGCAAATGGTCTCAAAACCTAATTAAAGATTACTGCGACAATGTCACGTTTTCAACCCGAAAAACATCTCAGCATTCTTTACCACATCTATCAGATTTAATTAATCCAGCGTCATTGCTCTTGTTAGTATATCTCCATCTTTGTCTTACGCGGCGTTACATCAGAGCAGTGACGTCACTTTATGGTCTTGCCAGACTAAAGTATCATGTGGCTACGGGTACCGTTATTACATGTGACATTCTTCTAGCAAAAGTGCCGTTTTATAGCTTGTTCCTAACACAATGGTCACAGTCAGATATTCTACGGACGTGCTAATTTTGGTTAGCGTCTAATTATAGTTTAAAAAATTATTTATGTCTTTGCCTTGAAAATTATGAAGGTTATATAATACATGTAGAAATTTAGAAGAAATAGAACAAATTTTTTTTAAAATTTTGTTAACAGCTTTATACAAACAACATATTTCACATAAATCATTAACTAGATTTTATTAATGTAGAAACAGAATTCTTCGTCTGCGTGTTCGACTCTTAGTACTTGTGCCTGATTTTTTAGTTAAACTTTATTACACAATATTCTAGCGGGACTAAATAAAATAATGTACCCAGCATTATTCATGTATCCACTGTACCCAACAACAACGATAAATAACAGACAGCTAATTACTGTTTCTCTGTCCTCAAATCGTTTTCATAGCAAAATCACTAATTCAGTAAGTCAAAGCCAGCCTACAGCCACAATAGAGCCTTCACCTACTTATTCAATTGTTCTACTTTGCAATATAATTAATATCCAAAAGGCTAAATAAATATTTGTGGACAATTTTACACAAAGCGTCCTACTCCCTAACTAAGCAAATCGTGTAGGTACTATGAGTAATAGGCGACGCGATATACACACTTATATAGATAAATATGTACTTAAACACATAGAAAACATCCAAGACTCAGGAACAGATATTCGAGCCCGGGACCTCCAGGTTCGTAGACCAGAGTGTGATCAACTAAGCTAAAGCGGTCGTAAAAGTCAATCGTCATCGATAGATAACTACATAAGCTCTTTCACATATCACCTACCTACTTCGCAACTTTAAGTCCCATATAACCACACACACGCGTTCTGTCAGGGTTTCCATTATGTAACTAATCGCCTCATTTCAATTTCATCTTATTTTGATGTTTCTCAATGTCAGTGCTTCACATTCTCACTTACATGCTATGCGCTTACGTAAAAGGGAGCGCACGAGCTAAGTAAGACAAGCGAGATACGATTACAATACTTCAAAAACGCGTTCCGAAATTACCGCAGGTGAGCTGCCATTATCCTCCCTCCCTTTCCTCCCCCGCAGCCCATTGATATGCAAATGAGGACGGAGCTGACTCGCGGACCGGGCAAACGGTTATTTATCTCTGATTGACTCCGTTTATTCCACGTTGACAGACAGGTTCCAATTTCAAACTGAAACTCGCGAGTGTTTATGTAAATTCGCGTATAAGTTAATTCCATGCTTCGTTCTCAGAACAAAAATATGCTTTCTTACAGATAATCATAGTTAAATAAGATTGAGTTCAATTGACCGCTTTTATATTTGTGTGTTGTTTGATCCGATGAGAGATATGGAAACGGATCGCAAAAAATATAACTAGATTATGTTACAAATATCCAACTATATATTTATGTGTTTTTCTAATACCTACCAAGCGTCCATCCCTCAGTTTAAAATATGTAGATTTTTACATTTTCTCAACTTTAAGTAGGGGACTTTTCTCGTTGCGTTGATACTTTCTTAAACTTGATTAACGGATTTGCCACCGAAACGGCAAACTTCTAAAGTACCTATTCGTACTTGAGCACAGACACCGCGCTCGACCTACTTCTCCAAGTACCTATATACAATAGATTCGTACATATGTAAGTAGCTTATATTTATTAGGATGTAAGGGTTATAGGATTAAGTATAGATAAAACCACTGAAGCAGGTATGGAATAATGTATCACTTATTTATTTAAGCTATGGAATACGTAAAGGATAGACGATACGTGAACTAGCTACATAATATACTGATCCGTCTTGCGTATTGAGTATGGATCTGAATGGCGGCGCGGAATGACTATTTTTCACAAGTCACGTCGCCGCACGAGCTTATCTGGCGTTAGGTTTGATCATAATAAGCGATACCGCGAACGCGCGTTACGCGCGCTAGATGCGGCCATCAACACAGAAATGGCCACAGAATGTACAATAGTTACCACAGAATATAATATCTACTACTGTGACCACTAAAAATTGAGATTTGATAAAAAAAAATACCTTCACATTCGCGTCCTTCACAGACTGGTAGGTTATTCAAAACAATGCAAACTTATAAGAATAATGATAATCACAAGGACTAATTTCTGTTTTCTTATAATTTAAAATGCGACTGTTATATCTGATTAAGTTACATAATGTAGCTAAGTTCAAATCATATAAATTACGGCATTTTTTGCCTATTAAGCACGACATACCTACCTACTGTATTATTATTGTAGGTAAGTACCTATTTATTAGTAAAAGTTACATCAAGAAAAGGCCAGTTGCATGTACATCTTCCGTTCACTTCTAGTAGTGTATGCGATACCAGCATTCACGAGGCGTCCTCACCGAGTCAATATCAATAAATGGAAGTTGGGAAATTGGATGTGTTCGGCTCGACGACACGGGAGCTCCGTAATAACATAGTAATGAGCTTGCTACTCGTAAAAATATGGCTGCCGTATAGATGAGGTCAACCAATTATGAAGTTTGGAAAATAATTGAGCAGGTTGGATAATTGAGACATTGTAAACCTGCTGATGAAACTAAACCTTTCAAAGAAAAAGTATGCATTCGTAATAAAAAGCTCATGAAACTAATATTTAGAATCCTCCTGAAATTAATTACCTTCCCCGAGGTTTACTTTTACAATTATTATGCCAGTAAACCGTAATTTCTTCACTTTTAAAATTAAGAATTATCAACTTCAGATCTTAGTAGAGGGTATCACCTACCTAGGTATTGATCTGAACTTGAAGTAGGTACCTGGGTCATTCTACTTTTTCATCACCAGTTTTCTATTACAAAGAAAAATCCATGATATTGTATTGAATTAGTGTACAAAAATAGGATAAAAGGAATTTATAGGTAAAAATACTTAAATATTAACATATGCTGTAAAAGGTGGGTAACGCAGTGGTAAAAATCATTTTTTCATTCAAATGGTGAGACATCCAAGGACCAGGAGTTACTCGATTTATGGATATTAGCTGTGGTTTGTTAATTACCAAAATTATCGGAAGTGATACTGTAATTAAACCTCTTTCTAAATAACAATACAAAAATATGAAGTGAGGGCCAAGTAATCCAAAATCTGCATTTAAAAAAAAAGTGTCTGAAAATTATGTACATGAAAAAGTAGAATGGCCCGCCTACCTACAGCCCTTTGCAGAATACGTAATAAAAATTTAATAGGCACAATGAGTTTTCCGTCCTTATGATTACATTATCTATACTGAATTGAATTTTAACCACCAAATAACATACCGTTGTCTCGTTCGCACTGCCCGTGCCCGTCCATCCAATGTAAATCCTGCAACAAAGCAACGTCAATAATAAATTAATAAAATAGAATAGTTCTACCAATATTGTGAACCGGGTTGCATCAGCCTACAAGAATTGATTTGACATTGACACGGGACGCATGCGTATACTGGCCTAATTCAGTCCGCTAGCAAGAGACGATGAGATGCAACAATGCAAGGATAAGAAAGAGACGGATATGCAATTGATTGTTTCGTCTGCTGACGTCGATTTAGAACATGGCGTGTATTGCAACTGCATGCATTTTCGAGAAGCGATGCAATTTATGAATTTACTTTAGTTTGATTTTACATTTTACATAATTTAAGATTGTGAGCAGGTTTTTAGATAATTTATTCAAAGGCATTATTGTCGTATCTTAAGATAAACTTATCTATTTGAAAATTGAGACGGCACTGTACTTAATTTAAGATTACGTAAGTTTTGAGTTATGTTATTGAGACGGGTCTAGGAATGTTGATTAATTACGTCGGCGATATCACCGACCAGTTTGCCATTGGAAAAATGATTATTCGTTATTGTTTACTATTCCATTCCAGTTTTGTTTACTAAATTATGCCTAACCTGTAGTACATAACTATGACGAGAAATCATGTCTTCGTGTAGTAAAATACATCCATATGTCAGATTTTCCGTTAATGTCTTTACTATTGCTAAGCTTCAATGTTGCCCTTGACCATATAGGGTACGTAGAGATTTCGCACAAAATGCGAATATCTTCTGGATGGAGTACATTTTCCATGATAGCGGCAGCTCTAGAAGGTCCTGGCCTGGGGACTTTTGGGAGACGAAAACAAGGCCGTCAATGACAATTCGTACCAAATTTCAACAAAATTACCAACATTTCGAGGTTTTGCTACCTCGACTGGGTTAGTATTCAGATAATATGATTTTATATTTACAAATATACCCAGTTATAGTTCTACTGCATTATTTCAGAAGAAAAAACGGTACGAAATAACAGTAGGTACAGGAGAGTTATTTTTTGAAGAACTTAGTCCTTAAATCTAAGTTACGTAACTTACCTACAACATTAACGTTTCCTATTAAGAACAAAGTTAAACAAACGCATTAGTGTTAGGGGCCTTCTGCTAATCGCACCAATTTGGCTCAAGTAAATAAAAGTTTAAACAGATTAAAGTGGGTAACGAGCCCAGGGAGCTCGGGGGGAGGGAGGCACAATTATCTCGTCCTATTTTCCCTTCTAATTTCGCGTTAGGTTTGCCCTTTAAAGAACAGAACACACGGAGAAAGAACTTGAAATCACTTAGTATTACGTAGTATTACAAAATTGATGTTTAGTAGATATCTATCTTTATGCACAAAAAGTAATAACACCTCATATGGTTTAGTTTGTCACCAATGGTTTGATCTTTGGAACACTAAAAAGTATTTTTATAGAGCTTGAAACATGGTACCTATGTAATAGATAAAATCTTTATTGAATACGCAGATGCAAGAATCACACTACACATATAGTTTTACCTAATATAATCTAGGTAATTCGCCAATTTTAACCCAAACATTTGAATAACATAACATTTATTTTTAATCCTTTGTTTAAATTGTTGTACCAGCATGTTACTTTCATGCGGGTCCGAATCGCATCGATTATGCTGATAAGCTACAAGTTCAGTATGACGAAGACATAAGTACCTACATACTATATATAGGTATGAACGAACACGTGTGGACTTGTGGAGAACACAAGTGTATAGGTTACCTAGCATACTTCTAATACGAGCAAAAATTATTAATCTGATTTTCATAGAATAGGAGTTGCTTTAAAAAATAGGTTTCCTATTATATTTTGGTCTACTGGGTGGTTTATGTATAGGTCCGTCTTTATACCTACTAATCTTCATGGCCATTATATTTTAGGATTTGTTCAATATATTTTCAATATTTTTTAAGGTAGTTAAGTGCCTAAGAAGGTCTTAACCAACTTCTAAGGTTTACTCAGTCGCTAAATGTACCTACGTCCCATCATCATCATCATCATCATCATCCTAGCGTTATCCCAGTACTGTTGCATCCTAAAACAAACCTGGGTCCTTTACGTGATCTCAATATTTGGCGTAGGCACTAGTTTTTACGGAAGCTACTGCCATTTGACCTTCCAACCCGAGAAAACCAGACCTTATTGAAATTAGGCTTGTCAAGTGAGTGGGCAACTTGACTATTACTAGAAGTTCCCAAGCAGCCCGAAGGCATCTAACTTGGCTTAACGACTGCTCTATCATAGACAGCAGCCGGGATCAACGGCTTAACGTACCTTTCAAAGCAAGGGAGCGCTCAGTTAATAACCACTCAAAGCAATCACCCATCTAAGAACTGACCTCAGCCGACGTCGCTTAACCTCGTATACCGCACGCAGTACGCGGGCGCCGCTGGGCCACGGGCGCTCCATGCTCCTAAGTACGTCTACCAAATATATTTTATTTTATTGTATAATATTTACAATAAAGAATTCGGTACATTTTATTTTATTGTTTAGTAAATGTAGTTCCCTCCGTGTGAAATCACCTTTTTATAAGTTCATCTTTGTAATTCTCTTAACGAAATAAGGTTCGTTCCAAGGTGAAGGTACGTAGGTACAAAATATGCAAACAAAAATAGGGTAAGTAATACCTATTTCTTCGCGAAAGAGGAAAATCCAAATTAATGGATAATTTCAAGCGAAATATAAATAAAATTTACAACACTCCATTTCATAATTTCCCCTTTTTCTTCAACTCGGTCATTATCGCTATACCTACATTTGCACTGAAAGGGGATAAAAACCGGTGATTATTATTTCCTTCACTCAATTCACTCAGTAAAGATATAACAAGAGTAAGAGTTGTCCGAATTTGCATAGGAATCGGCGTGACATCAGAGAAGCTGTCATAAACACCTCATGTTGATTCGAGCCGTAAGCCCTTCGGGATGACAACTGTCAACTGCTGTAATTTAAATGGAGAATTTATAAATACTTAGCTTTAGGAATCGTAGGTACGTAATGTTATCGGATGACGTAATTGTTGGTCAAAAATTGTCGCTTGATCGAAAAATCATGTTCGTTGCATCGAATACTTTTACTTACAATAACAGAGTGTTGTAACCCCGACAATAACATATATAGTAGGAATCGTGTCTGTCTCGAACAATTTAGTTAAACAAATCAATAAATACCATCCGCTTTTGTTGTTGGTCCCCTAAAACAATGGCATTACCGAACCCTTGAACTCGAAATGAATATTTGTCACGTAATATAAGATTTCAAGCTTACATGGTCATCTACATTAGAATTACGATTTGAAACAAAAATACAAAAATACATGGTAAATATCCCGTTTCAAATCGTAATTCTAATTTGTCACGTAATAATGATATCAATTTTATCCCCACCGTTAGGGGCTCGTGGATGTGATACACATACAAACCGCTTTCCCACAATTAGGTACGTATCTATTTACCATGTTTCTCGAATCTCTGCTTCTATATTAAGCCAGACCGTGACTTGCATGGAATCTGGCTTATTTGATATATTTAGTGGCAGTCGGACCGTCTCAATGTAGATTAAAAGAAACATTTCCATAATGTTTGAGACAAAGCGACGCCGCACTTAACTTTTCTTTGTGGAGAATCTTTTGGAATTGAATTAGATGATTGGATTGTAGGCGTTTCTCTAGGAATAGATTTCGAAAAAGAAGGAAAATAGTTACAGATTGGGCATAATGCCTCCTCATTGATGCTATTTGTTTATGTGTTAGCCTCACAAGCACGTATAGGTATAAGTCATGACACCAGACAAATAAACATTCAGCTGGAACAGCTACTTTATTACATTCTCAAACAAATTACTCATTTGTCTAGATACACAATACATTTAAACATTCTAAATAGGTACTCAAAATTAGTACCGAGAAAATACCAGCAGCTTGGTTTATAAGTCTTTGTGCCAAAACTGCTCTAAGTTTATTGCCACCAGGGGATGCAGAAACAAAGGTATTTATCTAAACAGCTGAAAGTTTGCGGTTGTATGCACCTGCAATGCAAGGTAGCGTAGTTGGAGCTGAGCAATTGTTGCGCAGATATGTCGGCTCGGTTCTAACAACTTCACTCGTAAATTATAGGATACATGTGGGCTATTGTAAGAGCGGTAGCGGGGGAGTGTTAGCTTCCGGATAAGAACTACTGAATATGTACCTATATGATATAATGTACACAATACACATGTATTTTTCGTTTGGATAAAGAAATTGAAAAAAATGTAACGGTCTCGGTCAGCAACAATTCTGCCCTTTTCTAACACATTTAAATTTTCCACCCAATATAATTTTAGTTTATAGGTTTATTATTAGCAAGTGTGTAATTAAATAAGTTTTTTTACTCTATTTTCAGCTTTGTATAATTCACAACACCCTCAAGATGACCCGAACTCCGACACGTTTTAAAAATGAAGGCTGAAAATACCTATTGCAATCCTACGTAGGTATTGTAACGGTCTCGGTCAGCAACAATTCTGCCCTTTTCTGACACATTAAAATTTTCCACTCAATATAATTTTATTGTATAGGTTTATTATTAGCAAGTGTGTAAATAAATAAATTTTTCTTAATTTCAGCTTTGTACAATTCACAACACCCTCAAGATGACCCGAAGTGCGACACGTTTTAAAAATGAAGACTGAAAATACTGCAATCCTAAGTACTTAGGTAACATATACCTTTTCACAATATCTAATTTCATTTGTCTGTCAGTATTTTATGCCGTATACATTAGGGCCTAGTTGACAGTAGTAGCTACTGGATCCGTATACTGATTTCAAGTAAAAAAAAAACGTAACTTAACTTTCACTTTCAACAAAAAATATAACGACCTTCAAAAAAGTTTCACTTTCGGTATAATAACATAACTGCTACCGTATTCGATGCCAGGTAGCATTCATTTAAAAAATGGGTTACAAACAATGACATGTTTTAGAAACACGACATTTTATGAGCGTAATAAAGCATTGTCCAATTCAGAATGATAAAAAGTCACTGGTTTTACTTTACCAAAGCCGCTTCTACAATATTGATGGTGTGACAATAAAATAAGTACATTAATAAGCAGGTAGTATTAATTCAATGCTTTCAATTTTGTTTTTTAGATGGAGTCGACGATTAAAAAATAACGGCGCGTCTTAAACACAAAAGGGGATGGATATAATTACACTACAGTCAACTAGCGAGAGGTGAACGAAGATCCAGGTATATGCCATGTGGAATATATAAATACAGGGTCAATTCGAGTCAACCAAAATTTTTCTTCCTCAAATTTTTACGTTTAACCTCTCCAATTTAGGTGAGATTAGTTGTTTATGTAAGTATTTGATGATAAAACCTTTAAAATGACACAACCTTTTGTTACAAATTGAAAAAATGGCTCACCGCCCAGGCGTTTTATAATATGTCAGAGTTTTATATGACGAATAATTATGTAAATTTAATATAAAATCAATTATTCAATTTCTTTTGACATTGTATTCTAATTCATTAACATTTTAATTCTGACTTCTTAGTTGATAATTATTATTCTACTTTATTTATAATCATCTCAAAATGTATTTAAT
Organism: Epiblema foenella; assembly: GCA_963556455.1. Taxonomy (NCBI): domain Eukaryota; kingdom Metazoa; phylum Arthropoda; class Insecta; order Lepidoptera; family Tortricidae; genus Epiblema; species Epiblema foenella. The sequence goes on along the minus strand of OY747098.1, from coordinate 24,444,390 downwards.
TAAATCTTTGACATACCTATTCAATTTAAAATGTTTGACATGTAAAATTTTATATTTTATCAATAAAATGAGTATGAGTAAACTTTAAAATTGCCGAAAACTGGTGGAAGGTTTTGTACTTAATGGAAGTAAAAATTTAAATTAATTGCTCGCTGTAGTTCTTCACATTATGATCTTCAAAACTGTCTATGGCCTGTACCACTCGCGCGGCCTGACCGCACTGTTTAGACTTGTCTATAAAGCCAGGGCTTTTAGTTACCGTCCATTTATGCAGCATTCATCCCATACGTTCAAGTAGCGTACAACTTTTTACTTCCCCGGAGATTAGCACAGTTAAGCTGCTGTAGTTAGTTAAAGTGAGCGTATATTCGGTTAATTTAAACTTTCGTTTATTGTTGTTTGACCACAAAACTTATCGCCTCCATGAGCCCATTTTTGTACTTTTATAAATTATAAATAAAACTATCTATATAGAAGGTAACTAAACATATTCATGTTTGATTAGCTTCAAATTGTTATACCTACACCAAATTCAGTAAATCGATACATATTATCGATTTCAAGCAAAAAAAAATCTGAATACTAATTAACATTTGAACAATTAGCTACCAGGGCCACATAACCAGGCAAATGCCTGAAATATGCTGATGCTGAAATTCAAATGAAGAGAATTCTTAACGGCGAGAATAATTAAGTCTAACTCGACTTTCGAGGAGAGCGATAGCTTTATGGACGGTCAAAATATCACTGGTCGACCTTTGAACTCTTCAAATGGGTCTACTTATTCGAGATTGTTACAAACCTACATAGTGTCTAAATTTCATAAATTATATCACTTAATTTAAAACTTCAACAGGTGAAATATTTATTATGTAGAACATATATTCCATTACAATAGGTAATGTACTTATCTTTATTAATAGTATTTGAACTTTCGTATGCCTAAGCACTGGTATACTATAGAAGGATGCTATATCATAGCATACGAAAGGTTAAATATAGAAAAAATTAACTAGTTAATAAATAATATCACAGGACTTGTGTGGTCTACCACTATGTAAATATATATTTACAAACACATCCTAACCAGCGAAAGCCTCCAAAAAATTATCGGTACATCGATCAGTTCTGAAACAATGTCAACGATACAATAGTTGTCGTGCAGGCAAAGGGGTGGAAATAGCCAGTCATGGCATGTCTCGCCTCCATGAGTCTGGGATAAATATTATTTAAGCCTGCAAACCTGACTGGATTTTATCTGATGACGTACCAGGGGACGACAAGTCGCAGTGTTCTCGAAGGCAAGTCGGCTTTGAGGGAGATCGTATTGTCGTGGTAACGATACGAGTGGACGATATTTTGATGGGTGGAAACGGATGGGTCTTATTAAAAATGTGGTCTATATTAACGCTTTACGCTGAGATTAAGCAAACATAGAGTTCTATACTTACCTACCTACTTAGGAAAATAAGTTACTGTTTTTTTGGATGGATACTGAATTAATGGTTTTATACGCCATCTACTTTAAAATATTAAAATTAATAAAGAAAAACAAATTATGTGATACCGATGTCAAATTTAATGAAAGTTTAAGTAGGTTAAAGTATTGAATTTACATATACTCTTTGCACTACTCAATTAAAGGACAACAGTTACCTCAAGATTTTAGAATTTTATTGAACATAAATACCTCCGATAATAAAGATATTGATATAAAATATATACATTTCAAATATAAGTGGATATAGAACTATGACTAAGATATACTCTAGGGTGGGCATCCCAGAGCCATCTTCACACCCATATATATCTACATATTCGTCTTCTAGTACCTACTTTTAATTGGGTACTTTTGCTATTTTCGTATACTTTCAGTTATATCAATGTAGTAAATATAGTAAGCTTTTAAATATGCAGCATCTTTATTATTTACAAGCATCAAATGACGATGTAGGTATACGTGGAGTAAAAAATATCAAATTCATCACGAAGGGCCCGAGCAGAAACTATTCCCCCTTTGATACAAATTTCACGAGGACCGTTCGCATCCTATACATTTTGCATGAACCTCCGTTTCCAAGAACGGGAGTTGTCGAACTTCACGAAATTCCCCCTCTAGACGAAACTTGAAACTATTTTCGTATTCAAGCGCTCGCTCCGAAATAAGTTTTTAAAAACGTGCTCTTATTTCTTCCAACAAAAGAATTGAACAACGTGTATAGAACGCTGCGCGCCGCAACAAATACTAGTTTTAGGTATATAGGTACCCAGGCGCACGTAGGTTGCAGACGTTTTAAATTCTTGTACATAATAAGTAATTAGGTAATATACACCTGTCCATTAATGATTACTAAGCAGATGTTAAAGTTTATTATTAATTAAAAACACATACATTTTATTATCTAAATTGTTTGCGAACAATAAACCAACATCGTTACAATGTATATTAAACAGTAAATTTATATTATGACAATGGCTACTTCATCGGAGACGTCTATAAATCTTGACTAGACTGTACGGTTTTTATTTATACAAATATGGATCCTATAAATATGATCAGCCACGTTAGACCACCCACAGTCGTTACGATCCAAATTTAGGGTTCCGTTACTTAAGGGACTATTGAACATTGATATTCAATAGCGGATGTACTTACTTAGGTACCTACTTCTTTTCTAGATAGATAGGTACTTAATAGTCCATCGTGTATTTTCTTGAATTGAACAGTCAAATTATTCGTTTATCTATTAAATTAATGCTTTTAATTTTCTACTCTAGTAGACGTAGTAGACGTTCTAACGTACGCCGCAAGTTTCAGATTCTTTATTCTTGAATTCCACAAATTATAAGCGTCTGAGCACCAAACTTTTACCAAACTAACTCATTTCATCCAAACAATAATAAATTTCGTTTGTCCCAACTCACGCTTGCTATATGTTTGTTTGTTACAGATTGTCCAACTCCACACATCAGTGCAACAATGTTGCATTTGGCGGACGAGTCATGTTTATACGCAGACTAACGGCCATTTATGTCGCGTTGAGCTCTTGGGCTTAATTAAATTGAAAAATTTATGAAAGTACTCGTTGTATGCATTTCGGGACGTTTGGCAAGCTTTTGGGTACTTACTTATTACGTTTGGAGACGAGCAATGATCCAAATAAAGATTTGATGTGCAGTACAGAAATAGTTAAACCTAGTGATCTCGAATAGCTTTTCACGAGTAGAAACTTTTACAATAAGTATTTCTATCAATAAGTAGATTATGTTCATGTAGGTACCTAGTTTTTTAAGTTTGCAGTGTTTGTTTTTCCAATTATGACTGTATATGATTATAAAAATATAAGGTTCCTTTTTGAACAAATATATTTAAATAATTTGTTTTGATGTAAAATTAGACATTTATCACAATTTCCATATCAAATAATGGTTGAAAAACTTAGGATCATAAAAAGTTGTTGTTGGTTTATATTATCATATCTGTAGTGTTTCTTGTATTAGACTTGCTTCAGTAGAAGACATAAGTCGCAAAACAAAATAAAGCTACAAAATTAACTGCACTCGAGAACTCTCTATATTTTAATATATACAAAGGTATGTTCAAAACTCCTTCCTGAAATTTCAAAAGTCGCTAAACACTAATAATAATAATAATAATAATAAGCCTTTTATTTTTTCCCTTTACAGTTTTGAATATTTATATGTTACAGTTCAGTTTTATTGGGTTGTCCATTGTTGGACAAAGGCCTCCTCCATCTGATGCCATCTTTTTCTGTCGGCGGCTATTCTGGTCCATGTGGGTCCTCCTATTTTAATGATATCATCACACCATCTACGACGCGGGCGGCCCCGTTGGCGCTTATCCTCGCGTGGCCACCAGTGGAGCACCCGTTCGCTCCATCTGCCATCTTGTGCTCGGGCTACATGCCCTGCCCATCTCCACTTTGTCCTGCAGGCTACCTCTGTCACACATTTTAATTTCGTTCTCTGCCTTATCTCGCTGCTCCTTATTCTGTCTTTGAGTCTTAGACCCAGCATACTTCTTTCTAAGGACCTTTGGAAGACTTGGAGTTTGCGAACTATCTCTTTGGTAAAAGCCCAGCTCTGGCATCCATATGTAACTATCGGCAGTATAGTGTTGTCAAATATTTTCTTTTTGAAGTGTAAAGGCAGTTTACTTTTAAATATGTGTTTGAGAGACCAGTATTTATTCCAAGCCCTTTTAATTCGTCGTTCTACTTCGACCATGGTCTGTGCTTGGAATGAAATATTCTGACCTAGATATGTATATTCTTCCACATATGTTAAGGTCCCTTGGCTAAGTTGAACTGGCCTATGTCTCGCGTTAGTCATGATGCAGGTTTTGCTAATGTTCATTTTTAGTCCACACTTTTGACTTTCTGCTTCTAGGCTCTTTATCATTACTTCAAGGTCTTGGTGGTTTTCACTCAAAATGACTATGTCATCTGCAAAGCGAAGGTGACTCAAGTATTCTCCATTTATTCGCAGGCCCATTCTTTTCCAGTTCAATTTCCTGAAGATGTCTTCCAGTAGCGATGTGAAGAGATTGGGAGATATCGGGTCACCCTGTCTTACACCCCTCAGTATGTTAAAACTCTTTCCTTTTCTCTCCAACCTGACTGCTGCTTTGCTTTTGCTATAAAGTGCTTGTAATATGTTCACATATTTCCTGTTTACTCCTTGTGATATCAGTGCATTCCATAGTGCTTTATGTGAAATAGAGTCAAAGGCTTTGGAGTAATCCACAAAGGCGATATATAACTCTTTTTTGTACTCTATATATTTTTCCATTAATTGTGTAAGAGTGAAGATATGGTCTATTGTCGAGTATTTACTTCGAAATCCTGCTTGCTCTCTAGGTTGATTGAATTCAATTGTCGGGGCTATTCTTGACAGTAAGACCTTAGAGAATAATTTGTAAATTGTGGGTAACAAACTAATTGGTCTGTAGTTAGCAATATCTAGCGGGTCTCCTTTTTTATATATTAATGTTATTATTGACATCTCCCATTCCTCCGGTATGTGTAATGTGCTAATTATATTGTTGAATATGTTTGTAAGTATCGGAGTGAGGGGTTCAGAGATGGCTTTAAGTACATCATTCGTAATAGCATCCTCTCCTGGACATTTGTTGCTTTTGAGTGATTTGATTGCGTGTTGTACTTCAGATTCTAAGAGGACAGGGATGTCGTCGTCTTGATTATTATAATGTGTTGTGTTGTGATGCATTTGTTCATTGTCTATGTTGTATAGGTTTTTGAAGAAATCCGTGGCTATATTCACAATAGCGTCTCTACGTGTAGTATTACAGTCTTTTGTTTTTTTCAGAGATACTATCCATGTCGTTGTATTGTTAAGCCTTTTGTCAGCTCTTTTGGCTGAGCTTCTTTGTTGTATTTCTTCTTCTATAATTTTCATCTGATTTTCGCTAAACACTACAATCACTTAATTAACGCCGAAAGTCGCTGGATACTAAAACTCGATGAAATAATTCAAAAGTCTCTGTCCGCTAAAATTCTATGAAGAAGTAGAAGTCTAAAAGTAGCTGGACATCATTTTGACACTTCATGTTACTTTATTATGTTACCTGTTTTACAAATGCATTACCTCAATTGACTAATAGCACATAAATAATTTAGTAAAAGTAATTACTTTTTACGGCCCAAATGTCACGCTGTATACCTATATGTATTACACAAATGTATGAATGTCCGTCTTTAATACTTATAAAGCGTTTAGATCATACCACAAGGACCATCATTCGCTGAGCACTACTGCGTGGCATTACCAATTGTGATAAAGCCAGTCTAGGGACAGTTTATGTGAAATTGTCTTTAGTAGTTTTAGCTCACCTCGACCTAATTATTTATACTCTCTATCTTAGTTTTGGAAACCCATTGTTTCAATAGTAACAAGGACAAAAAGGGCTTACATTAGCTTACTTTGAGAGTAGGCCATTTGTAGATTTTGTTAAAGTTATTTTTAGAACACCAATTAGAGATTCCTTTAAAAGTGCTACGTTTATTTTGAACAAAAAATAAATCAACTTAAATATTGCTTATAACCAACAAAATAATTATTCATAAGCAACCATTTTATGAACTTAAATTAAAAAACGCATATGGCGGTCGCTCACGTCTATAACCGCTTACAAATGTTCGTGTATTAAATTTACCATTTTCTCGCAAAATCGTCTTCATCTGAACTCCTCCCAGCATTCCATCACATGGTTAAATATGTTCCCCAAAGATTTTCTAGAACGTTTAGGTCACAACTTTTTGGCGGTATAAGTATCTCGCTACGAATTGTAACCTTAGTTATTTACGTCTTGGTGTCAATTTATCTTGCTGGTAATCTGAAGTGAATCCCTGCTACATGTAGACGTCTTTCAAGCGTTATCATTGAAATATTATTCGCCAATGTTACTTCTCTAGTCCACATTAATCCAATCTGCCTAAAAATATCTACGATGTTCCAATCTTGGCGAGGCGTAATTTTTCTAGGTCTTCCATTTTTTTTCACGGACATTACCCACATCTACCCAACGTTTGATCCACAGGTGGTTCGGGGAAATACCATTTCTACTTAATGCGATTTCCGAAATGGTGTGGTTTTGTTCTTTGCATGAGTAAAATACCTAATCCTATGGCGATCATCCTCTTTAATGTTGATATTGTATGACATCATGATTATCGCTACAATGTAATTTGGCAGCTACAATATTTTACCTTTCATAAAGCCAGCTGACAAATTTTATGATACGTGAAATTTAAGAATCAATTATTGAATAAAATAAAGGCCGTTTATTGCAGAGGAAAGAATCAACGAGTACCTACAGTTTACGCCTGCTAGACAAATAATTAACTCCGCATATTATAATTATATACAAGTAGAAAGTCAATACTTTAATCAAGTGCTATTCTTAGTAACTAGAGTTTAATTAAAACGTCACTGTGATAGATAAAGTGATGTGATAACGATAACAATGATATGAAAATAAAGGGGAGGCCATTAGCCAAGTAGAAAAAGTGTCGGTGGTCAGCGTACCGGTCATTGTATATTTCACATAGCTATTCCGACCTAATTAAATTAAAACTGTATTCAATCCAATTTTTTTGTCAATCTGATGCGAATAAGAATAAAAAAATGGCACTACAATGACTTCATTCACAAATTCAATAATAATTCGGCACTGCCTGTTCATCAACATATGAAACTGTATAGGTATTTTGTATGTATGTGTTTATGGATTTTCGTTGCCATCAATGATAATCTAATTATGTAGATTATAAAGTCCAGCAACTAGATAAAATATTGTTTACTAACTTTTGATATTATTCAATGTACACAGAGATTTTATCAACAATTGTTCAGCGACATATGGAACTTTGCATTGTGAAAATTCGGATCTGTTCATCAATTTTATGTCTTCGACTGTACATCAAAATTTAATCATGACTGTAATGTAGTCAAAGTACCTGAATTTGTATGTCATTGCAACCACCATACAATTTGTATTAGGGTGACTATTATAGGCTAGTTATTTCCAAATAAAGCATTTACCTTGTTCAGAGTTTTATTTCTCCTCTCATTAAGTTCCGCATTTTTGTCCAACTTCACCCGTACAATATAAGCAGGCATTCCAAGACATCTATGCGAAGTCATCCAGAAAATATTTCGTTTGTGTCCCGGCAAATGGGTAGAGTTGGGCTCATATATTGGCTGATATTGCTTCGATGTTTGTATTCTGAAGTGATATCGTATATTGGCACGCGGCAATTTGGAAACATATGTGTTCCTTGGCGACATAATATTAGATGGTACTGGTAATGATTGATGTCGATGTTGTTTCCTTATTGAGATAAGTGCTTTCCCTGATTATTTTGAAAGAAGATGTCTACAGTTCAGATGAAGAGTACATTATTTAAAAAGGGAATTGTTATGGATTACATGTTAATTGCTGTGGCGCTCCTTGGGGGAGGCCTATATCCAGCAGTGGATGTCTTCCGGCTGAATGATGATGATGATGATGACATGTTAATTGGGAAATTTGTCATACGGGGAAATAATCAAATAATGAGTCAACCGAGTGAAACTGGAAATGAAAATACCCTAGAAATGTTTTTGTTTATAGGACTCACATTTTGTTTGTGGTACTTTGAATATTTTTGGCATTAAAGTACTAACGAATTTAAATAAGGGTTAGGTTTATTAATAAACGTTTAATTTATTATCTAGTGAATTATTTTGGCATCAAAAAATAGATGGCAATTTGAGGGGCTATTTGTTAAGCGATCAAGTGGGTACCAATAATTTTATTGCTTACAGATATTAATGTTCAATATTTACTACTGTTTAATATGTATTTAACACCTACAATCTACATGCCTGAATAGTGACGAAGTATAATCTGTCTGGTGGTCTAGGTCCAAAGATATAAAACTGTAAGCAATAAAAATATTTTTACAACTAAGCTGATTTCTGGGATGTAATTTAGATGGTGCTTCAAATAATCACTAAATAAAATGTTCTTTAAAACTTTCTGCAGTACTGTTTTAACAATCAGCAGTTCACCTTATCTTTTGAACCAGCACAATCCCAAGCCAACGAACTTATTGAATCTCGTTCAGCAAAGACATTTCATTTTTCTCCCGTTGATCAGGGTATTTGAAACCTGGCTGAGTGCGAGTGGCCAGACGGCGGAGTGGATGGAATAACGAACGTACGTGTCTTGCAATTCGATAGGATAATATTGTAAAGTAACCGTTCTGGAGAAGTGAGCAGGAATAATTGGTTAATAATATGGAATACGTTACTTTTTTACGAGTTAAAAGCTAAATTATAACCATTGTTTAAGTACCGAGAACAGTGGGGTATATTTTTTAACCGTGACCAAAAAGATCGATTCAGAACATTTCCACAGGTAGAAAATGTACTATAACTAAAGCATAGACTTGCAAGTCTGGCTGCAGGTTTGTAATTGGAAAACGCGTCGACAAGAAATAGAAATAACTAACTTATTTTCAAGTAGGTATAGTACATAGTAGGTATAGTATAGTACGTAGTAGCCCTTCTTACCCGGAGTCTGCAGTAATGTACATTACTGCAGACTCCGGGTAAGAAGGGCTTGCCAGGTAACTAGGTATAGACGGCCGACCGTAGGGAGGCCGGATAGTGATACGAAGCCGGCAAGGCATGTATAGTGCTTTTCTCAAACATATGCAATGAAATAAAGAAATACACCTCTCAAAAACAAATTTTAATTTTCCTCCCAATCCCTCCATAATGTTATTTTACGAAAATCGTCCGTATTTCGCGTATCTAGTGTTCGAATAGAACCTATTAGGGCCATTATACACAACCTGATAATAAGAATCTTAATTTCTTTGATAAACAAAATAAATGCAGAGGATTTCAAATATTGTCTATGGTTTCCGGTGACTTATTTTAAATTTATTCAACAACACATTGAATCATATAGATTTGTATTCTTAATATCAGTTCGCGTGTAATAGGCATTAACGCGGATATTTTTGGTCCTATTATACCATTCAGCCACTAGAAAAATATAAATTTGCTGTTTAACCTAGGGCGCTACCGCGAAAGAACCATCGTATTTTCTCTCTCTATCGCTCGAATGAGAAATGTCATTTGAGCGACAGAGAGAAAAAATATGACAGTGCTTTCGCGGTCACAGCCTTGTTCATAAACACACTGTTTATGTTGAAAATAAAAAGAAATGCTGGCCTAGGCCTTTAATTTTGTATGATATTCCTTTACAGTTCTCTAGAGTTGTTCCGCCCGAAACGTGAAGCGTGTTATAACGAATATAACGTCAATATTTCATTGCATGTTTGAGAAAAGGTATTTTCTTATGTACAAGTATAAAGTACCAAAACGCAAAAGGTGTATTATAAAATCATACCATACCTATATATGATTCAATAGAATCCGATTACCACCGGCTATATAGTACCTATATGCCAATAGGGTCGGTAGGTTTACGGGCTCTTAATTTGATAGGCCAGTTTGCGGCCACTTGGATGAGTTGATGAAGTGAAACTGATGAAATGATGAGCTATACTAATTAAAACGCATATACGACTAATTATGTCTTTAGAGCATATAAAAACGTAAATATCTATATTTGAAAAAACTTCGTTCTTCAGAAGGTCGCATACTGATGCAGGCCGCGTAACTGGCCTAGCGGCCCTATTCAACCTATTTAATTTAAATGGCATTGATTTTATTTTGTCTTTATCAGTCACATTAAAATTTGTGAAAGGAACAACAAAATTTACCTAACAGAGGTTTAGAGAGGTTAAGTTTTATGAATATTAAGGGTAACATTTACGGAGCGCCAGGTCCTTGTTGAGGAAAAGTAAGGTAATTTTGCTGGGGCTTATCTGAGGGTATATGTGGACGCAACGTTCGAATACCTTATTATCATACATACGAACCACTTCTATTACTCAATGCTAAGTACAAACCTCTTTCACATACCTACCTACATATTCCGACCCTATTTATGTTTCTTAATAAGTTGGTAAACACATACAAATTTCTATATAATTTACAGATATAAGTAGTTGGTAAAAAAGTGAAGGAGTGAATAAATAAAGGCATTTTTTGTTTTTGTTGGTACCCTGATACTATCTATTTAAAACTGTATTACAAACTGATTTAAGGTTGTCAGGAAGAAATCGCTCTTTAGCGATAAGACCGCCTGTTGTTAGCCTTTAGGTACTTTTTTACTGTACTGTGTCCTTTCACCCGTAAGAGGATAAGCAATAAACAGTATTTGTATACTGTATTCTCTTTACATAATATGTAAATCGATTGACCCTACATTCAGTAAGTCAATTTCATAATATTAGGTAATCGTAAATGACTATAATAGGGTTTGAATAAATAAATGAATATTTTAAATATTTGTAGACAATCTTACACAAATCAACCTAGTCCCAAACTAAGCAAAGCTTGTACTATGGGTGCCAAGTGACGATATACATACTTATATAGATAAATAGATACTTAAATACATAGAAAACGTCCAAGATTGAGGAAAAAATATTCGTGTTCATCACGCAAATAAGGGACTTCCAGCTTCGAAGACTGGGTCACTACCAACTAGGATAAAGCGGTCGTCACTATAAATAAATAAATATATTTAAGTTAGGACTGAATATACATTTATTTATTTAGTCGTACATGGCATAAATTAATTACAAAGTCGCTTTACTTAATTATTATAGTATTGTAATAATTCTTAAATCATGCGTTCATTACGGAAATAAACGAATTAAACCCTGATTGGTATCATCACAAATAAATCAACTAAGAGCTACGGAAACTTTTTTATTGTGATGGTAAATGCGACAATATTCAAACAATTGAATTTTACAACCGCGCTACCGACTGTTATCAAAAACACCCAAATCTCTTTATTACTTGTCGACCATTTAGTGGCTATAAAACTAAACATCTTTGTAAATTGGTGTATAAAAAGTAAAACTGTAAAACCGATAGTAAAATATCACTGAGTAGTTTTATTGATATCTAATCAATTGATGTTAGCTCTGCTGGTGAGATCGTTAAATTTATGTTTTTATTGCACTACTAATATTCAATATTTACTGACACAATAGTGAGAAATATATAATAATTAGACATAATATAGGTGTAATTAAAAAAAATCTTATATTTGCTGAACACTACGACACGAAACAGAAAAAAATATATATTTTATTTAGTTGACAGTGTTCCATAGTCTTTAAGTAATTATATTTTTCCTAGGTAGGTAAATCAAGGTTCTGTTTAGCCGCGACCACAGAATAGTATTTAATAGTAACCACCTATTAGGTACTTCCGCAACCGTACAGCCTCCCCTCTTTAGTAAAAAAGTTTAGTATAACCAATTTAGACTACGACCTCTAGTGGCTTTAAAACCAGCCAGCTACCTCATTCCATCCGAGCGCGAATATGGGGCGCGACCATAGATTGCGCCATCAGCTTCAAATTTGAAATTGGAACGAATAGAAGCCTCGGTAACGGCCCAAGTTAGATGAGAGGGGGAGGGGGGCACATTCTATTGGGTTGGAACTTGATCTTAGTCGCGTCTACGGTCACTTTAGAATGGGGCGTAAAAAAGATGGTTTACTTCTAATATGGCGGTGGATGAACTGAATATCATTATCTTTCAAAATAGGTAAGAATAATATTGTAGCTTTACGAATCATATCATTCTCTACAATAACAAAACTAGTTGGCTTCATTTGGCTCACTTTATAAAAATCAGAAACGACTTAGGTACCTAATTATGAATTTTGTAAAAAAAATATCTCGTCTAACACAGCAAAATAATTTTAAAGCCGGTTCAGAAACATCCAAAATTTCACGCAACATGCCCAATAAGTCATTTAAAAAGTGTTAAAAAAATCAATACTTGAGTTGTCCTGCAAAGCGGAATTGAATGATATGATAGAAACACTACTACAAACGCTCTCTAGCGGAGTGATGAATAACTTATCGCTTACCATTTAAAATATACTTTGTAATAGAATCCAATAATCGAAATAATTATACACTCTCAATAAAAATTTATAAAAACAAATGAAAGTGTTAATCAATCTCGTTTATCTGTGAAGTCCGCCATTTTACGACTATTAAAAATAATCATGATTTATGGCAAGCAATTAGTTAATTAAGTAACTACTTAACATTCTTTACAGTCTGCGTGCGAGTTGCTCTCGACGCTAATAACACCGTAAACACACCATTAAAATGATTTATTGTTCGACAGATAAATTTAACGTGCCTACAAAAAGCTTCAATTTACTTGGTGATTTCTTATAGGGATTCTAGATCTTATAAGTTTTGTCACGATAGTAAAATTGTTTCTATTTAGGAGTTATCAGATTGTCGTGCCAAGAATAAGCAATTTTTGAGTATTATTTTAGTTGCAAGTCGATTACTTAAATAAAAAAATATAATATTAGGTACATTAGAATTGTTTTCCGGGTCGTAGATTGATATACTTCAATAGTGATAATATACCCTAAAATATGAGAGCTACGTATATTAAATCCTTCCTTATAAAATCGAAATAAAACTGTAAGTTACTAAAAATGTTCTCGTATTTATAACTAAAAGATCTGTAAGTGCATATACATTTACACAAAACAAGCTAGGTACGCTATCCACATTCAAGCTCAGTCGCTCGCTAGTTCCACCAAAAGATCTCGTAAGAAAACTAATTTAAAACTTTCTCACAGCACACCAGCGCCAAATGCGCAAAGTTGAAATCGCTTCGGTCGAGATACGAACCTTCGAGACAGCGCCACCGCGCGGCGGACGGCTGAATCTTTTCAATTGCTGTTTTACGAGCTCGTGCGTGCAAGCCTTACGCACACTACCACCTCGACGATAAAACTTGTGCGTGTGGTGAATTTTTGAGTGTGTTGGTGAAGACTCGTTTTATGTACAAATTGTACTATTGTTGCTCGTCCTATGTTATTATCTATTGGTTATATAGCTTTGGTTAACGTAACGTCACGTGTGCATATGTTACACGTGATAAGGGATAGCACTCACCGATTGCGTTGCACACGTGGTCGCGGATATCTGGATGCTTCGGGACACGTGTAGTTTCGGGTACATACCGACACGAGTGGCACATTTGATTTAATTAAAACTGCAAAAGACGTGTTGGCCTGAGCGAGGTTTTGAAATAACTGTGATATACAGCGTGAATGCAAAAACTAGCCACGAAGAAATGTGGAGCGATACTGCGTAGGCCATTGTTTAGTTTGCCAATTTATACGGGTCGGTTACACTAGCGACTTTTATTGATGCATTACCGATAAAAACTGGCCATAATACGTTTTATAGGCAGATTTTAATGGCGATATGTGGAGAACTGATTTACACTTTGCTCACTAGGTTACGAGGGCTTCTGATTGGTTATAAAGTTTTATAAAAAGAGAAGAATCTCAACTCTGACAGACACTGAGCTTCCATGGGAGGCTCTGGCAATTTTTTGTCAAATTACTGCAGTAATAAGGAATCATGAACGCATTTAATGTAGAAAAACCTATTTACAAAAACCTAACCTGCTGCTTATTTCATAACAGTAACCTACACTAACACAGGCGGCCCACGACTCCATAATACAAGACAATGATCCTCTCGGCACTAGAATCAACTGTCAAATCAAATTAACTCTGTCAACATTGAATCCTGATTCGATATTCCATAGACTTTCAATCGAGATCTTTTGATTAACGTTTTCTGAACAACAATGGAGTTCCTTATCAGCGTTTTATCGGGGTTAATACGCGTAGAGAGCCGTTATCAGCAACCTATTCCATTTCTTTATCGAAGTTGCGTTTGAAAATTCGATATTGTGTTTTTTATATGGTCTGTGAAGTTTAAGAGTTATCACAATAAGGACTAGAAAAGATTCAGCACAACAGGGACCTAACTAGTTCAGTTCAGAAACATATGTTCTTTTGCTGAGATGTAAAAAAGGAATGTTTGCTAAACCATCACGAAATTGATGTTCTGAAGAATGTCTTTGAAACTATTTTTTTGGGTACCTACATAGAATCATCTTCCAAATCTTGTTTACTAAGCGTTACGAGTATTCAAAAATCCGCTTAATGGAAATAAATCCTTAAAAGAATAAGTAAGTACTTATCAAAATTTTCAGTGGACTCATTCTTGAAAAGGTTAATTGTTAAATTCGTACCTACCTATTCTAAAACACTCGACCTCCGAGCTCCGTCCCCAGCTGATCGCCGCCGTTAAATCTTTACAGCCTATGACGTCACCATTTTTTTCTCAAACTGATTTATAACCCGTCATAAACCTCAACAATAACTGTACCGATTGTTTAACAGTTAACCGCAATAGGCCAAACCTTCAAACCCTTTACAAGTGATGGGTTTTCATCCGTCTTTTTGCTCCAGTTATCTTTGTCATTTAAAATTGGAGTCCAGGAAACTGTTTGTTATGCAATCATATGCAAAAAAGGGTTGGCATTTTTGAATTGTGGACAAAAGTTTGCGGACCATTTTAGGGTAATTTTAGCTTGCCTTTGTCTACGATGAACAATATGCAGCAGTTTTAAAATTCTTTACAAGAATATCAATATGCAAATGGCTATGCCATGAAGTCGCCGTTCCAAACATTATGGGATCTAACATTTTATTAATACCTACTACTATAAATATAACCAATCTACTTAGGTCAACAAACCGCCTGTCTTATTGAAATAGTCATTGGACAGTCCAGCTTATAATCAAAATAATAAATCCAGCACCAGAACATTGCACTTAAATAAAAAGTGTAAGTATAATATTATATTCCAGCACAGCAAAAATAATACAAAATACAAATCTTTGAAACAATCTCATGTTCCTCTAACAAAAATAAAGATACTCCAGTAATCCTTGACGAAATATTATTTCCGAGGTGATGAACAAAATGTAAATTGCGTAACCACGAAGAATATAAAAGGAAAACAAAAGAACGTTTTTGTTTTTCCTCCGACGATAAAAATACCCGATGATGCCCGAGTATTTCTGACAAGGGCTACAATTAGGTACAATCACAGGAAAGGAAACGTCTCCAGCGGGAACTACTTCCATATAATTGGCCGTAAAGCTGTAATGAGGCAGATTTACTGCCAAAGAACAGCAATGGTAATAAGTACATAATACTAACCGAAATTTTGTGTAAGTAGTTGCATATAGTTCTTTGCCCTCACTAACTTGTATTTTAAGGATCTAATTCATTTCTGGATCACATTTTATCTTATGTTCGTTTTGATTTATAGTCACATTTTCGCATGGGTATAAAAAGTAAGTCTTTTTATATGAGCGAGTGGATAAATAAAATAATAAATAGTCTAAGAGACAATAGGCGTTCCAGTGCACTAACCTGAAACTTCGAGTGTATGTGCAAAGTATTAACTCCTAACTTCAAACATGCCAACCTACTGATGAACAAAGATTTTTATTGTCTAGTTACAGCGATAAAGCCCTGTTTCTTTCGAACTTATTGATTTTCTTATTTGGTGTCATCATCCATATCGTGAGATCCACATATGCAAAAGAGAATTATCCGAGGTGCTAGCAGGCAAGTGCTTTTACCATTCAATTCAATCGATACCTTTTAAAGCAGGTTTGTATTCAAGTGTATGTATCGATTTCACATAGTTTTGTACGTAATGCACCATTATTGCCACGGTTCTGGTCGTTACCTTAAGTGATCGCCTGGCTTCCCGCATGGCGGCGGCCATTAGGCGACGCCCGTACGAGATACCTATTTCTGCTCTAAAATAGAACCAAATCAGTAATGAGGACTAATGATGCTGATTTATAACTTACAGAGAATTAATGCTGGCGATGACATCCCCTAGCATATTTCTTGAGATGAAGCTATTCAGAGCCGCTGTAGTAGATACCTACTTTGAATCAGATAATCGATATTGATGATGATACCTAGAAGTTTAAGGCTAACTACCTATATATCAAAATTGCATTGCTAGAAGATTTGTAAAGGTATCTGCTACAAAACTAACTATTTTTACTCACCATTTTTTCTTTATATACTTATACTTAAGTTTCCGTTAATCAATCACTATAATAAGGTCCACTTACAGATCAAAAGCATTTTTCCGCAAGCAATCCTCTTGGCATACTGTACCCTTGCGGTAATTTATATACTGCAACATCTTCTACCCACATACAGCCGATATAAAAAGTAACGGAAATGTGGTTACAAGAATCGCTCTTACTACTTAGCTATTAGAGTTGCGTTTTATTTTAAACCAAAACATGAGAGGTCGATTGTACTCATCGTAGATACATAAATCATGCACTCGTTACAATTTACGCGCTCAGTCAGCCGTAGTGCATAGCGCGATTGGAGCTTTACTAAAGGCGGGGTACACATTGACGGCCGTGAGCGATTTAGAAGTTTGTCTATTTTAAAACTGCTGAACGCGCCAAGAATGCGTTTGTAAGGGCGGGTCCAGACAATCTTCGATGAGCGGCGTAAATAGGTAGCCTTATTTTCATATCGCTCTAAATAAGCTTATTAATGCCTATACAGGAGTGTCTGGATGCGGGTTTACACTGATGTTGACACCGATTTCATTGAAAACAAATATAATAATAATTGACCCCCAAAAAAAAGATTGGATCACCAATTTTTCGTCCCTAAAAATATATACTACCTAAACACCAAATGTAGACTACTGATCGCTAAATGAGTAATTGATCACCAGTTAACAGATCCAAAATTGGTAAATGACCACCAAATTTGGCAACCGAGCAACAAATGAGTATTAAAAAAAAAAATGATCACCTAATAGAAATTGGTTGTAACATTTTGGTTACAATTTTACACTAAAATGTGTACATACATTAGGTGATCATTTAATGGTTTCGGTTATATAAATTAATGTTTTGCCGTTACGTTTTTCACATAACGGTGATTGGTTGTAAAATTTTAGTTTAAATTTTACACTTAAATACGTATATATATTTGGTGGTCATTTTACCCATTTTGGGTGTACAAAGTAATATTTTACCGCTATATTTTACTCTATTTGGTGATCTGTTAAACCACAACCATTCTCATTACATTACGGGGCTATACGGGCTATCAAGTTCTTGTACATGTAAAACGGCGTTTACTAAGACGTTCTTGCCGTCATCTAAACCAACGTATATTGATGATATTTTGTATTGATATGTACCTAATTTATGTGGCACCAACATGTCGTCGCGTGTATAGATTTACTAAGACCGCGCGTATGAGTGGATCGCAAGTCATTAAACTGAATTTACCTAAAGCTTGCATTAGAAGGCAACATACACACCTATAAACATTTTCTTAAAAAAAACGAATCCACGGAGCCGATATTGCATCCGGTTTATAATATTGAATTGCAATCCGGTTTGTATTCCTAAAGTGTTACAACGAAAACGCTCTTACAAATGGAAAACCGATTTCATTTTAAATTTAACTTCATTTCCTGATAGGTCATCAGCTGGGCAAAAATATTTATAGAGATGTCTGCATTTGTAATTTACTGCCACACACCATGCATGTTGTTTTAACATGTTATTGTGTACTATAACGTGTTTACATATTCCCATCCCCCATTATTTTCAGCCGGCAAACACCCTCTTTTGAGCATAGACTTATGTTCGAATATATGTGACCCTATTAAGTGAAAAGTACAAGTGAGATGAAATTCTGTAGAGCTTGTATCCGTTTTATTAGAGCCACATTAAGTTTTTTGTATTCACGTAGGGCATACTTAGCCCTAGGTTTTGCTAATAATGCAAAATATGGAATTGTTTAGATGCTATAGGTAAGTAGGTACAAGCTTATTAGTTTAGTTACCTGTGCATTACATCTCAAAATAGTGTTGTAGATTGTTGATCAAATGTCACGAAAAAACCAGAAACAAAAAGACACACAATATTTAAATTGGTCAATACCAGTCATTTGATTTTAAAGCACCTAAATTGCTTCGGACCCAGGCATCATGCTGAGCGGAGTTTTACAATGCAAAAAAATGGAAATATGTTCTCATTTTTTATGAAATAAATGAATTTTATTCTGCAAGTAGGCCGCAATGGCACTTTTACAAGTCTAAAACTACTTGCGATTCTATGTAACGCGTGTGATCATTCGTTACGGACAAGTTCATAGAGAAGAGATAAACAATATGTTTGAACCGCAGCACACTCATGTTTCTTCAGTTTCATGTATGATGTTATGTAGGTATGATTATTAATCGGAAATGTAATTGCAGACATAGGCTACTAAGATACCTACAAAATATAATAAAATTTTACCGCTTATGCACAAATGCAATGAAAAGTATAATACCTACACGAATCAGATAAATTTGAATCTCTGTCAATGTCGCAAAAACACAAGAAAATAACTTTACTTAGGTAATTATGTGTTTGTAAATAATAAGGCATATGGAATATCAAGACCAACTAGTTAAATAATCCAATTATATAGACTGTTAATATGTATGTATGTGTCAATTAATACAGATATACCTACATACTTCAGTACATATGTATTAAATTAGGTTAGTTACTAACTAGTTACCAAGTAACAAACCTGCGCTGTAGATGAAAAACTAAATGTAAATATGAAGCCTCAAAAAATTGGTACCATTACCTATACTCGGTTCTCATAAAAAACATCTCTTAATGTTCTGTTTTTATGAAACTATTAGTGAATCCGGCCTGTACGTACTATCAGCAAACCCGTCGCTTGACCACCTTAAAGGCGCCTTTTGGTTGCAGTGGGTAACATCTGCCGCGGCTTGTCCGCTTACGTCCACCAATCAAATTTTAGGGGCGGACCAAAACAATCTCTTGTTTTTGTTTTGTAATTTTTGCCAAAGTGTAGACAGTAGTCCAATTAGAATATTTTATTAATTAACTAAATGGTGAAACGTATTTTTATTAGCACTGCCTTTATTTAAACCTGCCTGCCTTTTTTATCGACCTAGATCTCAACATCTCTGCACTGTGTTCTTTTTGAGGTGGGCAATAAAGAGTATTTCTATTGTATTGTATGAAAACCTAGCCTAAGGTAGGCTAGCAACTGATGTATTGTGTTGTGAGTCTTTCGAGGGTCAACAACCGTTAATAGTTCACCTAGTTAGTTATTATATTAAGACAATTTGAAACTGTAAACCGATGTTGTTTCGAGTTCCAACCTTAAGAACTTCTTTGTTGAAGTGCTTTTTTTCCTAATATATGAAGTGCGGACTAGGGTATCATTCGCTTTTTTATCGACCCTACTGCGCCATGACTATATTGACTATACCATAATATTTTTGTCAAAAAACGTATTGTTTACTCATGGCACAGGTCACAGAGAGGTGGTCTCCTCTCATCCGTTTGTAACCCGAACTGTTAGAAAACGGAGATAATATATATTTTGACCTGCTCATGACGATGACGTTGACAACGCAAAATCTAGCCAATAAAACATTTGTTATGCACGTGTTGACGATTGTGATCTCCATCAGAAATTCATATCAGAAAAATGCAACCGAGATAAGTTATACCCTATATCCTTCCTTATAGGGTTCAAGTTCAAAAGTCAGTGGCCGGCCGTTTGGCTCATATAAGATGGTTTGAAAAAGTAGCTGTAGAAATTCTATCGACATGTATTGAATCGAGCTGTCCTATTGTTTAGGCCCGAAACCCTTCCGGGCCCTATTAAGAATTGTGCAACTCAGGCTGGGCGCGGTTAACACTTAGTTTTGTTTTTTATACAACGACGGTGACAAACAGGCGGGTCACCTGATGGTAAGTGGAAACCGCAGCCTATAGCCTCTCGCAACTGCAATGGAGTCACGTGCGCATTGCCGACCCTTTATAAAATTTGAGTATTCACTGTGTTGACAGCAAAAGGGCCAAATTTAGGTTCCTCTGGCAACCTTGCTCACCTTCAGGAACACCACACTAAATACCTGTATAGTAAATTATGGCTCTTGTTCTGGCCTAACTATTCTGTTCTTTTGTGATGAAGACGTTTTGTGATGAAGACACGCCCTCGAAGTTCACTACCTACTAAAGATTGATCGAGTATCGGTGTTATACCTCGGTGCTGTGTGGAACCAGTAAGTATTAAATTTGAGTTTTTTCCCAAACAAGAAAACTAATAAATAACGCGTGAACACACTTGTTAAAGCGATAACCAGGTTTGAAGGGTTTCTCATTTGGATACTTAAGTATGTCGGTCAAATTCAAAACTGTAAGTCTCAGTCTTCGTTCTACAGGCGGTTTAGCAGTTGTTTTAAAGATTAAAATAAACAACATGGTGGTTATAATTGACCCTGACACAGTGCTTGTGAGGGAGGATTTGTTTTTACTCCTACAAGGCGAAGCGACGTGGCCGTGGTCAATGTCCACACATTTAGTTAAAAACGATTATTGCGTGCACTGTGGGCGGGTGCAATTGAATGTGCCAGGGGATGAACATTTACTTGCAGATTTGAACATTCCTAGTGTAATTTTCTTGTTTATAATGAATTCTCTTATGTGGTGTGAGGATTGCGGATTTTGTTTGTATTATCATTATCCACCGGATGAGTGCACAATCTGCAACGAGCTTGTGCAAGTAAGTATATCGTTATTTGTTTGTCGTGCCGGATTAAGACGCATTTTTTTTTACTCAGACATTCAATAAATATACTCACCGGCAGAAAATTTGGCCCAAATTAGAAAAATTCAAATGCTCGCCATACAGAGATGTAACGCGGCCAGCATATTGGGCACCATGCCGCAGGCAGAGTTATTTTCTGCCGGTGAGTGTAATTTTAAATAAGCCTTGAGACCATAACATCCATTTTTTTGAGCCTTATCATACTAGCGAGTTGCGAGCGAGTTTTGTATGAATTGAACCGTAATGGTATTCGTAAAAAGCTCAATTTGATATGAGCAGACAAGTGTCGCAACGACACGACGACATTTACGACGCCCACTCTAAATCGGATCTTCTTGTCTTACAATTACGGTTTAATTTCGCGTACGTTATTGTTTAGTATTGTTTCTCTCCTCGTGTTGCTCTATTATTGGTATATTTTTTGTTGCTTCTGTCTGTGATGATCCGTTAACAGCTTTAAATCTTAATTTTGGCGGTTTAAGCACATCAAAATTAATTTCACATAAAAGGCCAATTCTCCAGTTTGACTACACGATGACAAAATACGATCACATACACGATACGTGGGTAAAAAATAAATTAAAAAAAATACATTTTGAAATACTGATATTAATATTTAATGATTTAAATAACAAAAAAATAAATAAAACTTTGGTCCTACCACACCACCACCTACGCATGGATGCAACGAGGTTCTCGCACAGGTTCGTGCCGCGGAACGAATCCCACACTTGTTCGACATGTGCGACAAGTGCAGGCTTGGTCCTCTCGGATCTCGTGTCCCACCGTTGGACCATTATAGCCCATAAGTTTTCGATGGGGTTGAGATCCGGGGAGCGCGAGGGCCACGGTATAGTCCGTAGATCGGGCTGCTGTTCGATCCATCGTTGCACCAGGTGACATTTGTGTATCGGGCAGTTGTCATGAATGAAGACTATTTCAGGCATGACTTCCTGCGGATACACAATCCTCACCGTCGGCAACATGGTGTCTCGCAGCACCTCCAAATAACTCGCACCGTTGGCCCTCTCAGGTATAAATACCAACTCTCCAGGACCAGCTGCACTCATCCACGCCCACATGTTTGCAACGACCCTTCCCGACTCCAAGCATGGGATAACATTCCTTGGCTCGTACCGCGTATTGTTCACGCGCCATAAATTCACACGACCTATCTGGCTTGATTTAAAAGATTTTTCGTCGGAAAATATGGCGCGTGAAAAATCAAAGTCCCTAAAAGCTCGAGCAAAGCGGACTCGTGCTTCTTTGTGATGTTCAGTCAGCACAATTTTTTTTGCCGGCTTCCGGTGGTTAATGCCCGCCCGGCGCAGAGCATTCCTGATCGTCTGCTGGGTGCAATTATGCTCATCGGCGAAGTGGCGCGTAGGAGTGAACGGATGCTCCTCGTAAGTAGCAACCATTCGTTCCAAACTCTGATCACCGATGAGGCGCGGCTGCGGCGGACGGGGCCGGGTCTCGATGGTCCCTTCGTCGTCGTAGCGACGAAGCCATAGACGAACCGTATTTCTCTAAACAATACAATAATCATTAAAAGGCGTTACAAGATTAATTTTCACAAAAATAACAGTCTATTTGTAAGTTCTGTTTTTTCGCGAACGTTTTTCGATCACTAAATAAGAAAGCCAAAGTGAATCCTGAAATTTTATAAAGGGTCGGCAACGCGCACGTGACTCTTTTGGAGTTGCGAGCGTCTTAATAATTTCGCACCCGACAGCAGACGGCAACAACAAGTTCCATCGCACACAAAATTGAACCGTAATTGTAAGATAAAATGTCCCAATTTAGAGTGAGCGGCGTAAGTGACGTCGTGCCGTTGCGAGTTTGCGACACTTGTGAGGAATTATACCTTGATGTTGTGGTATCCGCTTACCGTCAGGTGGACCGTTGCCACCATCGTAGTATAAAAAAAAACAGTCTAATCCATAAAATAAATTAATTTATAATTACTTACCGTAACGTGTAGTTCTTCCGAGATTTGCGTAATATTAAAGCCTTCGTCACGTAAATAAATTATCCTACTTCGCTCCATAGCTGTTAGATTTCGGCGAGAAATCATATTATTAAATAAAATGTTAACTGCGGTGAAAGACGGTGTTTGACTGTGAAGCGCAAAGTGCAAACTAGCCAAATCACGTTAAAGTTGAAAGGATAACAAAATTACACCCCCTTTTTTTTGGGCAGTATTTAAAACAATAGAACCTTTTTTACAAAAAAGGGACCTTGTTTCTAATTGGTCAACAAATTATGGGGAGTGGTTAGTCAGAATCGGCGCTGCCATGCGAAACTGTTTTCGAAGTGGTCATGCCTGGTCTTTGGCGATCGGGTCGCAAAGCAACTTGCTCCGCTCCGCTCGTGCAATAAAACCACCACATAATCGCTTTCAAGGGCCTTAAGCGGCCATGACCCGGCGTGCGCGCCGGCCCAGGGATGTATCGTGATTGGATGCATATCTTCGGAACATAGGCATAACTGAATAACGGGCTTCGGTTATGTGACTATATCGTTCGAGATGCGCATCTACTGAAGGCGACTTTAAGGCGAGGGTCGATGAACGTAGTCCGGGTATTATGACATCAGATCAAAACGATTACTGATGTATATAGCTACAACCTTTTTTTGACAGACAACAGTGAAAGTCGGGAACGAGATCACATTTACATGTTTTATTAAAAACATAGTATAACAGTTATTTTATATTCCTGCGTCAAATACGTATTGACTACCATCTAAATTGTAGGTATACATTTTACTCATTCATTGCTTCGTATTTTTTGTTTTAGACGTCGATTTTCATCATTGAACCTAAATAGGCAATACTTACTTACCCATGAATTCTCTCATTAAAATTCAGATATTAAACAAAATGATGAGTAGGTTTTATTGCGGTGTTATTATTTTCGCCTACAATCTTTCTTCTTTTGTCTCATGGCATTGAGTGAGAATTATTTTTGTGCAATAAAGATTCAATACTTATTATAAACTTTAGATGTTTTGTTTTTACAATATTCCTTTCCTCATTCAACGCATACCCAACCTACGTCCTACCTACGTCCAAACGCATACCCAAGCATTATGTAGGTACATTGTTCACAACACTCTCTTTGGCACTGTCGCGACATAATATATGAATATTTGAGCGAGTCGTGTAGCGGTCAGCAATCAGGAAGCTTTCACCATATCGCGAGTGACACATGCGGCCGGCCGTTATTAACCCGCCGGATGGACGCCCGCGTTTTGGGCTCAGTACCTAGGTAATAACTGGCCCTCTTTAAGTCTGTGGGGTCGTTACATATGTCATGCAAGCTGAAGAAAATTGTGGCTCCATACAAGAGTATGGTAAATTAGGTTTAACTTTGGTTATGTAGTTTAGCCTATAAGTAACTCACAGCTAGGCCTCGCTCTTTTTTCCCCACTCCGCATTATTTTTTGCCATCTTACAAAATTGTCCGTTTATAGTGCTATTCATTGCAGCTTTGCAACTATGCGGAATACTACATGAGACCAGTAAGTTCGGCGAGGTCGATTATGTAGTGATTTATCTATATCGTAAAGAATCAATTAGTTATAAACCCTATGAGCATGATATTCCCAAAGTTCTCAAACCAATTACATATTTTAGCGACCGCTCAATTAGCGCAAGTAAGGGCCAGCAAA
Source organism: Epiblema foenella (assembly GCA_963556455.1). Taxonomy (NCBI): domain Eukaryota; kingdom Metazoa; phylum Arthropoda; class Insecta; order Lepidoptera; family Tortricidae; genus Epiblema; species Epiblema foenella. The sequence goes on along the minus strand of OY747098.1, from coordinate 24,419,472 downwards.
CACGTCGTAAATTAGACACTCGCCACAAACAGAGCTAATGAGATAGCGCAAACAACGCCAAGAGCCCTTGTACCCAATAAGGGATGATCGGCTCATCGAACGCTTGTCCCGCCTGTCGGAATGGGGCGTTATTTGGTGTATTTATTTTGGCGGTTGCGTCACAGGTCACAGCGTCTTGTTTTGTTAGCGCGGCATGGTGTTGTGATGGGATATACTTTTGGAACTGGGGTTTATATGATAGAAAATCACTTATATCTACTTAAGGAAATATTTGGAGGGAAATTGTAGGAATACATTATTTCATGTCAGTATCGTTACCTGATGTATTGTTTATTTCAACCAAACACTTTAATAGTTTAAAATTTATATCTCTTGTGGGTGAATTAGTCAAGTAATTAAGATTTTATTTACATTTTTTTCGATTTTATAGTTGTGACGTCGAGATAACCTTCTTATATTCGTATTTTACAGACCGCAAAGTTATTGCTAGATGGCGATCACATATCGACTGGCAATTCACCGTTTCTAGGCCTGTGTATAGTTTACTTCTCTAATTGTACGCTGGGTACTAATATAGTATTATTCTATTTAGTGACTCAAATATATAGAACTAATGAAGTAAGTTGGAATGAAAAGGTCTCGTCTTCACAATAAAGTGAAAACCTTCATTCCAACTTTATTAAAACCATTTGTAAACAATAGGTGCCACTGTAGTCTTTCTTCAGAACTTTCTAGACGAATCAACATGTTTGTTCACAGGAGAGTGCACAATGTAACTTAAAATACAGCCATTCTAGTAAGATCTGTAAACGCGGATTACGTATCTCCGCAGCGCCGAGTTACAGAGGTCTGGATAGGGCAGTTGTATCTCTGTGAATACTTCAGTCGGACAAATACACGGGAGGGAGAGGTGAGAGGTGGGTGGAGCGGTTACTGTGCTCTGGGGAGGTGGCGTAGAAATGAAATTGGCAGATATTTTGGCTATGTGACATACACGTTACGTGTGGTCGTTGCCATGAAACTTTAGCAACGTTTTTCCACTTTCGTAGAAATGAGTAAAGTAAATAATTGAATTGGCTCATTGGTGTGACGAATGCGGCGGAATTTTATATTTTATTAAGATCTTTTTTCATGCAGAATAAAATGTCTACAAAATTCTCTAAACATCTAAAAAAGTATTTTGGTACGTACCAAAGTGTATTAATTTAACTTTATCGACGGGAAAACCACCATCATAAACATGGCTGGCACATTTTCAAAAATATATTTTACTTGTAAATATCGCACATAAGACGTAAGTGCTTGTCAAGATACTTTTTACAGCCTTAATAAATTATTTCTGATACATATCAATGAAACGAGAAAAAGCTTATTTTACTCGCTGCTATATGTGTAAAATATTTTCATTGAAATTTCCTTGCAACAATGTTGTTTTCGATAAATATAGAAGGGATTGTAAGCCAACATTATGGTTCTGTTTGTCGGTGCCAAGAGCAATAATATCGTTCTTGATTCTGTAAAATATCTGAGCAATTAAATTTAGGTACCTAAATACCAGTAAACGAAAAAATAATTTAATTTAGGTTTATATTACGTTACTTTACAACAGATATCAAGAAGCCTATTGGTAAAATATAGATATAATTAACAATAAATCAAAGTACATTCGGGCAAGTCAGATAATAGTTGATTCAACTTTATATAGGTACACTAAAATGAAAGCATACCTAAAACAGGTTATTCTCGCACTATCACGGATGTTATTTGTTACTTTATTTATAAACTATTTTTTCTACTCCTGTATTTTTTTCGCGATTTAAGCAATCATGAATACTCTAATATAAATACATACTTAATTTATTCTGTAAAAAGTCTATCTAGTCTATTGCCCAAACACACTACTTACCCTATTTTAATGAAAAATTAAAGCAGAGTCGGATGCCATAGACTACTACAAATACTATGTTTAGTAGTCATTCTTTGGTGCGTTCAAGTGAAACTTTTCTGATTAAAATCAGTGCTGCCAACTTAACGCAACTTTGCTACAATTTTTAGGTATTAATAAATGCGTAATATATTATTTACTAATATAAATAAATACATTTACATCTTTTTTGGTTTGTTTAACAAGTTTTATCTATTTTCGGATATATTTATGAAAACAAAACAATAAGATTCGATCCGGATTTAAATTCAGTTTAGGTCGGATGCCAAGTCTAGCAAATTAAAAATAAACAAACCATAAACAAAGTGTCATATTTTTGATTTCCCACCGAATTCCTAATTGAAAACGAAAACATTCAAGCTGATAAATGATTATATATTACTTAAATCAAACGATTTTTTTTGTGTTCATGAAGAAAATGTGTAGGTTGTTGGTTGTTTGTTTGTTAATTGATTCTTTTAAGAATCCACGAAGAAGTTATATAGCATTACTGAAGATATTGTGTAGGTAAGTTGCACAGTTACTAAGGGAATAAATGGCGCATGAAAAGTATGATAAATACTTACTTTTTATTTGAAATGAGTCGTAGAAAAAGTATTGTATGCAACGGTGTATAACCAGTTGCATAATATACTATATAGAATGCAACGATATTTAAGCAAAGTATGCGTTTTGAAAATAATCTCCCTTACAGAAATTATCGATTTGCTATTTTCTTATGAAGTTCCCTGATAATAAAAAATGCGAGTATAAAATGTTGTTTATGTTATTATTTGCAATTAATTTGGTAGTACAAAGACAACGGAACAAAATTACTAGCAAATATATAACAACAATGCTACATTACAAAGAAATATCGCCTAGCTTAGAATAAATACTCACTAAACTTTATTCGTCTTGCCCTATGGAAACGTACTGCTTGCCCGAACATGAAATAAGTAACTACAGAGCATATAGCTACATGTTACTTTTCTAAACCGAGTACCTATGGTGTGTTGTTATAGTCATATTTCAAAACAGACACCGGGCACAAAACAGCTTGGCTATCAAATTGAATGCCGTTCGTTTCATTTCCTTTTTGTTACGAACTCATTTGCATTAGGTAGGTACATGAACTTCTATTGTTATACGGATGCCTGTCACCTTCCGAGGAATGAAAGATATCTGTACAACTTACTTTTATTGTCTGCTTACACTGCTTCCTACTGGTGCAAAAATAGCCAATATTTTTAAATTATTTTTGTCCGTAATCAAATTATTTTTTTTTCTACCCGTTATAACATACCTTCATAATTATAACAGGTCTGCCTAATTTTCATGAATGAATTTAGATATAGACAAATCGTACTTAGATCGTAAAAAAAGTTCATTGTTTGGATATATCAGGTCTATCTATGTAATAATAATGCCTACAACAATAGGTAACAACAACCACTTTCGTACATAGATGAAAAAAATATATAAACATAATAATCACTATACTTTCCTAGGTATTTCACATGTAAAGAAGCCTTATTATGTAGTATGGTAACATGATCAGGGGGACATGAGCCGACCTCCATCATAAGAGAGCTGAGGTACCAATTGACCTCTAATACCTACGGAATTCATCTAGCATATAGCAACATCTATTTCAACATTGTAATCATTATAGCACTGTGACCTAGATATTAGTAAATACCTATGTACATACATAAAAAAGTGACCCACGGTAATTAGGATGTCGGTATAATACAATAAGCAAAGCACAAACATCCGCGGCTAACGTAGGGTGCCGGCAAGCCCACTATCCCACCATGACTCCACATTTAACGACCTGATTACACTCCAATGGATGGGAAGCATGCCACATCATCAAAGCTAGCCGTTTCCTTTCGCATCAGGCAATTAGTGCAATTATGAACACGAAACTAGGTCGCGCCCCGTGTGTCATTTCCGGGAAGCCTTAAAATTCGCACGGTTGTTTGAGGTTAGGCTTTGGACTGTCAATTGCCCACTTAAATTTTCAATGAGCCACTGTAGCCCAGCGCACGCTACTTCCAATCTGAAGGCTGTGGGTTCAAACCCCGGCTCGTACCACAGGGTTTAAAAAAAAACTTCATTGCATATTTAGCAGTGGCTTTTCGGTAAAGGAAAACTCCATTGATAAGCCGGTCTTGTTCCAATAAGGCCTAGTTTCCCCTCAGTTGAACATCTGGGCTGTTATTCACAAACTGACTCGGCCTCACCTGTCACCTCACCCCTCACCCGTTCTTATATGGAAACTGTCAAAAAGTGGCAAATGACATTGTCGGGTGAGGGGCGAGATAACTGGTGAGAACGGTGCTTAGTAAATCACATAGCTTGTAAAACTAAGTTCCTACGCCAAATCGTGGGATTAGGTGTCAACACGAACCCCAGGCTCCTTAGGGTACAACTGGGAAAACACTAGAAAAATGATAGAGGTATCTCTATTCAATTGGCTAATTAACTAAAAAAATTATGGTGTCATTCTAACCAATTTTTAGAGCCTTTTTTTAACCTGACTGTGGCTTTATAGGCCGGGCCCAATAAAGCGATAGGAGTGCGCGGTTGGAGAGTAGCCTGTGGAAAATCAAGGGGGAAACTTCCGATACGACCACGCGGGTGGTTTTGAATACTGGAATACTTTAAGAGTTTGCGCTCCAATGAGATTGGTTGAGCGGTTTGAACCTAATCTAAGGTGTTAGTGGAATCGAGCTACTGGGAGTTTTGTCGCTGGTTCACTAAACCTAGCTTAGAAATTCAGCTAGAGAGCGCTAGATTTTTAGAGAGGTGCACATGTTTGTTTGGGACCAACTAAATAAAAGCAACACAAAAGACGAAAACGAGAGATAGAGTACAGCATAGCTGACGAGCACTGAAAACGCTCCGTACTGATAGGCAGTGAAATGTGACGTCACAGTGCCATGGCCTCGTAATCCCGTTGTTTGGAAAAACGAGTAATTTGACATTTTAGTCGTCAAATATTGCGTTTATTGTGAACCCATATTAGTAATTTGGTAGGTTCGAAGATACTCTACCTAAATCTAATTAATAATTGACGATGATAGTAATCGCGATGCAAGTTACATAATCAAAATTATATAAAAAAATATTAATATTGTATTGATCATAATACAAAGGGATGCAACGTAAGCGTACAATTATAGGTACGAGAGGAAATTTGTTCAGTAGATACGGCAGAATAGGCCGTATCGGAAACGAGTTAAGTGACAAACCTCTTTTGTTTCCTTTTGTTTTGTTGGAGACTCGGGGAAAATGATGGAATGAATAACAAGACGAGAATACTGACGAGCTGCTCAGCCTTATAGATATGTATCTGCTGTGATCAAATCCGTTCTTACAAGAACGACAAGGCGTAATCGATAGACACCTAAATAACGTCTTTTTAGTAGGTATACTGTACAGTATATATGGTAAATCGAATATATCACTTATAAAGGTCAATTAGACCAAATTTCATATCAAATTTTGGTAACATTTTTTAATATAGCTTACCGACATGAGGGCTGGCGATAGAGTCCGTAGGTAGCGACATATATCGGTATAAGATAGTACCTAAACAATTTTATTATAAACTAATTTAAGACTTAGTGGGCGCACGATGGAGTTTTTTTAATCCATCTGAGACGTAGAATATAGTGATTTTAATTTAAAAAATCGCTCACAAGATCTGACGAACTTCACTTTATAAAAACAATCGCAAAGTTACTCCTGTTTGGTATGTTTTTTCAATTTAATTTTTGTACTCAACTAAAGACACTAAATAGTAATAGATAATTTCGATGAGTGAGACTTCATAAAATGATTGTCTTAATGACTATGTTTAAATATTTACCATAACTACACGCAAAGCTTCCGTGGGGTTATTTGCAAAGGGCTTACCAAGAAACCTGAATGCTTTATCGCTAACATACCTTGACATTAAATAGATAAGACTTTAAGTTTGATGTTTTTACAGTATGTATTAGGTACTAATATATAAAGCCCGACCAGAAATATATGACCGACATATTGCGGTATTTCATTACAACTAATTTCTTACACTGACAATAACTTTAATCATAGATTATCACTGTTGTCAGTGTCACTGGTAGTTTAGGTTAAGTGTTGAATATTAAATAATAAATGACAAACAATGCCCAAAACGATTCATTGTGAAGAGTGGAACATAATTAATAACAATGTATACTTATAATGAAATTCTGGAAAAAAATCTCTCGGAAACTGGAACAATGTCGCCACAAAACATTTCAAAATTAACATCAGAACTGACAAGTAAACAAGTCAAAATGTCATTATTCCATTAGAATTACGATTTGAAACGGGATATTTACCATGTATATTTGTATTTTTAAGTTCCCGATATTTCGGCACTGTTGCTAGCGCCATCATCAAGGATTAACTGACGCGCTGCGAGTTTTAGTTGTGGTCTACCCACACACCATAGCGAACTCAAAAAACAATACGTGGTAAATATCCCGTTACAAATCGTAATTCTAATGTAAATGACCATGTAAGCTTGAAATCTTATAATGTCATTATTCCGACAATACTGGTATTACTGACCTGTTGCCATATAAATGTGAATAATAGCGCCCTCTTGACAATGGTCATATATTCTGGTCGAGCTTTAAATGGATTATTAAATTGTGTACTGACACAGTGAGTTAATTCGTCCCCAAACGAATTCATAACATTGTCTAGAACTAATATTTAGGTAATATAATTTTAAAGCATAAACACAATCGCAAAAATACTAATACATAACTATGTATGTATCTTAATACACATACAGTAAGTATACAGGTAAGTACAGCATAATATTTTTATATAAAAAAGTGAACTTTCAGCTGCAATGCGCAAGATTTTAGAGAGCGGCGCCGGCGAGTTAATGAAACGCATTTGTATGTAACGGGCTTAGAGCGAGCTTCCTTCGAGCGGAGACCTGTTACGTGTCAAGGCGATTCCTCATTGCTATGAAATTTAAATTTAAAGGTAGTGTACACACGGCTACCATTAATTCCAGAAATAATGATTTAAGTGTTGCTTTTAAACCTTATAGATAAATAAGTAGTAAGAAGTAAAGAAACTAATCATCAGTTTTGTTGGTGAGTTGCTGAATACTAAATTGTTATCGTGATTTTGGTGTATAGTACGTTTTATAAACTGAACGTTATTCAGGTACTTCAAATGTTGGTAAGCGTGTACAAAGAAGGAGAAAGTGTATTTTCTACGGTAGGTAAATACCTCTATAGACGTTGAATGAATATTTCATGTTGCGGTCTAAAACTCGTTTAGTAGCATTGCTATGAAAACTCCGAGTAGGGTTTCAGGACGTCCATTCCGCTGGAAACGGCCGGCCGTGGCATTTGCCGAGAGGTGGCCATTTGGCCGGGCTACGATACTCCTCCGCCGTTCCTTATAAACCGAGGAAGGCTTCTAGCCAATCCCTAATCCAGCTCGTCGCCGTAAATGGATGACACGACGATGCTGTCTCGCTTGCCCCGACTTATTCGTAAAGGACAGGGCTAAGAACAACAGGAGATTCTCGGATAGAATTTAAAACGGAGAGGCAATGCACCGACGAGAGCAACGTATTAGCCGGCGTCGTAAAGCGAAGGTTGTCAGAGCCCGTTGCCACGCGACTCGAAGGTACATCTAAATTCAAATTTTTTGTGCGTTTGTCTAAACTCAGGAGCCACCTCAGGTTACGACCCCGATCTGCATAGAACGAGATGAATTTCATTTTATGTATAAATTACGTTTTCACACTATTTTATATGATCACTGTAAATCGATTTGAGTTAAATCTATTCCAGGAGCCGTCTGATGGTATTTTCATGGCGGGTGGTAATTTCATAAGTATTATTCATGAATGCCTCCGCAGTGGAGTAAACAGATAACTGAGTTATTTATTTTCAATTACCAGGTTTATGTAGATATTAAGCGGTTGCAATGTTGAGGCATTTGTTGTGAAGTCGGTAATTACGCCTAAGTAGTAGCTTTCAAGTTGCCGTGTGATTATAATATTACAAAGTAACTTAACGGCTTTACTAAAGCTCACGGCGTAATCGTTTGCGATAGTGAAAAATTACGAGCTACAAGTTCAGGTATGTATACTACCTACACATGTATGTAGAAATACCCACCTGTCTTCACGATTTCTCGGGACACATGTACACATTTATAATACTACAAGGCGAATAATCAAGCACGGGAGGATTTATAATTCTTTCTTCCAACACATAAGAGACCCGAGGCTACGCAAAAGATTCCTCTAATACTTGATCGTTACAACACCCGCGCTGGCCGTCGTAACTACACCATGTATTTTTCCTTCAGTAAATCTCTGCTACGCTCCTAAAGCATTGTGAAAAGACGCGTAAAACAACGAACAACCATTCATTTAGGGTTCTTCAAGTTACGTCAGAGGCTTATGAATAAAGGCCGGCTTGGAAAATAAGGGATTCTCCTGAATAAGGGAGTTATTCAAAATGAAAAGTTTTTCACGTAAAAAGTGGAGTAAGCGGCGGATTACAGTTGATCGCTGACAAGAGTTTTGTGGATAAGGGGTGGACAAGTGCTTTATGTCTTATTATTCGAGGTTCGGTGCCACGCTCATTTACGATTCAACGACGAAAACATCCTGAATATCTAGTTATAAAACCCCCTGTATTAGGACAAAAATAAATACAGTGCCTTAGTGTCACAATAATTCGACAAAGACAGAGCAACCTGTTTTCGTATTCGTCAACGATTATTTATAGCGATCCCAAAATGTAATAAATGGCTCAATCAATTCCTATTCGGTTTTGTAAAACATTACGCCCTCACGCTTGTTATACCTGCCTAATTAAGACGAACTTTCGTATTGGCCCACGTAGCCGCGTATTTTCAATTGTGCCACAAATTGTTTTTTAATCCTTAATAAATAAGCGATTTCTGTATCGGCTACACGATTCCCATGAAACTTGTCTGAGCGGATGGGCCCGTAATTATTTTCCATATGTGCCTGGACGATTCGTGCCGGCGCATTAGCGATGCCCGAGGAGCGGGACTGAATCCCGGCCGGGTAACGAGCTCTCCGACTCAGCGTGAAATTGTGAAATTACCGGGACGCGGCTAATACGAAACCTACTTTGATTCATGCCTTAGTTTTAATCTTTATATTTGCATTGTTTATGTGAATGTTCCCGTTATCGATCAGAGCCTAATAGGTATTAATATTTTGTATAAGTAGGTACTTAAGTACTTAAAGTACCAGAATGAGATATGTACTTACTTCCTCTCCTTATAAAAGTCCTTGATAAGTGGTTTAAAAATTTTTGTTTTTGTATATAAAACTTTGTAATGTAATGTGCCAGGTACCGTAGATCATGTTCAAAAGGGAGGGACGTTGACACCAAACAAGAAAATCATTAACTTCAAATTTTCTTGAAAAAGGATCAATTTCTTAACCAAATAGGTAGCGAAAAAGTAACTCAAAAGAATAAATAATTATATAATTACAAGTCTTCAAAGTTTTAAGTGGGGGCATGTTCTGTCCCTTTTTCGCAAAACGCACCTCTGCATTGAACGATCGTCATTTACTATGACGCTTTTGGTCAGTGACGTCACTGATTTGTAGCGCTTTCTCACTCTAATTAAAAACATTCTAACGGTCGTAGCTTTGTTATTTATTGAGATATTTTAATGAGATTTTCACCATTTGTCATAGTCTTATGTCTTTTTTCTTTTGGATACTAATAAATTTTGAGTCAACATCCCTATTATTCATAAACTTAGTACATATTTATATGCCTGCACCAGTGGTATTTAGCCTGTCAGTTATGACATACTTAAGTCAAATGAATTCATTAATTGTTGATTAAATAAATTTTAATAACATTAAGGGTCAGGTACTATATATATTTATATGATAATAATAATGTAATAATCATGTTTTAATAATGTCACTTGTAATTAATTAATAAGATTTACCTAAAACAAACCCCAGTCCGTTTCAGCAAAGTCCGCTGTAGGAGTTTGGCAGCGCGCAGCCATCGCGTTGCTCGCTGAATCTCTGAGATAATGTTATCCGCCAAGACCCGGGGCCTTAAATGTCTCGAAAATTTTTGTCTTAACATAAAGGAAGGATGTCTTAAACTTTAAACTATATACATATTTTATAATAGACATAAAAGTCTTAGAGCAAGACTTAAAATTTAAATTTCGTAGGTACATCCGCATTTCTAGGATACTTGTGCTATAGAAACTAAAATTATACGGGACGTAAATTTATTTATCACGTGTACAAAAGTCGTTTATGTATTTTTTAGCGTTAAGTGCGTTCGTGTGGGGATATCGTTTCAAAAGTTTGGGTGTTGGTGTGATACACGACATTTAATAAACTTTTATGAAAACGTGTAGTACCTAAGGTAGATAGCTGTACAATTGTAGAGTAATAATGTTTAAGTATGCTTGCCGCAATTCTTTTTTTTATATTGGGAAACAGTACAAATAGGTAATTAATATGATCCTATGACAGTAACCTATTTCAAAAGCTACTTATTGATTTGTCGCGTTGGGAACGTAGGTACAGTCACGAGCTTTGATTTGGAACCCCCTTAAGGTCGACACACGTGTCTAATTGTATAGAAATGCAAACAAAAATTGTGTGAAATCGGTCACAAATTAAAGCTCGTGACTGTACGACATCTATTTATGCCTCTGACTGTACTTTTTTGAAAATAAGGGGTCTCTTGAATTTGTAATAAATGAAAAGAAACAATGTGCAGTGTGTGTGTGTGTGTGTGTGTGTGTGGGTGTATAGTGTATACCTATGTAATATGTAAGAGTATACTCGTATACCTATTGCTCTATAAAATTACTAGATTTTAGACTATTTTAAATATCCTGATGATTATTATATTTTTTTTATGTTATAGGGGGCAAACGAGCAGACGGATCGCCTGATGGTATGTAATTACCGTCGCCCATATACACCTGCAGCACCAGAGGAGTCAATCAAGAGGGAGTCAAGGAGGAATTTATGCCATGGAGGAAAACCAAAAGGAAAAATATAACACCAACTAATAAAATTATCTAAGTAATCAATGGAAATTGTACGAAAGAATGCTTTTCTAACCATTACTCGTCAACTAGCAATTTGTACTTAGTTTTGATAGTTTTGCTTTTAATTTTTTTTTTTTCACATACCCAGTAGCTAGCCACCGTTTAGCTGGCAGTGCAGCGGGGGATCATCACTTGATCATAACACAAATTATCACTTCTAAGCTTAATATCACGCAAACGGATTTATGAATCAAAATATGGTTTTCGAAATATTTTAACAAGTTATCCAACCATACCCCACACGATGGGGTTTAGAAGAAAAAAATGCATCCCCACTTTTCGTGTACGACAACAGCTACCGTAAAAAAGTTTTTTTTCAATATTTTACTCTACCATTCTATCCGCGTAATTGATCTGTATACTGGTGCCAAATTATAGTACTAACGGTTACCGAACTAGGACGGACGGACATGGCGAAACTGTAGGGGTTCTTGTTTTCTACGGAACCCTAAAGGCACCTAATCGCTGGCTGGTCAGTGTGGCGGCGTTTATCTTATCTATAATGATGTTATAATGACTGGAGTTCTTAGATGGTGTGGTAATGAAAGACTGAGCGAGTACCATAAGGAAGTTATTATATTTCTAAACGCTAAAGATTAATTAATCTAGCAAAACCAAAACAAAGGCCGGAGAATTCCCAGCGTAGGTCCACGAAAACAAATGGACTTAAAATACAAAAGGAATGAAATATATATTATTATTATTATTATTTTTTACAAATTAACGAAGTTAAAGCAACATTCAACTAAACAAAATAGAAAATAAAAACATGAAATAAAAACAAAAAGATATTCTTGAGTGAGATTGGAACTCGGGTCACGGAAGAGCTCGTTCACACAACGCCCCTACTCGGCCGCTGGGCCAAGCAGACATTACTCGATGGTGCGAAAATTACGATCGGTATCCGGCACCATACATCGATCGAGTTTTGGAAACTGATTTATTTGGGAGTTCTTGACTCCCTAACCAAAAGGGCGTGTCTTAAAAGCTGTGAACAACGTAATACGGAACGTGAATACATTGTGGAAACAGCTCGAGCGTTGGTCAAATATTAGGAAGTGACTTATGTAAACAAAACACTTACCCCGTGTCTCAGTAGCACTTGTGCATGTATGTCAACAATGAACTAGTAAAATTTCTCGATAATTTGACCACTAGTATCACAACTACAATTAAAATCAAAATTTTATTCCTCGGACACAGTGAGATTCACTTGACCGCACGGATTTTTTCACGCCACCCTCAATCTACCAAAATATGAAACTATGTGTCAACGGATATAGACATTTCATACGATTTTAAAGACCAGGTGTGACATCTATGCCGCAAGGGTGGAATTACTCATTCCAATGTATCTAGTAGGTAGGTATATACCTACCCGTACCAGCAATGTTAATTCAATTATTAATCGAGCTTCATTAGAATCATTAGATACGAATTAACTCGTTGGCGGTGTTTATCAAGCGTCGTATCTTAATGCCAACAAAACGCACAAAACAACTCAGCGAAAGAGACAGCCTTATCAAAATGAAATATCTTTATGTGTTGAAAAAGGACGGTGCACTCGATTTAATCTCAATGAAACAATGTTGCATCTCAATCCAATATACTCGTAGGTATCTAATTTCAACTTAAGAACGTCCGATTTCCGATTTAAATGCATGGCATTTTAAAATGTATTGCTCTCTGCCAAAGTTGATTTTCTAATGTAGCCATTCGGCGTGTGTCGAATGTCGACTCAATTAGGCTACTTCGTATCGGACAAGATAGTTATAACGGATTTAGGTACCTACGTAACAAATGCGTAATGAGTTCATATCTATGGGTACAATGTACGCTACCCAAGACTAGTGATGGGCGAATTCTAAAACATAATTCAACTAGAAAATAAAGTGGTAACCATCAAAATCTTTTACATATTTTTTCCTCAAAGCATACTTACCTATCTTAACAAAAAAAAGACAGAAATGAATTAAAATTTTATAGAAAGCACAGGACGTTTCAGTTAGGTACACATTTACTGAGTAAACGACATAAGTATTGAATGATATATAATACAAGAGTAGGTAAATCTGTGTAAATTTTATAGGTATTTGCACCATACGAAAGGTAGGTAGACTGAAGATATTTACTAATTAGGTAGGTACTTGACATATTTACAAATTCCGTGTTCCTGTCTTACATTTTACTTTGTATACCTTTAGAATCATGTCAGTATAATTAAAGACAATAAAGTTTTTATAAATGGTGTTATATTAATAATTTTATTTAAAATATGTGATCAACTCAATAAAAGAGGAACTTCAAGTAGATAAGTACCTACTACAATGTAAAGTCTTACTTTTAGCGACATCATATAGAACGTAAGTATAGGTACCTACCCACCAACGCTAACCGCATTTTAATTGAGTAGATGAAGCAGACGTTTATAAATACTAAAATACCTACTTATTGTAATGACTATTCCAATTACTGAAACGATCGAACGACGAAGGTTTACTGTTTATTAAGCCACTTGAATAAAGTTGAATTGGCACCAAAGAGATTCCGAAATAATTTTGCCGCCGTACAGTCACCTTGAAATAACACTACAGATTTATCTAAATATTTCAACAAGGATTTTTAATAATGTGGACGATATTCAAACCCTTTGCCGAATCTAACTCGCTGTACAATCGGTCGCAAAAAATGGGTAACATTTCCAAGCCCGTCACGCTTGAACAAAATAAATCAACGGGAACGCACCGCCCTCCGACTGGAACCAAGATGGCCGCCGCCGCCATGATTGTTCAGTGAGGTTTTTTTGGAGCCCAACCATTTTGTTTTCAATCAAACCATTCAAACCGGATACTTGGTGTAAAAATTAAAATTGCGGGAAGTATTTTAATTAGTTTTTTGCTATACATAAATTATTATTAAAAATTTGGTGTTTTTCTAAAACCATTTCAAAACGGATTGAATTAGTTACTGGTCATATTTTTTGACGTTTTTAGGTTTTCGTAAAGAACGACTCACATTAAAGGTTCATAACCGTTTACTTGCATAAGTAAACAGTTACCGCCTAAGTATACGTATACGTTAAATTGTAGATGCGTAAATTCTAGGCCTACTTACGTAGATATTAGACGCCCACGTGACTTTAATATCTCTTTAATCTTCTCAAAGGATAATATTTGAGTTCACTCTGTACAAGTTGCCTTGTTCCATCTTTATGATAGTAGGTTAAGTTCGCTTCAAACGGATTAAATCCAGTCTTAATTATACGCTCGCGGGCCGGAATAAATTTAACGCCTTGAGCTTGAAGCTTACGAAGAAAAAACTGACGAGCGAGCGGTGTGAGCCCTATTTTTTTATCAGTTAAAAGTGTACGTAGGTACGGTCAAGTGAAAAAAATAATAATGAGTTTTATAATTGCATCTGATTGTACCTTACATTGTAGTTTAATGTATTTGCACAATCGCAAATTAAAATGCATGTAGCCGTTTCATGGTCTCTAATTCGAGTTTTTATGTTTTTAATTCAGCTGAATTTAACTTTCTGTCAGCGTATTCCGGTGCTGCCGATGTATGTGGACGATTTAATTTCTGCGTCTGGCGAGTTGTGGGGTCGCTGAATTGGCTGGCATTGCACCACAAATAGGTATCAAAATTTAATCACAAATGCGCACTGCTATTCATTAGAAGGCGACTGAATTAGATGTTTCAGTTTAGAAACTATTTGCCCATGGCCTCCCCTGCCAAGGGTCTGTGTTAAATTGTCGTCCCCGAGAGCAAGTCGGTTTAATTTTCGCCCAAAATGAGCGAGCTGAGCTATAACATGCATGTACGCGAACAGTGAATTTGTCGATATTTTATTTTGTGCCTCAATTTACTTTCGACGAAAGCCTCTAGCTGAATGGAGGGTAATTGTAGGCTGCGGCAAAGGGTTCCGTTTGGGGAATAATTGTGCGAATATAGAGGAGCCCTTGGGAGAATTTAATGCAAGGTAATGTCGGCGTTTTACTGGGCCTGCGCGTTATGCGTAATAGCCACCGGACCAACGACGGAAATTATCTCGGGAACGAGTTTCGTAAAAGCTCCGATGGGAACTAATGGGCCTATGGACGGAA
This sequence comes from Epiblema foenella, assembly GCA_963556455.1. Lineage (NCBI taxonomy): Eukaryota > Metazoa > Arthropoda > Insecta > Lepidoptera > Tortricidae > Epiblema > Epiblema foenella. Next base: position 24,404,281 of record OY747098.1, on the reverse strand, counting down.
CCCGTAAGTTGTGTGAATATTTTTATGGATCGTTAACTTTCATTTCATTTGCGAGTTGGGATATTTCGGTGGGCATTTATGCGGTGTGATAGTTTCAGAAACTGCTTTTAGGTGTTCCACCTTCACTCCTATTAAATTGTAAAAGTTAGAAAAGTGAAACGATTCTAAAAACGACACATTACAAAATTTGAAAAAATAGAATGAAATTACAAAGTAAAACAGTACTCACCGATCCCGTAGAAACACCAGGGAGCTCAGCTCAGGCCACACTACACACCACTGAATATTTAACATAATGAAAAGCCCGGACAGGAGGTTACGGGGCGGTCCCTTTTAAAAATGCACTGCACTAGTTTTACTACACTTGCAGGTTGGTCGGTATGCAAGGACCAGACTCGTAAAGGGTCTGAACTGGCGATCTTTGCGTAAACACTTCGAGTTCGGCTAAGCTTTAGAGTAAATATCCAACGGAGACGCGCCAAGTTGTGTTTTGATATGTTTGACACCTCCACCAGCAAGGTAGCGTGTTACATGTATGAAGGAGACATAGCTAAGAACAGTATAACATCTCTGGTGGAAGCACAGCCTTAAACTGAGACAATGAGCACCAGCAGCCAAACGGATGCATCAACGGATGAATCAGGACGTTTTAATAGAAGCTGATAGCGATTGTATATGTGTGCGACAAGTGATTTGCTTTTTGGGGTACCAGAGTTCATTGTTCGCGATACAAGTTGTCTTTGAAAAATATTAACTTGCTATCCTCTCTACAACTACTCCTTTTTTAAACCAGTAGATGTTTATATAACATGCTTAAGTACTAGGTAATGATAATTAATAAATGATTGTTACTGCATGTACTAACTAATTCATCATGTCACAAGTCACAACAGGGTCAAGCCTATATAAGTATACTTATATATATCTTTATAACCTCTATATTTAAGTTATTAAGTTGAACGAGTCCACATTTTCGTTTAAATATTAATATTTACGTATCCAAGCTTATCTACAGTCTACGGTGACTCTAATTACAATATATCTGTACGAAACTAATTAATTCTAATTGCTTAGTCATATTAATAATAAAAAATAAGGGAGGGTTAAAAGAACTAAAACGGCAATGTCCCGTAGCCTCGTAATAAGTTCTATGGGGGATTGAGGTTTACTCCATTTGTATAATTTTCTCGTTTAGTTAAAATTCAATAGGTTACTATATTTTGGATAGATGGATTACTTTCACTTGATAATACCGCTTTTCCTACCTACACTACCATTAAATGTTACTAACATTAATTTGCCTTCAGAGATTACGTAGGTGAAAATTGGTCGACCTAGTAGGAGAAAACATTACAGTAAGTAGGTAGCATAAACGACAATGTCCACCCACTACTTTCATTTTAAGTATAGATCACTTACTAAATGAATCATTTTTTTTTCCTGCTCGGTGCCTAAATGTTTAAATTTTTCCTTCATTCTAAAAATGAATCAAAATAGTTAAATTTACGCAAAATGATAGAAAACTGCATGAACAACTTCTAAATCATCATTCTATTTTGATGTCGTCGTTTTGAAAACGACTAAAAGCTTTTACGTCGAACTGAAGACTCAAAATCAATGGCCACCCAACGTAATTCTATGAATAAATTGTATTTTAAACCCGGTATAACAACCTAACATTTTAATTCAAAGTATCAAAACCGGGACATAAATATAACGTTTGTCCATTCTAATAACTAATGCTATGGGAAATCTTAAGAGGTTATAAGTACCTGTTACAATTTACTGTAGGTACAATGTAATCTTTCGGAAAACAATAAGGTAAATATTTAAAACTAATTACGTTCTAAATTAACATTAATTACAAAGAAAAAACAAATGAAATATAAAAACCCTAGACACCGTCCCCAAAGTCGCTCATTGGCGGAAATGATCCCAAGATGCTGGCGGCGTTTCCCCGCTGCACAGCAATGCTAAGCATTTGCCCGAGAAACGCGCCAGCTCTGGGATCACAGCAAGTTCTTATCAGTTTCTTTTTTAGTACATTGAATATAGATGATATCTTTCGTGATATTTCATAGATGGGTGTGGACATCAAGCTGAAGTATAAAAATAACATACAAATAGGTAACAACAAATAATAAGTATGTACAGTAAAGGAAAGGTACCTAAACGCGTACCTTTTATAATTCTTTATTGTCATTATGACAAGAGCGAAAAAGGTAAGTGTTTCCATTTCCTTGACTGTACCCCTCCCAACCCAAAATTGCATACCTAAACCCAACCATTATTAACTCGGCATTTGCTAAAACAACCATAATGGCATGCAAATTGTTCGTCAGGTCGGTATTCGCAGTCTCTCCTGCATAATCAACTTACTTAATGCGCTTTTACAATGCAAATGGCAGCCGCTGGAAATTTGAGAAAACAACACATAAGACCGTTATATTAAGGAAATTGGTAATAGGGTTGCTTGGAGCATCATTAGAGAGTGTAGGTAATGATGCTTAGCACGTAGGTACATTGATGTATAAAATTACGATGAAAAATGTCAAATTAGAAACCTAAAACAAGAGTACCTAGTAAAGATAGTTAACAAACTAGTAGTAAAATGACAATGTTTAATTACGATTTGGATTTTGTTATACGCAATACACTAAATATGTTTCAGGCACTAAGACAATCTTATTTAGTTACATTTGGGTACCTGGACTCAAATTTAATTAAGTTTAAGACTAGCTAAGCTTGGCTTAATTAATTTACTTCAATGCAATGTTGAAACGTACAATAGGTACGTTTCAACATTGCATTGAAGTAAATTAATTATCATTCAGTCTGCAAGACTAATCTAAATTATATACCTATCTACGTATGTACTTCTTTTATGTAATGCCAATAGAATATAGTGGTTTAGGTTAAGTATTTGTAACATTATTTCTTAGTATAAAGCAAAAATTAACTAGGTTCATTCTATGACGTAGGTAACATACACACATCACATTCTATACGTAACATTTACCAATGTACCAATATGTATATCTACATATCGTCATATATATGCCTAAATGCCGTCATATAGGTGCATGTAATATGCCTAAATTGAAGAATAAATAATTTCATTTCATTTCATTTCAAATAGTGTACGTAAAGGTATACGGTTGCTATAAAAACTTTGTCACGACATGTCCATAAAAGCGTGCGTATGCGTAAGTTGGTAGTAACGCACACATCTACGACGGGAATTTAAAAAGAAAAATAGTTGTCGTTATTCGACAACGTCACTTCCGTCACGTCCGTGACTTGAAGACCATGCATACTGATAATAGGACAACCCAGGACAGAGCATCCTGGCGCCAAGTAAAAGCCGACCCAAATGATGGGAAGAGGCAAAGAAAAGAAGAAAGAAGATTAGACAGCGTCACGCTGAACGTTGCAAACTACCTACCTATAGCAGCTTTTCTATGATATGAAATGCCCGATCAAGGGGCCGATTTTAAGTTTCGAACGCTCGACTTTTCACTCGAGATCTGTCAAAAAACCATGATGAATTGACAGATGTCGAGTGAAAAGTAGAGCATTTGACACTCAAAAATCGGCCCCCCATATCTTTTTGCATTTTTTTACGGAACGAATAGGGTGAGAAATTATGAATACACATCAATAATGCCATTAATCTTCAAAAATGCCTTGACTAATTGGGAATATGCATATTTTTTCAAGATGCCATTCGAACGAGTTTTTAAAAAGGAACAACTACAATTATTAGAACACCACAAAACACATAAAAGGTAACTAAAAGATAAAAATAAGTTTCAAAATAAAAAACTTAAGGAAATCTATTTTGTTTGCAGTCGGGGGACTTAATATTTTGGTATTATATGTAGTTTTTATCTTTTTAGTTATTTTTATCCGGTGCAGCTGTGTTTTTCATTTTTTAATTATTTTTTATTTCGCATTTTTGATTTTCATTTTAACGTAGGCTGCCTATGCCGTCAAATTATTTTAAATATATACATTATATATATGTTCTTGAAATCGTCTTTTCAAATTAATAGCGTTGATTAAAGCGTTGAGAAGTTCTGGCGAACAAAGAATCTCACATACATACAATTAACCCTGAAAATATTACACTCCTTTTTTTGGGGAGCCGTCATTTAAATTTAAATATTATTTAAATTTATGAAAATAAGTAGCTAACGGTATTAGTCATCACAGACCACTAATACCTACAGTTACTTATCTATATTTGGGGTAAGTCCGGGGTAGTTGGTCATAGTTTTTCTTGAACGCTGTAAAAAAATAATCTTACACATTATTTATTTGTAATTAAACGTTCAACATTAAATTTTGACATTTTAAATAAAAAAGTGACATTTTCCAATTAGATCAACCTTAAAATAATTGTTTTCGAAAATTCACAATTGGCAATCTCTCCCTGGGGATCTGGGTATGATGGCCAAGCCGTTAGAGGAAAGATAGCCATAGGTTAATTCTAGCTGTAGCATAGTTATTTGGTCTAATTTCCTATTTATTAAAGCGTTTTCGTATCTCTAGACCACATTTGGAACATATGTCTACAAGTTCAATGCAATTTTCATGAGACCAAAATTGCCACACTGTGCATTAAAGCCAGTATTTCAAAGAAGAGTCGAGATGGAAGTGTTTCGTAGTAATTTTCGCCATATCCGCGGCATATCCTTTTCGCTTGTCATTATTTTCTGATTATCACACGATAATACTATTAATGGAACATCGGCGCTACTTTCAAGAAGCTTTTCTTATAAACGGACTTCAACTGGCTATCTCTCCTTTTTTGTGGGAGAGATGACCACACCTAAAATTAAAAAAAATTGAAAGCACGACCCGTTTGATTTTGAGGATAGAACAGTGCGTTGCTAATCTTCTTAGCAATAAATACAATAATAATCATTATAAATCAAATCTAACTTCACATCCACATGAAACACGAACTCCTTAAAAAATATTTATACACTAGACAAAACAATTCACAAGCATTTTCCTTACTTTTCGATTTTATTTCACAAAAATTTTAGTCGTATCATTGTCTAGTCATATCTTCTATGAAATATTTCGATGGGCCATCTCTACCTTATGGACAACTGCCCCGGAATTACCTTAAACCGTCATCATCATCAGACCTATTTAATTTAACTAATATTACGTCAGCATGTTATTCATAGTCAAGGTCAGAAATGTTTATGTACTTATTATGCTAATTAAGTTGTTTTTAATATAAATTCACAGCTAGCTCTTTGAGCTCAAAATCCGAAACAAAGAGAAGCGATATAGGTATCCATCTGTTTTACCTTCCATAAGTATGGGATCGAAACGCGTCGACAGCTATTGATAAACGGCGAGCAAACGCGTGCCGACTGACAATCAGTATCGGATTGAACTGAGTGGTGGGACAAGGGAAGAGAGAAGAGCGGGATGAGGCTGTCGAATGAGTAATAAAACAGGCATCCGGAACCCTGCTACCTCGGAAACATGCTAGTAAATCTACATTAGAAGTCGAATCTCGACGGGATTGCTTTACACCTAATGTACATTAAACAAACTGCCTGTGACAGACGGACAGACACTGTGCACCAATTTTGATGCGGAAATTTAATATGAGTTGGATCTAGATAGGAGAAAGCCAAAGAAGTAGCATTAGCTTTGCATATACGATAGGGACAATAATCATGGGTTAAACTTGAGGTCAATGAAACTTGTAGATAAAGTTATGTAAGAGACGCATAATTATATCTACATTATAATCTTTACTATCCTCGACAAAAAGCAGGCAAATGAAAGGTTGACTTGTGCATTGTTTCCGTATCTTTAAACATAATGAAATATCTTACTTTTAGTTGTTTTACAATATTGGCAACCTTATGTAGATTGGCAATTAACTCATGCACAGTTACTTACTTTACTAGGTACCTATGATCAGATAATAAAGAAATAAATATCTTTTTAATTTTGCATAGGTACATGTCGAAATTCCAAGAATTTTTAACATTATCAAGGTAAATAGAATACAAGAAAATCAACAAAGCAGCATGCTTAAATTCACGAATCATGTGTATGCAGCTAAGCAAAATTACTAAACCGCTACTCTCTCTTATTTGCACCACAGTCAAAAGTTTATGTGGAATTTTTACGTAAGCTCTTTACTAAACTTGAAGGGAATTTATTTAGACAACGTATCTCAGAAATGGTTCGAAACGTCTCCGAAATAATAGGGCGTCCTAACCGCTCACTCAAACGACGTACTTTACTTTAAAACTACGGTTTATATCTCTCATCGAATAATCTGATCTCATCTAACATGATAGCTTATGACTTAATACAATAAGTAGGTACATGCGTATTAATTTTTAGCAGTATAAGTAACATTCATTCTAGATTAGGTATAATGTTGAGATGTAGGAATATAGCTTATGTGATTTGCATAGTGTCTGTATCACAATATTTCGTTTCATAACGTTTTACAACAAGTGCCAAGTGTTTCTGAATAGGCTATGTTTTTATTTTAAATCTCGACTTAAATATGTAAGGTCAAGTGCGAGTCGGAGACGCACACCGAGGGTTCCGTACACAGATGTGTACCAGTTCCAAACCTGTTAATTCAGGAAAATCTTAACAACATGGCGTAGAAATTGAACGCCACGGGTACAGCGCCATCTATCGGCGATTTTGTTACAAATTTGAGCGACTGAATAACTTAGTATGTATGGTAGTTTTGAAGTATAATTTTTTATCATGTTAACCGTTATAATTTTTTTTTGTCTTTATTTGAAAGAAGGTACTTTCAGCATTCGTAGGACTTTATAAAACAAAAATACATGCAAAGGTGATTAAATTACAATCTTAGTATAGAAGTGTTTTTGATGATAAGAAAAAGAAAAACTAGATACCTATAGTTATAGTTATATTTTTCCTGTAAAATATACGTTGATTTCAATGTTATGTAATAATTTCATACTTTTTCTTTGGCAAACTTCGGAGACAAGGAGGGGGGGACGGTATTTTTTTACGTTTTCCCTCATAAAATAAAAATGACTCAACGTAAAAAAAAAATGCAACTCAAGCCCTTTCATATGACACCCCACTTGACATAGTCACTAGACTTTCAAATTTTTAACCACCTATTCAGTCATTCTTTACAGAAAATAAAAAAAAATTGAAAAAGTCATGTTCTATGTATCTAGGTTATCCTTTTTTATAACTATTCCAAATTTCAAATCAATAGCATAAGTTCTTGAGATATTTAGCGATGTGACTGACATACAAAGTGAAAACATAAGGGTTCTTCTTTTACCATTTTGGTACGGAACCCTAAAAAGACCGGTCGAGTGCGAATCGGACTCGCCGACCGAGGGTTCCGTACAAATTTGTAGGACGCAATCAATACCTACAAATTTGTTACTTTAAATAAAGACCATATTTTTTTGATTTAATTACAAATTTATAGTTTTCTGATTTTTCCGTGTACCTGAGTGTCGTATAAGACGATATCACTTGCCAAATTTCATAGTTATAGGTCAACGGAAAGTGTATAAGTAAATTTTACTTTAATATACGTTTTTGCGGCATAAACGGCCGTATCTTTTTTTAACGTTAATTTAGAAGTATGGTTTTTTTCACAGCATCAAGGGACTGTAGTATGTGGTTTAAATTTCAACACGATAAGAACGCGTTCCCGAGATAAAGGGCCTTGGCACACGGACAACAAAGTGATCCTATAAGGTTTCGTTTTTCCTTTTGAGGTACGAAACCCTAAAAAAACCTAAAAAGTGATGACAAAAAATTACATCATCACGTATCATAATAATATAACCAACCGTTATTGTTTGTATGTACTTTAGCCGATGTTTATACCTATCTTGCTACTACATAGGTATATTATAGTGGCAGGGCTCTATTTACAAAGGGACCAAATAGCTAAATATTAATGGAATATCTGACAGAAATCAACCTAGTCCCAAACTAAGCAAAGCTTGTACTATGCTACGATATAGGTACGTAGATAAATAGATACTTAAGTAAATACATAGAAAACATCCAAGACTCAGAAACATATATTCATGTTCATTACACAAATAAATGCCCTGACTGGGATTCGAACCCGGGACCTCCAGATTCATAGGCAGTATCACTATACCAACTAGACTAAAAGTGGTCGTCAAAATATGACTCTACTTGATCAAACGATGTTCACTCTGACAGATCTCTCGTTTTAAAAATAACATCCATCCATAAGTCCACATCATCGGACTAAATATAAATCATTGTACTTTACGACTAACTTTCTTGAGACTACCTAATAAGTTAGTATATCCCATGTAGATAAAATCTCGAGCTAGCTCTAGATATTTAAATGACGCAATTGGAGTGATAAGTTTAAGTGAGGATTGAGACAGTGCGTCACGAAAGTGCTCAGGGTACGCGCCGGGCACCGTCGCGACCAATCTAAATAATTGACCGACGACCACAGACTCCGCTAGGTCTTATAGGGACTAAAGATGGATGGAGACGTGTGATGTCATGAGAGTAAAATATAATTATAAATTGAAACTATATTTTTATTATACAATACTTCACACGATCCGTTATATCTGTAGATACGTGTATGTGCATTCGAGATAAATTTATTTTTGTGTTGGTCAATTAAATCTGGTAAGGAACATAGCAAATAAAGTCAAAAGAAGTAGTTAGGAACCTGACTGCCTAAGATCTAGATAGGAAAATAGGCAATTTAACTACAGAAAAAACAACAAAAATACTTCATTCTCCTGTAAATTCAATTCATTTTTGCATTGAACTATATATTATAAAACTGTAACAAAAATACTTACGAAAGTCTTACGTAGAATTCATTGCTTAGCCAGCTGATTCGGAAAAGCCATTGCGGTAAAATACGGCCCCGAATTCGACTCTATTCCATTTTGTTATCTTACGTAGGTAAGCAGTAAAGGGTGGGAGTAAAGAAGTAAAAAGAGGAAAAAGTGTATTATTAGCCCCGCCGAAATGGAATTGGAACATTCCGCGTAGAAATACCCCGAAACTTTCGGTATATTTCAGCGAAAATTCACTTGCATCCCACTTCGTTTCACTTTACTGGCTAAAGGCATCATACTTTCACCGGTTACACGATTTAACTTTATTTCTAGAAATGGATTTTCCTTTTTACGGACTCACGCAAAACGTAGATAGATCGCAAAAATAAGGAGACTTGGGTTCAAAATTGCTGTTTGTGTGTTGCACATATATAACTACTTCGGTAAACATATTATACTTAAGTAGTTATCGTACGTATTGCATATTAGTTTCTGAACAAGTATTTGAAACCTCAATCATGGCAACTGGTAGTCGAAAATTTCATTAGGTACCTACACGATTTGCCTGATGCCGAATTTAGGAACGTCGCACACTTGATGTCTTTGACATTTTTAAAACATTTCACCCTTAAGTAGGTTCTTATTTTAAACTGCAATATAACCGACTTACTCGCAAAGTGGGCACCTCTTAAAATTTACGTGCACTTGAAAATAACATAAGATTTGGTAAGTATTAATAAAACGTCATAAGTATAAGTTCTCAAGGACAAAACCTCTTAAATATTAAGTAATTATTTTTAAATGGATATCTATGAGGAACAGACCCGAGAAAATAAAAATATTGCCTATTTTAACGAACTTAAATTTCGATAACTCACTGTAATTAATTTTATTTTTCTAATTTCTTCATTCATGTTAATCCCACCAATACCCAAAGTAGTTGAGGAAATCGAACTGTCAAACATCAATATAATAATAACTTTATTCAACTTTATGAGACCTTTGATGGTGCCGCCATAGTGATCGTAATTCAATGCACCAAAAAAGGTGGTTAGAATGAAATGCTTCCAATTTTATATTCAACAAGTTATCGACATTTAGGAATCTTTACTCAAATTAGCTGTTAGTTAAGCTGTTAAGTCAATAGATACGTGTGCAGTACGAAGTATGACTGAAAAATCTATTAAGTCGTTAATTGTATTTGCAAATCGTAAAACGTCACCAGGTTGTCATGTTCCCACTTGGGAAATGTGTTTAATTTGCGTCAAAGAAACGCATGATTAATGGAAGCGCTCATTACTGAAACAAATATGCTCAGGCTTTTACTTAAGTCTGCGCGATATTATGCATCAATGCCGCATGCTACAGACAAACTAATAACTACTTAAATTAAATACGAGAATTTCATACCCTCAAATGTGACTAACAACAATTGAAAAGCGATATTAAGGCCTCAACCAGCGATATCAAGGCTAAAGCGCGGCGGATGTCAGAGCGGTATACATCTCTAAATATAAAACGAGATAGGGTATCGAATCGAATGACCTTCTTTCTTTCTTCTTTCTCGTATACCTAAGTCGTTCTATCTAAATAGAGTCGTACATAACGCTGCAAACTTAGAATGCAGCTTAACGGCCCGTTGCGGCACTGTGTACAGCTAGCATAAGCGGGCCCTAATAAGTGGGGAGTATAGGGCAGGGCGGTCCATCCTGAGGCAAAGTTACGACGGCGACAGGTGTGATGCCGAATTAACTTCTTATATAAACTCGCTTTTTATACAACACCGACTGCTTAATGAACCCGAGGGATCATCGTAACGAAACAACGAGAAATCTTAGGTGGACTTTTGTTAACTTTGACCTCTGCTACGACTTAATTAAGACCTTTTTTGGGTAGGTGCTTAATATTAAAAGTTTTTTTTTTACGTTTCCGCCTCTTGGGGGTTTCGGTTGCCCGACCAACCTGCGAATGTAAACCCGCTACACGATATCTGGAACAAAGAAATGAAAATAAAAATGCATGAAATATTAGATTAGTTATTTACGATACAAGTTCGGAATGTAAGCCATTCCCAACAAGTGGCGGTGAACAAAACCACGAGAATTCAGTTCGAATATTACTCGTTAATGTAAGAAAATTATTACGGATAAACTCTAAATAAAAGCATATCAAATCACTGATAGAAAATGAATACTGATAGAGATTAGGAAGTTATCTTTCGGACCATAGTTGTAAGGTTTTACGGAAACAGATAATTGCCAAATATAAGTAATAATTTTGCGTTCAACAATAAAATTTAATTAATTTCCTCTTTAACTGTAAGAAAAATTCAGTGAAACACTAGCTGCCTTTACCAGTACGTGAGTACAGACTAGCTACATTTAAATGTTTTTCACTACTATGTTAAATATGTCTATTAAATCGATGACTATCGGGACCACATTACATTGTTATGGCGGTTTTATTATTGAATTAAAAAGCTATTACTTAGACGACAGCAATGTCTTTGGCATTTTGATTATGCTTAATTATATCTTGTTATTTCGATATTATCTAGTTTATTCCGAAATATCTGCATATATTTTTTTTCTAACACGGGTGTAGGTACAAACATGAAAACGAAGATACCCACATAATCAAGCATAGGTATTTTAACAGTTGAGTCATTTTGATAACCTAAATGTTACAGAAGTTTCCACTGTAACGAAAATGAGGTAATCTACCTACTAGTAATACATATATGTTTACAAATAAGTATAGTTACGTACCTATATATGAATGCTAACTAATTAAGAAAATCTTCCCTCAAAAGAAAAACACGAAGAGCAGCGGTGTGGATGACTTTCGAGTCCAACTCGATTGAATACATATTTTTAAAGGAATCCATTAAACAGGAAAAAATCAATTTATATGGATGTCCATATGTATGTATATCCATATAAATTGCTAAGATAGTTTAACATGAAGTCCACTCCGGCATAAGAGAGGTAAAGACACGATAGTAACTAAGTAAATGAAGAAGTCAAAAGCTCTTATTCCATTACAATAAAGACTTTTGAATTCCTTTTACGCGTAGTGACTTTTGGTGCTGACTGTAAAACCCAGGATATTTGGGTACCTACAAAGAAACATTTCATTATTCCATTCGACAGAAGTCCGTCGAGTGTTCCGATCACTGGGCAATGACCCTTAAAGCACGGTGCACACAGTTACACTGACACGGAAAAATATGTCATAACATAACTGGCAGATTACGAAATCAATGCCTAAAATATAAAGTATGTAAATTTATTAGGTACGAAGCATTTGTAATGTAGTTTTGTTACAATATTTTCAATCTAGTTTTATTAGTATGAAAGCTATGAAAAGAAGTGGATTTTGCTTATCCCAGTGTTTCTATATTATGTAGTAACCTAATTTCCACGATCGAGTAGTGTTATTTTGTTTGGGACTATACATTTTTTTTTTCAGTCAGTCAGCGTAGGAGCTATGAGTTCACATTGTTTATGTGTTCGTAATGTTCGTATACTGTGTCACATGAACTACAACTATGTGGCTAACCCGCGCTCGGTAGATAAAAGTACTGTATAAGAAAAATGACATTTTGGTATATATTGACACTGTTATATAGTGACGTACCTAATTGGCATTTCAGTTCATGCAGCCTCAGCTTTACTACGATTTAATGCAGTTGTCAAATTGAAAAGAAAATATTGTGACACAAACGACGGAGTGAAAATAAAGAACAGTGCTACGAGTATAGCCCACAAACTTAAGTAACCAAGTCGCCGCTACGTTTAATGTAAATTTAGTAGCCGGAGGCAGTTCACGGCCACAGGATCAAATAAGTTTGACACTATACAGCATGCGGATGACACCACGCTTATTCAATCAATGGACGAACGTCTTGCTGAGCCACTGACCCCTAATGTAATAAATACAGTCAATAACCCAAGTAACTAGCATCAACTTCTGATCTCTAAGACATTTTTGAAGCAACCTGCGTGGCGGCCTGTCACAGTGGATCGATTTGTAGCCCGCCCACGGCCTATCAGCATAACAACAGTTGCATATTATTAAATGTTACATTTGATGATGATACATTTTGACATTTATTCCCTTGCGACACTCGAGTGTTTGTCATGTTTAAATCGTATTACTGCCTGCATAAATATTTAAGATAATGTTAGTGAAAGTATGCAGTAAATATACGTACAAGTTTGTGACCAACATTGACTTTTGAGAATTTGCCAAGTCTCTAAGGTAACATAACAATGAAGGAATTATGCTGAAATGTATTATAGTAGTTATGCAGATTTTAGCTAGAATAGATAATAATAATAATAAATGATTTATTTTGCAAAATAGTTCTTACATGATAAGTAAATCACTCTCAAACGATACTCCTGTAACAGATTACCTACCCGTCCTCGACCGGCGAAAAAAATAAACAATAGCATTCTTTTGTTATGTGCCCGGAGATCTCCGGCACTTAGACTTCAAAATAGAATAATTTATTAAATCCCGTGGAATCACACTTAAACTAATTTAATTTTGAAAGACAATGCCACTCGAAGCTTGTATTTCATGAAATACCTGAGAACTCATCGTTTCGACATAAAACCTAATTGGGCTGCAGGTTGCCATCGTATCTATAAAATTACAATTCATCGGGCGCCAGATGTAGCATATTTTATTGCACTCCGCAAATTGGCGCTACCGTAGCGTAGACAATTGCGTCGGAGTTATTGTTATACTATTAAAAATTGATGGGGTTTGGTAAACATAGACCGCACTTTTAATGGAAATATGTGCTGCTATTCGAGCCTTATATTCGTTTCATTCTATGTAATCAAAATAAATACTTACCTTATAAAAATGGTTATTAACAATTGCAGGCACCTAAATTGTCATTACTGACAGTTGAAAAGAAAGTAAACGAGGAATGAATACTCACACGCTAATAAATCATATTTAACTCTATAAAGCCTGTCATCATTGCAATATTAGCTTGGCTTCATATTAGCGTAGCTGCATGAGTCTATCTCGAGATAAGTATAACTGCAGAAAGTGCGTTCGAAAGTAGAGAAGTTACTTAGAGTCTTTCTCTAAGTAAATTTAAGCAACTGAATCAGTAAAACAGGTATGTTATTATGTTACACGTGAAACGCGACAGATCGTGACTTCGCGATCTTATCGGGCTACCTACATCGACGCTACTTGCTGGACATTTTGTATTCAATACAGTCGGCGATATAAAAATAATTATGTTTAATTACAGACATTTAAGAATGAATACAATGTTGACAATATTATGCGCCCAGCAATAATTGATTGGACACAGCTTTAAATAATATTAAAAAATAAGGCCTTTTCCTTGGTCTAATGTGAAATTATATATTTATATACATTATAGACAGCTTTGGGACGGCACATATTGCAATATTCCCGTCATGTCACATTAAGCTCTCAATATAACAAATTGAACTGTATCCCGATTTTTTTCATTATAATGTAAATATTCCCTGTATTTAGAAATAGCATTAAACTAAGTTGTTTGCGGCGCCGAGTGTACATAACTTAAGGCAAGGCTCATTTAGAGATCTGACGCAAATATTGAAGTTTGAGCTTCCAGTATGAAGAAATAATTTAGAATTACACTATACAAAAATTATTGTGGACTGAAAAACAAACAAAGAAATGAAATAACTGAATCAAATATTGGAAAATGCCTTGGTAGCTCTGTCAAAAAATTCTAAACATAATTATCAACGACTGGGATATGCTTTTTTTACATAAAGTATAACTTTTTTATTGTTGTAATGCAATAACCTGATAGGCTTTTTATAAGTAATCCAGTGTTCCAAAAATCAATTAAAATGTACTAAAAATTTACGAAATTACGCGCAAAGCTTCCGTAGAGAGCGGGATGGTTAATTGCAAACTCACGCGTGTTAGAGGGGGTCATTTGTACTGGAATGACCTTGCCTTAATCGTTGATCCTCATTTGAATGACAAGCGCTCGGACATTGCAGACGCCCACGACGCTGCAACTAAGTATTGATTGGCCGAGAGCGAGATGAGAATACCTAGGCGTTACTACGGTTCACATTGACGACGCAGGTGTTTTTTTTATACTAACACTTGGGACTCCATAACAGTCATAAATGCTGCCGACTTTTTCGAACGGTCGAGAAAATATTTTGCACAGTAATACAAGTATTTTTTTTATATACCTAATTAAGATATCAATGCAAATGTGCAAATGGGAGCTAAGTTCAACATTACGAATAGGGTAGCTGTCAACATCTACGACAAAAGATTTCAGATTTAATTGAATGCCAAGGTCTGTACCTATGATAATTCTGAAAACAAATTGAAGTTAAAGATTTAATTTGGCTAGTTAGTAGAATTTAATCAACATATATTATCGTCAATATTTTTGGAATTGTGTTTATAACACGTGAAAGTTCCCTTGCGGCCTATTTATTTGCAATAATTATTTATTATTTTAAGCGTCGCAGTAATCACCTAATACTTAGGCGAGATGATTACGAGACACCGTGAACCTAGAGTAACGCTTCGAAAAATGCCGCCGCGTTGAATATAGTCTACGTTCTATTTTCGAATATAACTCCATCCAATACAGAATTATGCTTCATGCGAGGTAGCTTACAGTGCATCGCACTCTCTCTAATAACAGGGCTGTTATAGGTTATGATCTAAAATATTATGTTATGAGTATACTGCGTGAACAAGTCACCGCGGTAAGTCAATTATACATTTGAGACATAAGTATACCTTTAAAAATAAGACACATCTGCCTTATATAAGTTTGAAACGTCATGTAATCACCCCTTTGGAATACGCTTATAAAGATTTGACTCGAATAAGATCAGAATTCATAAAACAATATTATCCCTACAAATTGATGTTACGAGCATATATGTACCTACTCCCTGAGTGTCTCAGGCATACGAATCCTCACTTCAACTTGGTAAAAATGGGTTGGATGTAAGACATTTTTTATGGCTTGTTAAATTATAGTAAATAAACCCTGCTGGGTAAAGCATTTCTAGTAAAATGTTTGATAGAAGGTTAAGATTAAAATTGGGCACTTGGACACTATGTTGCTTAAAACTAACTTGAAACAATGAACATGCACAGAAAGATACGTATCTTTTCGGCGGACGCTCCT
The DNA here is from genome assembly GCA_963556455.1 of Epiblema foenella. Taxonomy (NCBI): domain Eukaryota; kingdom Metazoa; phylum Arthropoda; class Insecta; order Lepidoptera; family Tortricidae; genus Epiblema; species Epiblema foenella. The sequence goes on along the minus strand of OY747098.1, from coordinate 24,388,237 downwards.
GCTTCAAAATAAAAATGCCCTTTTATTTACACAAAGGGATTATGAACCCAAAAGACACGATTTTTTAAAACTTTTTTTCAATTGTACACTTTAATTTAGATAAGAGTACTGAGAACTTTGACCTCTATGTAAGAGTTTATTTCCGATTAGTAAATTGTCATATTGTTTATGCTGCTTGAGTACATGCTGAGTTGTCTTGAATCTTGTGAATATATAAAACTGCAAAATTGAAAAGGCAGTGAAGTGGCTCGTCAATTAAAGTCCATGACTGTACCTTGTACCTCCTCCAAATAATTATAACTATTTTTATTTTATATCTCAATAGCGTCATAACTCATAAGAACTGAATGAATAAACCAATCTACCACATTTTATTAACTCGTTATATTGTCTGCGTAGTCAGCACCAGAGCTCAGAAAATGTATATATTCCGTGGTCACCACTATTAAATATATATACATTCTAGCACTTTATCATTTAGAGATAAGGTTGAAAAGTGTATACATATATATGATGCTTACTACAAGTTGCGATATTTTTACACAGCAGTAGAAAATGCCAAGAATTTGCGTGCCAAATGGGCGTTCCCGTTTGCAACAATGTAATGTCAGTTTGCCTATGCATATTTGTCGTAGCGATTGGTCTCATGAATAACAGACTAATCTACTCAGGGTAACAGCTTATGCAAATATGTTATAAGTAAATACTCAGTAAGACTACTAAATGTATCTAGTACCAGTATGATGTAGGAAATAAAACACGAGTACAGAGTATATACAGAGTTGGAAAGTCTTAGGCAACGAAGTAATACACTCATGTGGCGAGCGTCGAACGCTCGGCTTTTCACTCGAGATCTGTCAAAAAACTATGATGATTTGATAAATCGGCCTCCAGATCGAATCTACCAAACTTATTACCTATAATCCAATGGTTAAAAAAAGATTCCCGTACCTAAAACAACCGGCCAAGTGCGAGTCGGACACGGGCACGAAGGGTTCCGTGCCATTATCTATAAAACGGCAAAAAAATCACATTTGCTGGATGGGAAACCCCCTGAAATATTTAATTTATTCTGTTTTTTAGTATTTGTTGTTATAGCGGCAACAGAAATACATCATCTGTGTATATTATACTCGTAACTGTCTAACCATCACGGTTCATGAGATACAGCCTGGTGACAGACGGACAGCGAAGTAGTAATAGGGTCCCGTTTTACTTTTTGAGTACGGAACACATCAAGACAAACCTACACGGTTTCATGATGTACTTCATGTAAAGATTTGTAATTAATTATAGCATGATTATAAAAAAATATCTATCAAAATGTACTTATTGCAAAAACTTTAAAATTGTACTATCAAGATTTGTTTACATACATTGCATATTTAATCTGAACGAAGGCCGTAAAAGCGTAGTTGTTTATGTATATGCAAGGCTTCATTTAGTCAATTAGAATCGTTAATGTATCACAGAGATTTCAATCTTATCGTCCACCAATCTTGTTCTTTTAATTTAATTACTGATGTAATGAAGCAGTTTGATATTTAAATTCTCAAGTCCTGAGGAAAAATGTAGATTCGTACCTACTTACTTCCACCTAAATAAATAAAATGTATGTTAGGATTGTTAGGTATCGGTAATCTACTTACTTACCAATAGGTAAAGAGTATACCTGAAGTAACGTTGCTGCAACATACCTTGTTTTTTAGCATTAGAAAGAATGATAGAAAACGGCATACGAGGTTTTTTAACAGGCATGTTCTGAGGTAAAAGTGTTAAATAATATCAATGAATATTAAAACCCTTATTTCATGCTTACATTATACATTACTATGTCTTAATTTATATTTATTTATGTATATTTTAATTGACTAAGCTTCAAATATCTTTTAAATAATGTTTCGTTTCAATCATCTAAAACTTGTACAATAAAACCCCAAAGAGGCAGAGATTGTGTGATTGTTTCCTCTTATTCGAGCCAACCGCTTTGCATCATCTTTTATAATGCGCACTTCTAAGGTTTGGAATTCTCTGCCGGCGTTTGTGTTTCCGAGCTCATATAACCTAGACCTGTTTAAAGCACGAGTGAATGGGCACCTTCTGGGTGAGCTCGCTTCATCGTCGGCCTCATCTTTGCCCCTTGGCTAGATGCTGGCCAAGAGCGATCCCATTTTTAATAAAAAAAAAAGTTGGTTCGGGTTTTACAAAAGTACTTTGTCATAGTCACTAAATGTGACTTTTCTGATCTTTCCTGCGAATAATGTGAATTCAATGTGTGTTTGTTTACGGCCACTGCTTAAAATGTATTACCTTCAGCTTCAGTGGCAATTTTAAATTTTGTGTTACTTTGGCCGCCGTAGCGACTATTCAACTTCCAAACCCTCAATTTTTAATATTTTACTGAAATAATGTGTTAACGAATTGCTCTCAAATTAAAACTAAACTGAGACTTGGCGTTGACAGACTGGCTTATTCGTAGATTAACAAATTATAGAAGTCTTCACGAAACGACATGGTTTTGTCCTTTATTACCATTGCAAAAGGCCCTCGCCGGTCGCCTGGGGCTTACGGGTAGAGTTGTCGACATTTAAATTGTCATCAAACACTGAATATTTGACGCCGTTCCAACGATGCCTATTACACCTAATTAGATAGAGGCATATCTACGCAGCTTTTATTTTGACCATGAGAATTACGCTTTGGATATAGGTATTTTACGAAAATTTCTGGGTAAAGTAAACTGCAGGTACCTACACTGAAAATAGGTAGCTGCCTGGCAGATCCTAACAGTGGTGGAGCGTCCATACAACTCGTTTCCCACCGGCTTGCCTAATTTTCAGGCATTCTAGTTCTTTTACTACGGCTAATGAAGACTGAGATAGGCAAATTATTTCCTGCTTTCATACGAATATTTGTGACGCACCGCCATTGGACCCTGATAAATAATTTTAGCTAATTGTTTAATGTAGAGTTTAAAACTTTAATTTCGGAAGATAACTTTATGCTTGTGTCGTTTTAACAGTGTCAAAAAATTGGAAGTGATCGAAAAGGGATGCCCGCAGCTATCTGTATCTATCTGCTTATCCATATTTAGGTATGTAAGTAATATGTATCTCTGTTATTGTTAGAACTACAACACATCATACATAAAACATACTGATATTACTATAATTACTGCGGACCTTTGATTGCATTTAATTTGTGACATCATGATTTAGGTTATACAGATGGAATTAAAAAGTTTAAAGTATCATGTACCCTATTGGGCGCTGAAAACACTGTAGGCACTTACATACATAATATTTATACAGCAAAAACTTATAATAATGTTACATAATTTTATCCACAAATAGTATCATGACAATTATAGATATATTTTCAAGTACCTACCTTCCTAAAGTTCACAATTTATATGTAGGAATTCAATCGAATAAGCTTATTTAATATTAAATATGCGAAGAAATCATTTGTTAACATCTATTCTTTAGAATTTCACGTCTAACCAGTAGAAAATTCCTTTATCAAAACATTTATATCGTAAAGGCCAGGAACTATGATTACTAGGTGTATGAATAAGATGGCAAAGCATAAAAATAGATATAAATACACATTTTTCATCTTCATTTAACATCATATCTTATAAAATGTGCCAGCACTGCGCACTGTATATATTTTCGTATCTTTATTCCAAGATGGATGTACATTTTTCAGTTTATCTCCTGGTATTACTAGGCTCAGCAACCAATACCGATAGCGGAAGCAGCCAGATACCAACGGTTAGCAATAACAATAATGCGGGAACGAAGCTGGGCGACCTGCCAGGGTTCTATCGATCCACCTCCGATATATACGCCACCAGCGCAGGCAGACCTCTCGGGGCACCAAACACCCCTTAGCACGACCAACCCGAATCCTGACACGAGGAAACGTGGGAGCTCTATACAAACTGGTTTTGCAGATACTCAAGTAGGTCAGAGGGAAAATCTACAAACACTACTCTGAGAGAATGTGGATTTTTTGGGAAATCAACTGGCAAAAGGCTTTCGGGGTCAATGCAAATGAGGATGTTTATCTGATGGAGCCGGAGTGGAGTACCTAGAGGGTAGGTATTTTAAATAAATGAGAATGGAAAGGTAGATTTATATCGAGTCTCATGGGGAGTATAAATATTTGCTGCTTAAAGCCGTCCTTTGTTTTATTTGTTGGTATAAACAGTAGAGGTAATCTGAATTGAATCTTTATACATGTACATGTATTTGTCTTACATTATAAAAAAAGGAACTTAGGGACCTACTTGTCTAATTAAATACAGAAAGTAAGTAAGCATAACATGCTCATAAATTTTGCAAAACTCTGCAAAAAAATAGATAATTAAGTACTTTTAACACTGTGCTTGGATTTATAGATTGTATATATAATTAGACAGGCGTTGAAAGTTATTTACATTTCACAATTGAACACGGGTTGATAGTTTCATGTCTAGTAGCAAATGCTATGAAAATTCGTACAGTCATTCATGCGCCAAATCTATGAAGAAGGTACCTATTCTTAATTCTTATACCTACTTTGCCACAAAGAAATTTAGGTACCTATGTACAATGAGCTTGTTGTATGAAAAATTAAATATACTTTTAGAAACTATTATACCTACATGCCTGACCATGCCATAAACAACAAACGAAGCCAGCTTCATTATTAGATACGGCTCAATTGAAAAAAGGCGTCTAATTGGTCGCCAGCCCGTTCGCACTTACCAGCGACATAACTGCTACACTAAGTATTTATTTTTAGGTTACCATGTCATGTTTTCCTTTACCCACATTACGTACTTATAGACGTCGTCCATTTTGTAAAGACCCCTTATTGGTAGTTATCCGCGACCACTTGGGTTTCTTAAAGGAGCCCGTAGATGTCTTGTTATGTTGGGAGTATGTATACTCGAGAAGGGACGCCTTGGGTCGGCGATCAAACGCACTTCAGATGAAATATGTAAAGGTTACAGAATACAGAAGACTTTGAGCCTCGGGGCTCGAGACATGGCCGATTAAAATTCTTCGCTTCAGTGCGCTTAGCTATTCGTTATGAGTGACAACCCTTGAAATTAACGAATAATTATCAACTGGGTATAATTCTGTGTATTTTTTATTATTTAAATCCTTCAACGGATGTTTAAAACTCGTAGTTGTTCTGGGCCGTTGAAGATGGCGGCTACTAATGAATGCCTATTTATGTTGTTGAATGTATATCCCAAGAGTTATTTAGATATGGAAGGAGATCTAATTATACATGAATATGATACATATAATGAAATAAATGTATCTACAGCATGTGTTTTACCCCTAATCGATGACGGATGAGTTAAACGAAACAACCTATAAATATATTTAATCATATTCTTGCGTGCAAGGAAAAATTACTCGAACAAGCCTAATGCCGTGTCACATTGATGGAGATATCATTAGATTAACCAATATAACAGCTGACAGTTATCGTAACACGACAGGGAACTACGAAACTTTAAACGTTGCCTTCAAATTACCGTATTAGCACAGCCCAAGAAATAAACAGGGTTGAGGATTTTTTTACAAGAAAGACCTTTTGTAGGTAAGTTAGTTAGGTACATAAAGTCATAATTAGTAAGCGTTAGCAATAGCATTCGTTATGAATGATGATGTGGAAGAGTAGTAGTAAATGTGTTCATATAAAGGACAACATACAAGGGTGGATATATACAAGAAAGGGAGTATCTACAAATTATATACATATATACAATAGATAGAAGACACAGGAAAAAACTACAATAGAGATTTCTCAGGGATCGAAGTCCAATGAGAGTTGTTTGGAAGTTATATTTATGCAACTGCCGTAAGAAACTTCCATAGCGCGATGCTGAACATGCCAGATTTGACAGTCGATAGGAGTGACGCCACAAATGTGAAAGACGTCATTTCAGTACAAATTACCTAAGTATCTCATGTTAGATGTTTTAAGGTTACTTATTGTACTGGGATTGCAGCTAAATGACAGGTATCACCGTATGCAAACCATGTTAAAAGCACTATAATATGAGAGAATAGGAAAAATTACAAAAGACGACTGGTAACTTCTAATATTTCCGTGAAGATCTTAACTTCTCTCTTAACATATATATATTCTCAGTTGGATATTTTGTTTTTCAGTTTAAGGTAAATAGTTTAAGGCAAAGCCTATTCAGAGATCTGACAAAAATACTCAAGTTTGAGCTTTCTGTGTGTAGATATAATGTAGAATTCACTACAAAAAAATACTGTGGACTGAAAATAAAAACAAAGAAATGAAATAACCGAAGAAAATATTGAAAAATGCCTTAGTAACTTTGTCAAAAAATCCTAAATATCATCACAGTGATAGTTTTTTTACATAAAGGATATTTTTTTATTGTTCTAATGCAATAACAGGACAGATTTTTTCATATATGATTTGTGTTCCAAAAATCAATTAAAATGTACTAAATATTTACGAAATTACGCGTAGAGCTTCCGTAGAAAGTGGGATGGTTAATTGCAAACTAACGCGTGTTAGAGGGGGTCATTTTCAATGGAATGGCCTTGCCTTAAATGGTTATTCGTGCGAAAAACAATTCATCATCCGACTAGGAAACACCAATTACCGAGTCCATACAGTTTTACATTTATACATAGGAAACTCTACCCTCTCATAACCACGTTACATTTGCTTCTAATTGAGTGTTGTCACTTGAATATTGTATCTTTTACTGAGGACTGAAAAGTTGGTTTGCTTTGTAGAAGTTTGTGGAACTGTAGCGTTGTTTGTTTCAGACATGGGCAAGTTTGCGTCAGGTCTTGAGAGCCGACGGCACGCGAGGTCGCGTGCCGCGAGAGGCCCAACCTTGTGGATTGCGATTGAGCTAGTTCCTATCCCGGTACCACAAAGATGCAGATACCTATCTAACATATAAATGCACCTATTAAATGTCTACGTAGGTAAATAGGCTCAGTTTACAGAGGATGACAACATGTATAAAGACGCAGAATCATAAGTCTACATTACGTGTATCTAATAGTAACTGACTATTTTATAGCATATAGGTATGAGATACATTTTAGTAAGTTTTTGGTTTGCGTTCTTCAGAAAGTGAGTAGGTTAAAACTACGATAATTAAATTAGACTTTACGTGCCTACCAATCCGTACTGTACATTATATTAACTTATGATTTAATGTTTATTTAGTCACTAACGGTTAATACTAGTACCTATTTACTAGTACCACATCATGCATAGAGCATGTACCTATAAGTAATAACCAGTGATTCAAATATGCACTTACCTATTGGGTATCTATTTTGGTAGTACCATCCACTTATATAATTCATATGAACAAACGATACCACAGTTTCCTTAGATACACTTACTAAAATATATTTAACTATGCACGACGTGTCGTTATAACGATTAACTTTAATGTGTCTGAATTATGTATCAATTAACGATTCCCGCAGCGTCTTGTCTACACGTTAAGGTTTGAATATTAAGCCACCTAAACAATGGACACGTTAGACGTGAATTTTAGGCACTTATAAAAATGGATAAAGTTAGTCAGACGCTTAGTTCAGACTTAGGCTATTCAGAATTATAAGAATGGTAAATGGAACTTTCAATAGGACTGGATTAGTGATGTGTCTTGACATCCTGCATAGTGTACATAATAAATACCTATTTATAATAAATATTTTAGCTAAAATACCTTTAAAAATTGTTTGTCTTTATCTATTACTTTGTACACAATTTTTAGTTAACAGAGGATTATACTATTTTTTCTGAATAAGAATATTCGACATATGTTCTTTCGAAGTAATTGTTGGAGCACTAATACATATATGTGTGTACTAGCTTTTTCCCGCCGCTTCGCCCGCGTAACTACTAATTATTAACCGTCTACAAAAAAGGAGGTCCTCAGTTTGACCCATAGGTATGTTTGTATGTACCTACCTACGTATGTAGGTATGTATGGATGTCATTTTCATAATCGGTTCCCCGAGGAAACTCGAAGATGACGCCCATTCGTTCGTTCCAGATCTCTCACTTCATTAAATACGTGTTTTTATACAAACTTTCATCCCTTGTTTTACCCCCTTAGGGGATGAATTTCGAAAAATCCTTTCTTATCCCTAGCCTATATTACAAATTTAATCGACTGTGTAAAAATCAACTCTCTAGCGTTAACAGTTACCTACGGTTGTGCGTTGATGAGTCAAACAGTAAGTCAGTCAGGACTTCTTTTATATGTATAGATTAAATATTCTATGGTATATGCATTTATTTAAATGGAAATACAACCTCTCATCATATAATATTCAGCTTAAATACAACAAGTAGGTACACAATCTAAAGCACACAGTTAAAAGCAAAGTGTGGAGTTTGATTTAACTTTTGAAGTTCAAACATTTAGGAAATCTTCAAACAAAACGAATCTGAAATAACACAATAAACAAATCGTGGAATTAATTTGGTTCGACAAATCAACGTTACATTGAGACATAACCGCCGTTTAATTATTGTAGGTAAACTAGGTAGGTAATGATTGGGTATTTAGTCCATGGCGTTAGACAAAGTTGAACATTACGTAGGCAGATTATTAAGATGTTTGATAAGCCAGAGGAAACAACTGTATTAGCTGTATATCGACTAACATATTTAAATCAATTACCCAACAGATATTAATATATGTATAAATTAGCCGTGATAGGTAACGTTATCACACCTACACACATAGCTACTTATACTAGCTTTATTTTTTTTACCTGACTGTGGCTTAATAGGCCGGGCCCAATAAAGCGATGGGAGTGCGCGGTTGGAGAGTGGCCTGGGGAAACCTCCGACACGACCACGCGGGCGGTTTAAACACTGGAATACTCTAAGAGTTTGCGCTCCAGTGAAATTGGTTGACTGGTTTCAACCAAATCTGAGCTATATAGGGTCGGTAGGTGGGTTTACGGCCTGTTAATTTGATGCGCCAGTTTGCGGACACTTGGATGTGTTGATGAACTGAAAGGATATTTTCTTGTAATATATTCCCATTCAATAGCTTCTGATTAAAACGCATACGACTCACTATTTATTTAGGGCCTGTAAAAATGTAAATATCTTTAATTGTAAAAACTTCGTTCTTCAGAAGGCCGTAAACTGACGCAGGCCGCGTAACTGGCCTAGTGACCCTACTTGTAACATAAGGCAGGTTGACAAAGATATGCGTTATATGGTCATTTTCATAATTGTATCTACTATAGGTAGTACATATTTCGTAATGCCTAGACATGATTTCGCTAGGTAGCTAACCTATGATCGTATTGGCATGTTTACTACTACATAACTACAATAAGTCAGGTAATTAAATACCTACCCCACGATTGGTTACCACATTTATTCTCAATCGCTTTAACAATGTTGCTAATTGTTAGGCTGCTATAATTTGATTGCCCCCTTGTAGGAAAATTATTATGCTTAAGTGAGCATAAAAGTCAAGTTTTTATTTAGCGTTCCACTAGGTACAACACGTAGCATTTACATAACTTATTCTGTTACTTTTAATATTCGATCACCAAACAAGACATCTAAGATAATTACCATGTTGCCCTTCATAAACGTTTATCAATCTATTTTAGCTAAGATGCCGTTAAAATTTGTGTCTTTATATGTCACTGATACCTATTTGTTTTTTTTTCTGAGATGTCCCTTTTATACCAATTGAACTTTTGCATAAACGGGTTAATTTGCATCTCGACGAGGAATGGAGTTAGCAAAATGGACGAGTAATTACTTTATTATAATATGCCCATATAATCATATAATCAAATTTAACGAATGAAGTTTTAAGAAAAACGTACCACAATGTGTGACAAAGTGTAGGTGGGTGGCACAAACAACCCACATATAATACCTATCTATCACTTACTGGTTAACTTGCGATAACATTTTAACACTGACACTTCGTATCAATTAAACATATTATTTATCACAATTGTAACACTACGAAATGTGACTTGACCGTATAAGCCAAAACTACAAACTGAACCTCGTACGAAAACCGTTGCGTTATTTTTATAGGGCATTAAAATCCAATGTCACACCGGCTTTGTATTTCTATTACCCTATAAATGACTTGTCCCTTAAAGTATTGTAACTCTTTATGGATATATTAGTTTTTGCATGTTCTTTTTGCTCTACTTTTTACGTTACCACAGTTAGGGAAACAAAGTACCGGTCATTATTGCGAAGCATGCCTTGCGTATAGGCGGTAATAAAAAATAAAAAGGTTGGTGTTTTAGATGAAAACGGCCAGCACGTTCACTGAAGTTCCGGGTGTTTTTTTTTAAATTTGGTACCGCAAAAAACAGACGGTACCTAACTGGGTAGGTAGTGATCATTTTATCAGTGAGACGCGACGAGTTATTTTACCGATTTACATTTTAATTACTGTAGGCGCTCTTCTGTTGTTTAATGTTTCAGTCTAAAATATGGTAATGTTTAATTAGGTATGTCATGCCCAAGTTCACCTCTTCCCGTCAGTCCGTAGTAGGTACCGTCTATCTGATTTCACTAGGTAAGCACTTTAAAATAAAATGGATTGAATTAAATGACTACCTACTTATAACAAACGTCCAGTAAAAATTGGACTTAGTAAAGTAACATTCGCAAAAGTAGTAGATAAAATGGTTCAAATATCATAGTAACTACTTAATGTAGCTAGTTAAGTGTAAAACCAGTAAAACTCTTTATTATTATCGCAAGCTCTATTCATGCTGTTAGGTACCAAGTACCTACAAAGAGTCAACCGCCACCAGTACAAGAAAAATGGAATATCATACCTACCCAGGTATGATATTATTAGGCATTGGACTACGGGTATTGTAAGTACAATTACTAAGTACATACCTATAATACATGCTGTGGTATGTAACAGGAGTACATACGTAAAATAAAGGAGGAGTAAAGATATTCGCAGTTGTTTATCTTTCAGATTTAATAAAATTGAACGAAATTATATAAAATACACAACTACTTAGCTTTTCTGACAATGCCCTATAATCCATCAAAGAAGAGCAGAAACAATATAGGCATTAATTAAGAGTGATTTTTAATTTTAGATAGGTAAATGTCTAAAATATTAATCTAATTCAAAATTTTAAAGTACTGCAATCACCAAAGAATTGGACTGCATAAGTACTTATTTTTTTTACAACTCAAAAGGTCACATTCAGTAAGATCATGATACATTTTGAGAGCTTTGTAGTTGAGATCATTATACATTTTGAGTTCAATTTACTTTACCTTTTTACACTTTGGGTGCCAAGAACTCCCCTGGGGAGTTCTCTGCTCTACTAGACGCGTGTCCGATAACATGCGTTTCCCCGTATGTAGAGGAAATTCCGTAGCGTTGCGAAAAGCTTGGCAGCGAAAGTGTTAACAGACTTTTTTTAGTTTAATAACCTAATAACAATAAAAAAATAATTAAGCATTGGCAAATAAACTAATTCGTTTTCTAGAAAACTACATCTAAAAAACGTAAGTACTCAATAAATACATATTTTATAAATTCCAAAAAGTAACAGGACTTTTCGGGAAGCGGCAAGTTGTCATAACGAAAACGTGACGTGTCAATGTAGGCGTAAACTTCGTACGGACACGGTGGATGGAGGATACAAAACAGTGTCGCTGTGTGAGTGGGGGCTTTTGACACAACGTAGTTCTGCCGCTCGACGCTAGATGGCGTTATCCTTGTTAACGTACAATTCGTAATAATCATATTTATTTTATTATTTATAGCAATTAGGTTGAGAGAAAAATTATAGACTTAAATTAACATTACTTTTGTTGTGAATTTGAATTATTTAAAAATTTACTAGAAAGTACAGTGCTGCCACTGTTGAGACGGAAAATGTCGGAACTAGGCTATCTGGCCTTTTATTTTACGACTTAACGTCAGGCTGTTGGAGATAGCAAAATAAAACTTAATGCAACGGAATAAAGTTTGTTTGATAGATTTCTTCGTCGTAACTTACAACCAAATTGTTGAAGTTGCTTGAAGTTTTTGGACTATGGAACTAACTAAGGTTTCGTATAATGTCAATTTTGCTTTTAGGTAGGTCTTCGATATGAAAAACAATCCTACAGACCTGCAAACGAAGGTAGTTAATTTCAAAAGGCTCTATTTTCAAAATTTTGTTCTTTTATTAGATCGTCAAACAGCTTGGGTACAGTCAAAGTCGTAAATACGTAAGTTACCAAAGCGACAAAAATATCTGTACGCTCTTGCGCTCGTGTCAGGCCATGTTCGCATATTTTTGGCACTTGTACTGGAATGACAGCTGTCGCTGTACAGTCAACATTGAAAATATCCATCCAGATTATTTTCTGACATATTTGACGTTAGAGATGAGCCAAATGACAGGTGTCACCGTACCCAAGCTCTGTTAAAATATATCAGCTATTAATGTTATGTCACACTGTAGGCATAATACATGCAGTTAGGGATCCGCAACTAACCAGTTCGCTAACTGTAGATACCTACTTTAAATGACTCTATCCTGACTTGTACTGAAAGTAAAATTACCACCTAATCAATGAAGAGTAGTCACGTTGATTAAAGCATACATCATGTTATTACCTAATCAAAGTTACTAGGTACTCTACATTAATTTTTAAAGTTACCACCGAAGTTCTAATGAGATTTTTTCAGGGAGGCTGTCTAATTGGTATGTATTTTGTTCTCTACTCCTGAAAATTGAAAATTGGTGGGCAGCTACTAGCACCTATAGGACCTAGCCAATATAGGTAAGGCTTTGGATCTATTTTATGTTTCTGAAATAACTAAGGGTTCGTTTTCTTTATACCATTCCCAAGACAAAAACGTTGATGTTTGTGTAGCTTAGAGGTTGAAGCCTTAACCAAGACGAAGATAAGTGCTTAATTAAAAAAAAACAAATGCGCGCTTTCAAAAACAGGAGTCCTATTTCGAGGGTAGGTACCTACTAATTTTTTGGACCATATAGTTAACGCTTTTAATTCGTCAAGAATTTAATTGATTCCGACCATTAAAAATGGTGTTAGTTCTACATACGGTTGGTATAGATAATTGGATACAATCGGTTAATCGTATGAAGAAAAAAAAAGACAGGTAGGGCACAGCGAAATGGCATCAGGCTCATATTTGGAGCAGCTCAACTGAAGAACTCCTTTGGAGTTGCGGGCGTCTACGAGCCCCAATGCAAAATAGCTCGTCTAGTCGCAATTCTGCATGCGTATTTTTTTTCAAAAACTAGTATTTCTACCCGAATCGACTTTGATGATTAATGGAATACACTAGACGCAATGTCACTAAAGCTAGCTTAGTTTTGAGTTGTACAAAGTGTACATCTCGTTATTTATTTTAAAATAATTTAATTATAAATATTACATCTCACACGCAAATAATTACGTCTGCTTCATATTTAAGGCAAAATAGGTCGTCTATTTAAAATAAAACCTGTTTACCAGGGTTCGTAATATAAAATATTATTTTCAAATTGAATACGGAATATTCTCTGTCATGTAAAATGACAAACCACTATATAAAAGGGCAAATTCAGCCTAATTTTTTATTACTCCAAATCGTTTTTCTATCGAGATGGCACGAGGTAAGCCAGTGACTGAAGAAGTGCGGAAAATTATAATCTCCAGTAACAATAAAGGCAAATCTACGTACCAAATTGCCAAGGACCTTTCTATGCCAAGGTCTACAATCCAAACTATCATCGAGCATCATCGAAAACACGACAAAATTTCTTGTTTAAAGAAATCCGGCCGCCCACGAATTACTACTAAAGCAGAAAACAGGATTCTGAGGAAGATCATCAAGAAAAATCGTCGTGCAAGAGCTGGAGAACTTACGGTACTATGGCGTGACGCAATTAAAAAAAACATTTCAGTGGATACTTGCAAGAGAGTGATGAAGAGGATGGGCTACGGTTTTTACACTGCTAAAGAGAAACCGTTACTTACACAACGGCAGAAAACTAACAGGTTGAAATTCGCCAAAAAGTACAGAAATTGGACCGTCGATCAGTGGCGTAAAATTATATGGAGTGACGAATCTAAATTTGAAGTCACAGTAGGCGATGAACGAAGTAAAGTCATTCGCGAAAAAGGAGAGGCATTTCAAAAAGATTGTCTTAAGCGTAAGGTAAAGTTTCCAGCTTCCTTAATGATTTGGGGCTGCATGTCGGCACAGGGTGTCGGCTGTCTGCAATTTATAGATGGAACCGTCAATGCCGAAAAATACAAAAGCATCTTACAAGAGAGTTTGCTGCCGTCTATACGTAAGTTAAAGTATAAAAATGCGTATACTTTTCAACAAGATGGTGCCTCATGCCATACCGCTAAAGCAACGATGGCGTGGCTGAAAAAGAAAAAAATACCTACCATGTCGTGGCCATCCAGCAGCCCGGACTTGTCTCCCATAGAAACGTTGTGGTGGAAAATGAAGAAGAAGTTGCGAAAGGACCCGTCCAGATCAAAAGCTGATCTTAAAGAGAAACTTACCTGTGTTTGGAATGAAACAACCCCGGAAGAGTGTCGACAGCTGGTAGATACAATGCCGCTCAGAATTAAAGCCGTTTTAGATGCAAAAGGAGACGCCACCAAGTGGTAGACGTTCTAATCTGCGTCGGTAACACTAAAGACGAACTTTTTTGCATTTTAGTACAATTGGTGAAACAATGTTTTTTTTATTACCAAGGAAAGTTCGTTTTTTTTTTCATTGAATAAATAAAATACGATTTATAACTTATACTGTTTTTATATTGCTAATTCTTCCAAACACCTTCGTCCCCCAGAATTTTTAGGTTAACGTTAGTTTAGTACATTTTTTTCCTACCAGACGTACTCATTTGCATTGGGGCTCGTATAGGCTGCGGTGGCCGCTTACCATTAGGTGGACCGTACGCTTGTTTGCCAGCGGCGTTGTATAAAAAAACGTATCTCCACCTTACAAAAGACCACAGCCATAATAGCAGCACTAGGAAAACAGTACCAGTGGTCGGCACTTTTAGCTGACAAACAAGTTGGACACTTCATTCCTAATTCAAACATCGTACGGTTTTAAACTGATCTTTTACCTAAAAAAATAATAGCTCTTTATTTTAAATACAGTCGTCATCCACCTAGCGTTATCCCTTATATTAGTTACATTCTGAAGGATGCCCGGGGCCCCTACCATTTTTTTTAGTTTATTTAGAAAAACAGCCATGTACAAAAGAATTCATACAAAAATGGACGCAGATTAGGCATAAAGTTTCATATATGGGTGACGTAATCCTAAGATTATTACAGGTGACGTAATCCTAAGATTAGGCTGATTAGGCGACAATCAAAGCCTTAACGTATACCTTCCAAAGCATGGGAGTATTCAGTTAATAACCGCTCAAAGCGGTCACCCATCCAAGAACTGACCTCGGCGGACTTTAACTTAACCTCGCATACCGCACGCGGTACGCGGGCGCAGCTTGGTCACGGGCGCTCTTTTAAATACAAATAATATAGTTAATATGCATCATTGGGTCCTGGTACTGTTACCCTACCTACTTATTAGATGCTTTCGAGATGGTATGAAACTGAAATGAGACTTTAAGGCAAGACCATTCCAGTGCAAATGACTCCCTCTAACACAAGTGAGTTTACAATTAACCATCTCGCTCTCTACGGAGGCTCTGCGCGTAATTTCGTAAATATCTAGCATAATAGATTTTTGGGACACTGGAACACTTATGCAAAATCTGTCCGGTTATTGCATTAGAACAATAAAAAAGCAATACTTTTTGTAAACAAAAAATATATCACTGATGTAGATAATTTTATGTAATCTGCAGCATGAAAGTTACACTTTACGATGATATTTAGGATTTTTTGACAGAGTTACCAAGGCATTTTTCAATATTTTGTTTGGTTATTTCATTTCTTTGTCTCTGTTCCAATCCACAGTAATTTTTGTGTAGTGTAATTCTGCATTATTTCTTCACAACTGAAAACTCAAACTTCAGTATTTCGGTCAGGATCTCGACTAAATGGGCCTTGCCTTAAGGGCAAAATTAAGTCTCGGTTAGTATACATCTAATAAACCGTTGTTCGGGTTGTTTCATTTTGTTCCAGCCCAGCTTCTACTTATTATATTTAACCAAATAACTTGCAAATAGCCGGCTAAGCTAAAACCGAATAGTATTCTGCACCACTCAACAAAACAAACAACTTCTTACGAATCTTTACATCATGCATTCATGCATGACCTACTCGTATAAATAATACCTACATAAGCGAATTATTTCTTTAGTACAAAGGTGCCAGACAGGCACAGCTTTCACGTTCATTAGTATGGACGCAAGACCCGCTATAAACTTCGTACAAATGATGAACTGAACAACAACTAGAATAATGAAAATAATGGGCTTGTGAATGCAGCTTGCACATGAAGTGGCGCTCAAGTGTGGCATTAGTAGCTCAACATGTGAAATTCATCGGTTGTAGCATGTTTTAAGACTTGTTAGCTAATATTCATGCATTCTCGTGACCTTAACGACTTAGACCTTATTAGGTTTATATTACTGAAACCAGAAACGTTTCTGGACCGTGTGTTTGTTTCTTCATCCATATTTCCATACTTATTATTATACATGCGAAATGTGTCTGTCCGTTACCTCTTCCGCTTATACCTACCGCTGAACCGGTTTAGATGAAATTCAGTATGGAGATAATTCGAGTCCCGGACATATGATATTTTTTATCTCGGAAATCTTAAGGAGGTGGACGTTTTTATAGAAGAGCGATAACTAGGTAAGTGCCTGAAATAAAATAATAACAAATTAAATTCTAACGTGATGAACTAGTTCTATGCAAAGTCGCGGGGAAAAGCTAATAGTTTCTTATAATTTCGACTTATTGCTGTACAGGAATGGGTTAGCGCATTTTGTTTTACAGAATATTTAAATTGATTCATTGCTTTTTTTTTCATACAGTAGTGGATATTGTAAAAGGCACTTAATAACTCACCCAAACAAATTGACAAATCGAACAATCAAAGCCCAGTTGCACCAAAATGTTAAAGCCAGCTTACTTCACAATTATGTTAGATACATAACAAGATTTCTCAAGTCGATATTTTAACTGGGCTTAAATACTTAGTATAGGCACAGCTTGCTCTCAAATATGGAAATAAAATTAAAATTACACGCTGGCCAAGACTTTCAAATTAATCTTCAAAAAAGTGTGAATTAGAATATAACCTGAAGAAAACATAGCGAGCAATCCGGTCTAATTCCAACAAAGTCTAGTTCTTCGTCTGGCTGGAAAGTCAAATGGGAAGAACGAAAGTGAAACTAAGCCAAATCTTGGCATTAAATGCCAAAACTGACCCTGACGAGGTAATTTAGGAAACGAACAAATGGGAATACGCAGGGACGATCACTGTGACTTGGAATAACCAGTTTCATACATAAATGAATTCATGAATCATCAAGGAGCGCTCGTCGCCGAGCGGCGGCCGCGTACCACGTGCGGTATGCGAGGTTAAGCAACAACGGCCGAGGTCAGTTCTTGGATGGGTCGCTTTGAGTGGTTATTAACTGGGTGTTCTCGTGCTTTGCAAGGCAGTTTAAGCCGTTGATCCCGGCTGCTGTCTATGATAGCAGTCGTTAAGCCAAGTTACAGGTCTTGCGGCTTAAGAACTTCTAACAGTCAAGTTGCCCACTGACTTGACAAGCCTCATTCCAATAAGATCTGGTTACTCCTCGGGATGGAATGTCAGATGGCAGTCGCTTCCGTAAAAACTAGTGCCTATGCCAAATCTTGGGATGAGGTAGCGGACCCCGGGCATCCTTCAGGAATCAGGATACAACTGTACTGGGACAACGCTAGGAGGATGATACTATATGAATTCATCATTAACATCACAACTCAGAGATCGAGTCTAGTCGAGTACCTATATGATATTTTGTCTTAATATTTTATCTTCTTAAGTGGTGTACATACCACTGCAACCGTGAGCATAACCTACCTAAGTTTTCCTATACCTAAGTATAAAAGAGAACAACATTTCCTACCATACTGGCTGCCCCGCGGCCATAGCTAAGCAACGTTTCCATATCTACTAATCGGCTGAGCTAAGCTACGATAAGTGGCTGTCTCTAGTGACTAGATTAGTTACCACTGTTATTAGTTACTTATTGCTATTTTTACTCGAATAATGCATTGTATCATAATCATAGAAAAATAAAATATCAGAGTTCAGAAGAATACTAATATGGTCTTACCTTATAGGTACAGATATTAGCTGGAATTTTAACTTTGTATTATTCTCTGCTCTGGTTCTTTGCTCTTATGCCTACATGGCTTCTTACAATTTACTTTTAAATATTTCACCTCGTTTTCGGATCAGTCACTGACATTGATTTTTTAAATGTCGTCTGTCAAGGCGTAGCATTTGTTGCATTTGATACAAAGAGAAGGATAACGTTGCGAGGTTTTATACTGTGCATGTTTTCTTTGCAATTTTCTTGCAACCTACATATAAAAAGAGCAGATGTGAATAAACAATAAACATTATAAATATATAGGTCAGGCAAATGTTGATTTTGCAATGTCGAGCCGTTGTAAAAAACGCTTATAGAGTAAACAAAGAGTACGTACACCGAGTAACCCTGGAGTATCTTACCAAAAAGTCAAAAAGTATAATGTCATGTATATCAGTTGAACGGCACGTCAAATCTCAAAATTCTATTTACTTTTTAATGATCTTGTTTAAAATATTATTCTGAAGAAGTATTTGCGTTTTTATCGAAAAGAGTGCAAGCAAAAGTAAAGGTAATTAGGAACCTTGGTTGTTGGTGATTGGTGGTAGCTTGCCCTGTGTGTCAGCTGTCGTCGATGCTTTCTCGTGACTGTAAAGACGCCCCAAAATATAGGTAAGTAGAGTTTTCATTAAATAGGTATTTAGGCATTCTTTAAATAGGTATCTACAATAAAAATAAATATTTTTAATGTACGCCAGATATAGCACATATAAGAACTCAAAATTCCATTAAACCTATGCTATTCTAGACAACAGGCGGTCTTGTCGCTAAAAACCTATCACTTCCAAGCAACCTTTGGTTAGGTATTGACTGTACCTACTGAAGAAGCAAAATAATTTATCATTAAGTAGATGAAATCAACGAATGAAAAAGGGAACTTTTTTTCGTTCGCTGGGTGAAACATAAAAATAATAGTAAGTATAAACTACGTACCTAACTACAAAAATGATGACTTTCCTACATTCCTATATAAATACATAGCAATGTATGTAATCTTACCATGCTTACGTACTACTTAAATAATATCATTAGATGGCGTTAGAAGTAGTTTTTTGTGTAAATAACTAATAGGTAGTTTGGTCAAAAGTGTGCACATTGTGATTTTGTAATTATTCTTAGTTAGAGGTTTAATCTATTTATTTAAGTATATTAAAAATAAAATATAAAAATATAAGATACAAATATTGGGGGGCAATCTTACATAAATCGACCTAGTCCCAAACTAAGCAAAGCTTGTACTATGGGTACTAGGCGACGAAGTAACCGTAGGTAAGTGCGTGACCCATCATAATATATGGTGTCCAAGATGTATATCATATTTGTTTATTTTATTATAACGCAATAACTCGTAACGGCTTGTTTCTATTTATATCCTCAAAAATATATGCAACTTGTAGTCTGGCTTGGGAAAGATTGGGTGCCTACTTGCAGGTAAGACAGGGTATGCTTCTTTATATATAACAGAGTTAGAAGGAAGACAAGAAGAGTAGGAAACCGAAACCAAACTTAAAAAATAAAAAGAAACAAAAAACTAATAGATCAAAGAGAACTAAGAAAGCTGACGAAAAATCTGATGATTGAGATACAGAATTAATATGTACTGCCACGGCTTGTATTCAAAGTCTTGTATTGAAGGATGGATCACTTGCCATACTTGCGGCAAGTGGGCGCATTAGGAGTAGAGGGAGGATAATGACAACGAAGACTTGTGAGGATGAAGATGATTTGGTAACCCATCTTACCCAAGGGGTTACAACATCTTTCCCTATTTAGGTGAAAAAAAGAGAGAGAAGAAAAATCCCATTGTGTTGTTTTGAGTGTCTAAATGCTAGGCCAACCCAAGATTTACGTGCCCAATTCTTTTCTACTCTTGAAGCCAGCTGTCAGCTGAGTACAAGAATTCCTGTGAATGAATGTCTCTTGACGTTTGCATACCAAAATTTTCACATTCATCACTCTAAATCAAACTGTAGTCTAACGACAATATAATAAAACATGTTTTCCATCCAAGATTTTTCGCCTCACCTCCCGATAATCCAAACATATCAATCCAAACCCCGATCTTACCTTCACAAAATACGAAACTTTAATTGAAAGTAAATTATATACGACGGGGATTTAAAAGGTGCCACTGTACTACGTTTTTCTAATGATGTCTTAGCGACTTACTCTCCTGCTGTGCTCAATGCTCTTCAAGACAAACACCCTACTACGTTAGCTTTCTTACAACCACCTAACCCTCTATCTAATTCATAGCAACCGTTGTAAGTTTCAAAAACCGACGTTCTACAGACAGTGCTCTCCTTCCCAGCCGGTTCTGCGGGAAGGTTGGATGCGGGATAACTCCTCAACACTAAAAAAACTGATCAGTCCGCTCGCAGATGACGCCGGCGAGACCTTACTGAAGGAGTCCACCGCATTAAAAAACTTAATGCTTGTGGGAAAGCTTTGTCCCGATATTGTTCCCATAATATACCTACGGAGCCAACCTTATTGCGTTTAAAAAAAGATTTCTGATGTCGCTGCTGCATGCTGTCGGCAGTACAATGCGGCGCCTTACCTCAGAGATATCCACTCCCGCCAAACAGAAACATTTAAACCATTACAGCTGGGTTTTGGCCTGACAGGTGGTTGTGAGGAAGCATTCCATGCCACCCGAACTTTCCTCATTGAACTGCTAGTCAAAATTGACGTCAAAAATACCTTTAACTTAGACAAGAGAGTCTTATTAAGTCAAAGTGAGAACGACCTTCCAGAAATATACGCATACCTTTGGCAATAATACCTACGGTGCTCCCTCAAACCTGATGTCTATGAAAAACTAAATATCATCTTATATATAGGTTGCCAGCAAGGAGACCCTTCTGGCCCTGTGATTTTCAATTTAGCCTATATCCACCCCATTATCACTCGACTCACATCCGAATTAAATATTTGGTATCTGAGTAGATGACGTCACTATCGGGGCCAAATCATCATGATATCTGGCTGATATCCAAATTATCATCAATCGATTTACTGAAATTGGCCTGTCAATCAATTTCAACTAGTGTGAACTTGTCATCTCAGATAGGTAGGTACCAAGTCACCTAACATTCATGCATCAATAATCAACGATACCAACATATTGGTATCGTTGATGAGTTGTGAGAATGCATTTTCACACCAAATATCTCAATTTATAGGAGATCATTTTCATGTTTGTTGAGAACTTTTCTTCCTAATTAATCCACACATGGCCATGTATATTCTGCAACTCTGTTTGTTTTCACCCAAATTTATGTACATTCTCCTTTGTTCCCCAGTTTGGAAATTTCCTTCAATTGCAGCCAAAATAGACGAAAGTTGGAAAGACACTATTTGCAAAATTATTAACATACCCTTTCATCTTATCTTATGGTGGCAAGCAATTCTTCCCATTAAATATGACGACCTGGGCATCCGCTCCACAAACAGTCTCGCTCTCCCGGCGTTTCTTGCATTCGACAACAGCACGCTAACCCTTATTGGCGGTATTCTCAACGTACCTTCAACCGTCAATGTCACAGTGTCGTGCCTAGCAGATGTAGAATGCGCCTGGAGAGCAGAGAATCCCAACGATCGAATTCCGAATGAAAAATCTAGTCAAGCCGCATGGGATCCCTTAAAAATAAAAAATAACCACCAATCACTACTGGAAAATTTACAAAATAGTCACGAACGGGCCAGACTTCTGGCAGAGTCAGAAAAAGAATCGGGGCATTGGTTGCATACGCTTCCGTCACGAAACCTTGACTTCGTACTAGATCCATCCGCACTGTGAGTCCCGGTGTGCCTTCGCCTGGGCCTCAAAATTTTCGAACCACATGCCTGTAGCCGCTGTGCCCAACCCGTCGACGACTCTGGGTTGCCACGGCTTGCCCAATGAGCGCCGGTTAATTATTCAGACATGCTACATTGAACGACCTTATTACCTATCTGCCGTTCACTGAGCACTGCAGCTCTCCCTGCCACACTAGAACCTTCAGGGCTGTTCGCAGCCGACGGGAAGAGACCTGGTCGGGTCTGGTTGCTCTTTCGTGCCATGGTCGTCCTTAAGCATGGGAAGCAACTTGCGTCAACACGCTAGCTACGTCCAACGTTGAAGGGTCGGCTCAGAAGCCTGGGACAGCCGCAGAACAAGCCTAAATGCCGCAAGTACGCATTTCTCACGAATGACTTTGAATTCATAGCACTTGCCGTGGAGACTTTGGGGTCCTTGGTGGTCCGACACAAAAAAGTTCGTAAAAGAGGTGTCGGCACGACTAATAGGCGTCTCAGGCGACCACAGGGCTAGCTCTATCTTTGCGACTACTCTATCAACGGCTAAGTCTGGTGGTGCAAAGCGACAATGCCACCAGCGTTCTCGGGAGCATACCTCAAGCGGGTGACTGGGTGGGGTATTTTATTGTATAGAATGGATAGGTAGTTTATACTCTATGTACCTAGTCGTAAGCCTAGTTAGTACTTAGTTCTTTTAATATTTTGTTTTTTGTAATTATAATGATGATGATTGTAAATACCTGCCTATATAAAAATCTGTAGGTAAATATGACGTAGGGTTATTGCCCCGGTTACACAATCATCTGAATTCTAACCATTCCGATAGACATAGACGTAGGTAGGTACTTACCTACTAACGGCCAATTGACAGACAACTCTGTAAACAGGTATTTTCCTTGCCTTAGGGATTTTTCTTTGTAGGTACGAAATTATTAAGTACCCATGTTAACGAAACATAATTAAAAACATATATCCACGTTAACATAGAGGTAATTTAAAACATGTGTGTTGAATACCAACGTGCACTGGAATATCTAAGTAAGTAGGTTCCAACTTCCAAATTCCAACTAAAAAAAAAACTACATTATGCATAGGTACTTAATCGTAAAATGGAGTAATCTAATTTTAGACCCACCTTTATCTCATAAATTGATTCTTAAAAACTAAACTACTACTAAACTTAAACATTGCAGGTATTTACACAAAAAACCGGTAGGCAATAAATTAATAAACAAAGCAAATTATAGATTTAAATAAAGTAAACAGCTGCAGAAAAATACACCATTGAGGTATAGATAATTATCTATGAATAAAAACAATTAGTTTTTTAAAATTCAATAAAGCAATAATATGCCAGCAATCGTCCCGGTATAGCAACCAAAGCCCACGCCCCGCCTATTTCATGATGGAGGTACAACTGTCTTCACTCAATCTCATACAAATCGTCAAAACTAACCGACATCAGCTTATCTCCTACCGAACGAGATATCTATATATAAACTAAGATAAACCAAAAAGAGATATCGATGATGCGCAAACGAGATAGCTATATTTTAAGGTGCACTCAACGGCGGCTAGGTAGCATTCACAGAACGAATTACAATTTGTAAGCATTGCAATTGCAACCGTAATGCATTCATCTTAGAGTTCTATTCAGATTGTTGGATTGCACCGGCTATGACATTCCAGTAATTCTTCCGTAGAAGAGAGGAGCACTATATTTAAGTGTGTAGTTAAAAAGAGAAGGAACTAAACTGAATTCACTGGGCACGTTGGTAATAAAACAGCTCTGTATGAAGTTTACAGTCTCCGCAAGAGATGGCGCTGCCAGTGTTACGCTCCTTCCAGGTCACATTTTCTTTTAAATATTTTCTACTGTGCATATAATATTTTCAATTGACACATTAAGTGGATGATAAATTATAATATTATGCATTCAATTATCACTGTATTATCATTGATCATTGATTATAATAAGCGATCATGAAAATGTGTTTTCAACAAAATATATTATTTACTGTACTTAATGCAACTGCATTTTTAGACAATATAGGTAGTTAAGTAGGTATATTATCCAAGACGATCCTAAAAGCACTAACTGTTAGCACAGAATTGGGATACCTATCCTTCAGACATTGATTGCTATTTTTTATTGATGTTTATAAGGCGTTTAGTTCATTCAATTTCAGTTTAAATTTTTGTGCAATATGACAAACCTTTACTTTTAGTAAACAATATAAAGAAGCGGTAGAAGTTGTGACTGGGTTTTGTCTGGAATAGTAATACCTATTGCTTGAAGCTCACTAAAATTATCCTGGTTATATTCGTTAGTATCTCGCATTATAAACGGTTACAAAGCGGTTAGAAGTATGCCTTTTTGATAAACCAGGGTCGTGCCTACTTTTTTCAACGAGCATTCTCTAAACAAGTGTACGAAATTTTCAGTTCTTGACAAGGTACTTACGGTATGCGCGCGGGCTGGAAACGTCAAACTGACGGGAAAACAGATCGCGTGAGGCCGCGGCGGCGGCGTGCGTCGGCCGCCACGCTAAAACACCGACAACAACCGTTTTTCCACGAAAAAACACAAACTTTCACACAAAAAACACTGTCTAATTTCGGTAAAAGTACGGAGCGAACCGAGATGTGTCGTCCGTGGCCGCGTTCGCATCTAAACGGCCGGAGTTTTATGTTAGATTACAGACGTAACTTTTATAGATCCTCGGTGCTATATAACGCGGTGGGCGTGTTCCAGGGATAGTGGCCTTTATGTAGTGAATATAAGGGACATAATGGCGCGCGCGAGCCGTTGCACGGGTGTCATTAAATGTCGCGTGGCGAGGGGCGCGGGGAGCGAGGTGTGTGGGTAAAGTTTTGGGTATTGATTGAATATGAGGCGGATTAGTGCTAATGATCAACAATTGGGTGCCAGGATGGCAATTGATGCGTTTTCGCAGCGGGTCGCTGATAACTTTATTTGAGGAAATAGGTGTTTTGCGGCCTGCATCAGGTAGGTTGGTAGGTATGTGAGCGGCAGAATGCGTAGGCTGAGCGTGGGTTGGTAATGTTGATATTCATGAATGGAAGTCACGATCGGTGCACTTAAAAGGAAAACAAAATGTTTGTGGGAGCTAATTTGAATAAGTAAACATGCCATGCTGAGAAAAGTTGTACGTAAGTTACACTATTCGGAGTAATTTAAATAAGTACCTAACTATATAGACAGGTAGGTATGGATGGTTCTATCTAGGCACCACAGCTGACTCGGAGTACCTTTAAACCATAGGTACCGTACCTACCTATAAGTGGCATTCTTCTAGGACCCAGTTACCTAGGTATTTATGTTAAGAATTAGGAACCCATCAATTTAAAGTTAATTTCGATGTTTAAATACTTATATGTAATCTACTTACAAAATGCTCTAAGTATTAGTTAGAGGAAGCCTAAGGTAAATTCAGGTTTGAGGTAATCCATCGTACTAATACCTACCTACTTATTTGTGCCTAATAATCGAACTATTCTTGTTTACTACAACGAGGGGAGCGAACACCTCTATATTGCAACGCCCTCGTATACCTAAGTACTTTCAGAATGCGTTACGGCATAACCCGGTCCACTGGCGGACAAACAAATTTCACAAATATGTACCTAAATTAAAAACAAAACTAATAGTGGCTCTGTGAGTTGTAGACCTCGCGAGTGTTGTATTTTTTAAATTTGTTTGAAAAAAAATGTATTTGAAAGTGACTCGACTAAAAATATATAAGTATATAATTACCGAACTTGCTCACAAAATTTCACGAGAATCGGTTGGAGAAATGCGACCTGTAGAGGAAGACAAACCAATAAAAAAATCCTTAATTTTCAAAAACTGACTCGACCTGTTCACGAAATTTCACGAGAATCGGTTCGGCGACCTGTAGAGAAGAACAAATCGAAATCCGCTCGCATACCATGCATGTTTTTTTTAAATCTTTTAAAAACTGCTTCAACCAAAAAAGCAACTACCTATATAATTATAAATTTCACGAGAATCGGTTGAGAAATGCGACCTGCAGAGCTACAAACAATTAAAAAAAAATCTTTATTTTCTAAAAACTAACTAGACAAAAATCTATAAATACTCACCTGTGAGAATCGGTTGAGAAATGCGACCTGTAGAGAAGGACAAACGGATATGCGCCGGACATACGAAAACATTTTTGTCGAAGCTGACACAGAGACCTATGTTTCACTCGGCCGACAAGTTAGATTAGCAAATTATGTGCATATTTAAAGCGACATGTTTAAGGATGGCGTATACTACGCCGTGCCGAGTATGGGACGTCGGCAGGTGTAATATTATATACGTACTTAAGTCGATTAAACAGATTTTTAATTCCAGTCCCATTTTTCACCGACATTCAACAAGTGACACCAGTGAAGATAAAATTTTTGCATCACAAAAAAATAAAACTTGATGAATATTTATGAATTTAATTCGTAGATACCTATATCATTCGTACATGTGAGTACATATCTACAATTCTGCGCTCCTTATTTATACACTTATCTGAAAAACGTCCTATTGTTGTAAATTTCTGACTGGGTCTGTATCATGAAATAGGAAATAAAAAAAAACCATCCGCATATTAAATATAATGCAATTGGTAAAAATTCCGTTTTCCAAAATAGCCTTTTTTCGGGCATCCGATCTTTTCATTTACATCAGAAGTAAGTATTATGTTATAAACGATGCTTAGAAATTTAAGCGATCTGTACAAATCTGTAAGTTTTCTCGTGACAAATAACTGATTTATTTACAGCGTAAACTTTAAGCTAAATACAAAAATATGAATTATTAAATATAGATGAATGAAACACTAAATTAGGCGAAATAAAACAAAAACTGAACATCAAAGAAATGATCGAACTAGATACCAAATTCTTGACAATAGGTATAGTATCAGATCATTTCAATATTATTTTCTGCAGCTGAGTTTACTTGGATATTACGTGATAGTTTTGCCTAACCGCCGACAGGTTTGCGTCACGTAGAGGAGGTTCACGCCTCGATATCAGATCGATGCCTATACCGGAGTACGCTCTCGTCGGTATTCCGAACAGCGACGAAGGAACACCTGATGGCTGCACTGGCGGACAGATAAACTAGACTAAAACAATTTTAATGTAATATGTGCACATTTTCTTGTGTACTGTCTACCACGTTATTTGTAAAACTGCTCCAATTTTATAATACCTAGTATAGTTGCTGGTGCATGTTATTATTATGTAATTATAAATTTATCTTTAGTTAATCATTGTTGTAACAAAATATGCCCGAGTATTTTCAGGTATATTTCTTTATTAATTATTTTATTCTTGTTTGCACTATCATGTGGGTACTTTTTTATGGCACTGTCTTTAATCACAGAATGACGGTAAATATAAAACTACACTGAATTATAATTGACTTACACTACGTTACAAAATAAAAAAGAAATATGCATTTCCCTATTGTTAAAAACCTGACGTAATACACTATCATTGTCCGCCACTGTAATGTTCCCCGATCTCGCTACTTAGACGAATTCCATCGTTTTTTAGAGAACTCGGCCCCATATGAAATCGTTTGTGCCTGACGATCATCTACCTGGATACGTATTCTATACACACATACCTATAGTAATGTTTAGAAGGACATATGTGTTGTTGATTTCATATATGGAGAAGGTCTTTTTGTTCGTGCACGGGGGATTTCTATAACACGGGGCTACCTGCTTCGGCGACATACGAGTGTTGA
Source organism: Epiblema foenella (assembly GCA_963556455.1). Lineage (NCBI taxonomy): Eukaryota > Metazoa > Arthropoda > Insecta > Lepidoptera > Tortricidae > Epiblema > Epiblema foenella. Next base: position 24,360,280 of record OY747098.1, on the reverse strand, counting down.
ATAACAAAACGGTTTTTAAGTGGGAGTATTCTTCCTATACGTAGGTACCATATATACATAACGCATGTATGTATAAAATTATATATTGTCACGTATTAAGAGGTGTCTTTAATTTTCTGAACAGCGATAATTTGCCCAGTGTTAGCAGTTTACTTGATATTTATACGAAAAAGCCACGGTTTTACAAGTTTTGTAACTTTTATCATAAACCAGAGACTATACATACCCATTTAGCAGTTTCATATGATTGACCGAGTGAAACGAAGGTTTCTACTTCAGCTTTGACAAAAATGCTTTCGTATGTCCGGATTTCTGGTTGGTCTCCTCTACAGGTCGCGTTTCTCAACCGATTCTCGTGAAATTTTGTGAGCAGATTCGGTAATTAAAAAAAAATTTTATGTCCAGTCAGTTTATGGAAATATTTGAAACCTTTATTTTGTTGATTAAATGATTTCGTATCTTTCTGCGGGCGGATTTCGTTTTGTTCTCCTCTAAAAGTCACATCTCTCTATCGATTCTCGTGAAATTTTGTGAGCAGGTTCGATAATTATATATAATTTGTGTCGAGTTAGTTTTAGGAAATTTTTCAGAAAAAAAAACACTAGGGAAGTCTCACAGAGCTAGTAGGTAGATGCAGTAATAGATACTTATTCGAAATTTTAGATTACAAATTAATTCTACCATAAAAATATATAGATACCTACAAGTATTTATTGTTAATCCTTCCAGTTTTCTGTTTCATTTCACTCTTTAATTAGAACCGCAGTCATTATTCCAGCTTTAAAACCTCTTTTGGTACAATAAACGAAATTTCCTGCGTCCAAAATACCATTAAGAGGTCTTAAGACCAACCCTGTACCAAAAACAATGGCCCAGACGAGGGGGCAGTGGGGTTGTGGGGGGCGGTTGTAACTGTTTTACGATCCGGATACGGACTGCACATGCGCGGTGCAGCTCGTCTAGGATTTGCATCGGCTTACGGGGTAGGTATTTGAGGTGTCTAGGGTATGCGGAGATAAGGTTTTAAAGGTATTCCAGCTGCCTCTGGAATTTCGTGCGCGGGATAATGCAATGGCTTGTTAGTAAAAATGTGAAGAAAATAAAGGGACTAAAGAAATGACATGGTTAAGAAACAATGTTATTTTTTTGTAGGTATATAGGTACTATAACATATGATAGGTACATAACAATATGGCTTTAATTGGGAGATAGAAATTGAATCAAAGATTCTATATTTATAGCTTTTGCTAGACTTCAAAATGGGTTAAAAGAACATTTACGTCTTAGAATTGACTGACTGATTTTATGTATACGTAAAATGTTAATGGATGGTGATAGTTAAGAAGCTTTGAATGCTTAAGTAGACAGTTAACTAACGTTTGATTATTTCATTCTACAACCTACTACGAGAATAGGTCATAATTTATCATTATCACTAAAATGATATATTATATAAATGAGAATGAATGAAGATGGCTCATTCAAGCCAACTGATAATGTAAACGCTTTACATATTCGAATATTTATGACACACAAGTTGGTAAGGTACCTATATGCTATATGTTTTAAGTAAAGCGTATATATGTGAATATTTCTTAACAATAAATCATAATTTAATCATTAGCACTAGACAAGCTAGTCGCGTTTGAATTGCTGTGCATCATTGAACTGCTGATATCATAAACGTCAATTAAGATACATGCGTGCGAGTTGATTTATCAATACGTCAACGGCCTTTTAAACAGGCTCTATTTAATGAATGCGACGGGAATGGTAGATGAAAAACGACTATAAATAATATGTTGGAAAAAGTTTTCCCTGTCGAAGTCTTTGAAATAACATTTATAAATAAGGTTGAATTTCGTCTGGCTTGGCTTGTGGAAAAGGTTTTTTTTTCACTTTAACTATACATACATTATTTCAGAACATGAGATAATTACCTACATGCTGTAGGTAATTGTTTCTCTGCAATTACAGAGGCAACATATAGTACCTATAGATAAGCATCATCACTGCCATATTGTTTTTTAGGCATGCGAAACTCTTTCATGTTAAGTACAATAATTGTTATTATTTATAGGTTAATTATATGCTACCTAATTGCTTTTTGGGTTTGCTAAGTCCTGACAATAGATATCTGTAATAATATTTACTTACTTATTTCTACTAGAAACCTTTAGAAAATAGAGTTGCTAAGTAGGTACCAGATGCAACTGTTGCAAGGTATGAAAGAGATATATGAAAGAGTTAGGTAGCCAGTAGGTAGCTACTAGTGAGATTGCATAAACTTTGTTAAAAACTCTTTAAGATGCGAATATAACAAGCTTCACAATAAACACAAGATTACCATTAAAAAATCATAACATTATTTGGTTTCAGTGTCTTCAATCTCAATACACCTACTTGACTTACAATGTATACCTACAAAATACGATAAATTTGCAACTCGATTTCATCAAAAGAAATAAAAGCAAAAGGTATGTAATTGACACCGTATTTATTTACATATTTTATGTTATAAACAGAGTACCGGCAATGTAGAGCTGGACATATAGTTTTAATGCTGGTATTTGACGCCTACGATTTTAAACATTATAGTTAAACCTACATAGGTTGAAATATAATGTTTAAAACAATTACAAAGACTGCACGTAGTACCTACCTAATCGTGGCGACAATGTAATAAGATTTAAGATAGGTACTATTTTTGGTCTGGATTGGTCTTCCAGAGTTCTAATTTTACTGGTCTACGGCTGATAGTCATGCACTTAGAAGAATTTTATACTCTTTTTAACACGTAGGTACTACGGTAGGTACCTACTGTAGAAAACACTAGCTGCTGCTAACATCACAGGTTTTTCGTGTAGGGGTACTTTTTTACAATTCAGTACCAAAATGGTAAAAAAAGCCCTTATGGTTTCACTTTGTCTGTCTGTCACATCACTAAATATCTTAAGAACTACTTAATTATACTATCAATTAGCAATTTGAAACAGTTATAAAAAAGGGTAACCTAGGTAGATGCATAGTTTTTTTTTTTAATATTTGTTTACTCTCTGTGAAAAATGACAGATAATGTGAAAGTCTAGAGAATATGCCAAGTGGGATGTCATATGAAAGGGCTTGAGTTGCAGATTCTGAAACTTTTTTACCTTGTCATTTTCGGTTTATGAGGGAAAATGTAAAAAAAATACCCAAATCAGAATATATAATGTTTCTGTTCCACTGTGCAATTTTTCTATTCTGTTAATTTCGGGATAGATATTACTTCGTGTATTCTCAAGTTTTTAAAATTGGTAAAATTCCACTGCTTTTTCATATGAAACAATTAAATAAATCAGTCCATGTTTTAAAAGAAACTTTATAATTAACTCAGCTGAGAAACATTTGCAAATCCTGATATATCAATAATAGATTGACACCTACATAGCTAGAACACAATAACACTTAGTTATCTATACTCGGAACTCGGAATTTAAAATAGGTAGGTGTATGAGTTCTTAGTACCTATGCACATCTTGTTCTCGAAGATGTTACGTAATTTAAATTATTGGAAGGATTACTACACTATTGCTAAAACTTATTTTGTTTGAAATTAAATATTGAATCACTTAAAAATTCTGTTGTAGAATACCTTAGAGAAGTTGACTTTAATAAAGGGCTGTAAATTTTTATCCACCTATTGCGTGTGCACTTCTAATAATAAATATTGATCGATAAACTAAAGACTAAATACCTATTAGTTAATTTAAAACTTAGCTCCTAATATACCTAGCTGACGTTAAAAGCGAATGACTTAAATTCCAATTGACCAGCCTAAACTCACGCGATTCGTAACTTCGCCCACACACTGCGTAAAATTATAACTGAATACCTACGTAGGTATAACACAAAATACCTACGATCTCGGACCAATGCAACCCAAAGCCGCCTTATCCTGCAATTTAAGAGACAACTGTTACTTTGTCAACAATCCGGATCCATACAATGTTGCATATGGCATCGCCTCCGACCAATATAGATTTTATGTTGCAGTTGATATTAAAGTATCTAACTTGATATTCATTCGATACTTGGAAACGTAATCGCTTACGTTGTTTTGTTTTCAGACGGTAAGCTGATGTTTGTTGTTTTAAGTGGATTTGCTGGTATTATTTGGCGATTGACCCGTTGTAAAACTGCGCATCAAGGTGAACTGAACTAATCTAATTATTGACATGTACCTACTGATATATTTTCTTGGTTTTATATGTATAAGCCAAAATTTTAATAAACATCGATGAAAATGAACTTTTTTACTCAATTTAATTTTAAAATGTGTATTTAATAAAAATCAAGATTTACGTTTTAATTGCACTCTAGTGTATCTAAATTATGTTATGAAAGCACTAGGACAATAGTTCCGCCGTGTAGATTATTCTGTCATGTATGAGTCAGTGGTTCCTCCCGGCCTGTCATTAAAGACGGCTAAAGGCTGGGTATTGGGGTTGCGTGTGTTCTCTACGACGCAAAGGAAGATGGCGAACCTAGAAAAACTAGAAACAGCTAGGTGCGCGGAAGACTTAAATGCGTTGAATTTGATATCCTGAAACTTGCACGTGCAGATGGCAACCGCATGTGGAGTTCATAGTGGTTAGAAATACCATATAATATAACTCAGTCACCCCCTGACACTGGGTACCTACTGGTAACTAGGATTTCTCTACGACAATGAAACCAAAAAGAAACAACAGTGTACAAAAAAGTTACGGCCTCTTGGAATATAATTAGATAGAAATTGTTGCGTCCATCAATCTAATATTAATAAATAGTATTAAACTTATCGATCCCATCTACGTAGGTATGTCTCAAAGCACACGGTAGCACGATGTTAGGTATCATAGTACACATTCGAAAATATGATTCACTGCTCACTCAGACAATTGACCAAACACAGCACTATGCAAGTACACACTCTCCACTAAAACTAAACTAAAACCCCGTCCGTTCAAGTTTGCAGCTAACTGTAGAGCTTCGGTCGATTTGCATCAAAATGGGAATCCCGCGCCCAGCGAAACAATGGCCGATGCGACCTACTTTCCAAATTATGTCTTTGTTGGCATGCAACACAAGGAAGTATGGATGTTTTGATACTTTTACTTCCTTTATAATGCAAATAAGACATTTTATTATTGTTCTGGGATTACTTATTTGTTTGCAGCGTCAGATGAGGAATATTTTGGGTGGGACTTTGTCATACTTAAAGGGTAGGTACCTGCTCTACCTAAATATACTTCGTTTAGTTGTGGCAGAGCAACATAAATGTGTGATAATGTCCTTAAACTATTTATTTAATTTAAATTAGGTAACCAGTGTTAGGGACGTTATTTACAGGTAATTATTTATGCTAGTCTAGGTTCATTAACTGGGTATGTTTGTATAAGTATGATAGATATTCAGTTCAAAAAAGTTTATTAAAAAAATTTAGCAATTAATGGCCTCTCTATATTTACAACTGATTAAGTTTTTAATTGTTTAAAGAAAAAATATTGTTACATCAAGAGATTAAATAATTTTTATATGTAGGTAAGTATCGTACCTATGAAGAGATCACCTGCTAATGGAAAAAATATGAAGTAAATTTAAGGCATTCCTTTTGTAAGCAGGTAAAAATACTGATATCCTGCTCATAAATACAAGTAAGTAGTCCCGTTTCCAATATAGCTAATAACTAAACTATCATTTCAAATCTGTAAGTCCGAGCCAGTCATGTCAGTTTAACTAAACCGTCCAACCAATATTCCGACACTTCGAGCCACGTCCTCCGCGTTGTTATGCTAATGAAATGGAACTATTTATACAGATAGACATTCCTAGTAGGATATTCTATTATGAGCACTTGGATATCCACACTTTCTCTCTGCTTGTGTAAGTTATGGGGCAGTTCACATGGACGGGGTTTTTGTAAGCTAATATAATGAGATGCCGAGTCCGGACACTTGGACCTTAGATTTTATCTTACATTTAAGGTGTAAGCAGTTTGTGTGAGATACTGTTTTCAATAAAATGTAGAGTATAGAGACGTTATTACTGTTCAATACATGAATGGAAAATAATACCAAGGTACCAATTCTATATCCATTACTTACATGAAATTGATTTTGCCATGCATAAATGTAATTTTGAAATGTGATACTCTTGGCTAAGTGACTTTCTATGAACTCACGCGAGAACTCAACTGGAGACCCGTGTAAATTGGAAATCATTTGAGGATATAACATAAACCCAAAGACTATCTAACAAAGAAGTAAAATATTTAGATATAATTATACAACTTACTTAAGTACCTGAGTAGGTATTAGGTACTGTTATAAAATTACGTAGGTACCTTAATGATGAAACTTGAAAATTTGAAAAAAATCAGAGAAGGAAGATGTAGAGGGAACTAGGCAGGATATATTTATAATTATTTATAGAACCAACAGCTTACAAAAATTCAATAATAATGTCACCGATAGGACACAAAAAAGCCAATTACAGGTTCCCATCGTTAACATCATAGTAAATGTTTTATGAGATAACTATTGTTTATGCCTTACTATCAAATTAGTATTCGAAAACGCATATAAACGTATGTAATACTTAAACTTATTTACAAAATCAGATCAACATTCTAAAGCCGGGTTTTATAAAGATCCGGTAGACCAATTGTCAGATCAAATTTCAGTTGACATAACGAACCGACATAAGATCTAACGGATCTTTATAAAACCGGGCCTAAGAGAACTTATACATATTAACAACTTAAAGTATGTTCATTCAAAGTAATTTGCCGTGAATTTACGCCTTACAGTAGGAATATTGTTGTTGAATATATTAATGTCAAGGTCGTTTGTTAGCTTATTCAGTTGTTTACAGCCACGTACTAGAAAACTGTTCTGCCTATATTTACGCGAAGCAAAGGAAATCGAAAGAGACATCAGTGACATAACACCGTTTAGTTTACAATTCAATACATTGAGGTCAAGCGCTAGGAAGGTATACAATATACATTATATAGTCAATATAACTGTAGTTTGCATGAACAGGCTTATACCTACGTAACGATAAGTTTAATAATATAAGTGGAATATAAACCTAAACCAGGCTAATTTTCCTGTCTCGGTATTCTCGGTTTCCATCAAGCGACCGGTTAACCTCTACCAATCATGCCATATCTACATTAAACTGAAGTGAAACTCAAACTTAATGCTACCAACCAACGCAAACGTTATACATATCAAACTGCATGTACTTGTATTTGTATATATCGACTGCTTACAGGGTGAACGAACCTTTCCAAAGCAAACAAATTAGTTTGGCGCCGAGTCAATGTCGCTCAATGATGCATTTTTATCTCACATGGGCAGTTGTATGTGAGGTTATATTTAAAACTGGTCCGGAATGCGCTAAATGACGCCTACATGGCTTCAGTGTGTCTTAGCCGGCCATGGCGCGATGACGTATGGTACTCTATGGCAGACGGGCATGCGTCAGTATAGTGACTAGATAACTATATGTAAGTAATACTCACGCGGCGCAACAAGTCGAAGCACCCCAGGACTCCAATAACACTGCACTTGCACCTCGAGACCTTCGGTCTTGGCACTATCACTCGCGTATCTACGCTCGCGAATGCGGACTGATTTTTTTTTCTCGCGTAACGGCCCATTAAACTTGTAGATTTCTATCTCACTCGCAAGCGCGATAACATTAGGAGGCGAGACAAAGAAAGGTTGCGGTTTATGGGTTGTTGATAGAATTGGTATCCGCTCCGTAACGTACCGCCGCCGTGTTGCATATTTTTATACGATATAACCTTGCAGTGGGGTTCGAAGATTAATGTAAACTTTTAACAAACTTACATACATACGTACATTACATACATTTATATACTCATACTCACGCCGGTGTCCCATTGTGGTATGTAGACCGAGACCAAAGAGCGCCAAATACTACGGTCCTTACATATACATATATTTTTTTGCTTCAATCACATCCATACATCTCCTGATACATGCTCGTCGGTTGCGGGAACTTATCTACTGTTATTGAACTTACGTTGCGGTTGCGGAAACTTTCCTACCCTTACAAAACTAAAGAGCACAGAAGACTTTTGGGGCGTGTCAGTCAAGGTACTGGAATCTATTCTGGAGGTTGTTGCACCCACTCTAGCTCTCATTTTTAATACTTGTACACTGTATAGAGAATGGCATTTTCCAGATTTAATGAAATGTAGTAAAGTAGTTCCTATTTTTAAATCAGGCCATAAAGATAATTTCTGATTATCGTCCAGTTTTTATTCTGCCTGCGTTTAGTAAAATATTTGAAAAAATAATGCTGACGCAATTGATTTCTCATTTTAATTTGAACAATATTTTGCACGCACAGCAGTTCGGCTTCACGAAAGGTAGGTCGACTACTCATGCTGGTGCAAGTTTAATAAAATTAATTTTGTAGACTTGGGGAAAATCACAGGACGCCATTGGAGTCTTCTGTGACCTTTCCAAGGCTTTTGATTATGTAGACCATGGTACTTTAATTTGTAAACTGAAATTTTATGGCACTAGAAGACATGCAGTAGATCTCATTAAGTCGTACCTAACACAAAGAAATCAAAGGGTAGAGATAAATGGATCTATTTCATCAGATACAGTGGTAGAGATGGGAGTACCTCAGGGATCTATTTTAGGTCCATTCCTATTCCATGTTTATATAAATGATTTACCATATACGGTAAGTCGAAGATCAGGCATCGTCATGTTCGCAGACGACACGTCATTATTGTTCAAGGTTAATATGAAAGATACTGAACTCGTTGAACCAAGTAATACCCTCTCCATGATATCTGACTGGTTTGCTGCCAATAACTTAGTGTTGAATCCGAAAAAAACGAAATGTATATAATTCTCACTAGCAAACTCATCATCATCAAATATCAATATAAATTCAAATATATAACTTAATGGTGAAACTTTATAATTTTTTAAGGCAACTGTATTCTTAGGTATTACATTGGACTCAAAATTGCAATGCGGTTCCCACATAACCGCTATAGGAAGTAGGTTGAGCTCTGCTGCTTTTGCAGTCAGGAGAATAAGGCAGCTTACCAATGTGGCAACGGCACGGTTAGTTTATTTCGCTTACTTTAATAGTATAATTAGTTATGGTCTTATCTTATGCGGATCAGCTGCAGATATCGAAACTGTGTTTATATTGCAAAAAAAGGGCTATACGAGCAATTTATAACTTGGGGTCGCGTGAGTCATTGAGATAAATATTTAAGGAAATAGATATCCTAACCCTGCCGTCGCTGTACGTATTTGAAATAATTATGTATGTTAGGAAGAATTTACGTAATTTCCCAACGAACATTGATAAATTAATAACTACCAGAAACACTGGGAAACTCAAAATATTTTTTTACAGACTAGTAAAGGCGAAAAAGTCGTTCTTGGGAAATTGTATAAAATTCTATAATAAAATTCCAAGACACATAGCTGAACTTACGGATTCTAAATTTAAATCTGTCGTCAAACAAACACTTATTTCAAAAGCATATTATAAGATAAACGATTACATCATGGATAGAGATGTTTGGCCAGTGATCGTCCCGCACAAGTAATCTAACGCAGAAATATTTTGTCCTAAATATTTTCAAAGCAAATATATATATATATATATTTTCTATTGCAGCATTGTAATTCTATAGTATTATGATACTGTTATTTTATATACATATGTTGTTTTGAAAAAATGACACCTCGCCGAGTTTCTTACGCCGGTTCTTTTCGAGGCAGAGTTTTATTTTATGAACCGGTGGTAGTTTTTTGACATTCATAGGTGCATGTAATATGCCTAAATTGAAGCATAAATAATTTCATTTCATTTCATTTCATTAATACTTATTGAAAGGTTAGAATATAAGAATTGCTATTGAAGCTATTGGGTTTGAGTTCATGGACTTCTACGTACTTAATGTTTTTAAACTCCAGAATTAAACCATATTAAAAAACCGGCCACGTGCGTGACGGGCCACATTTAGGGTTCCGAACTAATCGCAAAATCAAGTTGGAAAAATAGTAATACGAAAAATAAGGAAATTGTAAATAAAAAGTCTGATTTATGAATATACTAGTGTTTGGTGGTAAAACATACATTGTATTAAACAAATTCGCGAAATTTCAAGTTCATGGGTCAATGGAAAGTTAAAAAAATATTCGGAACAAAATTTTGTGACAGACGATGGACGGACGGACTAACGGACGCGTGAGTGACAGTAAAAGGGTTCTCCTCTACAAATTTAATTAGTTATCTTGGCTAAAAAGTTTGGACCGGTAGTAACATGTAAGTATTATTACCGCTAGTGGCTCTGTGAGCTGTAGACCTCGCGGGTGAGTTTTTTTATCATTTCCAAAATCTAACATTATAAAAAAGATTAATTAATAATATCGAACCTGCTCACAAAATTTCACGAGAATCGGTGGAGAAATGCGACCTGTAGGGGAGAATAAACCGAAATTCGCCCGCAGAAACTTATAAAACCATTGACAAAAAAAATGTTATTGGAAATTTACAAAAACCGTCTCGACAAAAAAATTCTATATAACTATCGAACCTGCTGACGAAATTTCACGAGAATCGGTTGAGATTTGCGACCTGTAGCCTGTAGACGAGATCAAACGGAAATCCGGACATACGAAAGCATTTTTGTCGAAGCTGAAGCAGAGACCTTCATTTCACTCGGTCAATAAACGCATCATCACACAGCACGCAGCTTCATCTATGTGATGGCCGCCGCTGGACTGTAACGAAGTCATACTTTTGAACCAAGACAATTTGTAGAGCGGCGCTAGTAGAGATAGGCTCTGCGCGTGGAGTAAGAGGCTTGGCGCTACTAATGATCTGATAACATTTTATTATTAAAAGTAGTATACATATCATTACCCGCACCAAAAATATTTCGAAAGAGTAATTACTCTACCGGGCACATGACAACAGATTGAATTCATTTTGCTACTCGATATGTTGAGACAGTTTTAACTAATGAAAGCTGCTACGGCCTACGGCGTAGCGCTCGCTACAAACGAGACCTGGCAGTGGTGAAAGAGGTAAAATAAAATGACAAGATAAATAAAAAAAAATCACAACTTTCTAGAATATATTGTAGCTATTATTTATGGATCTTCAAAGTAAAGTAGTAATTCAGAACTGACATAGTTTTTCATCCGACTTCATTAGAAGGAACTAGGCTCGAATGCCGGTACCTACAGAATAGTCCCACATATTTTTTTATGAAACTCCCATGATGGGATCCAGGAGCAATTGAATGTTACAGGTAGTTACGCACAATATGGCGATTTTGGTTCTCGTGAATTACGAAATTAGTGAAATAGAGCTGACGATGTGATTTCAGTGACGTAGCAATGAATGATCATCAAAATACACATTATGAAATTAACTGAACTTAATCATGAAGTAGCGAAAGTAAGTACGGGTTCCTTGAGGAATTGACGGAACTCCCCACAGCGTCGGCTATTTTCTACAATAACCAAGGCATTTGCTATCGAAAACCAGTTCATTTTGCCTCTATGGCACAAGCCACTATTTACCTACTCACTTACTAACTACATAACTAATTTGGTTGCCGGACTTACATTTATTGCTCTTCAACACGCCATTCTTATGTAAATACTTGTCATTCCCTAATTGTCTATGAACTTCCCCCACAGTTCACCCTCAATCACAAGTAATGTTATTTTAATTAAGCTGTGAAAAAATACTGCTTTATTCTTCAATTAAAACAAATTAATTAAACAATTACCTTTGCATTTGATAATAGGTATGCTAAAAAACTTCAAAAAATATGTTTTAAAACCTATCAATCGAATTCTATTAAACATTACCCCACAACAAGGTCACAGCCGTCAGAATTATAACTCCAAAAGATGTTTAGGAAATATAGGCGTCGCCCAGAGCGCAGCCGTACATCTTGCTTTATATCGTCTCGGCTAGCATTGGAGAGCAGACCATCAAACGGCGTTATGGCCCCCGGACGTGCGGCGCTCCGCGCGCCGACAGGGACAGGAATACACGTTAAACAAAGCTGACAGCATATTTTTGTGCTTTTATTATTTGCTACATAAACAAACAGTCGGGTCGAAGCGTGCGCGACAAAGTTTGCCAAGTTTATGGATTACGCTAGACTGGCGATATGCCCTATGACGCGTCTAGACGCATCATTTTATATGTCGTCTGGATTCTGGAAACACATTAGTCGAAGCGAATCTAAAAAAATATACATTACAATACAAATACTCTTTATTGCACACCTCAATTAAAAGATATAGTACCTACAGTACCAATATCACAATGAGTAGAGGTAAACAACAAGCGGTCTTATCGCTAAAGAGCGATGCGAGCGAGGAAACGAAATCTAATAATATAATATAATTTAGGAACCATACTTTAATGGATCTTATTGCCTACTTACTAAAGTTAGGATTTATTAATGAAATTAGCATAAATTTAACTCATCTTAGAACATATCATAATTATTTGTTTTCTAAGCCCATATTGATATTAAGTTACCAACCTTAACGTTTTGGTTACTCTAAATCATACTTAGCAATTAATTATTTTAACTGTAGGTTACTTATAACGTTACGTGTAACTTAAAGTTGTTATTTATTGTGAGTTTTCTATATACTTACTTATAAATATTTTGTTCAGCTAAATAAGTATAGTTAAACAGATTTCTTATAGGTAACTGACAGGGGCTTGACTTCTATTCAGGGTTTTATTTTAATTAATTACCTACCACGTTTTTAAGTACATAATTCCGATTTGTTTGTTCAGCAGCACTTTAATTAATTAACCTTTCGGAATACTGAAGGGTAGCAATAAATCGAGTCTCACACTCATATGCGCGAGCCTTTTTATTTGCATTCGTCCAAATTGAATCGTTGGTTCCTCGCCAAGAGGAAGCTCGTTCACATATCCGAGGTGGGGGGAGGGACGAGATTCGATTTGCCTAATAGCCGGCGTGAGGGAGGCGCACTCAATTACGTAGAGTGAGTCGAGGTGTCCCGGAACACTCTGTACATAATTACATTATCTGATAAACGGTTGCGGGAATTTTCCTCTCTGTTTTCTTTTTTCAAATTTACGCCTCGGAATTTTTATTTTTAACAGGCTGAAAGTGCCAGGTCGGCCATATCGGCACGCCCTTGGCGTTTGAGGGTTTTTATAAAAGATATTTATTAGCTGACATTGAGAGCATTTGTAAATATGGTAAAAAATTAAAGTAACCTATTATAAGTACCTATACTAACTATTTAGAAAGGCTGCCGATGATGACTAAGGATTTAAGAAGACATATTTTATACTAAAAATATACAAAGCTATGATAGCACTATCCAGAAAATATTCCTTCTACTTGATGCAGGTAAGTAGTCAAAAACGAACTTTTTTCGATTCAACAACCCATTTCCATCAATGGTGCGTAGGTACTAGGTTTATAGGTATCTACCTAATACCTACCTACCTATCTATCTATCTATCATCTACATAACACATTTAATCGCTAATTGGTGAAATTGTCCTTTGTAAAGTATGAGGTAATTTCATGTGTAGATAGGTACGTAAAATTACCTCATACTTATACATAGGCAAGACAATTTTCTCACACTTTCCTTTTTCTAAGATTGAGGTTTACAATCGATTTGGCTCCTATGTGAACAAGATTCGACGCAGAATACTTAATGCAGAGGCTAACATACCCATAATGAGCGGACCCAATAACACTAAACCACTGATTTCATTGCTGCTGCATATTTACTTACTTTATATCCAAGTCGACTGCAACATTGTTGCCTTAATATCACTGCTTAAGATATCAGGACAGCAAAAAAATCAAAGGTGTAAAATTGGCCATATTTTATAATAATTGTCAACGACGCGCCAGCGAGCTTTTACACGACCTCGATTAAGGCCCGGCTTCGCCAATGACATCCAAACATTTAAAATTCCCCAGTCGAAGTTGTTTCATATTCCTTGGACCGACACATAGTAAAACGGAGAAGAAACTTTTAAAATGGCGGATTAATATAAAGTTGTCTCGGTTCGGTTCATTTATATGGTAATGAGCGAGGAAGGCGGCTCGCTCCAGAATAACCGGTAGTAGACGCAAGCGCAGCGAAGAACGGGCCACAGGAATTTAATCTATATTTGAAAGTATCTATTGCGTTGCCTGAGGGTCTGTATTTGCTTGAATTAAGCTCCTTTTCGTGGTTTTCCTGTGCACGCAGAGGTACCAGTTCAAGCGTAGGTAGGTATATACGTTTAAAAGTACGTCGGCATGGGTTAACTCAGTTTTTCTAAAATCAGAGACGACTTATCACAGTTTATCTTTACGTACGTTTCCTTACTTTACCCGTTTAAATAAGTTACATTACAATTTACCCATTAAATGTCTCATTTAATTTAATGCTAAATTATAACGAAACTGAAAGTTTTTGGAACCTGAAATAGTTTTTCATCATTTTGCCTAATAACTAATTTCAATTTGATATGTATGGCGAGATAATATAGTGAGGATTTTCATATTTAATAAACATATTCTAAAATAGAAACTATATAAGTACTTGTATTAATTAAATTGTTTTGTAATAAGTTGTAGGTACCTACAACTTATTACAAAACAATTTAATTAATTTTTTCCCTATAGCAATAAATCTGCTTATTGCAATTTTAAATCTCAACAAAGTAAGCAACTCTTCGCAAAACACTGGATTTTCATAAGTAATATAGTTCAGAATTTTCCCGCGCGCACTAAAATAAAATTCAAAACTTATCCAAACCGCTTGGTTCAAATTCCATTCCATTCTACTAGTATTTTTGTATGCGGATTGCGGACTCAAGAGGCTAATAATGAATGATTTACCTAACCTGTAGTTCTAGACGCAATCTCGATATACCGTTTTTCTCTCTGATGATATATTATTATTAATGAAACAACTTGCCTTACGAAAAGTCATATTTTCTGTTAAACTCTTCCCTTGTTGTACTGACTTACCTATGTTCTTCATAGAACGAACTACCAAGCGATCATTCCAACTAAGTCTAACCAATAGAATTGATAATAGAACTAGTAGTGGAAACGCACCGTTATTAATAGATATGCTAGTGAACACCTGTTTTGTAGCTACAGTAAAAAGATTGGTTCCTAACACGTATTCTACTAGTGACTTGAAGAAAAATTATCTACCTTATGATTCTAAATTACTTTTACCTATATGTTAATTTGACACTCCGCTATTGGGTTGGTGTTGCGTTCCTGTTAGTGAGTAAGGACGCCAGAGTTCCCGAGGATGCGCTGTTGATAGTTGGAGGATCCTCCAACTCCTTTCTGTCCGTTAACGTCCACTGCGGGGCTTAGGTATACACTTTAAGTAGGGACCTATTCAAAGAGACCTGCGAGCCTGACCCGCCAATATCTATAATGTCGTTGGTCCATCAGACCTACTCGCGGACAACCCAGGGTTTTGTCTGGAAGTAGGTATACTCTATTGACATGCCGATTAAACCATAGTAGCAACATAAACGTTCATTTTAATTAAAATTCACGTCGTCTACCAGTCCCTGGGATCCCAGGACTCATTAGAAAAGAATGCTATCGTTTATTTTTTTTCGCTTGGAGAGTTACGTCGTGATAACGCAAATCAAATATGAATCTATCCGAATCATGATAACATTGCATAAATGTGAGATTTCAGTAATGGATTTGATACCTACTTATTTAATTTTATTTAGAGCCTGGAACTCTACTCGTCAGCTTACAATAGCTTTGCTACAGCTACAGTTTAACATTCGTTCCACTAGATGGCGTTGCTAGCTAGATAAAGAAACTTAGGTTTTATGTAGAGTGAATTTTGTGTCTTTGAATTTGGCACCCTGTGATTTGTATAGATTTGTATCAGATACCTATATCTATTGAGTACAAAAGGATCAACAAGTTTGTCAGCTTGAAGGAATATCATAATTAATAGGTAAATCATATCCTACTCACCCCGAATTAAATACTTTGGAGTAATGTAAGTATTCACCAAGACATCTGCCCAGCTAAATAAATCTTCAGGGTGCTTTGCTTCACTCTATCAACCTTGTCGTTTAATGTAACACGGGCAATATCAAAAATTGTTTTATTATTTTTAATTCAATGTTATCATTTCTTTTTAGTACTAATCCCAATCCCAACTCCCATGAGATTTTCTAACAAATATTTCCCGTCCTCATCATTCCATTTCTATCCCGTAGTGTAGGAAAGTAGGCATACCTACCTACCTACAGAGGAATAAAATACTTACAACGTGCCCACAATGTGTGAGTGGAGTCTATTCCTTACGACGCACGTCACGCACGGCTTCTCACACTGGGGCCAATTGGGTGCGCTTCTGTTCACACTTTTTAACTCCTGTCATTTGAAGTTCGAAAATGTTTCTCATACAATTTTACTCCATAATATTATAATCATAATTCATAAATAGTCGTAGTGCTAATGATCATAACTCCTAACCTTTCGAACTCATAACACACACACATAAAGGAAGGTAAGGAATCCTAAAAAATGTATGATAGTTAAGTAATTAAAAAGTTATGAAGATAAATGTTAGAATATTTAAAATGTGTATATATATATATATATAAGCACATACATATTTAGTCCTACATTTTAAATATTCTAACATTTATCCTCATAACTTTTTAATTACTTAACTATCATACATTTTTTAGGATTCCTTACCTCAAAAGCAAACGGAACCCTGTAGGATCACTTTGTTGTCCGTCTGTCTGTCTGTCAAGACCCTTTATGTAGGGAACGCGTAGACTTAGATCTGCAGTCCCTTGAAGCCGTGAAAAAAACAAATTTGTAAAACGTAAAACATATACCTACGACCGTTTATGCCGCAAAAAAACCTATATTTTTCAAGGGAATCAAAATTTTATAGGGTACTTCCCGTTGAACTATGAAATTTAGCAAGTAATATCGTCATATAGGTACCTACTACAAGTACAGGGGAAAATCCGAAAACTATACATTTAAGTATAATGAAATCATACAAAATATCCTACTTAATATTATACATACGAAAGTTAGGATGTTTGGATCTTTGGATGTTTGTTACTCAATTACGCAAAAACGGCTGAACGGATTATGATGAAACTTTGTACACCTAGAGTTTTTACCCTGGATTAACATAAAGGATACTTTTTATCCCTTAAATCATCCTTCAAATTGATGATTTTGGGGGTGGGAGTTGAATCTATGAACCAGACCAGTCATGTAGATATTTTTTTGAACCTGACTGTGGCCTTATAGGCCGGGCCCAATAAAGTTTTTTTTTTGAACCTGACTGTGGCTATTGTAGATATTTACAATGCCTGCTGACGTACGGCAAATTCGTCTCAGATGTACTAGTATAAGGCTGATTTCCGAATATGCACATATTTGTCACGAATCACAGGGTCAAGATACAATAAGAACATATGGTGAGGCGACTCTATAGATACTTGTCAATAACACGATATTTGACAACGTCATTTTATACCGATGAAGTATAAAATGACACGTGATAGGTGAAGTTGAAGCTAATGAACATAATCTTACACAATTTACTACCTTGAGTCTTATAGTGGCTAAGATAAATAAGGTTTTCGCATTAAGTACATAGTTTTTATTTTTACGATCGTAGTTGCAAATTGAGTGATTTCGTTTCTAGTCTGGTATTACAAGTTAAATAATCTCCAAACCAAAACGACTTATGTCAATCAAAATCAAATGCTTTGATTTTGATTGACATAAGTCGTTAACGTTCTAGAAATCGCCTAGCAATTAAATGCATAACCGCATAAAAAAAAAACAATAGATTAGAGTTACTTAATATACCTACTGACCCACAGCCTCTAAAGCGCTTGCGATATAAATATTGTTAATCCTTAACATGTTGTTTTTTATTTTAATCGGTACCTAAGTAGTTCATAACTATCAGAAAAAGGCTTTACCACGAAATTGCAAGTATTTTTTCCAAAATCATTTCAAAATAGCTCTAGGTAGTATAACCCCCTGCACGGAATAGGTCGAATTACTAAATATAAGCTTGTAATTTTATCACCTTTGCATGTATTTTTACTTTGTAAACTTGGTTCATGTGCTAAAGAATTACTATGTTATTCAGGCGCTCAAATTAATAATAGGAATAATATATATATATTTTATATGAGTTATTAGGTTCTACGCCCTGCTTTTTTTATTATTATGTTATAGGGGGCAAACAAGCAGACGGATCGCCTGATGGTAAGGGATTACCGTCGCCCATAGACACCTGCAACACCAGATGAATCGCCAAGTGCGTTGCCGGCCATTCAGAAGCGAATACGCTCTTTTCTTGAAGGTCATATCGGTCCGGAAATACCGCAGGTGACAGTTCATCCTATTCTACTCTGTGTTCAGAACCCTCGGTGCACGAGTCAGACTCGCACTTGACCGGTTTTTATTTATACTACATTTGATTTTCATATTTTGTTTAAGTATTCATAGGTAGTGGTAGTAATCCGTGGCATTCAAAATCATAGTGTTAATAATCACACACCTTTAGGTATTTATGCTACTAATGATTTACATATTTTTTTACTGTGACCTTTTCCTTATTTGGGGTCTAGGGGGCCCGATGTATGTTAGAATAGGATGTACAAGGTTGTACATTTGTTTTTAAAAATATTAAAGGTATGTAGGTATTGGCTACCAGGCGAGCGAGCGAAACCGACTCTAATGTTGTTAGGTTCAGAAGACTAAGGCGAGAGCGAAGCGAAGCGGAGAATAAATAACTCTTCCCCAAATATGTTATGTACATTACATTACAAGAAAGACTTACCTTTGCTTTGTCTTTTAGCTGCGTGCTTGTCACAGGCTGCCTGGTGAGCATCATTAAGTTTACCAACTACTTTCTGTCCCCTCTCATTTCTCGTCAGTTTACCTCTAAAAACAGACCCCTTAGGTAACCCTTTTCCCGGCTGTACCAATGTTACCAATGTAGAAGGCGTTACAAAAAGCAAAAAGATATATTAAAAATTCTAAGTCACTTTTTAAGAAAATGCAATATAATTTTAACCTTAAACCCCAGAGTTAAGATTGAAATTCAATTAACATGTATGTGGTCGATAAATCGTAGGTACAATGCCTGGAAAAGGGTTAAAACTTTCACTTTCAGTACCTACACTGAACAAGATCAACAGAATAGTATTCGGCACTGTCTTCCTCGCTACCCATAGGTACCATACCCTCATCTAGGAAATTACATATGGCGAAATCTAGTTTAACATGATCGTACCTTACAGGATATTGAACTTTGCTTCTGCTGCTGTAGGTACCTACTTAAACTTTAATGGGTAGGTACCTATTTACTTACCTTATTTCTAGTCATATTTATTGGTAAGTTCGTTCCATTAAAGAAGGTTCCTACCTATCAATTGTAGGTATCTATACATAAACAATTTTTTTTTATTAAATTAAATTTTAGTTTTTTTTATGCCACAGCGTGGCACACAAGCTTACGGCCTGCATGTTAATGGACACGCGACTCCATAAGAAGCACAAGGGCGATGCCGACCCTTTATCGAATTGATGATTCGTTCTGTGCACACAGCTAGAGATATATCCAAGTCCCTCATTATCAACACAGCGCAGCCTCGGGAGCCTCCGGGCGGTTTGAGATCTTCTAACAGTCAAGTTGCTCACTCACTTGACAAGGGCGGTCGAAGTTGCACCACGTCCGTAAGGCATACCCACCGTTACCCTACACGTTACCTCTGGGACCACCCAGGGGCACCGTTTAACACCATCAACATCATCATTTGGCAACCGTACTGTCTTCCCGAAGATCTCATGGTTCGAATTAATTGCCAAAAAGTACGATAAATAAATAAATTATTGCTGCGGTCTTTTGTAAGGGGGAGGTAGGTACTTCCCCAGTTGGGCTGATCTTCTGCTGTGCCCTACCTCTTAGTGGCATTAGATGTATTACTTTCAGAGCAAAATGGGTGCGTCGATATTTTTACTAAGTTAAGAGACTCGCGAAATCGTATTTAAGTATAACGGTGCCATGTTGACTGAACTGCGACACGCCTAATAAATACCCTGTATAATTCCAAGTTTCACACCTTGGAAAATAAACAACTGTTTAGTTATTTATTTTTCCAGAGCCCAACAAATTTTCACTTGCGACGCATCGACCCGTGGTATGGGACCAGCTGGCATAACCGTTGCCCCAGATAATAGGTATGTATAAGATCTGAAGGTTGACGTACAAACCACAACCGCTATATAATTAATCGTGTTATGTGCGGGCTTACTGACGCAGTGGTTCGCGTAGCCACGATCAGAACATTTCTATAGGTACCTATTTAGTCCTAATCGACCTGACAAGAATAAGACTGTAGACTAAATACTAGTTTAAACATGGAAATAGTATGGTCTTAGCTTTAAATAGGTACACTATATTCGTGTTTGACCGAATTGACACTGTAATTATTCTGGTGCTTTTTGGCAGCAGGAAAACTTAGTTATTATGGTAACTTATACATAAGAATATACTTATGAATCAGAAATTATACAAGGTAAAAAAGCAGGCATCTATCTATGTTCCAAAATTAAGAAAACTTAGCAATCAGGGTAGAAAGCAAATTAAAAAGAATCCAGGACACGACGAAATATTTAATTTTTTCGGTTTTCATACATTCTTTCCTAAATTCGTCATAAAACTGTCGAGAGCACATTCATTTTATTTTTAATCATTACATTATACTTAACAAAACCTCACATTCTCTGGCGCGATTAACTACATTAATTTAACTGTACAGTAATATTACGAGACCTTTATTTATTACAAGGTAGGTATATTATATTTTTTTGTAATAGGTAAAAGTAGTATGTAGTATTTAACTACTGAAATAGCTGAATGTTTGTATGTATCAGAGAAGCAAATTGTGACAAAAATAACATTTTGTCTGAATAACTTTCAAATACGAACATGGAGATGAAAGCAATATCAGCTTGCGGACACTTAATGCTTTAAAAAATATATACAGATATGTAACTTTTCAAAAGTAATTAGTTCTGATAAAGTACTTGGTTATAAATAGCTACCAGAAAAATATTACAAATAGAAGGAATATCTAGAATAAGAAAATAATGTTTGTGGAAAATAATTAGTCAATTTTGAAATAATCAAAGTTATTCAGACTAAATTCAAGCACCTACTTATAAAACATTAACGTTTCTCTTAATCGTTTACACCTACAGGACATGAGCTAAGTTACTTAGTCGTTGTTTCGTTCTATATGTAGGTAGGTATAGGTACGCAGGTACAGGTGTATCGATGAGATGCCTTGCAATAAAAATAGAAATTCGGTTACCTAGACGAGGTCGCCTTTTTGTACAAAAACACCTAATTTATTTTATTTCCTACAAAATTACGACAATACAGATTTAATAGATCAGAGTACTAAGTTTACAATAAAACATTTATTACATATATAATAATTATAGTTGTTTTGTAAAGTAGGAAAGATGTCAGTTTCTAAGAAGTATTACTATACTATCCTAAAACTGGGATAATTCTCTTTGCAAATATTTATGTAACTTATTTATACATACATACAGTTAACATGAGAGCTGTTGAAAACATTGCTTTAAATATACGGTTGGTAGTCACAATAATGTATAAAATAAATAATAAAATATTTAACTAAAACAAAAATAAAAAGTAGACAGGCTAAAGCGAACAGTACAATTAATCAATAGAGGACAATATTAATGCACTTGCCCATATCACCTAATTTTAATTGATTATAACATCAACTTCAATATTTAAAAAAAGTCATAACAGTAACTTAATGTATAATTCTACTGGAACCGAGTTAAAGCTTTGTCAGAAATCCATAATTTAAATAACAAAATTTACGATTTATGAGATAGAAATTAAACATTAATAAATATTTGATCATGTTGGGTCTCTATCCTTGCCTAAGTATAGAATAAATAGAGGATTGTGACAATTAGTCGGTGATGCAATAGCGAGCTGTACGCGGCTGTAGTACGGTAGGAGTGGCGTCGGAGCTGCCGGCCTCGTCCGCAGAGGCTTAACAATTTGGTAACAAACTAAAAAGAACACCCGAACAGCAATACGAATACAACAATAAGCAGTCTCACAAAATATTTATACAAAATTTATTTTTAATAAACTATCTAGAAACTATAATTCATCGGTGACATCTTTAATATTCATAATTCGTAGATACTTAAATAATTTCAAATACATTATTAGCACTACACTAGACATTATTAATATCAGGAATCGTTATCTACTCACGTACTTAGTCTCGTTACAATTATCGAACATAACTTCGTAATTTAATACTATACACAAATCGACAACACATTATGTTACTA
Organism: Epiblema foenella; assembly: GCA_963556455.1. Classification (NCBI taxonomy): domain Eukaryota; kingdom Metazoa; phylum Arthropoda; class Insecta; order Lepidoptera; family Tortricidae; genus Epiblema; species Epiblema foenella. Next base: position 24,337,755 of record OY747098.1, on the reverse strand, counting down.
GAGTAGGAGATTCTCTGGGACCGCGGCGCGCCGGCCGGGGCCGGGGAGCGTCCTGCGTGCTTCACGGCACTCCGCACTGCATAGGTAACGAACATGGACGTAACGGATCTCTCGAGCCTTAAGTACAAGTCACTTCCACACTGGTCCTATGGAACTGTCCCTGCTTCATTTAACTGGCTATACCGTGGTGAAGGGGGTAAGTCCCAGAGAAAGGCGCGGGTCACTGATGGTGTTTGGCGGGCGGCGCGTGGTGCAGCGCAGAGTGGTGCGGCGCGAGGTGGTGCCCCGTGTGGTGGTTGTGGTTGTTCGCGTTCGAGTTGTTGTTGTTATTCTGCGCCGCCTGCGCCGCTTGCCTCTGAGAATTCTTCTTGTTCTTCATCCGCCTGTTCTGGAACCATATCTTCACCTGTCTCTCCGTGAGGTTCAGATTCCGCGCGAGCTCCCACCGTTTCTGTTTCGATACGTAAGCGTTGAAGAGGAACTCTTTCTCTAGTTCGAGAGTCTGGAATTTGGAGTAGGGTTTGCGTTTTTTGCGCACCGTCACTTGGCCAGTCCAGTCCAGAGGGTTGGAGGAGCCGCAGCCGACGCCCACGCCCACCGACATGGACAGGGAACCTGCATACAAACAATACACACTTTAATATTTGCGAAGAAACAGCCTACTGAAACAGTTTCTACTAATTTATGAATAATCGACATATCTGTGTCGAGGACATAAATATCTTTTGGCACGATTTTAAACAATAGGGTTCTAGCAAATGATTCCTAGAATGCTCTACATATTTTTAGCCCCTATTACAACTTGGTTTCAAAGCATTCTGAACTCTGTTGCATAATGACGGTAGAGAGAATTTGCAATCTTAGTCATTTCTACGAGTTCGTTCGCAAGGAAAATTTTAATCAACTGTGAAGTGGGGTAATTCCAGTGCAGGCCTCGTAGTTGATACAGTGGGAGTCGGTTTTAACAAGCTATTTCCATACGGCGTTCATAGAAACAATAGCAGTCGGCGAATAGGCGTTAGGAGTTAGATATAGCGCGATTTATGTCAGCGGTCCCTTTGATGAGATCACCGGCGTAATATTGTATGCAACCCGCGACCCTCTCAATACTCGATGCGTGCAATAGCTGCACTATTTCCTATTGTGCCGACCGTTGCGAACGTTGCGAAATAGATGCCTCATTGTCTAGCGGACGAATGCGAAACTGCTGGCGTAACGTGTCTCTTAAATGAGCGACTTATGTAAAATATTGATAAACGAATGGTTATATTTGACAGGAAGATTTACTGCCGTTGCTTGGTTAGGAAATCTACGTAGTTCATTAGTCGCTGTCTTGATCAAATTAAATACTAAGTATTTATCTTATTCAGTTCTATATAGTCTCCTTCACTACTCTGTCTTTTTTATTTGAGTTAAGTAGTTACGTAACGAATTGCTAAATTATTCAAAGCTGTCTCCTCAAGTAAGCATTAGTTGCACCGAGTTACCCACATAAAACTGCCCTACCACAACTTTTATAAGTGCGGCGTACCGCTTTGTGGCACCTTTTTACAACCAAAGTGTTGTTCAAAATGGCAATGGTTAGAATGGTTCTGCTTAACTGAGTAATGAGTAATAAAGCTAAGTGAACAAATTGGGCCAATCAGTGAAGGCATCGTTTGGGGCTGATGTCAAAAAACTAATTAATTCGTTTGGTTGAGTATCCGGACCAAAATAATAACTAACTCAAACTGTAACTGTTTATTGCCTTATTGCATTATTCTGTGTTAATTGTTTAAGTTACATAATTAAGGTAAATCAGTAATTAAGATTCATAATTCAATAAATGAGATGATACCGTCCACTGCTGAACTCATGTCATGGCCATTTATGAACAGCAGATAAGTACACAGAATATATCTCGTCGAAATGAATTGAATATAATTTGACACACCAGTGGCAAGCAGACAGCTGCCTAAGATAGAGAAAGAATCAATTCAATACCTTATCACATCGAAGGATTTCTTTCTTCAGAGCTACCGGGGAAACAAGTACAGAAGAAAAAGAACTACGTACATATTATTTTTTTATACTTTAGTTACATAGATATTTTTATTGTGCCACTTCCAGGCTGGGGTACTCCACGTCAGTGGACAATTGTTTAAAGAGAACATAATGACAAGTCGACTTGTCAATTATGAGGGGCCGAGGTAGCGATCAGTGGCGGTAGTGGCAGTAAAAGTGCGGGTTCTTGGCCCATAAAACTTTACCTACCCGACCGCGGGCTTTGTCCATGCGAGGACTTCCCGGACACTTCATTTGTAATACAATGTCATTGAGCTCAATTTCGAATGGACTTAGTTCACGCTTTTTCAACTAGAGGAGGAACTTATGAAAATTAATTATTCGATCGTCTGAAAATTGTCGCACTCGAACCAAAACGTTGTAAGCCATAAAAAGAGGCTCGTAAGCACGTGCATTACTACCGGCGATTACTAACGGAGCCATTTCTCAAACCGTTTACTAAGCCGTAAATTCACAAATCAAAGTCAATGTCAACCTCAGGTGGCCGTAAACACACAATCATAAAGTGACGCGAACACTCGTATAACTTTTTCAACAATTGTTTCCTTTTAATGGGCCATTATATGCGCGTTTTACGCAAAATTATGTCAAGTTACACCTCTGCCGTAACAGTGGTGCGATAAACCCATCTTTATGGTTAGGCTGCTATCGAAAGTGAACCTAGCGCCCGCGTTTATGAATGGAGCCTTTTTATTGCTCTCATAGTATTGACATGGCCTGGCCGTAATTACTCTACTACTTACTGGCGCGATTTCGGAAAGAAACCAGTAATATTGCATGTCTATGAATGTCGTCGCGGTTTTATGATATCGTAAAAGTGATATAGGTCTGTAGGAGACGCAATGAATCAGCCGCATGCAAGTCAGCGCATCCGTCTCGCTCGCACCTAGTTTTTATCGTCTCATCAGCGGTAATGTGTTTATTGTAGCAATATTTCGTTTATTGCTCTTCAAAGATCGGTTTATTGTCTCGAAGCTCAGGTATCGTGTTTATTTATTAGTTATACATTTTTATTGGCGCTTTATTTTACGTAAACTTTAATTTATTGTCGGTTGTATAGCGCCACCGTTGTACATTGCCTATAAAATGGTGCTTATGGTTCGTTTTTAAACATTTGTAGCACGTGTTTCGTTCATTCATCAAATTTATGGTGTGTGTGGGAAAATGTTTTGATTGGACGCGCGCGCTGTGGAGGCTTCGGGAGTTTGTTTAGCTTTACCTTTGCTTTATCGGATCTTTATGCGGCTGGCGATCGATTCACTCCATTATAGGTAGGTAGCTCTTACATATGCATCTACGGGGCGCGCTTATATCTTTAGAAATACCGAAGACTCTCCTCGCAAGAATTTTAACAACTTCTATCTATTGAAGCATCGTTCCATTACGAGGCTTGGAAAGTTTATAGTACTTAATATTAATTAACTAAAATATTTTTTATGAAAACAATAGAATAGTTAAGATAGGGACGGTATTTTAATGCAATGATTACATGAATAAATTACTGTTCCAAAGAAGAAAATACATTGCCTCGGACGACTTACGGAAATTACCGACGACATTGGCTGTTAATTATAAGAACGAGTTGTTTAAAATTGAGCTCTCTAGCTCTAGAAATAAATTACAATATTCGATGTCGTGTAGTCGCTTGCAGAAATTGCAACCGTGAAATTTCTCACACCGGCAGACGGCGGAGGCGGCGCTGTGTGCGAGCTCACGCACACCGAGGGGACTCGTCGCTGTGTGTGCTGTACACCGCCATCTAGCGGCCAGTGGCAGCAAGCTACACGAAGTGAATCGTGTAATTCGTGTTGCATCTAAGTACACATTTCCAAAGCGTATTTTTTTGTTCAGTCATCTATATACCTAATTATATATTTTTATTAAAAACTAAGACTACTAAAGCCCGAAAATCACAGTTGAGGTAATTTTGTGTTTATGAATTCCTTTTTTTGTATGACGATAATGTTATGGTGCTCAAGTCGCCGATAAGTTCGGTTAAGATTACAAACAGCTGTTACAGCCGGATATCGAACACATGATTTTGGGGTAGAGTATTTTTGGGTGCATCTGATAAGAAAATACAATGTAATACTGACCTGGTAGGGAGCCAGGAGGTGGGTAAGGTGCTGTGGATACAGATTCTCCGTAGTTCCGGAGGCCGTACGAGTCGTGGGAGAACCCGGAGGCTTCCGACACTGCCGTCCGCCGCTCGTCTCCGTAGGGCAGGGGCTGGTCTCCACGTGGCGCCCCGTAGGCGTAGTTCCAACAAGGTTGCGAGAACCCCTGATGGCAGCCACCATCAGCATAGGGTTTATATTCTGCTCCGCTCGCCGGCCAAAAAGGTATTGAAGATTTACGCTCCCTTTCCACGGGGAGGTTGTAGTAAGTTGGCGCTCCAGCGCCATACTCGTGGTTGAAGGATGTGGGAGCGTCCGGTGGGTAGCCCCAAGCGGGCTGAGCGTGCCGGATGACGCCGGGCTCGAGGTCATAGCGCTTGGCGGGAACCTGGAGTGGCTGCGGCGGGTTGGAGCCGACCGAGGCCGGAGAGGCGCTGGAGGCGGAGGGCGGCGCGGCGGCCGGCGCGGACGGCGGCGAGCCCCCAGGCGGTGACGCGTGCGACTCCTCGTACAGCGGCCCGCCGACGCCGTTCATCATGGTCCACCACGCCGGTCCGGCGGAGTGCCCGGACGCGGGCGCTGGCGACACGGCGGCCGCGTCACAGGGCACGCCGAGGCCCCCGACATGGTTGTCAGGGTACAGGGTGGCGGCCGGGCAAGCCACGGGGACAGCACACGACACGGCCGGTTCACGCGCGACGCGGGCACATTGCACCGCGCACACACGCGTACACGAGGCGGCACATGAAAATTAAAACGCGATTCCCGATTTAGCTAGCTCACCGGACGAGAGAAACCGCAGGAACAGTCCAGGCCGACAACACCGTCGAACTTCAACGGATATTTTGAGTTTAAAGTTTAAAAATGCACCGAACAGTCATTGATATTATGATAAGCTCGTAATCTCGAACTATTATGTATGTTAACGAATAAATGTTATTTTAACGTTCAGCAATTCACTTATAGTCCAATTTAACAGTTTCAGTAGTGTAATATTTTCTTGTTATTTATTTAGAGTATCGCGTTACGTTGCTATCGCGAGCGTGTGTATCGGGATAGCGGCAGGCGACAGCACAGGCAACGCGCGACCTATCCCGCGATCCGGCGCGGAGTGGCCGGAGCGGCGGCGGCTGTAGCAGTGTGGCGAGTCTACGACGCGTCGCACACAGCCACATTTCCTCGCTACTCGCCGGCGCGCGCCATCTACCGGCGGGCGGCGGAACCGACCCCGCGCCTAGCAAACGCCCGCCCAACGTGCCCTTATTCTCATACTTTTATGAAACTCCAATGTCGCCCCCAAATTTTGGGCCTGCTTGTTCTCAGAACTAATAATGAACTGAAATGACGCAATGGAAACCGAGAGGGACAGACACCCGATAAGCTGGTTTAGAGCACCTACCTACTACCTACTAGGTAGGATAGGAACCTATTAATTATTAATTTGATAGTCAATGTAAGTACCTTAATTGAAAAATTACGTCAAATTGTTTTAATTAGTAGCCAATTTAATTAAGTATAACTACTTAAGCGAACCTAATAACAAGCCCCACGTATGAAAAACTGTCAATGAAGAACCATTAAATAAACGGAAATGACATCATTTTGAATGCGAAACCCACCACCCACAGGAATAAATCGTGGGGCGAAGGGTTGTGGAAGCGGAGGCGTGAATGCGTAGTAAAGCGATTAACAGAGGCAAAATAGCCATAAACTGCCGTTTAACCAAACTGCAAGCGTCACTCGGCCAGTGTTGCCACCAATAAAAAACGCGAGACTTTATGACGGCAACTCACTCACATTTTATTGTGAATATAAACTTAATTTTATCGTCTGTTAATTTCACCACAAATAATACTAGCCTATTAGATTGAATTATGTAATTTTTTATTGCTAATGTCAATGACACGGCCAAGTTCTACTGGCTTAGATACCTACATTAAGTTTGTGTTTTTAAATTGCTTTGAAGGGAAAGAAAATAATTTTCTACTTCGGTATTTTGGTTAAGTAGGCTGGTTATGGGACCAGCGCTAATTTCCGAGCACCTTATAGAACGAAGATATTCAATTGAAGATATTTTACATACCGTAAAAAACAGTGAGTCGTATGCTTGTCAATGAATGTGAGTAGTCCATTAAAAAAACGAGAAAATATCCTTTCAATTCGTGAACTCATCCAAGTGGTCGCAAACCGGCACATTAAATTATCTGCTCGCTAACTGACCTATCGACCCTACTATTTACAAATGGAAACTTATTGAATATCTTAGAACGCCTTATTTGTTTTTATTAGATAATTACGAGTAAGTACGTTAGACTATTACGTTTTGTAACTTAGGTTCGGTACCCACTTAACTTAATGGACGATTATATGTATCCAGGAGAAAACATTATGGCTAAATTGAAGCCGAATACCGGCATAGGTACCCCTTGAGTAACACCCTTGTCACTCGTTCGCACCCAGTCAAAGGAAACAATGCGTCGTACAACCAATAATGCTATACAATATTTCACACCTCTAGGTGCATTCTATAGACGTGTTGTCTGTTTACACAAGACGGCAGTAAAACGTAACAAACGGACAAAAGAAGAACATACATAGCATTACACGCTAAGTAATGCTTTTAACAAGGCGACAAATCAAAATGATAATAGAAACCGAATTGTCAAAATATAATACAAAGTGTAACATAGGTTAAAAAGCTAATTTCCCACACTTATGCCATAGAGTACGCTATCATAATTATCGAACGACAAAAGACATGTGAGCGATAAATTAGCTACAATTGTGTACGTGTCAACGGAATTAATTCCTAGCTTTGCTACTCAAACAAAATTCTTTTTAGGCGCTTGTAAAATGTATAAATAGAGTAATGACGTATTCGAACAATGTAACGGAGGTTAACCGTAGTTGTAGTTGCTTCAACTTATGCAGTTCCGACCCTATAGCCATTATTTTCATGAAAAAGTATTGTAATCTTATGAATCAACATATTGTACGCCACCTAAACAAATTTTTAGGGTAGGTACCTATACATTTCTATAACAATCAACGAAAATTGACGACAGGATGTAAATTAAGTGAAAGATAACAGTCAAAGGCATAACGTTAACACAATTTATGATTTTGAACTAGGTGTATATTACGCTTATCAAAATCGATTTGAATTTAGGTCACTTCCAAACACAATTTTCAGTCAAGAATCGAAATGCCTCTGTACAAATCATATTGACTGAAGTGATTATTGCACACGAGACTATGTGTAGTATGTATACTGTAGGTATATATAGATAGATAGAGGAAAATAAAAGCAACAAAATGAAAGTAAAATGATCTCCAGCGAAGCAGATGAGATTCAGGCGTGTTGAATGACAGAAACAAACATAGGAACAAGTGTGCGCCTGGGCTCGGCGCGTCTATAAATATTTACTTTAGGAAACTTCAGGCCAATGGTCGGCCATACAACCGGCGCACCTAAATAAAAGTACGCTTTCTTATCTCAAACATGTGTGCTGTTGCGCAAACAGGATTGGAGCTGTACGTACGTACTCATATATTGGAAAAGTTAATATTATACCAATACGAATTGCTCAAGACTGAGTCAGAAACGTCGTTGTGGAATTTATAACCAGCAACGTTAGTACGGTTTTTTGCAGACAAATCACTTGTTTTATAGTTAAAATATTTCTACTAATAGAACACTAGCACTGTTATTTTTCAGATCTATGCCTCATATTTAAAGACGTCGTACATTGACTTTGAATATTATAATTTCTAACAATTCCGTTTTGATGTTTACGTAAATAATGTGTTACGAATTGCCGCAATATCTAACCGTTGATGAAATAGGATTTTAAAGAGAAAGGCTGCTAATTTATTCACGAAAATCTAATACCATTAGAAAATACAATACCCACAAATAATCCATGAATCTTAATTCTAAAAGAGAGAGTGGTTTAAGTCTTTAAGTCTCAGTCATGCCTCAGACATAATGATGCTTCACTGCATGTGCATGTCAGTATAATGAGTCCGTGGGTATAGGCAACATGCATGTATTGCATGTCCCTATTCAAAAACCCGTCGGCTCTTAAATACTGAAGACCTGGCTTTCTCTTAACTGGACTCTGGTTGTAAATGATTGTCCTCGGGCTCTCGCAAATCTGAATATTACCGGTTGGATGAAATTTATAGCTTCGTGGAAGGACATAACTTTGATCACGTAGCGGTTTTATAAATTCAGAAACAGTTAAGTACTTGGTACTTATTCTTATTTACCGTGTCTCAGTTTAATCAACAGGTTCAATTCAGTTCCCAATAATAATTGTAATTAATATTATTCAGGATATTAACGAACTTAAAATGTAAATTGGACAATAAAATCAATGACTGATCGTTATTTTTGGTGTCTGATTTATAGCCAGAATTTAGTGCAAATGAATAATAATTACGGAGATAATAATGTAAAAGAAAGATAAGACCTATAAGAAAGTTTAAATCGATTGTGATAATTTCAAATACCCTGGAATAGCCTGGAATGTTCCTTCAATTATTTTGAAATAATAAAGAACGTTAGAATAATAGTCAAGAAAATCATGTAACAATCACCTTGTCGTAAACTGGCTAAAGATGTCTGCGTAAAGGGACACGGCAACCTGCAAACAAATTACATATCATGTAAATACCAACGTTAACATACAAACCATATAAGTTAATGTAAAATACGATAATGCAGTACAATGGTATAATTACGGGCGGGGTCAGGTGTGTCCAATCAGTGGAAATAAGGCCCGAGTGGAACGCTGCCTTAATTAATACGTTAATTGCTTCGGAGTTCGCGCTGAACATGCGGCATTTTTTATAATAGTTTATTATAATTATGTAGGTAATTTCATCGGCACTCAGTGGTCGGTATTCTAGTAGAAGTAGAAAATATACAATCCTCAAACAAGTATAGATCTCTCCGATCCGGCGTAAACTGGTGATGTTTCGTTATTCACTAATTGTTCCTGCTCGATCAATGGGAATGAGAAGTAATGATGCAACAGTTCGGTTTATTTAAAATCTTGTAAACGGAACTTGTAGATTCAAATGTAAGGCAAGTACATAATTAAAGCGAGAATGACGTGACTAACAAGCCCGCGGTTGTCGCTTAAATCATCGGCCGGCGTAAACGCCACCGCCGCGCACATAACTCACTTTATTTTTAAAACAAGCCCATACAAGGGAACCATTGACAAACTTTATATAGTTTTATTTCCTAGTTCCAGTCGATACATATATAAATAATCCTTTCTAAGTCATTCGATACGGCGCAAAGTCACGAAGTTTACATAAAATAGGTGATTTGCGCCGAATGCCACGGTTTTTTCGTCTCTCTTTTGGGGCGTACTACTCCCCAATTATGAAAGCGGGTAAAAAACATGTTTACAGGCTTTTTTCTTGTAACGTTTGCGGCCGAGATCTGTTGGGGATCATAAATTCTGTTTTGTGTTACGTAACAACATTTCCTTGCTACGCCATGATTGATTTTGAATAACAATATGTTGTTCATCGCACCGGGATAGCAACAAGAACTTCGTATCTAGGTTACTTCTTTATAAATCATTCTCGTATTCTCGTACTAACGTAGGTATTTTAGGTACAGTCACATTCTTAATTCAATAGAGGAGAAATTAAACCTATTCAGTTAGGCACCATCCCAATTTTCGAGACAACATGAAAAATATATAAAATATAATCAATTTCTGTATGTAATCCCATCACTTCGTAAATAATACTTATTCCATTCCGGAAGGCGATTCGTCGACGAACGTTTTGTTGTACTACAACTTTTTATTTCCACAACTATAAGTAAATAGAGCAGCAAAGTGATGGCGGAGGGCACTCGAACTGACATTTACGACTCAATCTTAACTTCCCAAGCATAGGATGGCCGAACTGTTTCCTAACACCATTTTAATTAGACCCGCCCCTCCTCCTTACAGCCTTTCCGTGTCGTAAGATCGAGAAGGGTGGAGTCGTGTTTCGGGAGATCTGCTAGTTTTGGTCGGGCAGTTTTTTCAATAGCCTCAGTGACATGGCGAGTTTGGGCGCACATTACAAGCTGTCAAGTCTCGTTATCGGTGCTACAAGTATTTGGTGATACTGGGGACAACTCCCACGGTTCGGTAAAGCGACGCCTCGGGATCTGATACCGATATTTATTTGAAGTCAATATTACTAGTACTCGTATTACGATAATTTAGATGTGCTTATTTACACTTAACCGAAAGAGAATTAATACTCAATTTCAGATTGATTTATAATAAGTATAAACAACACGAGAAATGAAGGTACATGAATTTAAATTCTACGTCAATAAGTGAGTAGAATACTTGTATTCCACGAATAAAGCTTTAAATACAGTACCTTTTTTTACATTAGAACCTACACCATCAGCAGATACTTTGACAAGAAAAACAAGTGAAACAAGCATAGGTACCTACATAAATCGGTGATGTCGATATACACATAGTATTTACCTAGAACAACAACCCTCGGGAGTGGGAGGAGGTCCAAAAGGTTAATGGCGCGAAAACTGACTGGATCATATCCCGGGGTTTACGACACGGACTAAACTGCCGATTCATTTGCAATTCTAACTGCGACTTGGGTATATACGGGGCTGGCGATTGTCCGGCGTCAGGTCGCGTCTAAACTTACATCGATAGGCATTTATCGCGCTTTTATTTATTTACTTCTAGAGACTTATACGGCTTCCAGAAATAAAGGTTCGAGTACCAGAAATAATAAAGGTTATATTCGTAGGTATAATGGGATTTGTTGCTCCAAAAGCGCTCGAGTTGAGAAACTAGCAAGTATGTACCAAGTTGCTGCTTTTACCAACGCATCGAACTGATTTTTTTAAATATGTGCGTAATAGTTAGTTACAACGGTTTCGTTATTTCAGACTTCACTCGTAAAGAAAAATAATAATTTTGATAATTATATATAGGCAACTCTTTTTTAGTTCGATTAAATTATCACTCCTTTCCATTTAAAGGCCGACCCTATTTACGTATATCATTGAATCTGATTATAGATAATATCGCATGTGTGGCTACCTACGCACATGTTTGGGCATCTTGGTGGCAATGACCGCCATAATAGATTTATATCTAATGATTGGTTTTCTGTCATCGAAATATTCAAATTCAATAGAGACGGACTATCTACTGAATAATTAATTTATTCTGTGAACATGAATAGAATAGAAACCTACTACAGCATCTATCATTAGAGTAGATAAATCTTTGTTCATATATATGGTGTTTAGACGTTAATAAATGTATTTTCTCTCTACTTCTTTCTTTCAAATTTGAAAATATTCCGGATTTTTTTGGTCCGAACCCATATTCCATAATCCGAAAACCATGTACAGTCGAACTCACAAGGGGCTTAACACCTTTGTACCTTGTCGCTTTAACGTCATGTTTAAACTATGCTAAAATTTCAAACTGGTGAAAGCGACAAAGTACCAAAGTGTCCATAGCTACATACTTATGGGTACCCTAGTTTGCCACCGCCGTTGTATATATAAAAAAAATAGAAATTCATAATGACTGAAATTAATCATGTAATTTATCTATGACATCATCAAAATCAAACATTTCTACTGCGTTTTAAGGTTTATCTTATTGAAAAAGCTCCTGAGTCCTCCTTGGTCTTCGCGATACCTTTAAGCGGCAGAAATGGCAGAGTTGTCCTCGAAAAAGTTTACGACTCACCGAAGATCGCTCCGTGTACCACGTCTGCGCAACCACGACCACTCTGACAAGAGTTTCCGACTAATAAGGAGTTAAGGTATAAATTTGACGACCGCTTTAGTTTCATTGGTAGTGCCCTGCCTTCGAATCTGGAGGTCCCGGGTTCGAATACCGGACAGGGCATTTATTTGTGGGATGAACACGAATATTTGTTCCTGAGTCTTGGACATTTTCTATGTATTTAAGTATCTATTTATCTATATAAGAATGTATATAGTACCCATAGTAGAAGCTTTGCTTAATAGTTTGGGACTAAGGTTGATTTGTATATAAGATTGTCCACAAACGTATTTAAATAAATCGATTGAAAGAATCAGTTTGGAACCTCAATATTATTAATTTTCATACAGAATGCTTTTATATTTACAGAAACAATATGTTAAATTTTTATTAACCATGTACGACGAACATTTGCTTGAGCTAACAGTGTTGTTTCCCGTGGGAATATCCACTTTGTTCGGGACAATTGAAGGCTGTATTCCATTTCAGTTGGACATTTAGTTCGCCAAAGTAGGCCCTTAAAGCATTGAGTCACGTCTCACATGCGTCGGTAGGTAGTTCGATCGATCCGAGCCCTTTTTGACTTACGATCTTAGTTGCCTCGGAATGCTCAAGTTCCTTAAAGGCTGTCTTACACGATAATGTAAATGTATATAAGGATATAGTAAATTGGGAAGGATTCGGATTTCCATGTACGTTAACGTTTTACGTTCGATAGGTGTAATACGTAAAATACCTAATTAGAAAATATAAAATCCAATAACATTTCCAAAATTGGCTTTCTGTAGGTACGTAAGGCCCGGTTTTATAAAGATCCGTTAGACCAAATGTCAGATCAATTTTCAGTAACTCAGTACATTTTTTGACATATAACAAACCGACATAAGGTCTAACGGATCTTTATAAAACCGAGCCTTAGTATATATAAAATTATCCGTCAGTTAGAATTATCGCTGTCACTTTCTAATATCATACGAAAGAAAAGGACAGAGCTAATATTAAGTGACAAATATCTGGGGATTGAAAAATCGGCCCTAATGTTAATTTAAATGTAAGTTGAGGATCGATGTATGATATCGATACGAAAAAGAATCACAAAACAGGAATTCCATGAAGTCTTTCTAAAACACAAATTTTTCTCTCTCACTCTAAAATATGTATAATTGTAGTTTAATGTAGTCTCAATAATATATCTCCAATACAAACTTGATTAGAGCATAGGTATGTACCTATATTCTTTAATTTAATTATCGTCGTGGGAAATTATGAAATTCAGAAAAGTCTCCGAACATTCCACTGTAGCTTTAAATAGACCCTTCTCGACAACGCTTTCCTCTGGCACCGGATCACGTAACGAGCTGATCGATAGGTGGTCTGTCATTGTGTATTCGATTGGGCCGGTGCTATCGCCAAGGACGTACATTGTGATTCCGCGCCCGCCCGGAATAGATCGCCCGAAAGATAGACGTACGTCGTATTAGGTACTTACCTATACCTATTTTAGACACGTACAGTACAATGTAAGAGTTTGGTAGCCAACGTTGGTGGGTCGGTTATGTAAAGATTATTGGATCCGTTTCAGGAACGGATGCCATAGAAATATAACTTCTACCATTTATTTTCAATGAAATCTGATCCAGTTTCCTAGAGGCACTTAAGTTCTGTTTCTGTACATACAAACAATAAGTATGCATGACGTATATAGGTTTGCCTATATGCTTAGATCAGGGATCGTTACCGGTATTCTTACTACCGGTTTTAAATAAGGTATAACCGGTTATTATAATTGCATTTCGCTATTTATATCGCTAAAGCTCTGATTAGCGATATAATCCAAACCGGTATCCAAATATATTAGCGGGTTGACACTTTACCCATAAAAACCATTACCGGTAATAGCTGTCAGTGTCAATATACTCGATTATTTGTTTCTGGAAACTGGCGTATTGCAAATTTTGTAAAAAGTAGGTATTTACACCTATTTGTTGCGTTGTAGTAGCAATGTTTAATTGACATCTTATCTTTCAAGTGCAACGAATAGCGGTATTGAATACAGGTATTTAATATCGTAAATAGTCTATACATAAAGGCATAGATAAAAGCGGAATGACAACAATACCTCTAATTAGAATATAGGTATTCTTTTATTAGCGGTAATAGTTTGTCAAATTCTATACAGGTATTAAATAAAACCGGTTTTACAATCCCTGACTTAGATGCAAATAAATCATCGAAATTACGTGTAGGAAGGTACCAATGCACCACATGTACCTACCTCACAGCAAGCTACTATGCTGCGAGTAAAGTAATATCATCATCACTCCTTTGTTACGCATTTAAGTAAATGTTCAAACATGAGACCTTCGCTAATCTTGCAGGTTAAATTGTATAAACGTGGCAACGAATTAATCCCAAAGCAACATTGTAGTAGTGCGACGTTTTGTATTAAACAAGATAATTAACAGCTCGATAAATAAAGATATGGAATTATTAACGTGACGTGGCGGTGAGTCAAAGGCCGGGGCCGGGGTATGCAGGTGTGACTATTGAAAATGGCGGCCGTTGCGATGTAACTTTTTTCATAACCGTGCTCCCTGTGTGTGTTGCAAAAAGGCACATGGCGAAAGTCTTAGTGAAAATTATGGCAAATATGAACCTTAATACTTTATAAATATGAAAGTTGTGACTTAAGAACCTTATTGATACCCTGAATCGTATCGTTTTATTAATTTTCATGGTGAATTATGACACTTTTTTGCATCAAATTCTGAGGGACATTTGTCTAACGTGTGTTTTAAAGCCATCAAAATATTTATCATATATTCAATCGCAAGCAGGGTTGTGTTGTGAGTAACGCACCGTATCGATCCGAGTGATCTCTTCCAGACACATACACACATACACAGACAGATAGATACTTGTTTTTTGTTGAAAAACGTCTGTCATACTAATGTTTGATAATATATTCATTGTCAACATGATATTAAGTAGGTAAACAATGATTAAATAAGTAAGCTGCCAAAACCGACGATGCAATTATATCAATTGTATAACATTGAAAAACTCGGACTAAACATTTTCGTTAGATTGATTTTTTCTTCTTCTGTCATAAGAAATAAAGTCACACTTTCAACAGGACAAACTACTACGACACGAGTTTGCAAAAGTGCAAGACAAATACACATGCCACCCGGGCAAGGGCCTTACTATAAAAATAAAGAAATCAGAAGAAAAATGTATATTATTCTTTCTGTTTGACAAAATAAATGCGACCTTATTATGTTCAGACAAAATAGTAATTGCCAAAAATGTTACCATGCGTATAATGTCGTTTTTGTAGTGAAGCGACCTGATGTTAATAATGCGTTCGAGACAGTAATCGCGAATGCACATTGTGTAGTATATGACCACTTAATATCCTGTTCTCGCACTGCACGTAAATCTGAACGTGAGAAAATGAAAAATACTGCATATTTTTGAGTTTTCAAAGGGTTTTTAGAGAATATGTTGTTACCTAAGATTTCGGTCGGAAAACCCATTTAAATGTCCATTATAGTTTTAACACATCCATAGACGGTAAGAGGCAATGTAAATGTATTTCGTAGACCAAACGAAAGAAAAGATGACTTGATTGGTTTAGCAATCGTGTCCACGAAAATATACAGGGTGGAACAAAACTAGTGAGGATCCGTTTAAGGGCATATTCGGTATCGTATTCTGATTAGGAAAAAGCAGAAAAAAAAAATTGATTCCAATTTTTTTTTTCTATGAGGCAGGTCGTCCAAGTCTACAAAGGCCAAAAATTTATTTCTTCAAAAAAAAATTCTTCTACTTTCTCCTAATCAGAACACGATACCGAATATCCCCTTAAACGGATCCTCACTAGTTTTGTTAAACCCTGTATGTATAGGTACTTGCCGGGATTGCTGAGCCACTTGCCGATTGTTCGTAATTTTGCCGTATGATGAATGATCGATATTACCCGATGTCGAATCAGTTCTGATGTGCATTACACGTCCAAGTTGTTAATATTAGCAAGTGACTTAATAGTCCCCGTCCACGACTGTACACATATACCCAAGTAAGGATACGCAATTGCTCAATGACGCGTACTTACAACTACATATATCACAATTCGTAGGTACTTAATAACATGTAGAGTTATAATTGCAATTATATCTAAAAATAAACCAAATCAAGCAGCTTCCACTTAGGAGTTTTCAGATAACAATTTACTAAGCAAACTATTGAATACTTAATCTGATAAACAATAAAGTTGAAATTCAAACCTTAGTAGCATGTTCTGCGTGGCGTCGCCGCCTCACCTGTTTGTAAGGTCGACCGCGTTAAGCCGCGCCCGAACCTTACCAGCTACGAGCCTGGAACAAAGAACTACGTGTAAAGTGATTGAAGCCAAAATGAACTTAGACATTACGGAAGTAAGACTATAATTGGTTGAACGGACATTGTGTCGAAAAGGAATAATAGCCCATAGGTTTACAATGGTTAATCTGTTATAGGCATATGTACATTTCTATGTAGTTTGTGATTACGTTAAAAAGTTCTTTGAATTACTTCGGCTATGGAAAGATTGTGAATTTGTATAAGACATTAGCAATTATTTCATCCTCCTATTCTAGTGCATATAGTAAAGCTAAAACTAATACTGATTGTTCATATATTTAGCTATCGAATAAGATTGAGATAGTCATTTCTCAAGTAAAGATTGCTGTACTTGTATGTCTTGACTATCATCTTAACTGAGGCATTGATTAGGTACTTAGAAACAATTTATCCGCGAACGATTTGGACGATTATCTTCACAACTAAAAGTCAAACATGTTCAACTTAAAACGTAAGTTTAAACATAAAACGTAAGTTTAGGTACTTGCCACTTTGAGTACTTCTTAGTAAATATATTATATGTACTTAAACATGCTATGGTCGATAAACATAAAAAGTAACCAATCCCACTACATATTTTAAAAGTTATTAAGACAGTTCCTCTCCCTACCGCATGTGTTTTTTTTTCAGGGAAAATTACTGAACCAGTTAAACAACGACCAGATCGAAATAAATAATTGTATGGAGTTCTGAGTCTCCTTGTTTTACATTGTATATTATTGATAAATATTCAGAAGAATTTCCTGTATAAACGAAAGGTTTATGGTCACTGAAAAAGCGAGACATAATGTTTTCGTTGTTTAGTTGAGCTTTTACATCACCAGACTATTATAATTTGATTTATTTTAATGTTTTTTTTTTATGTTTCGATCATTTCGAGTAAGTAAGTAGAAATAACATAGCATAATAAACAAAATAACGCATGTATAACCAGAAAACTTGAAATAAATTTATCAGTGCCAGGTCTAGCATTGTATCTACCAAGTTTTAAGATGGTGTGCGAACATGTGTTACTTGAGTAGGTAGAAATAAATATGTTGGTAAACATAAATATATAACTGTTAGTTTAGTTCGTATGTTTACCTGTAAGTAGGTGGTTGTGTAACTTAGTAACGTAGGTGGTACGGATATACCACCTACTTTAGTTAGTTATCTCACTAAGCTCACTATGATTATAATAATATGCCCACACAGTTATTCATGGATCTTCATTTACTTTTTTGTATAAAACGAATATTCATACCTTAATTCATTGATTCCCGTCCCGGCGAGAAGTCGCGTTGACACCTCGTAGTACGTCGAGCTAACAAGCTAATTTACTTGATTTGTGTTACTGACTGTTAAAAAATCAGAGGCATCTCAATTGTCGGCTTCCCACGCGCGGTGTTTTTAAAAATATTTTTAGAATCCCTTTGAATTTTAGTTTTCCAAGACGAATTCTTTTCGAATTGACTATATATTCAGGAATGTACAGAAGTTCGTAAAAAGGCATCGAGTGGAGGATTCTGTAATAGGTTAGTAAGTACCTATTTAAGTGCTCAGTTGTATTAATTTAATACCTGTCAGCGTAGCAAGGAAGTTAGTTTTAGCTCAAGCATATCACGTTTTATATTGGTGTGTGTTTATTGTTCATTTAATCCAGAAGGTATATACTCTGTTTTTTTAACTATAAAGTATTACCATAGTAAAATGTATGGCATGTTTATTTGTTTCATGCATAGAACTTTTATAGCTTAGTACTTCATAGTTAAAAAACAGAGTATAGCTATTCATGTATTTCTATACAAAGTAGGTACATTATCTTCTCAATTAATATTATACCAGATTATATGTACCAGTACAGTGACATACTTACTTTAATAAAATGAGTGGATAATTCGCACTGTTTACACAAATAATACCTACTCTGTAAATAAAACAAAGGGAATTCGCCACATACAGCAAGTAGACACTTTTAAGAGGCTCCTCCTTAATCAATCCTCCCCATTACGCGAGGAAATACTCTGAGAAAGCTCTAGAAATCTCGGCAATAAATGCCCACAAGCGCTAAATTTATTTTCATCGCTTGTACCACTTAAAGAATATAAGATTGGAAAATGTACCCGATATTTCCGGGTAATACCCGCGTATTTTTTCTTTGGCAATAAAATATTTACGGTGTTCGGATGAATTCAGGAGTGGAGGGCGTCCCCGTTTTTCCACTCCGACAAATTAATTCATTTTCATGTAGGTACCTACAAACAATGTTTCAGATGTTCCGATTTGGCTTCCAATAACTGCAGACAATTTAGAGGAAATCCATTTCACGCAAATGAAATACGAATTTATAATTCTCCAGAACTTTACTTAAACAGGAAATTGGTAATAATAAAACGTAGGAGTATATTAGTTTAAAATGACATTGAGTTAAAGTTATGTTTTTATTTAATTGAGCTCCCGTGAGTTCAATATAATTATTAGACCTTAATAACGCGACTTAATAATACATTCTACTACGAGCTAACAATAAATACATTGTTGCATATCTTCACAACTTTCAACAAGAGAAATAACACAGCAGCAATGCAAAAAGCAACCCGTGCCGCACTTGAGTTCTAAGAAGCGCAATATCAGGGATCTTGCAGGCACTTACCCGTCGGATGCAACGATGCACTCAGATACGCATCGTACATACCGACCAACTTTACTTATACTCACATCCATGTAATGAGACAGGTTAGGAGATTTTATCGACCCGGGCCGACGACACGGCCATGACAGAAATTTGATACAACCATTGGAGATAAAAAAGTTCGAGCATTTTTGAGGCAACATCTACATTTCCGCGGTAATTCTCTTCTATAGGTTGATGGTAGTTTATTTGGCCGTTTGGTTTGTTTTGTTCACTTTATGTAGAGAGGACCAAAGAGAATATCTCTTTGGTACTCTCTCGAAATGATGAGCAAACATCATCTTTGCCATCTATATATACGTTCCACTGCTGGGCACAGACATCTTCACATGGAAGAGAGGGCATCGTTACCTATATATACTTATTAACTACAGTCAAAACGATGATTGATATCAACCTTATAATTAACTATTTCGATTGTAACTATATATACAATACCGTGAATACCGTTTTACTTAATTATAAAAAGGTTATTATTTAAAGGCACATCATAAAAAAAACTAACAACCTAAAACTGCTTGTTTTCACATCTCAAATAGGTACTAATTGCACATCAAAACACGGTTTTGAATCACTATCGTAAATATCGTAATATTACGATTTGAATATCAATAACTTACTGCTAATTTTATATTAACATATAAATTATAGAATAACGTTAACCAGCGGAATTATAAAATTGTTTACTTAATAAACTGATAACATTAGAAAGAGCGGCAAACATCAAAGTCTTGTGTCATATTTAACGATGCCCTGCCAAGGTCGAGTCACGATTATATGTTATGTTTTAACATGATGAGATAAGCGTAGGTACCTACTGCCCGGTCACAATGTATGTGCACCTCACCGCGTGACGTCATTACGGCGTTTATTAGGTACGGTGTACGTATACAGGGGTCGTGTTCCGAGTAGGTACCTATGTATATACACAGATATTGTGACCGGGTAGTAATACATCTACCGCCATGTTAGCGCAGTTCTGTGTCGTTGCATATCATAATTTAGGGAGCTGATGCATGTCTTTGTTTCGCGGTTTATGTCTGTTTTATTGCTCTACCCACATATTATGACAGGTAGGTACCTAGGTTACGGTATAATACTGAAAATAAGCTTTAAATCTGGTACGAGTATCCAAAAGCTTTCACATTCTACGTAATATATAGGTATATCATATACCTTAAGTACCTACAATTCAAAAGGTATGCAGGTAGTTACTGTTAATTTTATATAAAGTAAAACATAAAAATAAGAAGAGTAGTACCTACTTAAAGTTCATTACCAAATATCGCTACGACAGGTTTTTATTTTAAGTACATTAATATATTACAAAATGTCATAATATTGACCCATCAAAATACACTCAACAACTTGAAATAATTGGTAGGTTTCCAAGAAAACTAATGAAAATCTCACCGTCGTCAAATATATTAAAGACATGCACACGCAACGCAACATCTCTATCTAGGATACTAACAATTCAAGCAATATAGGCTTTCTTCAAACGTCGTAAGGTCTATGATGATGTGAAATATAGGATATGTGCGTTGTTTTTCCAAATAAGTGCGTTTAATATAAGTCCACATGTGACATAACTCCGGACATATGTCGAGTCGGATTACACTGAATCATTGCGGTGGGGAGGCTCCCCCTGTGTGGTCGTGGCTTTATTTGATATTGCAATAACTGAAATGGGACGAAGCTGCTTAAGTGAAAAATACTGATTGAGTTTGCAGATACTTGACTGATATAAAAAAACACTTCATTGTGGATTAGTATTTGTATTTTTCTCACCTTCTATTAGGTACTTACTCGATATTTATCTATTACTTATCTACTTCACACACACACTGTTACAGTTTTACATTTCCTATTAGAGATACTTAATCCTTTTTTTAACCTGACTGTGACTATAGGCCGGGCCCAATAAAGCCATAGAAATGGCCTCGGGATAATCCAGGGGAAACCTCCGACATGACCACGCGAGCGGTTTAAACAATAGAATACTCTATTAAGAA
Organism: Epiblema foenella; assembly: GCA_963556455.1. Classification (NCBI taxonomy): domain Eukaryota; kingdom Metazoa; phylum Arthropoda; class Insecta; order Lepidoptera; family Tortricidae; genus Epiblema; species Epiblema foenella. Next base: position 24,316,682 of record OY747098.1, on the reverse strand, counting down.
TTTGCGCTCTAGCGAGGATGGTTAAGCGGCTTCAATCAAATCTGAGGTGTGAATGTAATCGAGTTACTGGGAGTTTTGTCGCTGGTTCACTAAACCTAGCCTAGCTGAGAAAAGAAACTTAGCTAGGCCCAACCTGGGTCGGACTGACTCTGACCGGTATGCGGCGGTACCGGGACGAATAGGGACTATATGTGTTTGTCGCGATCGCGCGATGGACGTCCCCGCCGGCGGGAATTAAATAATCCGTCGTCACTAAGAATATGACGCTTATCGTCATTTTCTATATACGCGTAATAAATTTGGATATTGTTTCCTTACGGCACGTGATTGTAATATCAAGCGCATGTCTGACGTGATACCGGGAACGGAGACGAGTGTTAGGTATACGACGCCTTTAAGCGATTACAATACTTGCTATATACTATTTCTATTAATTTGTTGCTAGTAGTAAACGTTGGTTCAGTTATTTTAAAAATATATTTTTCTTTTTTATAAAGATTGTACTGTACATATATACAAATACCTATGCGATAGACAAGCATGGTTAAGGCAAGTATTTTTACTCGTTTTAATATTAAAAGCAAATCTGTTGGAGTAGCAGTAAGTATAGCCGTGTTTATTTCGAGTGTCTTGTTTATGTATGTATAACCTCGTCGCATCTGCGTTGAAAATTGTTTTAGCCGCGCCTCTAATTCTGGTACATTTGCGATGAACTTAACAAGAGCACAGCGGCGAGCGCTTTTCATCTCCGAAGCGCTACATTTACATTTTCGTCTCATTTATTTGCTATTTCGGGCCAGGCCAACCCTCCCCTCCGTCCCTCGAGCACCCCCTCCGTCGCCAACACTCCAATGAATAAGTCTCAGACGCGAGAGTAAAACGAAATTGGGAAGGAACGCTCTATAAAGTCTAATTAAGTTTGAAGTGAATACAGAGACGTAAGGAAATATAAAAAGGTCGGAAAATGACAATTTATTTTTTGTCCGTCCGTTTTTTAATTCAATTCAACAAAAATATTTAATACGTGGTGAAACACTGTTAAGTAAAGTATCCGTTTAATTCTACATCAATGAACGAACGTAAACATAAATCAAAACAGAAAATCTGTTGACGTTCGGAAAGGGAGGAAGCAGAAAGCGCCTGATCAGAATTAAATTCAGAATTCCGACTCGTATGAAGATATTTTACGAAGAAAACCCGGTCGAGTTGTTATTCAGAGGACGTGGCGTATAAAAATAACGCGTCCCTTAACGAAAACCTTTGTCTCGCGTCCCCGCGACCTAATGGGCATTATTTCGTTACCACCCTCTTGGCATTCGGGCCCTGTGCCGCACAGGATGCAACTGTTCTGCGTGATTGAAAATTTAAGTTTAGAACGCAAAATGAACATGAAATTGACGCTACTTGCCTCGTGGCACTGGTACGTGGCACCCATATACAGCTGCCCAATTAGGTACTTATTATTATAATGTACTTGTTTCCTACACGCGTTCATACAGCCTAATTAAAATCGCTTACTGTCAATGACCATAAACTGAATTCTGTTTTGTTGAATTTTAAACGAACGGCGGTTTTCAAATCTTATCAGTGGTTCTCGTTAGTATTATGCAAGAGTTTGGCACGTATTCTAAGTATACTTTAATTGTAAATACTAGATTATATGAGTCCGATATATGCATTGGGTATATTCATAATTAATAACGTTAGGACCAATCAATTTACAAATACCTTCTATACTCATACAGAGAGTATAGACTTGAAAATAACAATTTGAAAAATGAAACAAAATGTAATCTCCGAAGGCAATCGAACTAATTCCACATGCTACACATCTCCCCAATAAGGCCTATATTTTACGGTGGGCACAGCTCCAGATTTCTATGATAGAAAAGCGGCCCCGAGCTGGGTAGGAATATAAATCGGCTTGTTATATTTTCCGGGACATTGGGATTCATGAAGTTTGTGAGCCCTGACGAAGTGTAGGAAAATATGTGCTCGCAAAAGTTTATTCAGCGTGTTGATACGCTGCTGACTTCCGATACATCATTATGAAAATGTATTTTTGGATGAAACTTGGTTAAATTCCCCTTAAATTTAATGAAGACTGTCGCCACCGTAAGCCTACTATAAACAGGTTTTTTTTTAAGTATGTTCCCCAAAGAATACAAGTAGTCGAGTAGTGTCTATTGAGCGTTGCTTATTGCCGTCGTAATATAAGTACGTATTATGGTATGTATAATTGTATATGTCGATACTAATATAATGTACCTATTAGATGCATCAAGACATTGATGAATTATTTCATATCTCTTACATGTATCTCTCACCAAATAAAACTCATCAATCTGTATATATACATAGCATAAATACACCATAAAACACAATAAAAACCATTAATTTATGAACTCAAAAGATGCTTCCGAGTTTATTCGGTCTAAAGTGTACGATATTTCGCATAAATTTGAAGTAATATGAATCTAAATGTGCTCAGCCCTAGCCGAGGAGCGGCCCTCGCTCTCTGCTTTAATAATTATAATGCAACGAAATGTAAATTCTTACTCAAGAAAATATGTTAAAAATATTCCAAGCACTCACTTTCAAAATAAAAAACAGGTTTCATTACGCTAGCTATCTATAAAAGCTACCCAGCTAAGAGGGCAAATGTTGTTTCAAAATAAGTGCACGAAATGCATACAGTAACAGACACTGCTCTTTAGAGAAATTTCCCTCACTTTATTAATATAATTATAACACCGTTTTACTTATTAATGCATAAGTACAGTAATAAAACAAGGTCCATCTGGAAACATCTAGACTGCTATTAACGTGCATATCTGGCTTGATATAAATTTATTCTTATCTTGGTCTGCATTGCCGAGCTTGGCATAATAGTCCGAGTTAATGCGTCGGCCGTGGGCCCTAATAAGGGCCTCGTTTGTATCACTGTGCTCGTGACTAATATGAAGTACTTAGTACTTCTATAAGGCCACATGATAAAGTAAACTTCGCAGTATTATAGCTTCATAGGTATATATCCAAAAGCCGAGACTTCGTAAAGGTTTAAGTCTTTAAACGAGTTGGGACGCCTCGAGAGTCCTCAGATCAAGTTATTAACATTTACATGTAAATCAGTCCCGTCGAAGCCTCTACTCAACGGGGCCTTTATCTATTTCCTCGTAAAATACGAAATGAGAGTTTTTCTTGATAAAGTCATCTACTCATTATGATTCGCGGTCGCAGAATATTAAATAATCAAGTTGAAGACTGGTTATAGTGGCTAGACAGCTAATAGGTATATCATACTTTACAACTGTGCTTCTACTGCAACGGAGCGCATTATAGAGCTATAGAGGTATTTTGTAGTTAAATAGTAGCTCCAATATTGCGATTTACATAAGTAATGGAGTAGTAAACCTTTTTTAACGTTGGGAAAATACACTTACGGGTGAAAGACTGGGGTGACGACTATCTGGTTAGACCGTTCTATCGTCTCAAAACCCAACGACTACCTATGCCGGCTACGCCTTCAGTGGGGCGCCGCAGGATCGCAAATATAAGCATTCTACTTGTAGACCTAACAATGAACCGACTTTTTATTGAGATAGGTACAACTTAATGTTAACTAATAAATAAAATACACATTGGATTCATAAAATTCACGTCGTGCACAACTAATCAAATTTAATGTCTTCATATCACTTTAACAGTCAGCATCATGTAATTAGTGGCAGCCAAGTTAAACAAATATATCCTAACAGATCTCTTTTACTAATATAAAATTTTATGAATGCGGGCAACCTAAACTCAATCAATTTTCACGAATATCTACCTATCCAAGTGTTACGGAATTTAGACGCAAACACAAATTTGGAGAATAACTGTGTTAAGATATACTTGGCTACTTCGCTGTTAACAACTATATGATGCTACTATATGTGATTGTATCTACATCTGGTCTAGCAAAGTAGGATTACTGTATTTGTGGCGCATCACTACGCGCTGCCCACATCCCTATGATCGGCGCGTCAATGTCATTCTGTTACATTTGATTTTTCCTACGCGACCGAAAACTTGTAATCTAATTTATTGTAAAATAATTCTTTGTACATATTCATAAAACAGTTCATTATAAATAACCATCCTACTCTCGCGTATTATTACTGTATATAATAGCACCAACTGCGGTGCTAAGACTCCTACATTTTTATACTAAGTGCTAAAAAGGAAATTGTCCCTCGGACATTAAGTAAAAACAGCAACAGGGTCGAGATAATTTAACAAAAAAACAAAGAAGAGGCTATAGATGGCGTTGTGTAACAACGGGTAGGGTATGAATATGAATGGGTTGTTTGTGAAATTGGGCCGCTCCAAAGGAACTTATTAACATATTTTTTTTATCTCGCCTTTATATTTCTATTATAGAAATTATTCCGCTTTCAAGGAGATAGCTGCCTCTGTCATGTTAATTTAGGTTAGAGAATTGTAAAATGGGCTTACAAATACGATAACTATCTTTTTTATATATGAACTTGCATGCTTTTTAGATGGACAATGTTCAACGATTTCTTACGTCAGAAACTCTTTGTCATTGTGATGATACAAATGGATATATCAAATATTCATATCTACAAAGACGTTTTCAGATTTTACTGTGTTACAAAAATCCAACTTTTCGTTCTGACACCCAAAAACAAATTCTCCGCGTTAGGTAATTTCCCGTTCCCTGTGGTTTCCTCAATTGTAGCCCGGGGCTATATATTAAATTACCTCGGAAGGGATCCTCAAACCGGACTAAACCACGGTTACCTATTTAGGTAGACAGTTACCCTACCTAACACTTATTACAGGTCGGCTCATATACTTACTACTCTTAGTTGGGAACTCAATATCACGTATGTCCGTTTGTTTACCTTCAAGTTTTTCTCGTATTCTTCTATTCTATTAATTAAATCACATAAATAATCCTTTTAAATTGTAATGTAAAGTGTTAATGAAAGTTAGGCTTACCTATATGAATCTAACTAAATACGTTCAAGGTGTACTCATTAATCCACAGCAGGAGTGTCTAAGGAAACTCTGCAGTTTTTTTTTCAGGAAATAAAGATTTCTTTATTTTTATCAATAATTTTGTGGAGATCAATTGTACCTCGTAATATCTAACTGAAAATTAGACCACTGATTTTACCTTAAACTTGGCAGTTAGCTGGACGGGTATAGGTACCTAAATATTAATCACGCAGACGTGAAATTGGAATCGCAACCAAAGGCATACCAAAGCCACAGCTCCGGAAACGTCATCTAAGCCGAACTAAATAACTTACTTCGAACAAATACCATAACAACTTAAAACCAACCAATCAGGACCTCTATTACCATTCAAAATTAAACTTTATCTTTTCCCGGATAGGGTCGATATTGGGCCAACGATGGATGGTTGAAAAGGGCGTGTTCTGCGTAAAAGGGGAAGGCAGTGCTGTCTCAGTAAACCTCTCTGTGACGAGTTAATCCGTTACCGCAAAACTGAAACTCTGCGAATTACTTTTGCAGGATATTAGACTAGAATTGGTTTATTTATCTCAGCCGAGCTGAACGAAGTATCCACCTATTAACTGCGTTTAAGTGCCCAGATAGTGAGTTTACTATTAGCATGATAGACTGTACAGGTAATATCACTGCTGGATAAGTTACTAAACCTGTAAAATTATGAAAAGTCAGATGTATTATTTAAAACAACAATAAATCAACATATAAATCTTTACAATATAGGATCTAATATATGTAGGTCCTGGCTCTGGCCCAACATATTATTATTTTCATATCTATGTCCACATCTTGGGTAGGTACTTAACAATCTCTAATAGATCTTGGCACCGGTTACATTTCTGTCCTCGCCGCTATCAGCATTTGCATAGCATTGCACCGTAGGTATAAGAATTTTCCCAATCCTTTTATTCAAAGCACAATTGGCAGATATGTTTGCTGGCTGGAAGTGCTGAATTGCTGAGCGTCCAAATTGCTCGTAAATCTCGCCAAGTCGCGGGATGAAAATACGCCGCGCGACCGCTACGTAAAAAACTTAAAGTGAATGATCTGTCTTTAAAAATATTTTGCGTCCGCCAACGGAGTTTTCTTGGAAAATTATTGGATTAAATTTTATTTAACATTTAAAATAAAGTTTTTTTGGGGTTTTTTCAGCTAAAACTACGCCTTATGTTTTTGATTTCCGTCCTGATATTTTATTTTAATTACCTACATACTTACCTACTTATTAAGTACCTACCTACTTTCTCTGATGTGCATGTCTTTTTTTACCACAAATAGCGAAAACAGTGAGCAAAGTCAAATCATTTAATGCATGTAAAAGGCACACGGCACAAATAATTACTGTAGAGTTATAAAAGTATTTAATTAAATTGTAAGTACTTATAGCATACATAAAAGTTTTAAAAAGAACGGCAGATTTTGTAAAACTCCGTTAAATGTTCATTCAGTCTTTAAATACTAATTAGTTCATGTTGTTTTTATTAGTGACAATGTTTACCCATAAAAATAAAACATACTTACAATATTTAGAAGATAAATCTCAAATTAACAAAAGATATAAAATTAAACTAAGGCTCGAAAATAAAAATAAACTAGGTATAAGTACTATTTTTATAATATTGTAATAACTAAATTAGTCATAAGTATTTAATAAATATATAAAATGCTTCACATTTTTTTTATACATATGGTTTTATGTATGGGTAAGAGAGAGAGCAAGCATTATACACAGAATCGAACCCCATTATTATACATAAGTAACACAGAAGTGCCAAAAAACCATTGTACTTAGTTCTAATTCTAACTAGCCACTTGACTTTCGAGACTGGACATCAAGTTGTGAATACAAATATTTTTTTACAAACACGTGGCAACCATGTTGTCCAACCGACCAATCAGGGCGCGGCAATCCTCAGAGAAAATATGGCGGATAACTAACGGGTATCAATCCCCATTATTATGTCTGCCGGCGGGGAGAGCGGACGTATGGTATATTTAGACCCGGGAATCGATCCGAGCTTAGCGTAAACATGGTTATTATTAGATATGATTTATAGCTGGGCTGATTATTACGAAGATTGAGTTGGTATTAACTGTGAAGCTTTTTTTGTCTGTACGAGTAAGTCGTAGACACTAGGGACGTTATGATGCCGATATACCTATGTTATTTCGTCAGTAATTTTGAGTTGACTGAAAGAGATAAAATGTCAAGATATTAAGTGTTCCGTTTAGGGTCCCGTAGCCTAAGTGGCAAAAATGGAACCCTTATAGTTTCGTCATGTCTGTCCGTCCGTCCGTATGTCGCAGCCGATTTACTCGGAGACTAAGCATTACAATCATGAAATTTTATAGGAAGGTGCATTCTATGTACCGCTACATAAAAGTGATGTGAAATCACAAAAAAACCACACATACGTATCGTATCCATCATGGATATTTAGGCCTTTAAAAATGACATGGAGGTGCCTACAACTCTTTTTCATTTCAGTCTACCGTTTGTAAGATATTAGCTGTCATAGTGATAAAAAGTGTGTCCCTCTCCCTTCCCTCTATTTTCGAAAGTATGAAGTTTAAAATTCTGAATAAAAAAGAGGTGGTGTGCATTAATAAATACTTTCAACGATTTCTGGTTTGATTAAAATAGGTTTTACGGTTTTTTAAATTTCGCTGAAAATCTGTCTTGCCCAAACAAAAGGTGGTAAGTACCCTCAGTTCCCTATGAAGATATGACCTTTTTTAGGTTCAATGTATTGGATAGTGGTTTTAAATGTGCACTAGTAGGCGTTGGTACGGAACCCCCTTTTGTGCGTGATCCGACACACACTTGGAAAGTTTTAGAACTAAAAATATTTTGACACCAGCTCTACTGTCACTGTTCTAAAGTAGGTAGCTACCTACAAATTAGATGACTATAATACTTTATTATTTGTGCACTATCAGAATGCTATAGAATAATTGTGTTAACCCTAAATAATAAAAGTCCTCTAAATAGCGATTTAAATGAATCTACATACAAAGACAAACTGAAGCAAAAATTGGTGCATGGAATATTTACTTAAAAGTATTGTCAAAACAGAGATTTAACTTATCTTATTTTCTTTCTATACAGTTCACTGACTTAAACGTCAACTCAAAAGTAGAAATGCCTACAACGCGACGCAGAATAGGGCCTCTCAATTTAAATGCACTATAAACAGTTAAACCAATCTTTTCCCAATCACCACTCAACTTGTACCGCACATTGAATCTCATTACCAACTAGTAGATATGTCGCATACGATATTTAAATTCAAGAGCGGCGATAAGCGTGCGACATTATTATGGGAACAGATGTTCGGGGTGAATGACTCTTTCATGGATTCTGTCGATTGATTTACTTTAGCCCGTGGCTTTGCTTAATATATAGTACGTATAGCCCGTATCCTTAGTGGTAACTTGATTGTTAAATAACCACACCTGGTGTTATATGGGCGTATATTTATATAAGTACCTAACTTTATAATACCAAGTGCCGACCTCTATCAATTTTCCAGTTATGAAAGGTCAAGTGATTAATTGGATAAAGTTCACTAGGTTGCAATTAAGTTTTAAAGTAGATATTAAAAAGATACGTCACGGGTCACAAATTAGAAAATTGGTTTGATTGGCTTACCTATTCTGTCACCAATAATTCGTATCGAAATAATGGAATTAATTTGGAGGGACAAGTGATCTTCTTGCATCGTATTGCCTAAAATCTCGCAATAAAACATTCAGTAGGAGAATACATACAGATACAGGGAGATATTAAATCTTACCGTTAAAGAGCGATCCTTTATACCTATACAGAAATACCTAAGTTGAAGTTTGAGCAACCATTGCGACATATTGGATATGTAGGTACCTACATATAAATTTAATAGATACTCTACAAGTAAGATGGGCGATTTAATATTTTAAACTCTCACTTTTCACTCCGGTAAAACACAACGCAGGATAATACCTACCTATGGAAAATGAACCCGTAAGGGTAAACAACACAAACACATATCATATATAATCTTTATTATGCATCTATTCAACGACTTTCATTTTTAGGAGCGTTAATAAATAACACTATTATAATTAAGATAGAAATGTTCATTTGGACACGGCCCTAATCGTTTCCTGTTAATTAAGCGCTTGCGCGTGCACCTCAAACTGAGCCGCTTCTATTACAAATCACGCTACATGTTCATTAAAGAAACGTATTAAATATTAAAATATGGATCGAACAATAGGTGTACACTATACACAACTGTCGCTTAATGGGCGTTTAAAATAATTAAATGCTAGCCACCGAGACTATAACCTGAAAACAAGATCAATAAATCAATATCTTATAAAAAAACTATGCACAATATTGTCCCGTTTCCTTTTGTTCTTAGGTGTAAGCTGTGTGACTTACAGAAGTTAATTTGCAACGAAACAATACGTTTTTCAGGATACGAAAACTATTACGAGCCAGTGAAATGACTGTTTAACTGCAGTAAATTATATCGACGATATGCGGGCATTTGACAGGCGTCCTTAAAAAAACAAAGCACGGATTGTTTCACGATCCAGGTGAACTCAATCAGTTCGGAACCATTCCTAACAACTATGTACCTACATATATGTCGTTGATGTGGCCAGGCTGATTCCAGCAACAGTGGCTACGAAGTACCAATAGGCATTCGTTACCTATATAATAATGTATCTGTAAAATATATAAGCTGTACTTACTTCGTTTATGTTACTTCCTTACTTTGTATTTTTAACTTAATTAACCATGAAATGGCCTTTATATCACTAGATAATACTATCTTATTAAGCAAACCTAAATTATGTCTATAATAAAAAGGCTTCAAAAATGCAATGATAATGCTTTGTTTCTCGCCACAAATGTAGGTATAATTCTACGACAATAGGGAGCGCAGCTCACAGAGGGCCAAGGTGATTTAAGAAAATTACATTATAAAAAGAGTAAAAGAAAACCCTGGGGCAAGGGAGCGGCTCGGCTCAAAGACATTATTATAAAATGTACCCATTTAAATTCAAACATAAACTCGCTGCCGTATTGAGACCGCGGCGGATTATATTGTGCGGCCCGGGTTCGGAAATGATCTCGCGACTAGCTGTGTTATTATGTTATGCACTGGTGCCTAAGGATTTTTGATTAATTCATTCGACCTTCTTAGGTCATAGCAGAAATATAGCTAGGAAAACAAGCAGTTTCGATAAATCTTTGACATATGAAGGTTCACGGTTGGTTATATACTGTATTAAAATATAAAATATAGGTACCTAGACTGTTATTTATTGTTCTATGGCCACGCCTTGTTTTGCAGAAGAATGTTTCATAGAATGTATTTTTTCGCTGAATTTTCATTTCATTAAACCTTTTTTTTTAGAAACCGTTTCATACATTCTATGAAACATTTTTCTGCAAAACAAAGCTTTATTAATAATTAATATTATATGTCTTGTTTTAAATTCCATATATTTATATAAACATTACGAAATTCTCGTAACAATTGTGCTAGTAAAAGTATACTTGATATTATTATAAATGAAAGAAATGAAATTATTTATTCTTCAATTTAGGCATATTACATGCACTTATGAAGGTCAAGAAACTACCACTTATTTGTCACTTTGATATTTTATTTGTGGGAAAAAGACTAAACATATTTTTTAACAGAAGCTTGTTATTTTTTATGAATAAGTGAGGAAATCTGTATCGCCATAATTGCGACATATTGCAGAAATTCAGTAGGTATTATTTCTTAACCTAAGCTCCATTCGTGATACAATCCCGTTCTCATTGCTATGATGCCACAGCTTTCAATAAACGGAAGATTTACTACTCGGTACAGTTAGTTGACTGGTCTACAATACAAGTTTATTGGAGGAAAAACTGACGGAGGACCTAAATTAGTCTGAGCAGGCGAAGGGCTGCCGTAGCGAATGGGAACTTCATTTTGCAATGGCACGCTATTTGTTAAATGAATCCCAGACAATGAAATTCAAACCTTATTCCTTTCAGCTTCTAGTGCTATCCAGGAATTTTAATCCTTTTAAGTAGTTCGTATGTATAATCTGAACTAAACTGTAAATAAAATGAAGACCAATCTAATGCTCGTTGTTCAATACCTACCTATAGTGTTGAACTAATGGGTAGATTTTACTATCTTTTTCTTGAATTAGAAAACACAGACGCCCGTATCCGCCCGGGAATGAGAACTTGTACAATAAAAACTTTCTTTGTTACCCGCCAGATACTATCGAGCAGGGAACTCTTTCGTGCAAAAGTCTTTCAGACGAGATTACTGCTAACTCGACGGATAAAAGGACATTTATACGTATCTCTGCAGATAGCTTAAAATTTCTCCCTTTATTAAGGAAAGTACATATTCTTCCTTAAAAGTCGTAAGGTTAATAAAACTTCTGAGTACGAATTTAAGATAATCTTCGTCGAAAATGCCCCTGGCGTTATACTACGTTAAGTACGCACTTACCTCCTATCGACCATTAGATATAAACGCTAGCACTTGAACTTTTAAATAGCTAATTTAAATGCATAGATACCTATTTACAGGATAATACAAAATTAAAAACTAATCAACTTATTTAGGCCAGCTGGAAAAATAATTAAAGTAATAACCAGGCCGCTGAAGTAAAATGCACGCGCCGGGGAAATTTACTGCTCGGGTACCTACATCTAATTTAACCAGTGACGTTATCACAATAATTCCGCTCAGTCACGGCACGCAATTACAAAATATTCTAGCGAGGTTGCAATTAAAACATTCATCCGCAAAATTCCGGCTGGAAAGTTTCGCGATTCTCCCTCCGGGTAGCAGCCGGTAATGGCACTCCGCATTCTTCGGATGACGCCAACTCAAAAGTTTTCTTATTCACGTTGGAGCGAGACTTGAACTCGAGCTCGGGACACCACTGCGATTTTAATCTTACAACGGTATAAATACCTACTCGTGAAATGACAAATTCATTAGTTATACCTTGGTAACAATTAATACTTACCCCTCATTATCGTCCGAAACCTCGTTCTGTTAACTGTCTATCCCACTATAACTTTTCCTAAGTATACTTATACCTATAGGTATTTAGTTTGCACTGAACAATTAAGTATGTATCTCCTAAGTATTTTTCTGTGCATAAGCTCTAATGTGCATGCCTCAAAATGTATAAATAAGTAGTAAGACATATAAGAGCAGTGCTTAAGAGTTAAGCTAGTAAAGCTCGCCCCGAGAATAAATGGATTACTTATGTCCATGTCGTGCCATCTAGCGGGGGTCCTCAAAATTATATGAGTTATAGTTATTGCATGGACTTCCCCGCTTCCGAACATGTTTTCACTTACACCCCTCTTATGAAAGAACGCCATAAAAATCTAGCCTGGATATACTTATTAAATTGGTCGCCGTTTTAGAATAATGTTGAACTGCAGAATTTCCGCAATCATGAGTAGAGTTTGAAAAGAGTCATTGCAGGTATTATTAAGCAGAAACCGCCGTGGCTTATTTTTAACTAGTCACTCAAAAACTAACCTGTAGATAAAAACAGTTTAGAATTGCAGGTTCAATTCAATAGATTTATTGCAATAATCATGTCCATTATACGGTGCATGTTAAAATATAATAACTAATTTAGGTGCATGATGAAGGAGGCGTTTTTTACATTACGCTATACCTAGCTTAGCAATTAACGATTGTCAGTAGGTACTTAAGTTGATAGTACACTTGTTACGTTTATTAAATAGGTACATACCTTTATCAAGTGACATGTCACTTGGAGCTACCTATATTTATGAAATGCATTGTACAAGTCTACAAAAAATGATGATACCTAATACAATCCCTGCAATATGGACCATTTATTTGTATAAATGCGCACCTATATAATATGTGCCGGCAATTTGTAACCGCTCATTGCTATTTTACGCATGAGATACCAGGTTTTTCATGTTGTGTGAAACTAAGGCTTGAGAACGTTGTGGCCTTAGCCACAACGCGGGTGTTCCGTAGGTAAATTATGTGCCCGCTGCACGCCGCGCCGCCAGCCGAACGCATTAACTGCCTCGTTAGTACTAATAAGCAAGTTGAATAGCAACCATACACATATATATAACAATTCGTTTATTTAGTAAAGCAGAAAAAATTGTTAAATTTAATACATAAGTATAGGTAGGTACCTAACCTACCTAAGGTACCCGTAAGATTAACAATATTATCTGGCATAATATCTAGTTAATAGTTACACAACTTTACTTATATTAAAAATCGATATGGGTGTCATCTTGTGAGGTTCCTCGAGGTGCTGATTACAAAAATTACATGCATATTCATATGCAAGATGGCAAACATTTATTTTCTTAAGATTCGATATGGATGTCATCTTCGAGGTTCCTCGGGATGCCGTTTACGAAAATGACATGCATTTTCAAGTCTAAGATGGCGGACATTTATTTTTCTTAAAAGTCGATATGGATGTCATATTTATGGTTCCTCGGGGTGCCGATTACGAAAATGACATCCATTTTCAAATCCAAGATGGCGGACCTTTTGTTTTTTCTTTTGAGTAATTTTTCACAGAAGATTAACAGCATCAGACAACAGACAGAAACAAATTAACCTCATTTATATCTTTGTTACCATCTGAAATCTATACGCGGACGAAGTCGCGGGCGGTGGCTAGTCAATCATATCTACCTACTCACATTAATTCCTTTTATCGATCGAAAAAGATAACTCGTGTGCAGTCTTATTCGAGTCGCTATTACTCATATACATCTTTATAATGAAATAAAATAAAACACGTTTGATTCTTAAATAGCTACCTACCTACCAACTACTACCTACTAACTAACTACTACTTGATGATTAAGCTTCGATTGATCGATTTTTGTTAAGTAAGTAGTCTTATTTTGTGTACGTCATTTGTATATAGTTTATCAGGAACTTAATTATAATAAATTACATGTTTTTCCTTTACAGCCCCAAATTCGTAAGACTTAATTCATTCACTAATCTTATACCTAAACGTTAAGGTACAAACTTAATTTTAGCCGTCTCTTATGTATAAACCGGCTAAACACCTGAATAATCGCTTGATAAGATTACTTTAACATCTTGAATAATTAACAAAATGTTGCCACGCTGAGGGAGGCATTCGCGATAAATTAAGTTGCTATCATTAAGGCTTGGTCTTTTTGTAGTAATTTTATTTCGTTAAAGTTCTGTGGACCACACACTGCGATGCAACGAGCTGTAGCTACCTTTTCATATTATAATTAGGAAGGTGGATAGACATTTACGTATATTACGTTGACTTAATTAAGATTTGAAAGTTAGATAAACACGGAGATACTTATAATATACATACCTACATGGATAGATTCACCGTTTATGTACCTACGTTTGAAACAATTATATGTCTTGGGCTAAACAGGAAAGCTATTAGGTAAGATATATATAGATGCTTGTGTGTTACATCAAATAATTTCCATCCTCTATAAACATTGAGAACACTCGAAAAATAATCCACACGATGATGCGCAAAGACCTTAGGTACGTTAATATTTAAATACATATAAAAAAATCCCCCATACCTACTAAAACAAACAACCTGAACGATTCTTCGGGTAACAAATGATTTCATACCAATTAAATGCAAATAAATTAAATATACCGTTCTAAAATATTTTGCCAAGCAAGTTATCTTTTGAAACACAGAACAGACTGGCAATTAATAAAATTTAAATGGTTAGTCTTTAGAATTTAGAATAACATACCTGCAAAGGCTCACAAGAGTTTTCAACGCCATCTGCCTCGTTTGCCCGAAACTAACAGCAGGAAGCGACATACGCGCATTTTCAATTTCCTAACGGATTTTCTACTTATAATTCCAAATTTAAACATTTTCGACACTCCGCAATCCCACACTACTTTATCGGTTAGGACCTCGCACTGTACTGGTTGTGCAATGTGTAAGCAGTTAGCTTTCTCTTAGCAAAAAACTCATTTGAATTTTTATAGAAAATTGGGTCAGTTGTCGGTGGTTCCGAGAAGCGACAAACAAAACGCTGTGCCGTTACGCTTCTGGCCAAAGAAAGGACTGTTTTCATGAATTTTAATAAGTTGTTTATTATAATTTGCTTTTATTATTTGCTCAGGCTTTATCGTTAAAGGGATAGTTACGAAGTAAAGTAGGTATCTGAGTATATTTCCAACTATGCCTATAAATTATTCTGTGAATGATAGGTACGGAACACTGAGGATTTACTTCAGACAAAGTACGAATTGACGTATTTAGATTAAATTAGAATCATCTTGATTAGTTAGTGCTCTGAACTCCTACTCTCACTGATTTGGCAAGCGCGTTGAGAGCATATGATGACGGCGTTATAATACTTAGAAAAAGAACAAAAAATAATAAGATTATATGTATATTTAAAATTATTTGAACAGGCAGAGTTATATCAAATTAGTCCGTTCAAAAAGCGACTTCACTTTTCAAGCAAGAAGAATCAAAATACAATTAGGTACCTACCTACAGTTTTATAAAATGTCAGACACTTTTTTTAAAACTACACGCGGCTCTCCCCCAGTATCTACATCTTTTCGAACAATTATGGCAACCTCTAAGTATTTCATTTAAAGAAAATATTTTTTTCTATTACTTATACGTCAAAATACAGCTCCGTGTGGTTCCGGGTTAGAATAGCACTTCCCCCTGTCTTCCCATGAGTGTCGTAAGAGCCGACTATGGGAACTGGGCTGTAAGGTGTTGTGGGCGATGGCCTAGCAACCTATCACTGCAATATCACATTTTCTCCATGTTTAAACCTACAATTGCTAATAAATGTGGCACTGGAATTAAATTTCATGTGCTTTGCCTACCCCTTTTGGGAATACAGCCGTGAGTTTATGTACGTACGTAAGTCAAAATAAAAGTACCAAGCGTACTCCATTGCTTCAATATAAGTTTTCTATACAAATGAAATAAAGCTTAGCTGCTTAACAAAATATTGAAATCAGCGCCATCTACTTATGTCCCAATGAACTATAAGGTAATGATGAAGGCTAGGAAAGCTTTTGCTTAGATGGAATCGTGTTCGTTGACTGAGAGCTTTGCCTAACTCAAATATAATAAATAGTATGGACACCGATCCTAAGTAATTTATAGACAAAGCAATTATGTTTGAGGATACATTGGGTAAATATTCTGATTTGAACTGTATATTTACAAACCAAAAATCATCAATGCATAGAAATAGAGAAATATTCAGGTAGTTAAATATGTATTTTAAGTATATATTGTATTGAATTAAATTATGTATGAAAATTGATATTTTAATTATTTACGCTTTGGCGATGTTCCTACGAATATTCAGAACAATGTCTAAGTATACCATTGTTCTGTTACAGAGCTTTCATCAACAACTACAATACCCTCTTTCGCTTTTATACTGACAATTAGGGAGCAAAAGAGATAGGGTTAGCCACACATAGGTATTCACCATTTCATACTTGGGAAAGAACCATACAAGACCGATGAATTAAGTATTGTCTTCAGCGCCATCTTTGCTGATGAGTTGAAACTAACACTACCTGGAATGGAATTGGGATGTCATTGGTCGTCAACCTATTTTTATTTTTTATAAACATTATTTTTACAATGAAAGTGCTTAGACAAGTACCTAATCTTAACAACATTAAACTTTGCGCTGTAGATCTACTTTACGTACTAAACGGTAAAATTACATTATGTTATATTGATTTAAATTTACACGATTTTCGTACACTATTATTGGAAAACGGGACTTAAGCGCGTACAATACTAATTTAATTACATTTTTCAAGGTTTGCCCGACGTTTCGAATGTATCACAACATCCATGGTCGCTCTATATTATGTTTTTACTATAGGCAAATCATCATCATAATATTTAAGAGCTTGGCTCTTGTCAGTGGATTAATTGCCAGCTTATTCTACGTTCAGCTTTGTCCTTCACTTCTTTGTATGACGTAGCATTTATTTTATGTTTTATTTGCTCCATGTACGTCATTCTAGGTCTTCCCCTTTTCCTTTATGGGCAAATACGTAAGTTTATTAATGCAGTAATATTAATAAAAATAAATATTCAAAGAATTAAAACGTTACCAAAGAAGTGATCCGAATAATATTAAAATTTTAATAATTTGACCATGTTAAAATAACCTGTTTATTTATAGTTTATTTCATTTATTGTCAGATTATAGACAGAGGGTACTAGTTAAAAATAAATAAAATGAATAATAAATACCAGTCAACTTAAAAAAAAAAGTAATTGAATAAATGTAACAACATTTTTAATTAAACTTTTTTGGGAGAATTCTTTCAATCAGTATGTTCAAACAAAATAAGACAGAATAGACAATAGACTAACTATTCTTGGAAAACTATTCTTCTAAGATCAATTTTTTTGAAATTTGAAAAGATGCATATGTGTTTACGAAGCACTTCAAATTACTTTAGACTCGGCGAGTGATTAAAAAGCGGTCAGACGAAACACATTTTCTTTTACGTATGTTTTTTTTTTATGGCATTCACGTAAAAAATCGTTTTGGGATATTCACCAATTAAATACTTATATTTCATTTATTCATAAAGCACTAAAAGTTGACGATACCTGGCAACTGATACCCTTTTAATCCGTACACGAAAATACGCACACTGTCTCACATTTTGAATGTGTGTCGGAGCTTTTTTAGTTGCTGCGTATCAGCCACATCGCATGTTTGACGCCATGTTAGTTTATTTGCCATCTCCGTCACTCACACGGAAGCCACCGCATGCAGTGTGAGAGGGTGTTTTATAGCTATCTCTTTTATACCAACAGAGATGCTTGGTAGAGGTGTTAGCAAATCGCGAAGAAGGGGAATGAAAATTTTAGAAAAGAAGTATGGCGGGTTTTGGACCGTGGAGCCCGTTCGAAGTTGTGACTAATAGATACAAAATCAGTTATTGAAACTGGTTTAACACTTTTTTCTGCTTAATATAAATTAATGTTAGTAGCTGTACTTATGTTATGTACCTATAGGTTGATTGCGTTTAGTAAAAATCAAACTATAATCGTAACTTACCTAAGAGGCTTCGTTTTGAAGAAGGCAGGAATTCTTCCTAATTCATACCATCTTGGTGAGATCTGTAACAAAAAATATTTATTGCGGGTACCCCATTTGGAACAACTTTGTTATAGTATACCTGCGCAGACCTGACCTAAATTTCCTTCCACTTAAGAAAGCCATAGGGCTTATCTTAAGACAGTTTAAAAATAATTAAATAGAACAGATGACGAAAACCAGACAAACATACTAAGTTTCACAAAAAGTCAAGTCCCTGTCATCTTTCTTTCCATCTCTAATTAGCTTAAAGCGCTCATTAAAAAGAAATACAAGTAGACCGTAAAACTTTGGTTATAGTTGCGCTCCTGGCGAGCTTTTATGTGGTAGGTACGAGTACTTAAGGAATCGTAAATTATTGGGAAGTGCAGTCAGGTAGATTACCTAGCCACTCCAATGTGCAACTTGGTACTAAGTTGCTAAAAGAATGCAATGCAATCTGATAGATCAGGGGTCGGCAAACGGCCGCATGCGGCTCTTAGAACTGCCAGTTGTAGCTCTTCGAGGTCTCTTCATAAGCACCATAGTGAAAAACCTGAAACAGATATTTTTGGCTCGGTGATGTTCCCAATAAAATATTTTGTTGAAAAGTTTGCCGACCCCTGTGTTAGATAGTTAGGTAGCTGCCTAAGATCAATTCTTGAAGATATTTCGAAGTAGGTATAAGTATAGGTAAAAGGTTAAGTCATTTTCTACGCCCAATTTGCAATTTTTTAGGTATTATAATAGGTTTTTTCCTATCTACGGTCAATACTTGCAAGAATAACACATAATTAAAATTTTATAGGATTGTATTTAACTAAATAGCATTTGCCGCATGTAAATTCGTATATAATTAGGTTCCTGGCTGCATGTAATAAAATTATTAGTTTTAATTGAAAAGCCAGGTCTAACTGGCACTTACAGGACATGGGGCAATTTAATTTCACCTTTTCAATATGAATGTAACTATTTCTAATAAGCAGGTTTATTTAGAGCCCAGGTCATAAACATAATTATTTTTGTTCTGAGGTTACTAACCTAATGCGACACGATGAGGAAAGTTTTAACAATATCTGTAATTATGTACCTAGATATGATACGTATCTTAGGAAACGTATTGACTAATCATCAAGATAACCACGTATCCAGATTTGGAACTCCGAATAGTTCAACTTGAACCTGTTAAATTTACACGAAAAGAACGGATGAAACCTAAGTCTTCCGAAAACTGCAGTGCAGCACTGACAGCCCTGATGTGGATGACCACACCAGGGCTGTCAGTGCTGGCACTGTATGTACATTACTGCATACCTATAGCGGATGGGGCGGCAGCTCTAGGCGCCAGGTTGCCGGTGGCGCCTAAATGCCGAATGAGAAATTACGATAGAGAGGCAGACATTGGCAGGATTGCCAACGGTTGTTACAATACACCTTATTAATAATAACTAACTAACATTAGCATCATTCATAATTGATCTCCCATTGCACTTCCAGGCCATCACAGCATGCACATTTAACAATCTGTTCACAATAAATAACCAAATAAACTAAACTAACTGAAATCGTTAACAGAAAGCAACTTATTTCTAAATGCTGAGTCACTGTCGTGAAACACGTCTAACATCGGTAGTCTACTAGCGAGTTTGTTGTAGTACCTACAGGCGAAACAGTCGAGGCATAGCCGCATGAGCCCCTTGTTCGCGGTATAGGCCCCCTGATCACGGGCTAGGGCTGGCGCGAAAAGAGTAATCTCACTATTGAAAACCACGTGTTATCTGAAGGTGTTATTTATTTTATTTGCAGCAAACAAAATTCGTACAGCATTAGATTATGACTAAGTCACTGTACAATTCTGAATAGGCATATAAAACATAAAATAGGAATAAAACAATATGTAAAAAGAACATTATTTACATACAGAACAATATCTTTATAGTTACGGGTAGTTTACTTTCGTCCTTTCTCTTTGTAATATTTTAAAAAGGCACGACATACATATGCGCCCATCGACTTTCGAATATAGGTATCGCATTCGGGTGTTCGTGATAAAAACGAGTTCAGCATTCTTTGTGCCCTGACAACGTTTTCGTGAGCCAGAGTGCGAGTAATTGGGACAGCTAGGAGGTTGTGATTCCTCGGCCACAGGACCTTTTTCGGACACAAACCGGAACCAACGCCTTCCCTAAACGGAAGCCTACTTTACGCCTTAGCAGTTTGTAATAAATTTGTGTTGCGTTTGGAGCGCTGAACTCGGCTGCGATAAACACAGGCACAGTATGCGTGAGCTTTTTAATAGGTAGGTGCAGTCACCTGCCTTTGCGGTGTTCCACTTAAGATTTTTTTCCTTGTGTCTTGCACCGAGCTAAACACTGCCCCTTCATACAAATAACGCAAGATATTGAAACGATTATCGCCCTTATGCTGGAACACCGCGAGCCTACAACAGCACACATATTCTACATGATATGCGTAGCCATGCACATAGTTGCATATAATTTACGCCCACTCGCTAAGTACGGCGACGCATTAAAACCATTAACTTAAAAGCGATAAAAATAATTTACAACGCATTTGCAAAGGTCAAGCGTGATATTAACGCGTGCCTGCTACGTAAGTACCCGTGATTGATTCCTAATAAAGATAATTTATTACAAGGAGGCTGTTAAGCCATGGCGAACGACTAATCATCTATTGATTGTGATTGAACGCATCGGCATTGTCAAGTAATACTTGAAACACGCGATAAAAATTTATTGCCCACGTAACGCCGAACCACGAACGGTGAAATAAAGTATAACATAACTAAGTATTTATGTATGGGGTAAATTAAGGATTAGGCTATTGCAGGTTGGGCATCTTAAATAGGTTAGTAGGCTAGTAAACGTTAGGCTAGTAAGTTACCTATGTAAAGGACATGAAAGAGTTCGGATATGATATACAAAATAGCTATAAACCTGTCTGCATATTTCCTTATTTTGGTACTCTAAAGTCTAGACAAATGGGGAACATGCGTTAGGATTGCATCGAGAAATTATATGAGTAATCCAATAATGATAGCTATAACAAGTGCATTACTGGAAGATTTATTCTGAAAATACTATTATTTGCGAAATAATTTCATTAAAAGTTACGTAAATTGAAAAGTACATAATTAAAAACCCGCAGTGACGTCACTCCAGTCAGTCACTTCAGTAATTTCAGTTGAAAACATTGAAAAATCTGTGTAAAAAGGAAAATGAATTATTTTGGAAGATTTATTATATTAAATTAAACTGAAAATATATTATTTATGAGATGCAAATAATATTCATGCACCATAAAAAAATTTGACGTTTGCACGTCACGTGATGCCAGTGAGCGTTTACGCTGGTTGACGCGCGAAATTTGAAATGGCGGTTTTTGATTTGAATGAATTAAATTATTTATGGATATTTTAACTTTTTCGTATTTGGTATCTTTACGCAATCCTTAAAGCTTTCAGATAGACTAGATCAATGAAATAATGCAAGTTCCCTATTTAAGAGTAGGTACCTTTGTCCATATTACGTTTCATTTATTTCAATTAAGAAAATGGACAACTCATAGCACCTAATGCATGAATATGTGTGTAGTAAGTTTTAATAATAGTCTAATATTTTACCGTTGTATAGGTAATATTATGTAGACGGAACTAATGACAAGGTATGCCTAAGCGTATTAACCTGAATACCTTAGCTGATGGTAACATAATTTTAAACCTAATTAGGTAGGTAGCTTAATGTATAACGAGTAATACCTATATTCATTAGTTTTAGCTTAGGTTTTCATGAGTAGTTTAAATGCAATAGTACTACCTATGTAATGAGCTTTGAGTGACATGTGCTATCACTCCCAGTTTCCCAAGAATTTAACCAAGAAGATGCAAATAACTTTCAGGACTAACCTAACAACTAGTGCATTACTGAACATAAAAATTTACTAGAATATTTAGGTGCATAATCTCGACAAGCGTATAGGAGCGCACTCACGTTACAATCAACAACTGCATAAAACGCGGAAGGCCGACAATGCTCCATAACCTACCGCAAAAGTTTGTCATTACAACTGCAATTGTTTCTTTGTTTATCGTATAAAATTTATAGGTGCCGTTTATGAGTGAGCCGTTACACGAGCGTTGAACCCTAAATCGGATAATTACGATTTTTTAATGGTTCGCGTACGGAACGGGGCTTGCGCGGGCACGCTGCGTGCGCCGGCGCCGCTCGCGCGGAAAAGCTTTTGTTTCAGGCCTTTGTATGGTTGTACATACAGTCAGCATCAAAAGTAACTAGTAACTACGCGTATGAAGAAGTCTAAAAGCTCTTATTCCGTTATAATAAAGATGTTTGGCGTCTTCATCTTTGCGTACCTACTTAAAAGGTCCTGACTGTAACACACGCACGCGGCTACGCGGGCTTCGCACCGATATAGGTAATCGTTTCTTAAACCTTAAGAGGCCTTACAAGTTTTAAAATGTTTTGATTTCAAATTATGACAAAAGTATTGATAATACCAATAAAGTGATTAAAGAATATGATGATTTTTATTAGAGTTTTAGATTGTAATAGCCATTTTTTTTGTTTTGTGTAGTACAATATAAGCTGATGCCGAAAATGGTACTAATTGGAGTGATGTGGGAAATAATATTTCTGGACCAAAAATCCCAAAATATGTATTAAAATTTATGACATTAGGTCGCAATAGTCCTGTTCTAGATAGTAACTTACAGATAGTAAGACTATTGCGACATAGTCATAAATTTTAATTTTAAATGCAATGTCATACATATTCAATGCATTTTTTGGGTTTTTCGTTCCGAAATATTGTTATGTAAAAACATCACTTCAATTAGACTATTTTCAAGCTAAAGATTGTTTTTTCCCGTTTATGTATAGTAACACTGAAAAAAGGCCAAGATACATGTCAATTCATACACTTAGCCTAAAGAGATGAGCCTTTTTTTAATGATATAGACGAAAATATATAACGTAATGAATTCGGGGTAGGGTAGATAACACACAGATGATAAACAAGGTAAGACATTCCAGTTATCAGGATATATTGATATTATTCAAAGCAACATATCGCGATCGCCTAAACACCGGTTGTTTAGTGCAGCTGTAAATCAAATCATCAATTATCGACAAGCGTTTACACTCGCGACGCCACGGTGTAAACAATTCGAACATTAAAACTGCTGCCTACATTTTACGACTATTCAATTTGGGGGAAAATCGATTTTATTCGCTTGCTTTCCAATCGATTCACAGGCAAAGTTGCTCGCTATGGTATTCGATTACGCAAGGCGGTGCTGCTCCGATTTTTACAGGAAGTGGTTAGCGGATACGGCCGGACGAGAATGGTGGTAAACAACGTTCGATGTAAACGCTTGTTTATCTTTTAAATGGGAGCTTAACCTACCCGTGATCGGCTGACGAGGTGAAAATAAGCACCGTATTCAGAAACCACGTACACATATTCGGAAATACGTATATACTTAAATATAAGCAACAACAGAAAATCATAAAACATGAACACAGGCAAGGATCTTACACTCGATCGAGGTCGAAAATTACGAGTCACCCTAAATTAAATAACCGCAATAGGTTTTCCTAAATATTTTACACTAGTTTTATTTACATGATACATTATTCTTCGTAATACCCAACAGTATTAGCAATGCTCGGGATTGTATAGAAAAAATATGAATCTCCAAAACTGATGATTTTCGTACGATATCTTGCTCCGATAATATTGTTTTTTTTTTCAGGAGTCCGATTTAAAACTGTAAACTTTATTATTTTTGCAGGTTAGATGTAAAATTAAATAAAGATCACGACAGAATTAAAAAACTGTACAAGTTTGCACCATTTTAGGAATTATGACGGTATTTTACCGACCCGTATTCTTTGTCCACGTATGTTGTTATAAGAATTTAGCCTGGCTGTTATCAACCAAAGTATTTAAGAATAGTTTATTTTATACACATATTATAAAAAGGCCGTAGGTATAATTGCCTAATATAATACCCACCTAATAAATATAGGTGGGTAAGGTACATGTTATATTACCTACTGCATACGAACTTTGCACAGAACGCAAGATCTATCTGACAGTGAAGTAAACGTCACTACATTAATTTAGGTTCGCCTTCACTTAACATTTAGTATACTATCAAAATCAAGATCAAACATTTATTCTGCAAATAGGCCACAAGGGCACTTTTACATGTCAAAACATTAATTTACAATTTAAGAAAGTCTGAGTACTGTAGGTACTAACCTTTAAGACCGCAACAACTTGAACCACTCACTGTTTATCAAACTATGATCTCATGGAAACTAAAGCAAGACATTAAAGTCACTCTCAATTCGGCCCCAAGTGCGGCCATCGGAGTCATCAGGCCAACTGAGTCCACATACGACCAACAATCACTTCACATACTTAACAAAACACTAACAAATTGATATGTTTATCTACAAAGAACTATAAATTCATTCAGGGCCCACCCTTTAGCGAGGGGATCCACCCTTCTGATTCAAAAAATTGCAAAATATTACATAAATAATAAAAAGCTCCCCTATGGTAACCCCCTTTGATATAATTTCGGCTGGTCCATAGTTCCGAGGAAATGGTCTGTGGCTAAAGTTTCCTATGACTTTTCATGCATTATTCATTATGGTATCTATGAGATCTTCTTTTTTTATTGTTTATTTTGACTTTATGATACAAAGTCATGCAGATTCAAATTTGGATATAAATTATCTTAATGCTAATAGGCCGAACGATAAATATGTATTTGCTAATTTTTTTCACATACTTGACATACTTCCCTACCTATAAGAACCTAGAAAGACTATAAACACTTTGGTAGATGGTCTCAATAGGTATAATTAAAACTGAATTCTAAACCTCTGTAATCGTAAACGATGTTCATTGAAACCTAATTGTATGGAAACTGTTGTTGTACTGTTGATCTGTAATGGTAAGTTGTAGGCGAGTTATACCAACAATAACATCTCGCCCTAAGTATGTAATGTGGGTAAGTAAAAATTAAATGAAAATAAAAGATGAAAAAACAAACAGATCTCTGATTGTCATGTATTTTAACCCTCTCCATACCCACGGCGCATAAATGACGCGGGACATCAAAGACCGACAAGATAGGGGTGTCCTATGTTTTAATTTAAATGTGATGGGTTGATGGGAAAACTTTAAGTAGGCCGGGTGCGTATAATCTGTATAATTGGTCGCCAGAGACGGGTGGGGAATGAAAACTCATTAGCGTTTTAATCGGAGGCAAGAAATAGATTAGAAATGCAGATGAGGGTGCCAGTTGATTAAAATAATTAGACCATATTTACTTATATAAGAAGATATCTACGAACATGAATGCTGGCCAAGAGCAAACCCATTCATATTTATAATGAAATAAATAATTATTAGTTACAGATGTGTTAGTTGGACGCGAGTTGACTTCTAATGATTCTAAATTCTGATGATTATAAATAATAAAATATTAATAACTAGCATCACTATTGTATTGTAGATAACTAACATTAAATTTATTTATATTATTGTGTAGTCGAAAAGGGGGTTTTATTTTACGTGAACTACTATAGGTACTACTACGAAATTACCCTACGTAAAAGAGGAATATGATTTCAAACAGACATCCAGCTAACCATTTGATAACCATTTGGTAGTCTTTGAAATCCTAATCTTCCAGATCTATCAGACCGCAGGCCGCAGACTAGTCTAATTTTACCCCGTCTCCCGTCTAATTCCGTCGGTTTACGACTCGCGCGCTCCCACGACCGGACCCTACGTGTGGGATGTGGGATGAACTTGAAAAAAAACCGATGCGGGGTGTTTTATACAAGTTCTCTATTTATTCATCTGTGTTTGGCTATTAGCTGAAAAAAAATTAAGTACTGACAAGGTAAATCCCCTTTTTGTACTATTACCTGTAATATTTTTGGGTGACAATTAATATTTTTGTATAATTATGGACTTAATTAGGTCTACATTTTAATTGATACTATTTCGTAACGAAAGTTACTCATATATAAAAAGTAACTACGAGTAATTTTAGTTACGAAGTGGTATCAATTAAAGTGTAGAAAATAATAATTTAGTAGTTATCTCATGTACAAACAATTTGAAATTCGCCTTTTTTATATATGAGTAAAAAGATACTGCAAGTTCAATCCGCATTATTCTTATTTTTTTTTATTAATAAATTAGGTCCACAATGAAATCTTTAAATGGGGAACTGGCTGCTGGAAACCAATCACAAATCGATCCTAATATTTTTTGATAACTATAACCTGTCTGAAAAAAAAACCTACTCGATCAAATATATATACGCTTTCTTATAGCACTGGCGAACCATGAGTAAAATAAAATGAAAAGCGGCAACAGGTAATTACTATTACCAAGCACCATTTGTGCTACCTCTGGCACGTAATGAAGAAAGTTGGCACGTGTGATGCAAGTTTCACTATTAATTAAACCTTTCGTTACAAGTTTCACTGTATACATCTGTTTCTTTGATTTGGTTAGAAATTGTAAGACGTGTTAGATTTTAGTTGTGATGAACCAGGTGTACGTATACGCATAGGTAGGTATATAGGTAAAGTGCTCGAGTCACGGGGTTGAGCTGTATTACATATAACTCATGGTAGGTACACAAGTTCCCTAGATGTATAGCTATTTTCCTGCAATATCGAATTAGCGGCTATAATCCCCTGACAGCCCGAAGCAGCAATCAGTACTTATATTTTGAATTCAGTGAAAATAAGTAAATTAAAATATTGACTAACCCGAAATAAAAAATTTAATGCTTTCAAATAATTTAACGCCATGGCCAGCCAGAAAGTCCACATTCAAAGCAAAGTATTTACCACTGCACCTGTTTTAAAGTAGGCTTTTTAAATCTCGTTTGCCTACGCATTCTTACGTAGTAGTTTAAAGTTATTAAAGTAGAGCAGATAATTTATAGACACACGGAGTGGCTCTTAATGAACTTCTGATTGGGCCGGCGTTCCTGTGGGGAAAGCGATTATGAACGAATGAATTTGTAAGTTACTGCATACGGTCAACTGGAATCTCAATTTATTCCAAACGGATTTATTCGGCTTAACGCATAAAGCAATCATTATCCGCCTTTAAAAGAACCGTCAAGACCATAAATAACTTTAAATTTGGACTGTTTATATCACCCGGGTAAATGTGACCGTTTTATTTTAACGACGATTAAATATTTGCTACATTTAACCAAGACGCACTTTACGATCATATAAAGCTGCAAATTATTTGCATAAGTCCATTAACTTTGTGACATCATAATAGCAAAGAAACAGTGAAAGTCAATGAAACTTAAAGCATAATTTTAATAACACTGTAAAACTGGCACGTTCCGACCAATCATAATGCGCGGCCTAATCGTAGTAAATCTCAACTTTTTATGTACCATTAAAACGTTTTATTGATTATTAACACGTGTTAAAATACTGAAACATTTGTAGAAAAGTCCCGATCATTAACACGTTGGTGTGATGAACTGCTGTCCTTACTGGCTACAGTTATGGCCATACTAAAATCTGGTTACGTTTGTTTTATAATGGGTATGATAGTAATTAGTTTACCGCGTACAAGTTCCCTTTTAAATGTAGCAATACTCACTTTAGTAGGTATTAGGAGCATATTAACATGACCTCGCTTGCGACGGCTGGCACGCACCATACACAAGCTACAATTTTATTTCGAATTACAAGATCTTGTGGCTTGACACACTATGATATAAACACAATCTTTATAAGTAATAACGTACTTAGGCATTATGATTATAATTCCCCTGTTGACTATGTATATACCTATACCAGTAGCGGAGCGTCCATACAACTCGATTCCCACCGGCTTACCTAATTTTCAGCCATTACAGTTCTTTTACTACGGCTCATGACGAATAAGAAAGGAAAATTATTTTCGGCTTCCTTAAGAATATTTTTGACGTGACCGCCACTGATACCTGCACGGGTTAAAGTGCCTATGTACAAGTAACCTACTCATATAAATAGCAAAACGTCTATTTCGCACAATGCTGTACCAAGGAATATGCATACCTATCCGTACTTTAGTGCAACTAAAATGGATTACAATATCAACAAACCATTTTTTATTCGAATATATTACTTTCCAAAAAAATATGATCACATACACTTTATTATGAAATATGATACTGAAATATTTGAAATGTCAACGCTGTTAAATAGCAATTTATATATATATATACGATTTTTTATTATTAGAACACGTGTAGGTATTTACCCGTACTTTAGTGCAATTTAAATTGATTTTTTTATTGAGATTTTTTCATTCTTTATTGGAATATATTGATTTGTAAAAAAATATGAACACTTACATTTTATTAAGAAATATGGTACCTACTAAAATGTTTGAAATGTCAACGATGTTAAATAGCTGACTATTTTATATAAGTATAAGGTATTTACCCATACTTTAGTGCCATTAAAATGGATAGGTACCAATATATTAACAAACCATCTAACATTTTTTATTGGAATATATTACTTTGCAAAAAAAATATGAACACTTACATTTATATGATCTGAAATATTTGAAATGTCAACGATGTTAAATAGTTGTCCATTTTATATATATAGTTTTTTTTTATTACGAGAACACATGTAGGTATTTATGTTACCTAAGTACATGTTGCTTTAATTAGACACAGTTCTGCCTGAATTAAAATGAACGAATTTTAGCGTATCGAACATACGGCCTTAAATGACATCATAAATTTACTTCCGAATGAAATATATATTTTAAATTAGGTACCTATATAAATTAAATATATTTTAATTCATCACACTTGTCAATCAAATACACAATTGCAAGGTAAACGATTCTTGATGGCATTCGCGCGCACTATTCATTTATTGTGTTAATATACCTTGCTCTCTATATTTTATAATTTTTATATGCAAACTGATATTAGTTAATAATATTTATATGGTCAGAGCTAACGACAATCATAATCTGACTACTCCAGTATAAGCGATATCAAATTAAGTATTAATAACCCGCATAAATCAATTATTCGTTTCAAACAGTTGTCGACTTTTAAATCGTAATAAAATTTACAAACGGTAGTCAATTTATTTATTGCCTTAAAGTTGTAAAACGATATTACACGCTATAATGACGTGTGTTATTGGCATTTATTTCAACCATCAATGACCGTTGATTCAATGTTTATGATTGTAGTTTAATTAAAACAAATTTGTCACACTGTAACACAATCACTCGCGGGTTCAAGGTACCTATACGTAGGTATATACATTTAAACCGTGCTGCTTTGTCGTGCCCTCACGACTATCGATTTTCAGTAAGGAAGCGAGCCGAGTTTTCTGAGCCCATTTTCTCATGGTCCCAAACATAAATCTTTGTAAAAGGTCAAATTTAATAGTATACATTTTCTTTGTCATACCTGTTATCTACATAAACGTCAGCTGTACAATATCGCAAACCTGTTTACATAAACGACAACAATGTAAGCGATAGTGGCTACATTGACTTGGACCGTACAAATTTGGCTTGATTTATTTATTAGGTATACAGCAAAAAAAACAATACGAGCTTTAAAAGTGAAACGAAAAGGATTGTTCGAAGTCCGCGCATTGTACTGTACGCACCCTTATGCAAATGGGTTAGTCTGAAACCGAAAGTGTAACTTCGGCCTAACAAAAGAAACTTGCGTAACCTTTTCATAAATTATCGATACGCATTAGGCAAATTACGAATCTTTTTGTGTGAAAAGGTTTAGTTCGACAAAACTAGTTCGTATGCAAAAAACGAATGATTGCCCGTATTGTCCTTCCCATTGGGTTCTGATTTCAAAGGGTGAAATTTGCATAATTTACAAATTATTTCATTGGGACAAATATTTTGTCTTTTGCGGTAAACCTTACTTTCCATTTTAAACCATCTTAGTCCCAATTGAGTGTTGGAAGCGAAAGGTTTTATTTTAACCTGAAAGCGAAGTTGCGTTAGGTTTGAACCGCGAGCTGCGCAGCGCTGCGATCGTGTCGGGCATATTTTGATAAGCACCCACAAGTTATTCTGATTTATATTCAGGTGTTCGTGTTAGTGGATAGTTAAGTTTTTATGGTCGCGATAGAGTGAGTGGAGTCGACGATTTGTTTATCGCCGCATGTCGGGCGACGACAGCCGATGACGCGGTATCGCACTATGTACCGTCGATCTCTTTATGTTAAGGTAAGTGTTACGTTTATTGCCCTATTTATTGCTTTCTGTTCCCGACGTGGTGACGGAGCCTACATGTGGCAAGGACACGCAACGTGACTGTGTACATATAGGTAGTTCCAAATTTAACGGTGATTTTATAGTTGAAAAGTAAGTAGGCATAATCACTTATACCTAGGAAGTAGACATCTAATCTAGCCTAGCGCTATTCGGCTTAATTATCTGGAGATATTTGTAAAAAACATTTTAATTCGCATGCTTTGTATATTATTAAACCAATTTCAAATAAATATTATATTATAAGTACGTAGTAAATGTAAAATTCTTCTCTTCTTCTTGTAGGAAGTTACCTTTACGTTTCACATAACAAGTCCCTGTGGAAGTGTAGTTTGTGCCTCGTTAATTAACCAGAAAGATGTATCTTGTCGATATGACAGCTAGTCATGTCATATAAACATAGTAATATCACGATTGGATCTGCAAAATATCCTAGACCGGCGATCCATGAAAACTTTATCAATAGTAGATTGTTAATCAAGGGATGAAAGGTTGACCCATGTCACCCGACATATTTAACGTCCGACGTCAATAGTTCAAGGGTGAAATGGGTGCTTTCACCCGAGTTAAACACACTACTTTTAATTTCGACTATGAGGAAAATAAATAAGAAATAAAAGTAATAGTAAATGATATTCTAGGGATAAAAATGCACTGCAGCAACCAGCAGCCGGTGCCGACGCGACCTGCGGCCCGGCCCCGGCCTATAGAACTTTAAAAAAAATACTTTCCACCCTAGGGTCGACTAAGCGACTTTCAACCCGGCTATCTACTCATGAAAATCGAACTTTCCGAACAGGAAAGATGAAAAATACTTACTTATATGAACATTTCATTATCTATCTTCATCAAACGAAACATAAATGAAAAATATTCTACTAGGTATTGCCGTTATCATAAATACTCAATTATGCCCGAGAAATATAATAAATGTTCTGCATGGAATGCTGCATACATGACCGCTCCGATTAATATAATACCGTAACATATTTTATTTTATATAGTTTTAAATTAGTAGGTAATATTTATATATGTGCTGGGTATCAAGGAAATGATCAATGTAATAACTCTCCGTGCGTGACACTTGGCATTATACCAAAGTCGTAATTAGGCCCACATCTATATACTGGCGATATATATAGCAGGTATGTAGGCTGTTTAGTCTATGCTATAATTTATATTACGTGTTCAGTTGAACAAAATTAATTCATACCAATGGTAGAACTTCAAAATGCTTTTGAGTGTGTATGGACGGGATACGTGTAGTGAGCATGTGAGGCATAAAATATTATAGAAATGGTTTTATTGGGGTTAATATCATCCTATTATATCCTATTTTAAGTATAGCCTAACAGGGGGGTAATACTGCCAGCGTGTTTGGTGCGATGCCACGGAGACCTTTTTTTAGATAGAATTTAAATTTTACTTTTAATTTCTGTTATGTTATTATTAGGTTATATAACATTTGATTTTTATACCAAACTTTCAACAGTACGTTTATTTATTTATTTAAACTTTAATGTACAAAACAAATGAGTACAAATGGCGGACTTAATTCCTCAAGGTGTTCTCTACCAGTCAACCTTAGGGCCAAACAGAAACTTGCAAAGGTGGGTGCAGGAGACAAACTAAAAATCTTCAGATAATAACAATATGTACATACAAACTACTTAAACAACGTTACGTTGTGTCTTGTTTCACATAATATAAAAAAAACGTTAAATATTTATACAAACTACAAGGTTTTAGTTGCAGAAAGAGATCTAAGTGATTTACATATTTCGTTATTCTATACTCGCCAAATTCCAAGTTAATGAGATCATGATTTTATAAATAGACCCTTATACTTATGATATACCAAATCAAAGAAAATCTCCAATATATAGGCAACAAAGACTATTTCGATACTCATTTCTATAATAGGTACACTACCCTGTCTGTCACTCTTTTAGTATTTATTAATTGTACTAGTGGTGTTTTTAAAAATAATCCAGTAGCCATCGCCGACCGCAATTACCTACACAGCTAACTCAATTCAAGATGGCGACGACCACAGTCATTCATCAGGGCCTGACATAAAATAGAATTACTCTGACGGATCGCAGGCATGATCACTGCGAATCACCATAAATCAAGGCCCGCAGGGCCCGCACGCTGCTCTAATTGCTAACTTTTATAATCGTAAATCATATAATTTGGAAGGAAGTTCTGTTGGAGTTACAAGGTTACTGAAGAGTTATAGCGTTTGGCATAGAGACGACGAATAAAAAATATAAAAAATGCAAGTATTATATTTCCACTTCTCATGCTCGAAAAGTGTGTCATATTAGACTTCTCAAACCCCTAGGGATAATATGAATACATATTTATGATTTACAAAACATGCAATTTAGACCAATCAAAATACTTCACCTATTAAATCAACCAATCACAAAACACTAATTTAACTCTTTAAAAAATATTTGGTATTGGGTATTAACGAACCAGAATACAGCTTTACTAAAATCGACCAATCAGGAAACAGAATTCATTTCTCTAAAGAATCTAAAGATTAAGTTTGTAGTAATCCCTATTTCACAATAATTAAAAAAGTGATTAATTCGTTCGAGCAACGCTTTGAAGCGGTCAATGGAAGGTGAGTTAGCTTTTTTTTGCGCGTGAATGTTAGGCGCGAACCGCGGTGTCTATGTTTTCTGTGTCAAAGCAGTTTAGAAAAAAAAACATGCTGCCAAATTATATATAAGGTCGCCGTGGAATTTATTGTTAATTTTGGATGGTTAACATTTGTTTATTTATTTTCTCGCAATCGAAGTCGCAAGCGTGGCGACTATGGCAAATCCCCCCCAAATTAGGGGAGGCCTATGTTCAGCAGTGGACGTCTTTCGGCTGTAATGATGATGATGATGATGAATCGAAGTGAAAAGTAGAGTGTATAACTCTGGTCTAAAAGCCATATTACCCCTCGAACTATCTATCTCGTGGTAATATGGCTTATTTTAGACCCTTGTCATACAATCTACTATTATTAGCAGGAAGTTGGTATGTCCTCGTAATATACCCATAGGTAAGTATGTCTATATAAATGCATAATCGTATAATTTATAATAGATTCATAGGGAGAATACATTACAGATAAAAAATGGAGGGAAGAGTGTCCCAAATCAAACTGATGAAGATGACCAAATGGGTAGAATTTATTCGAGGCCTAGAGATGAATCCCAGATTCCCAGGGCAGAGGTTTAAAAATTGAAAGAGAGACGGTTCGTTTTTAGATGAGATCTCTTATGGTTAATGTGGTATTACGCTTCATTTCAAAATTCTCTGACAATATTTCACTACATCTCCTCCAAAAGTCCTTCAAAAAGCGTTATTATCGTGTAGGCGCTGATATGCATCGGTTTTAATTTAACGCTCGATTAGATTTCATTAACGTGCATTTGCATTGTAATATGCCCGCGCGTATTCGTTTCACTATCAATTCAATTTCGTTGTTTAATTGCTGTAACAACCGCTTATTGGCTGTTTCTGCAAAATCAGCTCCATAAATGTTCTTTACATAACTATACTAATGTAAATATTATCGGACAAATAGGTACTACCTATATGTCGTACTCCTAATGAAAAAAATGGGTAGCCAAAAAAAAGTACAAAATGAAGATATTTGTATAACTTTGGTTTAAAGTGTATGAATGTTTTCCAAAGCGTTGATGTATAACGGCAATGTTTACTGAAGCAGAAATCATAAATTAACTAGTTGGACCTATTGTATTAGATAAAATACTTGATTGATGTAAAAATGCTGGTGGACTTCTAGGTACTTCTAAACATTATAATATTTTATAAATAAGAAATAAGAAATATTTATTCGAGACAAAAACAACAATGAATACAGCAAAAATAGAATATAAAAATAAGCAAAAAAGTTGTGTTATCTCGAAACGTCGTTGTATTTTCCTCGGAGTATAAAATACTGAAAAAGCTGATATTACCTACTTACCATTCAAAGACTAATATTTCATAGCATATCACTATTTAATACTTGTCCTCATTGGTAGAGTTAATCTAAAGTAATTGCCTCTCGCTGAGAGAGCAATAAATGGCTATTGAGTGTGCCGATAAAGTTTCCGCCGTGTAGTTTCTATAAATCGTATATGTGGAGCTTCGCTATCTCTTGGCAAACATCCGTGATATCATTAATTCATTTGCCTAATGGAGAGGTACCTATTCGTATTTTAATTCCCTTTACTGTGAGAACATGCCACGAAGCTGTAGGTACTTAATCTGTAGCATTAATAATAATAAAAAAATGTTTTAATTTTCAATAAACTTGGGTTGGTCGAACTTCAAATCGATAGCATCCGTAGTTCTTAACATCTAAAGTGACAGACGGACAGCGGAAATTACACTGTAAATGGCCATTAGGTACCTCTATGTTACGGGACTCGACAAATTGAACTGGGAAGTTGAGTCCACCCACTGTCCATTCACATTTCATTGAAATTCTGTACAAGGGATTTTAAAGTAAACTTATTTCTGCGTTTATTTTATTTTGGTAAACAGGCATATAGCTACAAATTCGCTACATGATATACGCGGTTTAGACACTTTGTATGGGATTATCGACCTTTAACCATACATATTGGGTGCTGTTGAATTCTTTGGCCCAATTGGATTTTTTAAATTTAAGTATAAACTAAGCGGCTCTCATTTTTAGAGTGGCGCACCAGAATGGTAAAAAAGGAACCCTTATTCACTATGTCTGTCTGTCTGTCTGTCACATCGCTAAATATCTCAAAAACTACTTATGCTATCGATTTGAAATTTAGAATAGTTATAAAGAAGGATAACCCAGATGCATAGAACATGTTTTATTAATTTTTTTTATTCTGTGAAAAATGACAGATAATAGGTGGTTCATAATTTGAGAGTCTAGTGAATATGTCAAGTGGGGTGCCATTAGAAAGGGATAAGTTGCACATTCTGAAACATGAGAAAAATCCCCCTTTCCCCTTATCTCCGTAGTTTACCAAGGAATAAATATGAAATTATTACATAACATTAAAATATAACGATAGATCTATCTAGTTTTTCTTTTTTATCATCGTAGGTATGATCAGGTGGACCGTAAGCTTGTTTGCCCATGGCGTTCAATTTCCACACTACCTATGTTGCTTAGGTTTTCCAATTAATAGGGTTGGAACCGGTACACGTCTGTGTACAGAACCCTCGGTGCGCGAGTCGGACTCGCACTTGACCGGTCTTTCTACTTACGTATTCACATTTTGAAAATTTACATTGTCGCGCACCTTTACATTACCTAGATTATTTATTGTATATAGATATACATGTGCGTGTGTACAATTTGATTAAAAAATAATTTATACTAAAATTCCCAGTCACTTGAAGCAGGTAACATAGTGTTGGTATTTGGGCCATTATGGCGGGCACGAGTACGTACCAGCCTGGAGCCGAGCATACCATAGGTACCTATGTATGCGCTCCTTGGAATGGCAAAATTTTTATCGCATGCCCGTTATCGTGGTCGATCATAAATCTGTTTTCAAATCGTGAGTCGCCATTGCTGCCTTAGCGACTGCAAGCCGATATTGTATGCGCCAACCAAACAAAACCAGACCATTCCCACCGGCATTAAAGTTTAATTTACAGTGTCCTAAGATGTTTATTTATCACGATTCGAAATCTAACATGGTTTATTGTCGCATTGTACCTAAGTATTTGCCAATGCACGTAAAATGCTAGGCGGGTTCTCAAAACGCCAGACTTATTTACGGTTTTCCAACGCCGTGTTTCCAGGCGAGGGCACCTCTGAAAGATAATGGCTATCGTTGAATTATATTCCGGGATCCTCGGTAGATATAGCGATAGGCAACCAGAACAAATACATATAATACCTAATTACACCAAGTTAAATTAATTAGGTACCACATTTTTTTTTAATGCAGGTATTTTATTATTAACTATGCATATTGGACTCGACTAAATACTATTTATACCTAATGGTGAATATTTAATGCACACGAAATTAAAATTGTTGGACTTTGAATGCCTAAAAAAAGGGTATTACATGGTTTAAATACCTGGATATATTACCTACGAACTTTGTCTCACTAATATTATCCTTGACCAATCAGTATAATCTGATAGGATGAGAACAAATTAGGTATGAGTCGATTGAGAAATATAATATGAGTCGTACCTCTATCTCGGCAACCTCATGATAGGTAATTTGATAATTCAAGCGCTGTTACTGTCTATTATGATTTAGTATTAGACTTAACGATGCAAGGCTTATGTATCTAGAAAGTTTATCCGTGAATAGAATAAGCATATTCACTTACGCATATTATATTTATTCGGTATAAACGACCGCGATGGTAATAGGATACGGAGGTTGCCAAGGAAATAATACCTGCACAACAGCATACACAAATGTGTCTTCGAATGTACAGTCAAAGTCAAGGAAATGGAATGGTTGTCTCTTTTAGACTCTATTTCTACCGAAAAGGAATTCAAAACTGACAAGCATTCTGTTTCATCGACTATACATAGAGGTGTTGGAGGTATGTCACGCATGTAACAAACGTGTTACACGATGTTTCTCCAACTCACGAGTCGCAGCGGTCGTGGAGAGAAAATAAATGAAACTTGCCACTTATCAGCGACTTGGTCACGAAATATATGTTATGTAGATAAATATTGATCTATTTCTGCTGTTATTTAACAGTTTTAGGTACCAGATCCCTACATACCAATCAGGCGATCTACTCAGAGAAAGGTATATCTTGACTTGACTTACGTTTAAAATAAAATTGTCTTGTTGTGACACCAAGAACTAATCTCAGGTAAAAATCCTGTTTCTAATAAAATTGTATAAAAACAGGTAAAACATGTATTACAGGCTTACAAGAAAATGTATACAAGTAAAAAAGCTACTACCTACCCTTGTGGGAATACAGGCGTGAGTTTATGTAGGTATGTAAAAAAGTTACTTAGTCTTGTTCTATTACAGTATTTCAAGCTCAGGCATATTGTTAAAATAGAGTTACTAAATAGGGTTTTTATGGATAAAAATAAGAATGTGTTTTATTACGATCGAATCCTACCTCCCTATAAACATAAATACCTGTGCACCTAAAAACAGTTCAACGTGTAAAACGCTTTGTAAGTATAAAAATAACAATACTAAGTTTACAAGTACATTTTGAAGGAAAACTCAGCATAATACCTATTTTTTTATGTTTTTCTTCTAAGCTAGGGATTTCTAAATCTAATTACAATTCACTTATTTCATTTGTCTAATATTCTTTTTACAATTATTTTATTAGAAAAGAAAT
This sequence comes from Epiblema foenella, assembly GCA_963556455.1. Classification (NCBI taxonomy): domain Eukaryota; kingdom Metazoa; phylum Arthropoda; class Insecta; order Lepidoptera; family Tortricidae; genus Epiblema; species Epiblema foenella. The sequence goes on along the minus strand of OY747098.1, from coordinate 24,278,750 downwards.
TTTATCTTACTGGGTTTTTACTTTACTGGGTAAGCTATAAAAATCAATATAATATGCATTAAGTCCGCCATTTGTACCTTTTTTTAATGTGAAATAAAGTTTAAACAAATAAATAAATAATATGTAATTTTCTGCTCTTAGTAGGTACCAGCACCGAATCCTTTAGGAAAATTGCGTAACTCGTAGCTTGAACAAGCGTTAAGAGTATTTGTTGTCATTTTTGACGCTGAAAATGACTGTTGATATAATTTGATATATCCTATCATAACTAACGCGCGTTCATAAAAGTGTTACCCTGTAGGTCAGAAATTGGTTGTCATGTCAAAATCTGTGCATAAATCGTGCGCTCACGCATCGCGTCACGCATACGTCCAACTATAAATAAGAGATGAAAGACGCGCCGACCTCACGGCGAGGCCGAGCATTGTGATACTAGTCGTTACAGCTTCTCAGAAGGCGACAAGTAGGCATTTGGATTTCAAGAATTCATAGAGGAACAGATATCTGGATATTTGCGTAGATAGCCAATTGCCTGGCGTGGTACGGGCATAGTAACGAGAAGGCATGAAAGCCACGAAACAAGAAGATTATTATAGATATGAATGTGGATGGATGCAAAAAACGAGGTAGGCTAAAGAAAAGGTGGATGGATTGTGTGAGAGACGATATGAATAAGAAGGATGTGAATGAAGAGATGACAAGTAACATAGATGTATTGGAAGAAAAATACATTCTGCGCCGACCCCAAATAAATGGGAAAAGGGCTAGCGGATGAGGATAATCTTATGAATATTGCAAATGCCTGGTGAATATTTTATATAAACAATGTCGACTTTCGGGATTTTTCAAACAGACGTCGTATAGAGCCCATTATGTTAGTTTGGGTTTGTTTTATAACAATCGTGAAAGATTTTTACAGTTTCAGAAAAAAAGAGGTATGAGCAATAAAATTATGCGAAAAAATAATTATGCTAGAAATCAGTTAAACTGACAGATTTGCTGCAAAAATATATAGAACGTTTTTAAATATTATATAATAATAATAATATTCTTTATTGCACCAATAATACAGGAGTACATTTATAGATTCGGTAACATTAATAATGGTAACAACAGGCGGTCTTAGCGCTTTAAAGCGATCTCTTCCAGACAACCTTTATATAATATATGGCATAGAATACGATGTTAACGAAAGGGAGGGACTCTTTCGGAATTTGACTCTGTGACAGTCATAGTCTTTCTCTAATACTTTATTATTAATTTAATTATTATAAAACGGTACAATTTGACAATTAGACCAACGGTTTACACCAGTATGACTGTGGGTGACGTCTTACCTAAATGAAATTAGGTACCTATTGAAGAAGGCAAACGTTAACAATCAATGAAACTTAAATGAAGGTAGGTGGGTTAGCTAGGTAGGTACCTATTTGGTGTATTTTAACTATTCTTCAAATAACTTTTTAGAACTATAAACAACGTTAGTAAGTGGGTAGGTATGTATTTTACTTACCTACCTACTATACTTGCTACATTGATCCCCCACTCCTGTAATAGGTATGTATACACATGTAAGTATTAAAATATAACTATGAAGAAGGCGTTTTCAGGAACAAACTTCCCGGCCTAAAAACCGTACCTACAGTTTGATAAATAAAAGGATTTACAAACTTTGACGGAACACAAAATTATAGTTCGTCAATAGATAGATGTTTATTTATCGCTCATTGCTATAATATATCGCTCCACAAAACTATTTATGAGTTTGACTGTGGAGTCGAATCTCAGTCTCAATAGGTACAATAGGTAAAACGTAGGTAATAATTAGGTAACAGATAATACTTAGGTATTAGGTAATAAGTTATGGTATGACATGAAGTATAAGTAGCTAATATGATGGGTGATCCATAGAGGGTGAATTCACCCTTTAGGGCATCCATGAGATACATCTTTTTCAGGCGATATTTAAACCTAGATTTTTTAGCTTCACGGACAATGTCCGCGGTCAGCAGGTACGGTATGCTTTTAATGTAACCTTACAACCTATTTAAAAATGTAACAAACCACATGCACCCAACATTACGCCAAAGACACTTGAATGCTGAAATGTGTTCAATAAGAAGATGAGTACCTATACAAATAAAATACTCACTAAATTTTCGTAATCACCTAACCACCGCTGCACATTAGAGTCCGAAGTTCCGAATCACAATTTGAAAAATTACGAAGCGCGCACGCGCCTCGCGACGATAACCGTAGGAACGCGCACTCTCGCGTCACACTGATTTCCCATGGAAATAACAAATTGTTGCGTCTACGCGTTATCGCGTAACGAAAACGACTTCTAAATTCGATATTCGAAATTAAAGTTTAAACTTGGAATGAGAGCGCCGCCATCTTGGTCGGTGCGTGCGCCTGCGCGCCGCGAGCAACGCGAAATTACATACAGGCTGCGAGCGCGCCGCTTGCGAGTGTAAAAATAAAATAAAGTTAAAACAACGTCATTTTCTTTACGTGTGTGCGTGTTGTATTTATAGGCTAGCTGTGTATAATACCTATACCTAGCCACGGTTGCTCATGGTTTGTGGTTTGTGTAACGTCTTCATTATTTATTGTACAAACTGAAAATAATGGTAAAAATTATTAAGACATGACTATCAACGGTAGGTATTCTGACTCGATTTAAGTATTTGGTAAATTATAAAGCCGTCGTCTCCCGGCAAAAAAAATAAACAATATGAGCCCTGGGATCCCGGTGACTGGTAGACGACGGGTTAAATGGAAATCACAATGCATGTAGTTTAGGTAGGCACCTTCACTACCTACATAAGAAAACACCAAAAACAGTAAAGTTACCGTTATCTTTCCTTGGAACATCAATATGTACACATTAATCGGTGAATTGTCTTTTAAAATAACCACCCTAAGATAGGGTGCTCTTCATAAGACAAAAACATAACCTTCTCGTACCTACTCGTAGTTTAGACGATAACTTATCAGTTGAGTATCTTTTTGTGCTTGTAATAGTTTAAGATGGATACAAGATCCTACATATAAGTATATTTACAGTAACAGATTATATAATATAGGTACTCTATTATGTAAAAAAATGTAACACTGATTTCATATTTATTTAGGCATATTAAAGTACCTACTTAAAATAAAACCAAGTAACTAAACTCTAGTAGATCTACGTAGTAGTTGGGCAACTTATCTAGGGAGGGACTGTGTCCGGCAATTTTTTTTCAATTTACAGGCATACATAGACGCCTACGTGTTAGATACTTCATCTTGACATATTTATTAGTTCATCATGCTTTTATAATAACGGACTTTAATTACCTAATTAATTCACTAAGCTAGAGCATTATTACACAGAACGTTGTCAGTACCTACTTGAAAAGTAAGTAAATCGTTCAAAACAGGAGCCTCCTTAATAAAGACCGTTAAAAACTTGTAAGTATGCAAAGTAGTACCTAAATATACTGGTTATGGCCTCTTTTATTGTGTCTTGAAATATATAATAAAAGTTAATTAATTGATGGTGTAGAATTGGGTATGTTCTCCTCTAACTGAACCAATTAGCTGAATTCCTTTGTTAAAAATTATTTAAATTTCTTGTTTATATACGCCTTTTTCTTTATTACAAAACATCGCCGTTGAGTCTAAATACTCGCACTCGCTAATCTTATAATTACCTATAGAAAACAGTATATATCATATACTCACGGGCAAAAATAACGGGTACATTTTCTGTGGAATATAAAGTGTACCCGTTATGTTTGCTCCTGAGTATATAATGATATATAATGTTTTCAATAGGTAATTATAAGATTAGTGAATGCGAATATTTAGATTCAACGGCATTTTTTTTGTTAATTATAATTCATGTGTGAGTTTTGTGATCAAGTTTATGCGAGTATGTTATTATAACATACTTTTAGGTACAGTCAGCATCGTAAACATGTATAAAGTTTTCGACCTTATCTCTTAACATTCAAGTGCTAGAATGTATACATATTTATAATGCTGATTGTACAGTCAGCTGTTGGGAAATAAACATGACTACAAACTTCTATGCTGAGAACACAATGCACCTGTAGGTAGGTCCGCACGTACCAAACAAATTTTAAGCTTGAATCGTATTATAGTTACCTTCTTTTAGGTCGCGAACGCACTGGTAGGGAAATTAGTGACGCAACGGCGATTTGGGAACATCAAGTCGCCTAAGTTGTGCTGAAATCGCCGTCCCGTCGTCAATCACCGAGCAAGTGGAGCCTCCGCCTTACAAGCCAATCGTTTCTTGAACAAGCCCTGCTGAGAGCGGGTTTAAAGTCGGCGAGATATCGCCGCGATATTTCAGAGCGCGGGCGGCGGTCGACGACCCTGCCGCGCTGGTGCCGCCACCGGTCTCTTCGGACTCGCTAGGGTTGCCGAACTTGGCTTTATTGTCTCCGTTTTATTGTGAAAGATTTGTATGCATTTGTAGCGTCTTAATAAATGCGCTAGCTAACTAAAAAGTCTGAAAGTATAATTAAGCATTATGAAGTAGTACGTATAGCATCTATTTATAGTAAACATAATTAAACGCTTCATTATAATTATAAACACGTATTTAAATCGCTAAGTAGCATTTTATTATTCCATAGAAATACCTAACAGAATTTTATTTTCGAATATGTGCGGTGCGTCCCTGTAGAAACTCCTACGTCCGCTTTTTAATTTTGCTTCGCAGCTGACACACGCCTGAACAAACATACCTACCCTCAGCATAGGTACCTACTTGATATCTACTTCTTAATACGATATCGGGTAAATCCCTCAGTTATTATACCATGACGCATATACTTACTATTAATCTACTTACTAGTTACTTCTTGACGACTTTACGTATAGTTTTATTTACCTTGTGCAACTTCACTTAACATCAACATCTTATAATGTAACATAACTTTGTAAGCAGGTAGCCGCTCCAAAATCCCTATTTATTACAAGCAGTCCCAACACCTGCACAGATATCAAAACGTGACCAAAAATATTTACTTAATCAAGGAGACAAAGTATCTCTCATCGCACGTTTTGTCAACAGATCTATATCAGGCCTCGTAAAACTCATCGCCTATCATAGCCCTCCCTTCTAAATATAGATCCAGAAAATAATTACTATCACGCATACAAACGTCTCTATCGAAACTTTTTTACGTAAATTTATATTAATCAAGATAAGGGTTTTAGAACTTATAATTTACAAAACTCCTAAAAGAAACGATTTATATTTAGATGTTTTTTTGGTGTATTTATTAGTTCTTTTCGTAGGTTTGGCTCCAGTCCAAGGGCGGGCTCCCCTTAGGGAAGGACCCTCGTAGACAATAAATTTGTCAGAGGAAGATATTACACGACGCTGAGACGTGGGCTCCGTCTTAGTAAATTATTACTTCGCAACTTTTGCTGATGAGTTCGGTCTCAGTAATAACTTCTTACATTTTATTAGCTTAGCTATTTGTACAGTTGTGCTTTCATGGTTCAGTTCTAATGATTTACGGAAAACATTTTCGACACTTACAGAAGTAGGTATCAATGTAGGTACCTACAATAATAATTAATAATAGGAAGTATAACACAGTAGAAATAGTTATATGAAAATACCCAGATGTATGTAAGTTCAAAAATATTCTTCTACTCTTTTAGTTTTAACCTAATAATAAGGGTAATAAATGAGACGGAAACGACGGAGCTAGCGACAAAATGAAGCGAAAATTTAATAAAATGACCATTATACCACAAGGATAATAAGCCATAAAAGTAAATTCTTTACGGGCAACATTAGTAAGTGTAAGTAAATATTTATTTGTGAACGATTTCGATGTGATTTACCAGGGGGGGTCTACTGGGGCGTATTATCGATCTAGCTAACTTTTAGTTCCGAGAAAATTCATTTTTGCGATAGACGCTGAATAAAGACCGGTCTCCCGAGAATTATTAGATAACTAACAACCTCAGGCAAATAAAATATCAACTAAGGCCTAGTTATGTAAACTATTTTTGAACGTTATGTTGAGTTGAGTACCTTCGTAGGTAGAAAAACAGTACCTATATCACAAGGCCGAAGCTTATCGGTATGCGTGCCTAGATTCAGTAACAAAACGGAATTTACATTTATTTAGGGTTAGCACGCATGAAGTGCTTACTAGACAGACATTTTCTGCTACGCGAGCGGCCGTGGCGTGCGTGGAGTCGATATTTGATGGCAATAAAAAAATAGGTCACCTGAATAGTACACTACTCGCTGAATTTCATTTTCAAAAATAGTTTAGTAATTGTATACTTATATATTTAGTAATAGTATTACTCGTACTTGTAGTTCAGTAGTCCCTATTTAGGAACCACTAAACTTATTAATTACCTACCTACCTAATTTCATAACCCAGCTTTAAATGATGTTCATATGATGCTACAGCTACCTACACCCATTCTTCGCTACAAAGCAGGAAGTATCTGCTACGGGCTGCTACGACGTACTTACGTACTGTGATTGGAGACGCGCAGCATAATATAATATTGTCTAATTTATCTACTTACTCGACATGATTGTAACGAACTAGCTAATAATTACCTACCCTAGAGCTTTGGATTTAATTTTTTGGGAATAAAGGATGTTTTTGTTCTATATATATACCTATCCGAATCATGAAGCTTTCGTGTTCGAGTCATCACAAAATTTATTCCATAGGTACTTTCTGTAGACAGGGAAAAACACTTAAATATACATTGTGTAGCCCTCCACGTTCTTTACAAAGCAAACAAAACACTTTTCCGCAAAAAAAAATCAGGAAAAAGCGCGCCAGAGAAAAACAACGACGACTATAAAAGAAAGAGCAGAGTTGGCGGGCGGCGTGCTCGCTCAGCGAGACGCCATTGGCCGGGGCCCACCCCGCTGCCCCCATCTACCCGACCGTAACTCACTCTTCACTAAACTTGCTTTTACGGCCGCCATTTTGTGACGTTCGCCCGCACAGCAGGCGCGCTAATCCATACCCGCTGCGCTGTGTGCGTGACCCGACCGGTTCAGCGCTTTTTGTACAACCCTAGAGTCATGACGTAACGTCGCCGTTGTGGACTGAGAATATGAAGAGTTGTAAAATGGCGACTGTCATTGAAACTAGGTTTCCTTGTTGAGGTTTCAGAACTATAGAATAAGTATACGTTTCGCGGTTTTACACAAGCAAGCAGATAGTTTGCCTAAGTAAACAAAGGCGCGTAATTTGAGCCCCCTCTACATTACACTCTCACCCATTAGCTTCGGGTAGAAGCATTAACGAGGCCTATCTCCCTAATGAACCTCCTCCATAGATGCATGAGGCATTAGCAGTAATGGCAGCCTATCCGGCCTATCTTTACGTCTTAATCCCCATCATTAGGACTGGGTTCATCTCGTAAATAGGTTCCTCGAAGGGTTTAATTTGCTAGGTGTGATTGTATGTAATTTGGAGAGTTCCTAGGAATGGATTGCTTCGAAGGCTGTTATTAGACAAAACTGTAGTTGTAAGAAAAGCACTTTACCTACCCATGTAAAATAATAGTGCATGTATTGCTTTACCCATTAAATAAATATTATGCTGCAAATTGACATAGACAGTAGCACATTCAACTGTCTGAGTCACTTTATTTAGTAAGTTAGAAACTAGAATAGACTTTATAGAGGTGAACGACAGGTGCCAACTAATATTCGAAACTATGGTGTCTATAACATAAATGTTTATCATGTTGTTGTGTAACAATCGATTGTAGGTACCTATTTAATGCATCAGTAACTACCTAATTCAAACCTCAGTGGACGTCCTCCGATGATGTGGTGCGACGCTTAAAGTTTTATAGAGAAGGTTTATAGCAGTAAAAGTGAAACGCAGCTGTAAACCGACGATTGTCGCAGCCTGTTAATGGCTGCTTCATTTCCGACGTGTAAAACTGAAGTTCCGATGCTGAATGGCCCAGTCTTATCGTAAAGTGGGTCAGCAGATAGTGTCTACGATCCTAACTTGACAAACTATCTGATTTTGTCTAATATTTAAGAAATTATAGTTACTTGACTTGTTCTTCAGGCAGTCATAATGCCTGAGTTGCTAGGAAGGTAATCTTTATTTTACCTATCCAGCAACTGTCAATCGTAGATATAGTACCTATACCTACTTTTATCTAACGAACGCGGGTGAGCCATGGTCGTGTGTTGAGTTATGAGTTCACATTGTCTATGTGCTCGTATATGTAACAACTACAACTATATGAATAACCCGCGCTAGTGAGATAAAAGTACTATATATGTAATTACATCGCGGTATATCTGAACTCCTATTTGTCACCCTGCTTGTCATTTATATATAACTTGCCAATACGGTATCTAGTTGACAACAGTGAAAGTAAATTATTCTTGCATTACTAAATTAACAAAACTCATTAAACTTTGCACTTAAGTTTTATTTTATTAAAGACTTATAAATAGACCCAATAGGGATGTAGACACCAAACAAGAAAATCAATAAATTCAATTTTTTCTTGAAGAATGATCAAATCAAATGGTAAAAAAGTAACACAAAACTTTTTTTTTATACAACGCCGGTGGCAAACAAGCGTACGGTTGACCTGATGGTAAGCAAACACCGCAGCCTATAGACGCCCGCAACTCCAAAGGAGTCACGTACGCGTTGCCGACTCTTTATGAAATTTGAGAATTCACTGTGTTGACAGCAGAAGGGACAAATTTAGGTCCCTCGCTCTCAACACAGTGCATCCTCGGGAGCTCTGGCAACCTTGCTCACCTCCAGGAACACAACACTACGTAGGTACTTGTATAGTAAATAATATTATTATGGCTGTGGTCTTCTGCAAGGAGGTACATCCCGAGTTGGGCTGCTCCAAATTCGAGCAAAATGACATTTTGCTATGCCCTACCTCTCTTAATAAATATTTTTTTCAAAGTTTTAAGAGGGGGTATACTCTGTCCCTTTTCCGCAAAACGCACCTTTGGAACGATCGTCATTTACTATGACGCTCGTGGTCAATGACGTCACTGAACTGTAGCGCTTTCTCTCTCTAATCAGCAACATTAAAACGTTTGTAGCTTCGTTATTTTTTGAGATGTTTGTATAGAATTTTCACCATTTGGCATTTTTATAGATAGACTATGAGCCAAAATTTCAAATGCCAGGCACTGTAAAGCAATGGGACATTGGCCATAGCTCTGCTTGATAAGTTTAGATGGGAAAACAAAATTAGGTACCTACTTAATACGTACATAGGTAACTGGTGTTTTCCATAGTGAAATCCTTATGTGAAATGTAAGGATCACATTTAAGTACCTTTGACCATACTCGTAATCCAGGTTTATCTTTACCTAAATATAATTATATTTATCTATGTACATTTATTGATTTACAGACTATTATAATAGTTAAATAACAATAAGTTAAATAATATTACAACTAACTTAAATCCAAAACAGGCCCTTGGAAGGGGCATTGTACCGAGGATGCTGGCGGCATTTCCTCGCTGTATAGCAATGCTTATACGTTGTGCGAGGAAGCGCCAGCTCTTCAGTCACCAGTTACGTCAACCAAACGCTTCGCGATTTCAGTAAATAACTTGTGCGCGCTGGGACCCTTGATGATCTATGTATAATTCACCTTAGACAACAATGAGCTTTTGAATTCCATTATTGCGGGACACGATGCCTTTAGTTGGCACCTAATTGACACATTAATAACGATGCACGCTAGTACTAACTTTAGTGCTAGTTTAAAGATAATAAAACACCAAACGCGTTCATATTGAATCCTTTATGCCGGGAAAGCTAGAAGTTAAACTCAGTCTTATTGTACACAGAGGGCGTACACTAAGTATTCGCCACAAACGGCCAGCTTAAGCCAATGGTAATTTATTATGAAACCGTAAAATCGTATCTAATTCTGAATAGAATGAAAGTGAATTCACAGAGAAACCAAGTTTTTGTCATTTGCTAAAGCTAATTTGCATAATTTATTATTGAATTGCGACTGTACCTTATTTCCAAATGTGCCTCATTGATTGTGAATGGACGGCTTTGTTGTGTAAGCAATAAACATCTAAAGGGTTGCTGTAATTTACTGTGGTATTTTGGCCACGGGCAGATAATTAGATTATTTATGTGCCGATAAGTTTTGAAGTGACTTTTCGGAAATGGTTACACATCTCATAGATCGTTTTTCATTAGTCTTCTATGAGAGACGTCAAAATAGGGATGCTGACACCAAATAAAAAAATCAATAACTTCAGATTTTCTCGAAAAATTCAATTCAATTCAATTCATTTATTTATTTCAGACATAGGTCCATACAAATTTGTTAGAAAATACAATAATAATAATCTTATAACCTAAAGGGTGTTAGTAAATACCTAAACTAGAGGCAAGGCGTGCTAAAAACTATTAACTATTAAAGTTTTTTTAAAACATGCATGGACGTCCAGTGGGTATACATAGGACTGTTCCAGATTTGCAAGCATGCTCAAGATGCTGTTGGGGCTACCGCTTAAACGAGACATGAGGGAGGCGCATCTCTTCCTCATTATGGCCGCGAAGCCATCCGTCCGTGCTTCGGCAAACACAGGAACGCGTTATTATATTGGAAGCGAAGTTCGTTGAACGCTTTCTGCGCGTAATTGACCCACAGCAAAAAAGCATCAAATTCTCAATCAAATGGTGAAAAAACTCAAAAGAATAAATAATCATATAGGTAAGTCTCAAATTTTTTACTGGGGGCATGTTCTGTCCCTTAATCGCAAAACGCACCTCTGTATTGAACGATCGTCATTTACTATAAGTATATATTACGCTTTAGGTCAGTGAAGTCACTGACTTGTAGCGCATTCTCGATCTAATTAAAATCATATCACGGTTGTAGCTTCCTTATTATTTGAGATATTTTTATGGGATTTTCACCATTGGGCATAGTTTTATGTCTTCTTTCTTTTGGGTAATAATTTTGATACTAATACATTTTGAGTCATCATACCTATTTAGTTCATTTCCCATGCAAATATGTCAACAAGGCTAGCTGTGCTATTCTGTGATATATTACCTACTTAGGAATATCATTTAGATATTGACATAGAAATATTTTATTTAACATCACAAGGCATGACTTAACAGTAGCAGTTACATGTACAAATATCAAACAAATGTTCGCTTAAGGCCTCGCCACATTCAACGCGGTAGCGGCGCGGTCGCAGTTTGCGCGCGGCCGCGCGCTGATCTGAATGCACGGAACGTTATGAGCTATGTCACACCGGCCAAGCGCGGGACCGCGCGGCTACCGCGCAGTTCGAGCGCGGGCGGTGTCAAGATTAAATACATAATTTTAAAAGTTCATTTTTACATCTAAATCGTTTCATTAAACATAACCACAAAACATCGATATACCTAAGGGTTATATTTGGTTGAGTGTCAATAGGTAAGTATATATGTAAAAAATCCTTAATGATTTCGTAAGACCAAGATTTACGGCGAAGCTCTCGAAATATCTTCCCTCTACATAACCATTATTCATTATTTTTAAAGTCACCTGAAAGATTGATGCCTTCAGGAGCGCCTCCTAAAATACCAGACGAGCGAGAGACGCGGGAGCGGCAAGGTGAAGGCACCATATGCTTCTGATTAACCACGTTACAGTTTACCAGGGAGAAATGTGTAATCAGGTGAATATGGTTCTTGCGGAGATGGAAATAGGGAAATTTTAACATTTTAACGGGGTTTAATGTTTGTCCACCTTAGGTGACACCCGAACTGTCGATACATTTCACAATTGTCGTAAAGTCCTGGAGACGGAAGGGGAGCGCAGTAAAATTATCATTTTATGCCGTTCGACGACTGAAATGACACGGGAATGCTGTAAAACTGATTTATTGGATACATCCCGAGAGTCACATGGTGAATTTTTGATGAGATCTTTGTTTTGAAATAACGAGGGCAATTTTATCTATTTTAGTCCGTGCCTATTTAAGATGATACGAAAAATCTCCCCTATCTACAAGCAAAATTACAGAGGGGACCGATTTGTATTTTAAACTTATGCAAGTATCTATAGCAGTGGTTGGAGCGCTCGTGGCCCAGCGGCGCCCGCGTGCCGCGTGCAGTATGCGAGGTTAAGCAACATGGGCTTGGATGGGTGACCACTTTATGTGGTTACTAACTGAACGCTCCCGTGCTTTGGAAGGCACGCTAAGCCGTTGATCCCAGCTTCTGTCTATGGCAGCAGTCGTTAAGTCAAGTTGGAGACCTTCGGGCGGCTTGAGAAATTCTTTCAAGTTGCCCATTCACTTGACAAAGGGGGGTAGAAGTTGCACCACGCCCGTAGGGACTACCCACCGCTACTCTACACGTGACTGGGTGGTGCTAAAAGTGCAACAAAATTGGCAACCGTCCTGTCTTCTCGAAGATCTTACGGTTCAAAATAATTGTCATATTACGATAAATAAATAAGTGGTTCCCAATGTCTAACAGACCGGTACCCAGCTAACAAAAAATGGACATTTTTGGTCTCACTTCTTGGGTGTACATATATAAGTGAACAAACGCGCGTAACTATGTTTGAATACAAGATTGTCCAAAAGTCTCAGGCAAAATCCAATATTTCCTCGTGACCCATGGTAAATGCTGACTATGGATACATCTATCTAAATATGAAGCGTATTTATTTGTTGTTAAGTTTTCATTCGGATTGTGTGCATGTTTATTTACTTTAACTTAGGTAAGTACCTATTCAGAACAACAACAAGAGGTACATATTTTCATATCTTACTTACAAAGAAAGTAAATAGTATACTGTGCCTAATATAATTAACCGACTCACATGTATACGTCCCGCAGGGTTGTCAATTCGATCATGCAGCCACCGGTAAGTTTATAGCCCATATTTCCTGATTAGGCCCACTCCGCCAACCTCCGCGATAATAAACGCCCAATACAAGATTGTTTACCCACTTACCGAACATAGTTATATTTATCTTACCTACTTATATAGTTTACTTTAGTTTTATTTTGCTACCTTACCCCTAATGTTGTATTTTTCTCTGTATGAATGTTTAAGCTACACAATATTTACAAGTTTGTGGTGTCAAGTAAGTTTAATGTCAGCTAGTAGTTATTATTCTTTTGCGTATTGTTATATTTAAATTTAATTTAGTTAAGTGATATTCACACAGTTTCGCAAGTGGTGTTTACCTCTAAGTAATTGTTGCACTTAGAGTGAATATAATTATGTTAACGTGTAAACGTTGTTGGTAAACCTTAAATAAATAAATAAATAATATAAATTTATTGCGTTGTTTAGGTACCTACTCAGGTAGTAGGAATACTTGTATAGGGAATACCTTCCCCTTTTAACGCCGATAGGTACGAATTAGACTTCGCGGGAATTTTACAAATTTTGACTTGATATAATCATTCATTTATTTTTATTCAATTAAGTATATTACTTCCTTTAAAAATTCCTTATATTAATATAAGTATAAAAATTCCTAACTTTATATGTAATTGGAGACTACCTACACAATTAAGTTATACTTTAAAAAAAATATGGTCCTTTAGAACCGCACTTATAAAGTTCTGGCCGCAATTAATCATTATTTCCAAGCACAAATAAGACAGATGTCATCTACAAGTCAATATGCCACGATCGCAGCCGCTAATCAGATCAAGTGTAAATGCCCAGTTATTAAACACAATCAAATTGCAGCGAGATAAACGCTACAACAGAGCAATTGTCGCGAACCTCTCGCGAAAAACGCATTAAACAAACAGTGCAGTAAAAATAAATCTAACTGCCAATAAAAACTGCCATAACTATCACTTAAACGCCATTGTGACTGCGACCATCTTTTATCTCGAACTACCGACGAAATGTGCAACTTTGTGCCCTGTAAGATGTAGGTAAGCATTCAGTGCTAACTGCTTCTAATTGTTTAGTTTTATTATTACTAATATGACGCACTGATATTATCTAAATTTAAGAACAGGTAACAGTAAAAGGTATAGTGAATACTTTTTTTGAGGCCATGTAAATTAATGTCAATGTCATAAAGACTGACAAGGAAAAACCATTCTCACTTTATCTGTATAATTGCGCTTGTCTGTACCTCTAGTATAAGTTTTTTCGAAACAAAACACAACCGAACACGTTTGCGTTTAGTGTCGAATGTGTATGGCAAAAAATAGTTACCACCAAAGGCCACCAGAGGCGCTGCTCGCGTTGCCATACAAAGTGAGACTCGTCTGTTTGTATTTTGTTTCGAAAAAACTTATACTAGAGACACTGGTGGTGGAGTGGTATTGTACTCGTCCCATTCTATTCGTTATTTACTTCTATCTAAACATTTTTGTTTGTGAGTCAGTTTCTTGCACCCACGTAGGTATGCAAGTTTCTGCTTAGCTCTATTCGAGTGGTAGAGAATGTCAAGACTATTATGATTCCTTAGATCCGCCATTTCTACTTACCTTATTGCTTAGTGTAATAAACACACACATTTAAAAATGTTCGCCAACCGTTAAACCGGCTTGAATATTTTAATAAATTATCACCTCATTATTGCTAATCGTTACCGAGATGAGTGCAATCAACATAACTCGCTGTGACATCCATTAGTATATAAAATATTTATCCTGTTGCCTATTGAATTAAATCTGAATAATTTTGATTTAATCACAAAGATTGTTGGCAAGTGGTCGCTTAAAACTTCATGGTATTTTTTTAACAGTGCACATAACAGAGAAAGATAACAGTAGATTAGGTAATCAGCGATTAAAACACTATACACTAGTGTGAATAAATTAAGCGGCTTACTCTACTTTAAATTAATTCTAATTATAATTAATCGTATTTATATAAATTGCCTGTGTTGTTACACCGTGGGCGTTAATATCATGTGTCTTAATTAAATTACTATTTTAGTACAAATTAAATCTTATTAATTGACCTCTTCTTTGTGAACAAACCTTTAGTTCAGAGAGTGAGCGAGTTTAATTAATCACAAGTTGAGAAACAGACAGCGAGCATTGTCATTTTAGTGACATCAATTTCATACTATCAGCCAGACAGTGAAGGTAAATAGTTTGCACTCTCGCGAGTCAGAATGGAACAAAACTTATGTAGTGATACCTTTTTGTAAGATAGATACCAAACTTAATTAAGTGAAACTGGCTAGCAACCATGCAGTTAGTGCCTCTGCGTACAACAGTAGTAGGTGGCTACGTCACGCCTTTAGGATGCGTTGAAATTGAGATTTTTTAATTTGTGATTTGTTGTAAATTAGTATCTCTGGGTATTTGGACTACATGTTACGCCCACGGTGTTTGTACCTACCTACTGTATTACATGGGTTAGTATGGTTCT
Organism: Epiblema foenella; assembly: GCA_963556455.1. Lineage (NCBI taxonomy): Eukaryota > Metazoa > Arthropoda > Insecta > Lepidoptera > Tortricidae > Epiblema > Epiblema foenella. The sequence continues at coordinate 24,263,334 of OY747098.1, read as the reverse complement.
CTATATACATTAATAACCTACTTTTACTACTTAGTTGTAATACCTGCAAATGCAAATTAAGTTGCCATTATTGCTGTAATAAATTGCGTTTATTCAATTATTCGAATAAGTGACCTTTTATGCAAGTTTTACCAAGAATATACCACTAGCCATATCAAAGACTTATATATTTACCTACCTACAACGTAAAAGCTTACAACACAGAATAATAAAAAAGAAGTAAGACACATTATGAAACAAAAGTAAAACACAAGACTCCAGTGAAAGCTTTAAAACAAAAACAGACCGAAATAAAAACCATCGGATACTTATGCGCAACAAAATCCCAGAGATCATTATTTCGCCCGCTACAGGCCAGATAGTGTTTAGTTTATCGCGGCACGCCGACCTAACACGATAATAATAAAGACACTTTATTAGCCCTCTCACCACGACGCGTTATCGACTTCAATTAAATACCATTTTTATTAGGAATCCTCGGAAACGCCCCGTGGTCAACGGTTTTTTTGTTAGTCTTTATATGCGTAACCCCGCCGCGCCAATGTCATAACTACAAGCATTAGCCAGCATCCTTATTAAAATAAAGTTTAGGTACTTTACCAGTTTTATGTGTCCATAATCGTTGTGTCTTGACTAATCCATGAAACTGAAAAAAAAAATAGAGTTAGTTGGAAGCTAAAAGTTCTAAAACACATAATTTATTAAGTGGATGTAATTTTGAATTATATTATAAGTACGATTGTTACGACATGGAACTGTAAAAATGTTTTCTCAAAATAAATCAACCAGCCAAAAAACTGTTGATACCTTTATATATTTAAACGCTAAGAAAGCATCATGAACCATAAAACGGAATGTGCGCGAATACGCGCCTTCCCACAATGAATACGAAAAAACACGAAGCCAAACGGAGATCGCTTTTCTTCAATGGTTACTTTATATGCAAATTCCTTGCAATAAAAGTGGAACCCTTCTCTCCTAGCTTTATATAGAGAGCGCAAGACTTGAATCCGTTTTATGTGTTAGCGAATCGATGCTGTTTTATAGGCATCGAGTATCGATTCTGAGCTCGCTGTAGAATTCGGAAGTTAACTCGGCTATTTCGATAAATAGATTCCTCCGTATTCGATCGCTATCAAAGTTTGATTGCTCGAGATAAGTAAACGTCGTATTAAGGATAACGTTTACTACCTACTTGAAATGAATGTAAGTAACGGAAATGGTACGTTGCCACGACATGTCGGGGTCAACTGTGCCTGTTACCGCAACGAAGTACCTACCTAATGAGATAAACGCCATACGTACTCGTAGGTTCCTTTTCGTGTCTCGTATGCACCGTCTTACTTAGAAATCAAAGCATTTTCTATAGTTTCTTTATCTGATGAAACCTACTTCCATTTCCGTATGGAAAGTAGTAGATGTTATTTGATATCGGGCCCAGGAATTTACATGCATATGTAGTAGTAATTCTCATCATGCATCAAGCTATGTGTTCAGGAAAAGACCAAGAGGCAAACTCTCGGGCATATTCTGTTAAAGAAAAGTAACCAAACTTCTACTTGACATTGTAATTTATTTTATCGCCGAAATAAAGCTAGCTTTTTTAAGTTTTTTTTTTTTTTCTCAGATTATCAAGGGAAAAATGGCCTACATAAAAAAATGTATTGACTATTAGCGAAAGACCTTTATTTAAACTTCTACTAAACTATAACTAAACTAAATCTATGGATATCCATTAATATTTTCCTTTTCATTTAATTTTTCTTGCAAGCTATTATTCAGCTTGCACTGTTTGTATGTATTATGAACCTAAGTTGTCCTAGCAATTGGCAATCGTGTTTTCATCCACTTGCCGGTACCTCATTGAGCTGAAATTTGGTATACTTATGTAAGTTTGGTGAGAATACATAATATGGTATACCACCGGCCTGATCTCATGCTGAATGCAGACGGTGGCTATAGCAACTCCTATAAACTACACCAGATACAATCGTCGTGTTTGGTCGTCGGCTTAATTAGACCCGTCTCAACGAGTGGTTGATGACTACAGAAAAATAAGTACAGTCGGCAATAAAAGCTTGTAACAAAAATATTTGTCAGAAACTTATCATTAGATATATAAATAGTAAGAATTTACCTGACAGGCAAATTATCTATAACGGTTTCGCTCTATCTATGTTTTATTGATGTAAAATAGTACACTTAAATATTAGTGTAAATTTGTTTGAAACATTCCAGTATTTCATCATTAAAGGCAACGTTGCGCGTTTCCATTTTCCGAATAGGGCGCCAGCGCCACGTACGCCCGACAAGGATCTTATATTTCCATAAAACGTTCATTTTACGACCGCACCTGCACCCCCGCCGACCTCCACCTCCTCAAATGACCAGAGATTTTTAAATAAATGTCTAAAACAAACATAAATGATAACGAATGTATTTTATCTGGAATAAGGCGGTGTAAAAAAGTATGAAAATATTTTGAAGGAAATGAAGTAGATAAGAGACAATTATAAGAAGGCAGATAAGAGACAATTAGTTATTATGTGGCGCCAGCTCACTTGTAATTAGGCATATGTTAATTCTCGTAGAAGAGCTAAGAGTTACTTTTGTAGGCTCATTAAGCCTACATCTTGTTTCGTGTGTGATCCAAAGTTTAAGGTAAGCAAAGAGCTCTCTTGAAATATCACATGCGAATAATAGATTAACATAATCACTTATTCGACACTATTTAGAAAACCTGGGCTGACTAACGGACTAAATTGTAGAAGTAGGCATTATAATAACACCAAATACATATAAATTCGGTCCTGTTCGTAGTAGTTACCTTTTCAACGTTAAACTAACACCTTTTCAGTCCTATAATAAATTCTATTAAGACAACCCATCTTCATCAGCTCAAACGCTAGTAATAACAAACCATAAAGGCTTTCAAACGTGTTCGACAAATGATAGCACTAGCATCATTATAAAGAGTTAACCCGTGGAATCGTTCCCTATGATCTACTTTACGACTGAAACTTTAATAAAATTCTTTAATAACATTCCAGCGTCGTGTTCCATATTTCCCAAAGCGATTATCGTAGTTGTACATCCACCTACGCATCATAAACGTAAAATATGTACCTATCCAATTACTACTCATAATAGGTATATCTGTGTTCACAATATTATAATTTTAGGGACGCGAAGCGATTCAATCTTTAAATTATGACACGTAACACTCGACCGCCGTTTTATATTTTTTCTCTCAGTAAGCCCCGACTAGCCCGTGTTGGCTTCTCAATAAACTTCATAACAAACTGCCACATGTAGCAGTATCTTGTGTATATTATGAGCATTTTCGTTTAAGCCGAACTGCTCTTCGAACGTTTCAAGACTGGTTTGAATAAATTACGTGCAACCAAATATCGCTGTTTAGCTGTGAATACATAAAGTTAAAAATCTTCCAACGTATCTTTAGTAACATGCTGAAAAAGTGGAGAAGCTTTGGAGGTTTCGTTTAACTGTACCTACAATAATTACGTGTCATTGGCACGGTATCGGCATCGACTTGGAGTCACTTCAGTTAATAAGTTTCCAACGTATACAGGTATGTATTTTACAGCTTATTTCAATACACTTTGTTAATTTAGCTCTTGTTTTTAACGTCATAGAATTGAAAATGAAAGATGGAAGTGAATGCTTTGAAAAACCTACAAGCTCATCAGCACACCCACTCGGTCGGCCCTCAACGCGCCAATAAACTTGGACTGGACGTTCGCTCTCATTACTACAAAGTTGCCCGGAACGTCTAAATTACCTATTGACCGGCTGTCCAGCTGAGTTATTGTGGCATAAATTAAGTGCAAGATACGCCCTCCAAGATTATTGTACTATGGAACTTTGGCTGGTTTAAATTGGTTCAAAGAGTTTCTCTATCGATTCGATTATGGGAACCGGGTTAGCAACATATCACATTTTCTTCATTTTTAAACCTACAATTTCTAAATATGGCACTGAAATTAAATTTAATGTGCTCTGCCATCACCTTTTGGGAATACAGGAGTAAGTTTATGTATGTATAAGTACTTTAGTATTGAGTGTACCTATTGAAATTGCTCACTGAGGGCATACACCTATTACCTACCAATTTCTCGTTAGAGACCTATTTAAAACGCTGTGCTCGGTTTGCCAATTTCCACTTTTCCACGATCGGCACGTTCTCTGCTAAGTCCGCATTTCTTTTGTGCAAGCCCCGAATTGCCGACATAAAACTCTGTGGACCGGTCTACGTGATGTCTTCAGTTTTTTACTGCTGCCTATATATATTGCATAGTATATTCTTATCAGCTCTACGAGGGAACTAGGTCCCCTTTCAGAAACGTAATCATAAAATTCTGACGGTACAAAGCGGAATGTGTGCGTAGGCGAAGTTAGGAGGGAAACACGAGCGAAAGTTTTCGACTTACGTAATTAATGTTTCAGGGAAGATTCCGTTGGTAAAAGTTTTTTCATCACGTCGGCGGAGCTCCGTAATGAGGGCCCCCGCGGCGGGCTCATAAAACCACCTACAACTTAATAAATAAAACTGGAATTCGTGAAGATTTATCACGAGACCCATATTGCGATTCGTGACTCGGCCCTGAGGCGTGTTTTTGCTACATGACCGAAAGACAGGATAAGAACAGTGGCAGTAAAAATAGAGATATATATCATCTATTGCGGTCCGCCTCTCATATTTACAGAAGGTTTTTTGTGTGAAATATTTTGACACTTCCCGGTACGCGCCATGTTTGGCTCATTCGTGGAACTATTCGAGTCTGAAGGCTTACGTTACAGATGAGAAGCGTGAGATTTCGTACACGTTACAAACGATTAAAATCGACTCAATTTCTGAACTGATATACCTGTATCGATTCCAGAAAATCCACGAACACCTAAACATTAACCCCATTATTTATAAACGTCCATCAAGCCTATTTTAGGTAATTAGCTGCTAAAGCTCGTTTGTCCTTATCTATCACCTTGACATTTACGTTTGTGTGAAAGGGACAAAAACATTTTAGTTAGCAGAGGTTTGTTAAGTTTTATAAAAAAGGTATTTGAAAATATACAATAGATAACCACGTCCTCTATGCATATATACCTAGATAGTCTACATACCTACATATAAGGTAACATCCCTGTCCTCGACATTGACCCAATTCATAGCAATTTCAACCTTGTGTCATGATGGCAGAAGTGATTACGTGTCATCTATATGGGCACTAAGGTGTCCAGCACTGGGACGTTTAACTTATAAAGAATTTACAGATACGAGTAAACTAAATTGCATTAGGTATGACGTTCTAGGCGGCAGAGAATTGAATCAAACATTTCTCTTGGAATCGCTAACTTCCTAGACAAAAATCATTCTACGTAACGTTATCCCCATACAGTTGCAACCTGAAGGATGTTCGGTCGGGGTCCGCTACCGAATCCCAAGATTTGGCTAAGGCACTAGTTTTTACGAAAGCCACTGCCGTCTGACCTTTCGAAACTTAAAATTAACTATTTATTGTAACATCTAGTTTAAAAAAAGAATATAATGCCCTTCCAGTACATAACAAACCCAACATAAATAATTCTAAAGGCAGATGGTATCAATGAGCTAAACATTCTGGCCACGTATGGGCGCAGGTGATGCCGAGCCAAGATAAACGGCGTTGTAATGCCACTCCGCGAATTGAATTCCAAAACAAGATCGATACCGGTGGGAGCAGCAATGTTCGCGTCGAAAATATGTATACATTTACCTATGCCCCTTATATCCATTGTAATGATGCAGAAATAGGGTTGATGAATCAAAATTTCAGTACTCCAAAAGAACCCAGACAAAAAAATATGTCTAATGGTGGAAATCCCAAAAAATAACGAAGCTACAACCCGTTTATTGTTGCTGGTTAGAGAAAGAAATCGTGATAGATCAGTGACGTCACTTATCTCGAGCGCGATAGTAAATGGCAATCGTTCCAAATAGTTCCAATCCAAAGGTGCGTTTTGCGGAAAAGGGACAGAATAATGCCTCGTCGTAAAATATTGAAGACTTATGATTATATAATTATTTATATTTTAAGTTACTTTTTGCCATTTGATTAAGATTTGATCCTCTTTACGAGAAAAATCGAACTTATTGTTTTTCTGATTTGGTGTCAACATCTCTATTGTATATGTAAGTAGGTACCTAGCTACCTACAATATCTTTCGTCGTCGACTATAGGTAGGTAAGTTTAGGTTAGTACGGTTAATATCCTACATTCCTCGAAGGATTAGTCTGAGGTAAACGAGGTAGTGTCATGTGTTACGTGTTTCCGTGGCACGGTGGCACATACTAATTTATCTTCTTACGTTCTTTCAGCAGTACCTTATATACCTAGTTGCCACGCGGGGACAGTGAATAAATATTTGGTGAACTAGAATGTCATAGGAACTCACGATTTGCCCAAACGAGAACATAATTAATTAGAAAATAAGTTTATACTCGTACAATAGATTAATACCGTTTATCCAGTTAGCCCAAAACTGTCACTTAAGGAAAATAATACTTGGACATATAAAAATAAAATCGAAAAATATAAATTTTGAGGATGTCTTCAAGAGGTGCATTAATATGGTAGGTACTACTTACCTGCCGAGCATGATAACAACCTATCACTGGAATATCACATTTTATCTATCTTTAATCCTACAAATGGTAAATGTGGCACTGGAATTAAATTTCAAGTGCTCTGTCTACCTCTTTTGGGAATACAGACGTGAGTTTATGTATGTGTGTATACTGCTTACCTAACTATATACCTCCGGGTTAAAAAAAAGGTCTTCAGCGTGTAATAAAAGAAAGAATCCTCTCTCTGGCTCCACAAAGCCCGCGGCAATGAAAGTAACTAGGCCGGCGTATATCTTAGCGAAACTTGGTGTTTTCGTCCAATTTTAATTTTGTTTTAGAGCCGGGCTCGGGCGAGCTTACTCCGCGCTATTATTTGCCCCGTTTTATCTCCAATGTAATCTTGTTAAGAGGCCTTGTGGAGCTAGGGCTGCTGCTACTCAGAACAGATGGGATTTGGGCTCATAATAGGAAGTTATCGGATGAAGTACAGATATAGAGAAAAATGGTTTCCCAAATTCCAAGTTAAATTTAATCTTAATATGTCAAATGTTATAAAGACTTTAGTCATGGCAGTCATGGTTTTATCAGTTGTCGGTGTACAGTAATCAAACCACTCAAAGAAAATAATAACAAATGTAGAAAACAAGTCAAGGAGCAAGGGCAATAAAAACTAAAATATATACGTAGGTAGCCGAAAAGACATGAATTTAAAATCTTATCAAAGCTAATGAGGCAAGGTTAAAATTAGTAATGACGTATAAAGAAGCCGGAAAAAGCTTTCCTTTTTTAAACCGTGATAAACTTTATTGGTGACAATATATTACCTACTCTCAAATATTTTGATTCTATTTATTCATGGCCTTCTAAAATAAGTAGAAAGATTACTTGATGAAGAATAAGTTGGAAAATTATTATTAACCTCTTCACCGCCACAGTAAATTTCGTAAGTTGTGTTTCACACATCAAAGTCACAGAGCAAACGACCGAAAATTAACCTTACTTGACAGCACCTAGGTTTGTTTACATCGACTTGATATGAAGTCATGGTGTGTGGGACACTAAACGTACTCACTTCATATCAAGCCAATGGCGGCGACAAGGTTAAACAAGTGTAATTATAAGTGAAATACGAGCATCAGTTTGTTAAATTAAACCAGTAAAGTAGCAACCCTGACGGCGCGCTTCAACTCACGCCCCTGGCAATAAGGCTGTGATCCCCGCCGGTTTTGGCGCTTAAACTAAGCCGAGTATTACGAAGGAATTCTTAGCGAAATTAGTGTGTTGGCACCTTAAGTAGGTGTACAATAATAGGGTATTTAAACATGTGAGTGCAACTTCTGTATAAACAACAGAAAATAATATAACCTTTTAAAACAGATTCTTCACAACATTGGCTTTAGGTCGTGGGCCTAAGGCCATAACTAGTTATTTAAAAAAGTATATAATGATAAGTCATTACACCCTAAGGGGTGTTCCCTGTAATTTTACATGTTTTCCTTAATAAATGGATAAATAATATATTCATGACAAGAGAGAGAAACGTTAGAATAAGGACGGATATATCTTAGTTAAAGTTACTGTAAGCATATTATGTAGGTATTTACCTATAAGTACCAACATAATATGCCTACTATGAATCGTTATGATTAGATTTCATTTCTGCTACCTTAAGGTTGTCTCGAAGAAATCGCTCTTTAGCGATAAAACTGCCTGTTGTTTGCCTCTACTCATTGTGATTTTGTACTGTACTGTGTCCTTTAACTGAGGTGTGCAATAGAGAGTAATTGTATGGTATTGTTTTGTAGAATATGCCGTAGGTCTAATTTATATTTGAAAACATCTTCCCAAAGATTGTGGTTAGGTAGTACAGTACTTTTATCTCATGAACGCAGGTTAGCCATAGTTGTAGGTAGTGTGACACATACTAACACATATTAGACAATGTGAAGACATAGCTCCTACGCTGACGCACACAGACAATGTTAACACACAATCATGATTAACCCGCGTTCCTGAGATAAAAGTAGATAGAATCTGCCAATGAAAGCTTAGAATGAGAAACGGCGACAAATTCAAAAAATCAGAGTGTGGTATCCCTGACGTGTAAGGCGAAAAGCAGTCTTAACACTTGTAATATGTTTAACATTTAAAAACAATTTAATTAATTTACCTATAGTATAGGTACCTAGTACAATACATACTAATATTGTAGGGTGAACTGAAAAAAAATGTACGTAACACAATAGGAATATTCATAATAATAGTTAACAAAGGATGTAATTGAAAGCTACTTTGTATGGGGAAAAAAATGTGTAATGTCACACAACGTAACACAAAGGATGCGAAATTGGGGTCCAAAAAACTTGTTAAATCATATTAAAAAAGTACTGTAAGAAATTCTTGCATATATGCCAAGCCGTTTACTCATTCATTCCACCATCCAACTATGTAAAAACAACAATAAATAACAATAAAATTACCTATTTTAGACATAACACAAAATTGACCACCCTTATTTATCGTACCACTACACAAAAACTAATAGAGCTATCGATACATTCGCTTGTGTTGGTAGTAGATTACTTGTAGCCAGAGATAAAACTTCTGTGGATACATTATATCTAAGTCAAACCACAAAATATAGCGTTACACAGCTGACGTAATACAAAGGAATGAAATCTTTCCCCGAACTTTGAAAAAAGATTTTGATATAGTATATTCGTTCTAGAAACCTCACAAAGTATTCTCTAGATATTTCGCGTTGTAGGACCCTAAATAAATTTCTTGGCTCGGGCTGTTGTAACCAAAGTTATGATTTGAATACCCTCTGTTAGACAAAGGATATATGAAATTTGTATGGGAGGAGAAATACACTTTTTTTTTTAAATGAGATTTTTTATAATTTTATACTGTCAATAAATTTCAAACTTTATAAATACTAGAAAACTATAAGTTGGACAAAGTTAAAACAAAAATGAAAAATATGCTACTCTAATAAAATAAAGTATTTTATAACAGATTTTTAATAAGGTGGACATTTTTTTTTTGGAATGTACAATTTTTTGCAATTCACCCTGTAAACTATCTGTGCCCTGCGACTTCTTATTAACCCTAAATGTAGACCCGTGTTATAATCGATCACCATATCAAATGTCATGCCAAATAAAACTATTTAAGTTAACCTGACATAAGTCCGCGCGTAATTTTATTATACTCGTAGTAGATAATGAGTAGCTAATACGAGACAATTTATAGGATAAACGTAAGTATCAAAAATGATATTTCACAGAACAATGACGTTTGACAATTCAGGTTGTGTTGTCATATAAAACGTTCCGAAAAAAACTCATTCTCATGTTACATTTGCCAGACTAGGTACTGTACTTTCTTTGAATTTTTCTGTGTCAAAACCCTACATCATCGTTGAACATAACATAAAAAAAGATAAAAAATAAAACCGAAAACTTGAAAACACGAATACGAATTGCTGTAAACCTCCTCCTTCTATTGTTATAAAATCAGGTATACCAATATCTTAAGTTGGTTATAATTATAAAATCACATATTTGTCTTTGGATTTTGAAGTGTTCTGTCATGGTCAGCGGAGTTCATGTACTTAAGTACATACGTTGTCATGTCATGTACTTATTTTACTTTGTACTACTAGGCAGGAATGCCTCTTAAATATTGGCCAGAAATCAAGGAATGCTGTATTTGTATTCCTAATTTAAAGACGGCTTCTGTTATTATAGCCGTGCTTGCTATTGTAAGTATCTATCTAAGTATTTCTAATCAGTAATCGTCCACACATTTCAATATCTTTACGCAAACTCTACTGAAAACCGTAGTTATAAAATTTAATAGATACGTAGATTCCTATGTGGCGTCGTGTATACTGTAGGGAGAGTTGAGAGTTAGGGAAAAGCTAAAGCAGGTTCTTTGTCTCCTGTCAAACACGGCAGGTCCTCCTGAGGGTAATGGGTCCTCAAAATAGACACAAAATATACCAAAATCGTGTTTTATAGTTTAAAAATTAAAAATGTATAATTTAATTTCGTTGTAAATATGATTTCATTGTACCAATTAATTGCCGGCATGACTAACATCTTACGAAGCTTGCGTTAGATAAAATAAATGAAAATTACACAAATCGACCTAGTCTCACACTAAGCAAAGCCATGGGTACCAGGCGACGACATAGATACATTTATAAATAATTATTAATATTATAGAAAACATCCAAGACTCAGAAACAATTTAGTTGTGCTCATCACACAAATATGCCCTGACCGGTCAACCAGCTTTGTAGGGCCCTGCCTACCAACTACGGCTAAAGTTTCAGAAAGATAGAAAACTTTAAAGGTTTAAAATACATGTTTTTTTTTTCAGGTCACAAACCCGATTTTGTCATGGTTAATGCTGCGTCACACGTACGCACTGCGCGTGTCCTGCAACCTCTCCACCATGAGCCGCATGGACATTTTGGACGTCAACATCAATAACGTTGTATGTACTTGAAACAATCATTGCTTTAACTTTTATATAAAGTAAGTACCAACGAAAAGCCCTTAGAACACGATTTCCACCTACTTACCTTATTTAATGACATTGTCTTGATGCGTTTAAAGAAAAAATAACCAATATAGTAAGTTACCTACCTTCGGTCATGTTTCACCCAAAGCCACTGATAACTGCATACTGGACTTTCAATTCTTATCTTATTTTGTACAGTCGAGTGTAAACATATGGGTGCATGCAAGCTACTCAAAAATATGTTCAATGGATCTTATGTCGGCGCAATAATGTTTCGGTACACCGTCACCTTCGGTTTTCTGACGATACTAGTCTTGGCTGAAACCATGGAGGATTTAAGTACAATGCACGATGACCTCAGTAAAGCCTCCGAGCGAGTTGGTCTAGGGATGAACATGGATAAGACGAAGATCATGTCAAATGCCCATGTAGCACCAACTCCCGTTACGATCGGACGCTTTACGCTCGAAGTTGTAGACGATTATGTATATCTAGGACAGACTGTCCAGTTAGGTAGGTCCTTTGAGAAAGAGCTCAATCGACTCGGCAGGGTAGCGTTTGGGAAGCTACGGCATATAATTTCGTCCAATATTCCGCAGTGTCTCAAGACGAAAGCCTCCGATCAATGTGTGTTGCCAGTGATGACATATGGTACGGAAACGTGGTCGATCACCATGGGCCTCATAAAAGGCTCAAAGTCACTCAGAGGGCAATGGAGAGGGCTATGCTGGGAGTTTCTCTACGTGATCGCATCAGAAATGAGGCCATCCGTAGCAGAACTAAAGTAACCAATATAGCGTTTCGAATCGCTAAACTTAAGTTCTCGAGTGACGACCACGGACCGGAAGGCGCAGCATGGGTAGGCCCCCCACAAGGACTGACCGGACTGATGACCTGGTAAAAGTCGCGGGAGTCCGCTGGATGCGGGTGGCGCAGGACCGGTAATTATGGAACTCTTTGGGGGAGGCCTATGTCCAGCAGTGGACGTCTTTCGGCTGATATGATGATGATGATGACATATTTATGAGAGGATTCATTCGATACATATTTTTACACTTGACTGTACCTACTCATGAAATGATTCCTGAGATAATGTCTCTACTGTTTGTTTGCGCTGAAGAATCCGAAATCTCGCAAATAAAGGAACCTCTTGTTATTCATTTTTGAAGCACTTCGTTTGAATTGCTTCGAAAACAAGAACACGGATCTAAGTATCCGGCGGTGATTTGAATTACTTTTCTTATTTTTCAGATTAGCTTCGGGTTTGGCATAAACTCTGACCTGGGAGCCTCTTGCCTGACTCACGACTCTAAGGGTAAACTAGAGGACCATGAAGTATTATCCAGTAAAATCGTGAAGGGACTGGGATGGGTCGTACTAATTGCTGATTTTGTATTCTTTGTTACAAGTATAATTTTCCTTATGAAGATATATCAGGTATGTTAAGTTTCTTTATTTTGAGATTTATGTCGTACTCTCGTAATAGGTAATTTAAGTTAAAAGTATCGGTCTTATGTATTCAACAAAAATATTATAATCATCGAAACAGGCAGTCACATGAGTAGCTCACAGAAACTGACAGATGACACAGAAATACCGTACACCGCCGGACGTAGCACCATTTATTAGTGATATAATTAGGGCGTTAGGCATCGTTAAGTGACCAGTGAGGCATACGGTTCGTTACTAAACTGACAGGAGTTGATTAAAAAAAGATAAAAATGCCAGTAGCTGTCTAAGTTCATATTAGCAATATTAGGTGAACCCTTTGTATTTTGCAAGTTCTATATTATTTGTTGGTGTATACAAACTTTCTTCTCTTTAATGTAATTTGTTTTTAATATTTTTCAATTTTATCTTATCATCTATCTCTTAGTTTATCTGTCCTATCAGCAACGTTCTTAAATTGTATCTTTAAGGAAACTTTAGGTATTTTTTATGCTAAAATAGTTCTGTATCCTATGTATGTAAGAGTGTTTGTTTCTGGATAATAATAATAAACTAAGTGCCCACAGCTTAACCTTTTTCACTTTTTTTTGGTTCGATTCCCGTCTTAGGCGGCGTGCGAAATCAAGGTCCATTTTTCTTTGTATTTGTTCTCTGTAGGTATCAAATGATTGCCTAGAGCTTAAGTTATGCTTGAGATTACCACTTAGACAAATCAAGTTCTTATTCTAGCCTGACAAGATTTTATTTGGCCCTAAACTAGTATCGCTAGAAACAGTTTATATATGGCAATAATGTGCGTACCTACGTCATACCCACAACGCACTATAAAATGTCAGTAATGGTCATGTCAACGACCAAACACCAAAACATTGTTTATTGCATATTTTTTCTTGCATCATAGGAAATCTTTTTGGCATTTTTGAGATAAAATCATTTAAGGGTAATTGCGAAATATTTTCTTGTTTACATCGGTGACATTCGATGACTCAACGTCTGTTGTCAAAGAGCATTTACTGCTTGCCAGTGAAATAAATTAGTATCACTGAAATTCCGCAACATGGCGAAGGCTAAATAAAATTTTGTTAGGCTATACATACAACGACGGACTTTGTGGAGTTTCTGGTACAATATTTATTCAATCATAGTACATTTTTCTTTCAGGATCCTTCACGGCGGACAGCCATCGTGTTCATAATCACCGGGATGATAGCAGTGCTGCTATCTACGGTTTACGGAGTATTTTATGTCGTAGCGTGCGCTATAAGGGGAAAAGGAATAGCCCTTTGTCAGTTTGTTTTCGCGTTCTTTGACCTAGGACGTAAGTTTCATTTAAGTGTCCGAAATACATATAAAAAAAGACCGGCAATAGTTATTTTCTAATAGGCGATTTTGTTGCCTTTTATCGAACTTGATATTTATCATTTATTTTTGGTACTTACACTTTACAGTATTTATTAGAGTTTAGCAATAGTAAAAGATGACATTCAACACTTACATCATTCCTCTCTCATTTGGTTGACTAGCAGTCCAATTTATTTCGCATGTCTTCGTCTAGCTGTCTATTCTGTAACTATTTATCTTTCAGTGTGGATATATTTTATGTTAGTAATACATGCTTACATAAAGAACGAATTACCAGCAAATTCTCAATGTGATGACCGCACGGGAAATAATACCGGAATATTTAGTTTCCCAAGGGCACAAGGCTGTAGGGCCCCAGGCTGTCAACCTACGGCCTCCCCCGAAGAGTCCCACAGAGCTGTGGTCTCCTGGCTGCCTAGCCGACGAAACATTTTCTATGAATGCTGCCATTGGATTATAAATCTCTTTCGGGTACAATCTAGTTCTATAAATAAGTCTTAAATTTTCAGTTTGGACCTACTTTCTAATGGTGGTTCATGCCTACAGCAAAAAGATGAGAGAAGAAGCCGAGGTGTAAGTTTGGAAAGTTAATAGTTTTGAAACAATGAAAAGGATGTCAGTGTACTACTTCATAACTACCCGTAGTGACCGGAACCAGCATACGAACAATGTCAAGAGTCAAAAAAGTCATATTTTATTTCTAGATGTATTTTATAGGCATTTTACATAATAAATAATAATTTGAAATTATTTACTTTAAACTAAATCTAACACCATTATTATTAATAACGAAATAACCTTACACCAATATAAATTACTATCTTATGCAACTGCTACATAATAAGAGGCATTAAAATACGAGTGTGGTTTTATGAAACTCGCCTTCGTCTCGTCTCATAATAAAATCACACTAGTGATTTAATGCCTAATTATGTACAGTTGCATACCTGTACTAAGTACTTTATCTACATCCACACATTATACTCTTTCGTGTGTAACCCGTGTTTACTGAGATACTCCGAAGCTGCGCCTGTGCTGTAAAGTCCGAGCACGGGCGTAAAGTTACAAGTGATCTCATCATGTGATGCGGTTACGGTTAAGTATCGAATGTAAACATGCAACCACAGATACAGGGTTGTTAATATAGGCCATTTTCTTATCATGTTAGACCATATTCTAGGGAAGTTATGATATGGATGTAGATATAATAGTTTAATTTACCTTACACCAATACTGAGTAATAATCCTGCGACGTAATCAAATAAATTACATCAAATCACAATCAATTATTTATTCCCTATATCATTCGGTAGTTTTTGGATTTGGATTACGAGATGAAACCATTTATATACACCACCGGGATCTCTGGAAAAAAAATTAACTACCTGTGATGAATATGCAATATATTTATCTACACAGTACATTCCGTCACCCTTTTAGATAATCAATCTTTGAGATTGGCTGTTGGACTGCGCTTGGGCTGTAACATTGTGCATCTGCTGCGGTGCTAAGGTGGACCATCCGGGTCTGCACGGACTTTGTTGTGCAAAGAGCGCTGGCCGCCTTTCCCGCCACGCCTGCCTGAACGACACGATCCGTCGTGCTCTGATCAGTGTCAACGTGCCAGCTACCCTCGAACCCAGTGGGCTGGCTCGCGATGACGGTAAGCGACCCGACGGCATGACTTCAGAGCCCTGGGAGGTTGGTCGACTCTTTGTGTGGGACGCTACGTGCGTAGATACTCTGGCGAAGTCCCACCTCCGCGTTACATAGCTTAGGGCAGGCGAAGCCGCTGGTACAGCCGAGACCGCTAAGGGCCGCAAATACGAATGTCTCGGTGACAAATATATATGTTGTGGGTTTTGCGGTCGAAATGGGCAGCTGCAGCAGCTGCATCGGCAGCAGGCGCTCACAAACCAGCTACACTACCAGCAAATAAAAAAAATTAACCATCACTAATGGTGTTCGGAGGGTTGGCTCGTTCCTCGGCCATCGTAGGCTTGCCGTGCAACGAGGTAACGCAGCCAGCCTTCTGGGAACCATTCCCTGCAGCTGCGATTTGGGAGACATAGGTTACGTTTGTAATAGTTTTCCTAGTTTTTAATATTTTTACTTGTACTGTTCTTGTAATACTTTTATTCTAATAAATATCTATATCTACACAGTCTGTGACATACTAGAATCTGTGACCAATATATGACAGCGTCATAGTCATGAAGTAAGAATAAGACTGGAGCCGCCGGAATCGGTAATACACACATACAGAGATTTGTGAAAGAGATGCAAGCATACACACCAACACACGTGGGAACGAGTCACAATGTCCCTCCCTCATCGCGTTTTATTTGTCACCGGCCTGTGTCACCGAAACGTCATCAATGTATTTATTGACTTAAATTAAATTTGGCGCCAATGTATATACAGCACGACTAATTATCAGATGTCAGAATTGTGCTACATCCATTTCAGTCTTCTGATACATCTCTATTTAGTAGGCCCATCATAAGTCCGTCCCCCTTGATGATTTGCTAGTCCTCCTTCTATCTAATCTTCTTTCTACGGTCATAGTATTTATAATGTAATAAAAATATAATTACTCAAAGGTAATAACAGTGCAATAAGTATAAAACCATTTTAAATGTGATTCAGAAGCATACTAATTTCATAGAATTATGGGGCTATTCAAATTTCTCCCGAGAACAACGCGTTGCTGTTGCATTAAGAACCTAAGGACTGCTTGTTTCCTGATTACTTTATATGGCTTGGTACGAATTTTCTTCCCAAAACGCAACTTTAGGTCCTGTAGTTTTAGACAGTAGACTCGTCTCAGAATTTGCGCCAATGTGGTCAGTAGATTCTCTAAATTAATAACAATAGAAATGCTTGACAGAATTGAATAAGTTACAGTCCATGAGTACTTTAAACTGCTCTCTGCTGCATAAGCCTTAGAACGGTCTTCCAGTGTGAAAGTAATAGTTCATTTTGGTATAATTTGGTAAGTAAGAGCAAGTGAGACCCGATCATTGTTTTAAAAATGCTTAGATACGGGCTGTTACCTACTTATTTACACGATTCCCGAAATAAATTTGTCAGTATCGTAGGAAATGGAAATCAGTGATATCTACCTTGCCCTCTGGGAAACAGGCGTGATCATATGTATGTGTGTATGTACGACTCGATCTATAAGTATAGAATATTTTCTCTACGTAGGTTTCAGGAATGCACGGGATCGGAATGAGTGTCACGCCATCTTGTGATATATACCTGACGAAAGCAGCAGACGAGGGAAGATTATCTCTAAACTATCTAAGGTGGTGTTTTTTCATAACTTCAATACTTTATATCGTTTCTACTTTGGTGTATATCGTGGGGATAATAGTGGTAAGTAAAAGTGAGCAGTCTTTAGATACTTTCAGCTTCAAAAGTAGTTAAAGATGTTCAAAAATACGCTATTATAATCAGACATTTTTAAACGACTTTGCTCTATTCGCTACTATTGCAGCTGACTGTAACTCTTAGGTCAACGTTACATGTAGGCCATGGACTTTTCATGTTACATATAAACTCGTTTTGCAGTGGATAAAAAGTGCGCTGGAAGTACACATATTCGCGACCCTTATTTGGGCAGCTGTGGCACTGTCCCTCGCTATTTCTGAAATAGTGATGTTGATCAACTCAGCACTGTCTGGTGAACCTATCTGCTTTAATATTAGCGATATCGTGTCTCTTTTAATATACTTTTTGTGTAAGTATAAAGGGTTATACTTAAATAATTAGAGTGAAACCATTTTTTAAATGAATGATTTTCTCCTAGTAGACATTGTTTCCATGTGTGAGTTTCTGTTTATTGCGCCTATATGCTTGCGTCTAATCTGAGCATAGGTATTGACCACATCGCGTTCACCACCCGCGTGGTCGTGTCGAAGGTTTCCCCTGGATTTTCCCTAGGCTACTCTCCAACTGTGCACTCCTATAGCTTTATTGGACCCGGCCTATAAAGCCACAGTCAGTTAAAAAAACACACCGCGTTAAGTTTAAGATTGGTTTAACTACTTTTACTCCACCTATAATACTACGTAATAAGTAATCGTTTCATATCAATGAAAGTGTTATTTAATGTTAATTATAAACAGTGCATGTTAGTCTAGTAACCTTGAAAGTTGATTGTTTATATACTTACGAGCAGCAGATAAATACATTCAATAGCTACAGGTTTGTATTCCATGACACACTCCATTATTAGATAAATCTCACACAACGTACCCATTACTATCCTGTATTGAGTACAATAAGGCTTTTCTCTTGTTTTATTAGGCTTATTATTACCATTGGCTCTGGCCAATCCCAGTCTATAAATATAATAGTAAAGTTGGATTATTTTTGCTAGCATCTTCTGTGAATCATGTTTCTGCTAATTGTAACATTTGCTTAATGTTAATCCTCTTGCAGGTAATTTATACTTTGCTGTGGTCATAAGTTCGTACGTGGAGCAACAACAAAATAAATATTGATTTTAAAGCGCCACTGGGGATGTGTAAGACATAAGTTGAACTACTAAAAAATCCCAATTAATACCTATACATTAATAAGTAGGTACAGGTATATATATAATTAACAATTAGAAGTGTGGCTTGGTCTTATTTTATAATGTCTCCTGACATTCATTGGATATATGTGGGAATACGATTTTAAATATAGTAAATATTGGCACTAATAACAAGAAATGTTTCAGTTCCACCCTTAGCATTTATAGTCGAACATTAAAGTGACATATCAGTAGTCAATAAACTACCCTTCGTAGGTATGCTCCAATAAGTAGATTATTGATATTTATTAATCCAAAATTTTATGGCACTTATTGAGTTTAGATTTCTTTCGCTACGTTTAATCTGCTACAAATAAAGATATTTTAAAAGCTATTAAATTGTTTTTAAGTGATATACGAGGATTCCCTTTTATTGCCAGCTTTAGACACCGCTCAAATAAATTCAACGACGTCTGAACACTTTATTATGGTGGGAATTTTTACCTAAACAAGTCATCAGCCATCCATAGCTAATCCCGTGGTTATAATAATCAAGTAGTACCTCCACCTATCTACAGATTCCCGTTATCCAATTTGAAAGTGTAAAATATGATAGATATGATATAGGTTATAGATATCATATCTTCTTGAAAACTTATAACCACACCTACGAATTCGGGGGAACTATCTTTGGTCCAACTATATATACATAGTGAATGAATTTTCAATTTTCTTAAAAGTAAAAGGCCAACAACACTTTTTAGACACCCTGCACCTAAATTCGTCTGATCTAGCAGCCAATGAAAATATTAGTTAAGGTCGCTAGGCCGGTTACGGTACTAAGCATTAGTTTGCGGCCATCTGAAGAACGAGGTTGTTTTGCAATTAAAGATAGGTATTTGTATATTTACAGGCTCCAAAAACAGAGTAAGTTGTATGCATTTTATTTGAGAGTTAAAAAAAACGAGATAATATATTCTTTTAGTTCATCAACTCATCCAAGTGGTCGCAAACCGGCGCACCAAATTAGCTTGCCTCAAACCTATACCTATCGACCCTACAACCTTCTTACAATATAGATGGGGTATACTAAATGTTAATCAATGATATAAAATATGCATTATCTTATTACTACTCTTTAATCATTAACAAGCCTGCGTGAGCTTTTGGAGACAACAATCGATTTCATTATGTCATGTATTTACACAGCTACTTTATCTTTACATATTTATATGTGCCTACAGTAGGAAAATTTGATAAGTTATTTACCTACTTGACGACAGGATAATATTTCGAGTCTCTTTTGGGTCGGTATTCTCATTTTGGATTTAATCTTTAATTAACAAAATAATTCCATTTTCATCCGTTTCGTCAAAGCGCCGCTATCTCATTAAGCGGAATCGAGCATCAGCATAAATGTCATTCGATGTAAGATTTTAATTATCTCGCTATGCCGACCCACCGCCGAGTTTCTCATAAAAGGGTAACCGATTTGAATTTCAACTAACTTTAAATCTGTGGCTTAACGAAGTTTTCGGATGAGGAATTTAATGACGCTCCTGCCTTTAGATTGCCAAGTACCTATCTACTTAAATGCATTATGTAATAGCAATGTATTTAAATTGTTATAATTGTAAGGACTTTAATTTAACAAGTATACAGACTTCACTAATGGTTGAGACATTTTTCTTCGCAAATGATTCAGTTCATCGAAGTTTTATGTCCCATTATTATGTTTTCACGATTGTTATAGAAACAACCTAATCTAATGGGATCTATAGGTGCGACGATTTTTAAAAGTTCTGCAATGTTAATGGTTGCATCGTTTAGGAAATGAAAGATAATATGTGAAAAATAGTTTGCCCCTATGAATTAGGTACCTATATACTTAATTAGGTACAGTTACCCAAGTACATACCAATATAATATATAACGTAATATCTATCTAACGTATACAAATAAATTAATATGAAGGTATGTATATAGCTACCTAATACAGCATAGGTATTACATTTCCTATGCATCCACAGGTATACCAGTCTTTTCCATCAATCTTGATTACACATGCCAACCTATTTGAGCTCTTTTTCGTTAATATTTTCTTTATCTTAATTCTCAACTCGAAAAGTAGAAGAAAAGTTACGAGGGCCCTATTTTGAGAAATAATCTGAATTTGCGGAGACGTCACGTCCCGTCCCGGCGGGCACGTAAAGGCAAAAGGAAAATGTAAGAAGTCTCCCTCTGATAGGACGCTGACTTTTATTACAACACGTGACGCGAAGGCTTTGTCCTGCTAGGTGCGACGTGGTTTGTAGATAGCGGTTTTATGATTGGCGAGACATTAAGAATACGGCATTTAACTGATTAGTCAAATCAGCAATGTTTTATTAAACGTCAAAAACTCTTAAGTTAGTATGAAGTTTATAGAGAAATACTTGACAATGATGTCACGATTTTCTATCGGCAGTGTAGCAGCACCCTTTTGATCACTATGTATTAAATTAATCTCATTCACTTGAAAAAAAAACCGACTTCAATTTAATACTTCGCCAAGCCACTCCGAGAGCAGAATACACCGAAAAGCCATTTTTTGGAGTCGGTTTTTATTTTAATTTTTATCAAGTTTTTTAATTCAGTCCAGAGTACATTATATGACAATTCCAATAAATTCAAACACGGCTAAGTTACATCGTTTATTACGGAGTTCCGTTGCCTACCTTCCGGCTTCAGTTATCATAGTCGCTTCCAGTCAGGCACGTATCCAGACTTTTGGTTCGGGGGGGACAAACATTGAAACAACCATGTGAACTGTGTAAAAATCGCTATAATCACTACTGGCTTAAAACGTTTTCGGGGGGGGGGGGGGGGGGATAAATTATTCGAAATATCTTAGCGCTACGCATATTCTTAAAAAAAAAGAAATAAATTTTCAAATATATTAAAAATAAATGGCGGAGTAATCGCGTAACAAACATACAAAAAAACATACAGGCGAATTGAGAACCTCCTCCTTTTTTAAAGTCGGTTAAAAACTGTACGTTAAGTATGAAGTTTGTACGGAAATACTTGATAATAATGTCATCATTTTCTACGGTCAAACACACCACCCTTTTGATCACTATGTATTAAAAAAATTGGCAAGAAGAAGTTGTGCAGTCGCTGATGCTTTATGATTGACTTAATAATCCTACGAATAAAACTAAATATTACTATGTACCTAAGGAGAACTCGCCATTTGTGTTCACCGTCAAGTTCATTAGTGACTTTGTGTTGTTCGTCCAAGTTCTATCGAGAGCTGGTACAAATATAGCCACGGCGTGCCGCGGCCTGCGCCTGCCTCGGATATTTTTACGAGGGCGACGAACGGAACGCCGTGCTATGCTACTTATATTATTAATGCATATACTTAAATAGTCCGTGTTTAAGACATGTAGGTACGAATAATATAATCAATAATGAAAAAAAACTTCCGATCACTGATTGGTCGTTATTATTGGTAAATAGTCGGCATTAAGTCCCGCTTACTAAATAATGTGTGAAAATCGTGCAAGTTCCAATCAATGACTTGCTTGTGTTTGGCAGTGCCCCCGACATGTCGAACAAAACAAAGAAGCACGGCTGTACCATCTTTTTCTCGAAGCGATTCAGGCCATTTTCAACATTCTGTAATTTTGTGCTAAAACCCTGAATATTCAATAACATATAGGGCATAATATGCGTAGGATATGTTCTCAATAATATTCAATTTAAACTTGTAGTTTAAGAACTATTTTCACTGACTGACTGACCGATCATCATAATTCTTAGGTACTTATAGCAGACCCACAAGCTTTTTATTCTAAACATAATTCGATTTTAACCTGTCAAGTCCTAAAAATATTGCAATTTATAGGACTTGAAAGGCATTGGCAATCACACAATACATGTTGTGTAATTTTCTAGTCTCAAAAATTTATTTAGTAAGCAAATAAATATTAATAACAATACCTGACTTGGCTCTACGTAATATCTCACAACTTTTTACAGTGAAAGAGTTTCGAGACTTGGCCTATTTTTACATGGAATGTTTTTTTATGGCATTAACTTGTCGCTAACCGACCTACCGACCCTTCTAATTTTTTTTTTTCACACCTACTCGAATTCGGTAAGGTTTGCTTGATATATAACTTGGCATTTATACCAAATTATATATCAAGCAAACCTTACCGAAAGCAAATCATTACAGCTCCTGGCTTTCGCTGGGTTGTAATATTGTACTGAATTTCATTATAACCCGCTGGTTAATAATGTAATTTCACTTTTCATACTTCTTATTGTTATAAGGATATAACTTGGTGAAGTCCGCACGACGGCGGGGACGCGCTCGGCTCCGCAGCGATCGCTCGCCAGTCGCCACCGCGTCCCGAAACAAAAGATAACGCCGACTGCCGCCTGCTGCAGTTCGTGTTTCTATTACTGAATCCTTGGAATTTCATTTCGAGCTTTCTTACAATTTTGAAGTTCGTAATTTTTTTTGAGAAATGGCCTCGACCAGAACAGGGATGACCTTCCTTCCTTCGCGACCTTTGCAGTAATGTACTATTAATTACCTAAAATAAAAGCCGCGAGTCTTACAAGACGCTGCATTATACGTAGTAAAACTGCACATTCTACAAAATCAGAAGATAAAATTCTAATAACATTTCTAGTTTCGAAACACGAAAGTGATTTGGCTTTGACTGACAATTTGATTCTGTTTCTAGTTAGCCTTGGTTTTCTTTATTGTCTCGCAAGAGGTGAGAAAAGTAGAGTACCTATAGTCCTCGGAGAGAAAGCTGTTTTCGTCTTGGGTGGCTTAAATCCCCTCACTGCACTCAGGACTCAGTCTTAATTCCCTCGCTTGCTCGAGAGTAAAATCTGGAGTCCTTCGTTACGTTCACGATTCAATAAATAAAATAAATAAATAAATATTAGAGGACAATCTTACACAAATCGAACTAACCCCACAGTAAGCTCAAGAAGGCTTGTGTTATGGGTACTAGACGACGATATATTTAATAGATATAAATACTTAAATACATAGAAAACATCCAAGACTCAGAAACAAATATTCATGCTCATCACACAAATATTTGCCCTGACCGGGATTCGAACCCAGGACCGCCAGCTTCACAGGCAGGTGCACTACCCACTAGGCTAAACCGGTCGTCAACAAAACAGTGTTTTCACACCTGCCATTCAGAAAAGAGTTATAGTTGCCTTCGAATGAGGGATCAAAGTAGTATTTTTCTTCCCTCATTTGAGGGCAACTATGACTCTTTTCCTCATAGAAAGTGTGAAAAGCAGTATGTGACACTGTAGTAAAATCATTTGTAAGATATTTCATGTTTTTAGCAGCGGGCCTCATAGACGGTGTGAAAAGCAGTATATGTCACACGGTAGCAAAATTATTTCCGTCTTGGGCGTAAACACTTGAATCCCTCGCTACGCTCAAGATTCTACTTTAGAATCCCTCGCTACGCTCAGGATTCTATTGTAGAATCTTTCGCTTCACTCAGAATTCAATATACCGCCCTCGCCGTAAATATATCATTTTGCTCCCTTGAGACACAATCTACTATTATCCCCTTGGTGTACACCAATCTACTATTACAAGGTTCTTTCTTCATGAAAAAATTCAAGGGCCTCTCAAGAGGGCTTTTTGATTCGATAAATGTAGATGTAGGTATATATTTAAAAAAAACATGGTTATTGCAAAAAAAAAATCACAGGGAAAAAATCACGTTTGTTGTATTGGACCCTCCTTAAATATTTATTTTATTCTGTTTTGTTAGTATTTTTTGTTATAGCGGCAACAGAAATTCATCATCTGTGAAAATTTCAATTGTCTAACTACCACAGTTCATGAGATACAACCTGGTGACAGACGGACAGACAGACGGACGGACAGCGTCTTAGTAATAGGGCCCCTTTTTACCCTTTGGGTACGGAACCCTAAAAATGGGTTATATCCGCATAGTAATTTTATGCTTTACAAAAGGCCTTCCCTCGGGACGGCGCGTCCCTGGCCGGGCCTTACGCGTTATTCATAACGCGCGTAAACCTACCCTCGGAACCTTGTCGCCTTGTATAGTAGTTACAGTTATGCAGTAGGGTAAAGATTATTCTTGAGTAGGTAAAAAGGTAAGTACAGTCAAGGAAATCGAAACATGTACCTTTTTCGCTCTTCTCACAATGACTATAAGGCTATATAAAAAATACCGTGTGTTTATTTTCGTTTAGTGTATAGAACTAGACGCAAGTACATCTAGTGTTTATATAGGTACACCAACTGATTATTTGCATAAAAATATTCAGATTCAAGATTTTACTCGACCGCAACTTAAAAGTCAAAAATATAATACTGTAAGTAATAAAAGTATAGATGCAAGATTAATGTTATAGGTGGATAGTATCTATAGTTCATTCTCACAATAGTTTGAAGCAATTACATAAAAAAATGATACAGTATAATCGAGGGGTGCGTGGTCAAACCCGATAAATCGGGATAATTGCTTTTTGAAATAAGAACTCAACATCTATTACGCATAGTTCTATTTTCAAAAAACCATTTAGTCGACTTATCGGGTTTGACCACGCAACTCTCATTATTTAATTACCAACCTTAAATTATTCCCTTTAGAATCATTTTCCTGAAAAATAGATTCGACGTTAATTTAGAACGTAAAAAATATTTTTGAAACTACTGAAATGAACTTTCCGAGACCGACGGCTCGGCGCCCTACGCCGCCGTCGCTACGCGCTACGGGCTCTACATTCGTAGTAAGTATTGATGTAAATGTAACATTCAACAATTTTTTTTAAAAGTTTTTTTTGTTTTGTTTATTTCTGTCAGGTTTAATTTGATTTTACATTTGTTTGTTGCTTTGTAATAGTACCTACAATTTTGCTATCCGTACTATATAAGTACTATATTAATATTATAAATGCGAAAGTGTGTCTGTCTATCTGTTTGTCGGCCTGTTACATTTTCAGGCTTAAACCGCTGAACTAATTTATATGAAACTAGCGACGCGCCTCGGCTTCGCACGGGTGCACTATTTAATGGATGTTATTTATACATATAAACCTTCCTCTTTAATCACTCTATCTATTAAAAACCGCATCAAAATCCGTTGCGTAGTTTTAAAGATTTAAGCATACATAGGGACATAGGGATATAGGGACAGAGAAAGCGACTTTGTTTTATACTATGTAGTGATTCTGTATAGAGATAATTTGAGTCCCGGGAAAAGACATAGGATACTTTTTTATCCCGGAAATTTATTATCTTTTAAGGGGGTGGATGTGTGTATGGAAGGAGCAATAACTAACTTAGGTAAGCGCCTGATATTAAAATAAATAGCAATTCAATTCTAATGTGATGAACGAGTTCTAATACACTTTTTTTATTTTTTATAAGTATGTACCTATAGTATATTGTTATTTTTTGTATGAATACGCTGGCAAAATCCTTTGAGTTCGTCCCGAGCACGGGTATGTTTGTCTTATAATCTTCAAAACTTCTAGGTAAGTACTCTAAACGTAAGTAGATTATCATCATAATTTGTCCGATGGTTCACTGGTAGAAATGCAATTTAGCATGAAGTTCTCATTGCTTTATGGCATAAACATTTAACAAATAGATCTTTAAACGAATAAGTTATTCATTAAGCAGGTATGTCGTAGGTGTATGACGACGCTTTTCAGTAATAGGTAGGTATGTGGGTTAGCTCTCTCTATCTCCGAGTACCTACCTAATAGGTATCTAAACACCGAAGGTGTTACCAAGATAAAACCTCTTTTACCCACTTGATTGCGGACGAAGCATTGTGCTCCTGCTCCGTATATGTATTTACTATATTGGACATCGTGGAAGATAACGCATTGTAAAATAAATTGCATGAAATTAACACCGCCATCTCTAGAATCGAACGTGAATCCGACGCGGCGAAGTGTGCGCATGCGTGAGCCAAAAATGGCCGCCGATCGATATCAACCACCCTGCACCCTCCCCATCAACGTGACGTCTGTTGTGCAAACGAAACATGCAATAATAACCTGTACTGCTACGAGTTAAGGACTATTAAAATAAATTGAAGAGATAAATCTTTACAGCGCTAGGTATGTAGTGCACCTTTTTGTCAGATAGCACATTTAAGAGTAAGTAGCTGTATAGGTAGATTGCTGGGCCGGTTTGCTATAGCAACTACTTACTTAAACCTACGTAGGTACTGTTATGTTGGTATTGGGAGGTACCTAACTATTTATGTAACTTTCGATTATAGTGCCATCAAATAAAATACAATTTATAAGTTTTATAACTATAAAATATAACGTAAGCAACGTAAAGTTGTCTGGAAGAGATCGCTTGTTATCGATAAGATACCTATTGTCACATCAAAAATGTACCTACTTATTCTATGCAAATAAACTCTATTCCATTCTATTCTATTCAAAAATATGTCCCATGGATCTTATGTCGGCGCAAGGTTTCGGTACATATTTATGAGAGGATTCATTCGATACATATTTATACACTTGACTGTACTCCGGTTGGTGAACAATAAAGAATATTTGTATTGTACTGTATTGTAAGTACCTATTTTATAACCATTACGGAAAAAAATACTTTGAATTTCCATACAGCATTAAATGACAGGCTTGTCAACCTTAAGTCGTTCACAAATTGGCTGTACCTAGACATAGATAGGTTGGAGGGCAAGTAGCTCTACCTAGGTATGAATATTGTAGATACGATATTTTACTGAAAGAAGACTATACGGATAATTACTTAGAAATGCTTCCGCTGATTTGGTACCTATATTGGGTTGGGAATCGAACCCCCTAAAATGTGTAATAGACTGTGTTTATATTACAGTAATTAAAAAGGTCAATCTTATCGATTATTTTCCCCTAAATAACTTAGCATATTAAATAAAAGAAAGATCATGAAATAAGTTTTTTTGTCGGTTCCATTCTACGCAGGCCGGTATATGACTTATACTTACGTTAGGTTAAATTGGTTAAAATCGTCATAAACTTTGATTTCTAGTGATTAAGTACTTACTAATTAATAGGTGGTCCTAATATTTGGTTGATAAAACAAAGCTGTTTTGGGAGGGAGTCCCTCATACTTGGGCAAGTATTTAAAATGTAATAAGTAAAAAAAATATGTATGTATATATTATCATAACACAATATAGTTATGTTCCATGACATTCATTCATAAAACTGTCATTTAAAATATTATTATTTTACCAGTAAATAGATCGAGTTTCCATGTTCGAAGGGGACATGTCCCCGCTTTCAAATCTTTGCTTTTCAATATACCTACTTATGTTTCATTCGCTCAAATATCGCAGATACCTATAGCTGTAAACACGCAAACGATCAAGGATCGTCAACGCACTCGTGGCATCTTTGGAGGTGCAAGCATACTTGGTATGTATGCCATAAGCATGTTTGCCACCGCCGTGATATAAAAAACAAAAAAAAAAACGGTATCAGCTTTGTGGGTTGTAGCGCCATCTACCACACAATAGACGTATCAATTGCCCCGGAAGCAAACATGGACCCCTAACTTATTAACTTTTATAGCGGACAGAAGGAACGGTTAGATGTCGCTTTAGACGGATATCAAGGCATCCTCGATAGGTAAACTACTACATAATTTACTTATAGGTAGTTTAGTTTAGTAGTTTTGAACCATGCATTAGCTATTAAATTTTTAACATCAAAAATCATAAGGTTAGTAGCTAATTTGCGGGAAATAAAGAGTAAAATGGTTTTCCAAAAAAAAGATATTATAAGAAAAATTTGGTCAGCGAATCAGCATTATTTTTCCACCTGTAAGGCATTTCACTACTTACTGATTTTTTTAATGGAAAATATGAAATTTTGTAATATTCATTTCAGAATAATGTACAATACCTTGCTTATCTTAATTTTTTAACAATGGAAGTGGATGAAAATAAAACGAAATTAATTTTAGGTATGATAAAACAGCTGAATAGATACCAAATATCTATTATCTATTTTGAGCGGCAAGTGCTGACTGACCACATACCTATGACCACAGTCACACAGACATTGAAATAAGTAACAAAAACTTATGTTAATTTTTATTTGATACTCATAATTCACATAGGATTGTTCGGTACAGCAACCCTAATGGACAAACAAAAAAAAGATATCTTTGAACACCCCATGTTGTACAACGCACGGGGGCGCGTCAAGCGCCATCTATTACAAAGTAACGACATGATAAACGTGATGTAGAAAGTAGTGCCATCTGTGAGAATACTTATGAACTTTTTTGTATTGTCACAAAGTTGTGTTACATTTAAAGCTAGAAGCGAGGTTCAAGTTACTATATATAAGTAAGTATACCTAGATGTCGTTATTCGTAAATTTTGGCAAGCCGTCATATTCTAAGATAATAAAAAACACATGATATTTTTCTTTAAGGAAGTTTAAATAATAAGTGCCTATTAGTCATTTAAAATGGTAAATGTTGGTTCCATTACAATATTGTTGTTTTTTTGTGGATGTCCCACTGTGTCAGAGGCCGTGAAGCTTTCTTTCGGATAGAGTACTACTTCGGTAGTGAGTCTACACAGTGACATCGAGACATGCCTGTCTCGATCGCTTCACAGACCATAATTCACATCTTACGTCCTGGGCGAACTTAGTTTTAAAATGGACCTAAAAAGTAAATTAACCCAAAGTCCATAATTGAGAGCCATCTTTTATTCAAGACCAAAAGGTCATTGTCAGTCTGTCACAGTATTGGTCGGAATTCGGCGCCATTTGCAAAGGGCCGGGCTACTCGAGCCACGCCCCGAATACGGTTCAACAATCCCGCCTCGGCTGCTGCCATCTTTGTAGACAACCAATCTTGGCGCGGGGGAGGGGCCACGGAGTAAAATTGATCGAGTGGAAGATTGGCCATCCCGATAGCCGGGATGAAAGGTGGGTGCGTAGTTTGGACAGGTTTCACGGTAGCAAAATGGCAGTGTCTTTGTCTTTACTGCTATTGGGGTAAAATTTGTTTGAAGTATTAATACCTATTGACTTGTGCTTAGTGATTATCAAATTAAAATGTTCAAAATTAAATTCTTACTTATAAAAAATACTTTTAATTCCAGAGATTAATAATTAGGTATCTTAGTCTTATTCTTAGATTGTAAGTTTTAGGTACCCGAATTTTAGGATGGTTTGAATGTTAACATCAAATAGGTACCTATTCAACCATTCCTAAAATTCGGGTATTTCTATTTTTTTTAGATGTTGTTTGGTTTTAATATTTGTATATTTGTTAGCCTACTGAGTAATGAATTATTATACTGCCTAATTAATTATTTTGCTTAAAAAACGTAGCTTCTCACTATTTAATTTAAAAAACCGGCTAAGTGTGTGTCGGACTTGGCACATTTAGGGTTCCGGACAACCGCAACCGCAAAATTAAGTTGGTTTTAATAGGAAAAATAAGGAAATTACAAAAAAAAACTGATTTGACAGTATATTAGTATTTGTTGGTAAAATATACGTAATAATAAACATTATCACTAAATATTAAGTGCATAGGTCAACGAAATTAAAAAAAATTAGAACAAAATTTTGCGGCACAGGACGGAAGGACGGACGGACGCGTGAGTGATAGCAATAGGGTTCCATTTGGACTCTTCGGGTACGGAACCCTGAAAATAAAGAACAATTCGTTAATAAACTAAATCATTTAGTTATTCTAACTACCTGCATCGTATCTCCTAAATAGGTAGGTAGGTATAAGGTACCTGCCTATATGTAGGTAGAGTACCTAAGTTCAGAAATTGGCCAACTTTCCACTCTATTGTTTAAGGTTCAAAAGTACCTATGTAGTACCTAGTAGACTAGTTTTCTTGTCTACTCTACAAACTACGATGAGTATAGGTATTTACATAGGTATCCACTACCTACTAATAGGTATGTAAATACCTACCTTACCTATAGTAGCTATAATCAACTTAGACAAACAGCTCGTGTTTAGGTACCTATGTATATTAGACACAGTAACGTATTAGTTGCTCCTTAGTAGCGAGTCATTTATGATAACCCGTCACCGGCGGCCGGTTTAGTGTCCATTTGTAACCGTTTACGAGAAACAACAACGTTAGGGCCGTTAACTCGATTTATGAACTCAAAAGTTCATAACACGGGAATTATTGGCCGTTTCACTCAATGCGGTGATTTGTGTTCTTATACTCTGTTTTGTTAAGTGCAGCGTAGTCAGCGTACGAACGTGGAGGTTAATAGGCACCAGTTAAAGTAGTGCCTAAACAGCCTACGAGAGTTGTATGAAATTTGTAAGTCTATTTCTAAATTTAAAATAAAGTAAAGTAAAAACAGAAAAAAAAAATGCTTCGCGGAACCCGATATACCTACCTAAACATTCATTTAATTTTGCTGTAAAATCAGTATTTTTGCCGTACAAATCAGTATTTTTTGATGCGCTGTCAGTATTTTTGATGTGCTATTAAATATATCCCATAATTAAGTACCCACCTACTCAAATGTCAGGCAGTAGGTTGGGGTCTTGAATGACAGGTAAGTAGGTTGGTGTCTTGTTGGTATATAACTATTTAGGTAGGTAAGTTAACCAATTTATAGATACTCGTAGGTATAATGAGTTAGCAAAATTTTAGTTATTTTGAATCTAATACGTTTAATAGTTATTACAATACGTAGTCTAGTCTAGTAAGCAGATACAAGTTAGTCCAAAACCGGGACAGCATTATGGCCACTTACACACTTTCAAATTTACGCGCCGTTTGTACACTGTTGTCAGCCATCTTGGTTAGTTTGTCAACGAAAGTTGAATGGCGTGCGTGGGTTTATAGAAAATAATTAAGAAATAAGTTTTTAGCGGTGTTTGATACCTACATATAAGCAGTGTAGAGGTTGTTACGGTATGAGGCTGGCCGCGTATACTTACGTCAAGAATCAAAGAGTAGTAGGACTAGGTGGAAATAAGTGGTTTTCCAGAAGAATGCCGCTTTGACAGACATTCTAGAATAGGTTTCAAAATAAAGATTTATATACGTTATGATTCTCGACCTACACGGCCAGCCTTATACCGTAACGACCTCTACAGTTAGGTACCTATGTCTAATATTCCACGGAATTCCTAATCACACAAATCTACACCCGACCACCCGCCGACCATCAGCATAGGTGCATGTATCCGGCTTTGGACTGGGCATGGCACTCAATAAATGTGATAATCCACATCGAAAGGGACCTTATGGCGGCAGGCGCTAACATTACACCTATTCACTATTGTATTGGAATAGCGACAATAAAGGCGTAAGTGCCGCCATAAGGTCCCTTTCGATATGGATTATCACAAATACTTACGTTGATTATTAAGTGAATTAAACAGAGACTAATAAAATTTCTTCTTATTATTCCCCTTTATTTCCCACTTTTACCCCACTTACTTACCTAATAACTTTATTTAATTTACCTACAACTCATAGTATTTTACCTATACCTACTTGCGGTATTAAGAGAAAGAAGAAGAAGAGGAAACATTAGCTGAGCCCTTTTTCAGAATTGAGATCTCTAAGCCAAAGTTGCTATCGCGCTGACGTAGGCGCCCCTCATAATTAATGCGATAATGACATTCTGCAATCTGCAGTTCCGACTAAAAATCCTAAGTAAAAAACTCTAAGGTTTTGTTCTCGACTATTTTCTCCTCCGAAACGTACCTAACGAATCGTAACTTGGAAACTGAATGGAAAGGACTGTGTTTTGATATCCGCATTGACATAATTGTTTAATAGGCTTGTGTTTGTGGCTTATTCTGCAATGTTTGAAGTTACCTAGCACTAATAAATATGTAAATATCAAAAAAATCAAAACGTACAAACACTGAATTTGGAAAAATCTAAGGTCAAAAACCATGGAGGAAACAGTCGAGAACGATTGTATCGCAAAATGACCACTAATGTTTCCTCTTAAGCCAATGACCAGGAGGAGCCTACAATTACCTACATTAGAAATTACATCCATAACCATACATGTGATCAAAACGTCATCATAATAACCATTAACAGGGTACGTAAATAGGAATTACCCTAAAACCCTTTAGCTGATACGGGTGGGTGATAAAGATAAAATATTAAAACTTGGTCTACGAAAATTATTAATTACCTACCTACTTATACTTTTTTCTACTCCTGTATTTTTTTTCGCGACTTAAGCAATCATGAACTCTAATATAAATACATCCTTTATTTCATCTGTAAAATGTCTATCTAGTCTATTGCCCAAAAACACACTCCTTACCCTACTTTAATGAAAAATTAAAGCAGAGTTGGGTGCCACAGACTACTACAAATACTATGTATGTATGTAAGCACTTTATTGTACACACTAACAGGTTAAAACAATATACATGTCACATAAGATTAGAGTACAAAGGCGAACTTATCCCTATGAGGGATCTCTTCCAGCTAACCTTTGAGGGATTGAGTGTAGAGTGGGAGAATGAGATAGACAAACTTACACAGTGTACTAAAACTTTTCAATAAGGAAACTTATAGCTGAAACCAGAACTAAATAAATATATAATAACTATAACATATAATAAATACATATTATAAATATATACGTATTTAAATTAATATACATAAATAAATATATACAGTATTCAACCAAATCACAAATCGTTGAAGAGCCACAATTTCTTTAAATTACTCTTCAACAACTTCACAGCGCGTACCGTGAAAGATCTAGAGTAGGTATGTTCGCGTCTTATTAGACGGTAGAGCAAGAGTAAGGTTGGTGCTGGACCTCAGACGGTGACCACTGTCATCAGCCATGTATCTAAATCTCTCAGTAAGGTATACTATGTTTAGTAGTCATTTTTTAGTACGTTCAAGTGAAACTTTTATGATTAAAATCAGTGCTGCCAACTTAACGCAACTTTGCTACAATTTTTATGTATTAATTTAATGCATAATATATTATTTACTAATATAAATACATACATTTATCATCTTTTTGTGTTGTTTAACAAGTGTTATCTATTTTCGGATATATTTATGAAAACGAAACAGTTAAGATTCGATCCGGATTTGAATTCAGTTTAGGTCGGATGCCAAGTCTAGCAAATTAAAAAAAAACAAACCATAAACAAAGTGTCATATTTTTGATTTCCCACCAAATTCCTAATTGAAAACGAAAACATTCAGGCTGATAAACGATTATATTAATTAAATCAAACGATTTTTTTGTGTTCATGAAGAAAATGTGTAGATTGTTTGTTGTTAACTTGTTTATTGATTCTTTTAAAAATCCACTAAGAAGTTATATAGCATTGCTGAAGAAATTGCATAGGTAAGTTGCACAATTACTAAGGGAAAAAATGGCGCATGAAAAGTATGATAAATACTTACTTTTTATTTGAAATGAGTCGTAGAAAAAGTACTCACCTTTTTAAACCCTTCTTATACACCAGTTGCATAATATACTATTATAAAACAGTGGTTATTCCGGATGATTTTAAATTCAGTTCATTTAAAAATTAATATCAATAAAACTAAAATCTTAACGGTATCAAAATCAAATATTAAAAATAATCCGATCAAGCTAAATAATACTATAATTGAAGAGGTACTTACAACATTTTAAATATCTTTGAAACATCAGTAACAGCCAATCCAGATTTAGTCAAGATAGATGTAGATAATATTGCAAGAGCATTATAGAAAAACGAGAAGATTGAAGGAAAGAGAGGAAAAGGAAGACCAAGAAGAAACTACATAGAGTAAATAAAAGAAAGGTTAAGGTCATGTCTTATCAGAGAATGAAGGAGATAGCAGAGGACGGAAACGGCCGGCGATTGCTCCTCCGACAAGAGTAGTCAACTCTTAAATAAAAAAAGAAGACTTAGGTTTAAATAAAATGATCGGCTTCAATCAGTAGCAGCGATTAACCGGATGGAAATTCAATAATTCTGCACTTTTTTTAACAATCACAAGACTGGGTGCAACTATATCAGGTAATAGGTGTCATTTTGGGTACTAAGGTGTCGAGCACTGAGACGTTTATCTTATACTAGCGACCCGCCCCGGCTTCGAACGGGTGCAATGCTGATGCATTATACATATAAACCTTCCCCTTGAGTCACTCTATCTATTAAAAAAAACCGTATCAAAATCCGTTGCGCAGTTTTAAAGATTTAAGCATACATAGGGACATAGGGATATAGGGACATAGGGACAGAGAAAGCGACTTTGTTTTATACTATGTAGTGATTACCAATCCTCTAAAACTTTTGACACGGCTACCAAAGGAACAAGTAAAATCATATTTTACTGCACTCAAGCACCTCCCAGCGTGTTTTTTCCGTATTTCATGAAACGCCCAGGCATCATGCGCAGGCAAGAAGGGCCAATGTCATGGTTCTCGTTTCACGAGCATCGTTTGCGTACGAAGTACTGCAATCTCACGAAGCGCGCGCGCATCTTGCACTCTGAGAGGGTTAAAAAACTTGTTCCACACACAGAGGCCGCAACTAATTTCCCGCTTAGTTAACTTTACGGCGCGCGTTGATTGGATATTGATTAGAAACCGTTTCACTTGTTCAAATGGCGGTTCCTTCGGATACATCGGCCTACTGCACATTTACACTCACTACACTAGTAATTACTGCTCCGTGAGGTTTATTGATGGTTTTGATTAGTACGTCCAATCGGTTTTTAGAGCGGGATGTAATTTGGTGGATTTTTTTAATTAGGTACTTTCTTTGTTTATTTTCATCCGCTTTAATATTAATCCTAATAGGGTGGAGATAAATGCTTGGTTTTTGTAGCAGTTTATCTTGGTCTAATTATTCTTTTGCCATAAATCAGATAGGCATTTACCTACAATTAATAGGTTATCAACACAGTACATCAGCTACTAGAGTTAATTCAGGTATCTATATATTTGTCTTGTTGCTTAGAATTCCTACGATCTACATACATAAATAAGGCAATATCGTTTAAATCCGTCCATCATGATTCGCCAAATGAATGATACCCGTAAACGGATAATGGCCGGTTCACCCACGTGCGCCTAGAAACACCCGAAAACCTACACCGGCACCTTTATTTCAAAAGCTATTCGACTCAAAATAAAACAATTTATAGTTTTATAAACGCAACACTTATTTATGGCATTCTATAGCGTAACATAAAAGAAGACACCCAAGTAGTGAATTAGAGCTATCTCAGTCAGTTGTGCAACATTGAAGCAGTAAAATTAATAGGCGCGGAGGTCAAGATTTGAGTTGAATGATTTGAAACAAGCTTTACGATTTGTTGTTACATTAAACTGGCTTTACATTCACAACTACCCATTGAGCTCCTTAACTACTGGGTATAGTTATAAAAGTGGCCAGCTATAAATTAGTGTTTACCTAAAAGTTTCAACCACGCGAAACATATGATAGATAACGACTTAAATACCTATTAGGTATGTACAACCTTTACTTACAACTTTATTTGTAGCTACAGCTGATTATAGATAGGTTAGAGCTCAATAAAAACCTATCTAAAATCTATTAAATGTCTAACATGACTAAAGTGGATTTTAATATCAATATTTAAATCAATTAGGTAGGTATATGGCATTATTCTTGGGATAAATTGGTTGTAAATGCCTGCACTAACTAATTACGAGGTAAGCTTATCGTGGTGTTGCACCGAGTTATAAATCATTTATATTATGTTTGAGGTGCTGCATTTGTTATTATACCCATAATTTATCCTTATGAGTACAAGAGCGCAATAACACTTTAGCGCACGATCACACAGATTATTATAATAGTTACGATAGTTAGAATTAAAATCACGTCAAGTTTACCTGTTAGGTATTTACGAAGCGATGACAAATGCAAAATTGAAAGCATGAAGGTTATTTTGATATCGTTACGTCATGTGTCACACGGTGTACGCGGAAAACTCACGACATCTTAAACTGTCCTCCCCATTCGAACGGTTAAATTTGTTCAAGTAATAGGTATGAAGCTCGTTTTTATCACTAAACATTTTCAGTGGATATACTTAAATATAATCATAAATTTATTTCAAAACAATTTATTGACCGAATTTCTGCTTTAAAACAGAATGGCAATAAATCCTTTTTATTAATATTAAAGCTGTCTTATTTTATTAATGAAAACTTCATAGATTCCCACCGAGGCACAAACACCAGGCACGCATACCTACATCAAAGAGAATTCTCCTTCAGCCAGATATGTTGGATGACTCGTTCACAGAAATACAAATATTTGCTTTTATTAGTAATTTACGTCCAAGGAAGCTTATATAATTAAAAGTACCTACCTAAATAGTGGATTTATTACTTCATCTGCGTATAATTAAGAATTACAAGTAGGTAGGCTAGTTACGCAACCAGCGTTAGTTTGTGACCACCTGTGTAACTGTGTAGTCGTACCAGAATTTAGCATTTTCAGTTAAAGATATTTGTATTTATGCTGACCCCCAAAAACAGTAAGGTTGTATGCATTTTATTTGGGGGTTATTGTATCGGAATCCATTAAAAAACGACAAAATCGCCTCTCAGTTCATCAACTCATCCAAATGGTCGCAAACCGGCGCACCAAATTAGCTGGTCGTAAACCGAGCTATCGACCCTATGGTTTATTAATCATATTATGCTTTACTTTTAAATTTATGTGATAATAAAATTAGGTATTAATTATCATATCCGCCTTATGCAAACAAACACGCATAGGTTGTTCCACGCGCTTATACATAGGTGCACCTATGTATAAGCGACACATTCATATGACATCTACCTAACTTGTGCTGTATTAAAATAGGTAAAAAGTGAAACTACAGGCAGGTCAAATGAAAATATCCTACCTATACTTATATATTTTTTTAAAGTTTACCTTTAAGTATTTTAATTTCATTATTTAAATCCTACGTAGGTACCTGGGAAAATCCTAGGTAGCTACTGGGATTAGGTCAGACGCAAATACCTAAGTAACGTCATCCCCTCTCATAAAATCAAAATACAAAGAAAAAACATGCTCATGCATCGCGAAACGAATGAAAAGCAGCCGGAT
Organism: Epiblema foenella; assembly: GCA_963556455.1. Taxonomy (NCBI): domain Eukaryota; kingdom Metazoa; phylum Arthropoda; class Insecta; order Lepidoptera; family Tortricidae; genus Epiblema; species Epiblema foenella. The sequence goes on along the minus strand of OY747098.1, from coordinate 24,225,693 downwards.
GACATGTGTTGTGGGAAATATAGTGCAATGTCTATGAAGTAAGTATACTAACGTTTCACGACATAGGTACTACATAACGTATCAGGTAAGTGTAGACATACAAAATAATATGTTGTAGGTATTTATGTTACCTCTTCCAAATGTATGCACATGACTACCACGCGCCAGCCGCCGGCTGCGCGGGAGTCGTGTGCACGGTCGGAGGGACAGGGATGTTTGATGTATGTTGGCTGAACACAAGGGGCCATGCCAGTCCCGACGCCTTTGATCTTTGTCTTTCGCATTTTAATGACGTGGTTTAGTATATTAACGGATAGACGACGCAATTTTTTCGGGAAATTTATTTCAGAATAGTCAGAAGGTAAATAGGCACCTACCTAAACCAAATAGAAAAAAAACTGTTGGCACACTTGTCGCTATAACATATTTTTAAATTAAAATATAAGCCTATTCAAGTATTTTAGTTAGAAGGCTCTTGGACATTTATATTTTTCGCATTTGGTTAGTTGAGCAGGTACCTAATATCCAATTACGTTCTAGCCTAAACTAATAGGACCTAGCTAGTGGCTCGGCGCGTATGACAAAATGTCACGATACTTCTACATAATTTTTGAATTTTGGCGGATGTATTAGGTACCTACTCAGCGTAACGTAAAGTAGCGAATTGTATTAGGTATATTACGCAGTTTAAAAGACTGGTTCAAATTAGAATTCCGACAATAACGGCGCGCACAAAACAAACGTCCGCAAACAACTGTCAAAACGCAAATAGACGCGAACGACAGCCAAAGGGTTACCGACGCATTGTTTCCCAACAGCGTTTCACACTGTCACTGTTTGCTCCGCAAACGGCGCGGCAACGACTGAGCAATTATCACTTACCTGCGACACGCGATCACAACACACAGATTTATAGTCGATAAACTGGTATCATCACTTTTACTGTGTTGTAAATTAATTATGTGCACTAATAGTTTATGGTTGGGTTTGGTCGGAGCGCGCGGGTAGTCGGCGCGGCGGCGAGCGACGTAGTGCGCGGCTCGGCGCGGCTGGGCGGGCGGCCCGGGACGACTGGCGCGGATAAGCGCGCGCCGGTGCCGGCCAGGGTTGCCGATGATCGCTGGTGACGCTTGTTGATCTTGTATGGCCGTAGACCACGTGCAATACGACTCCTGTCCTGTGCCATTTCAGGAAGTACTTATATGCATAATAAATGCCTGAAACTGTAGACTTTGTAGATCTCCATAGATCTTGGTGTTTTCAATCCAATGTCTCTATTTGTAGGTAATTAAAGTCGCAGATTTTAAAAGGTAGCGAAGTGTTGTTTACTCGGTGGATTTCGACTACAAACTCGGTATTTTAAAAATATTGTTGTGATTTATAAGTAAGTATCTACATGGTAAGTTTTGTTACATATAGGTACCGTGTTACCGGCACGCGGGCATTTACTAAAACTGATAATACCTAATATGTTTGTTTAACAATTATTTCCATGTATTAGCAAATCATAATTATGTGTATTAATTGCAAAATTAAATTTCATAACTCCATAATGAACAAAACATTAAGGGCTGTCATTTGTTCTGCGTTGTCAATTTAATTTGCTATAATTTGCTAAAATCAAATTTAAGTTATATATAATAAAATTAAGCACTTGTTTTGGTTAAGGAACTACGTTTAAATATCCTACTAAAAGAAAAGCCCGCATGCCGGTAACACACTGTAAGTACGAATTATTGCTGACGGTAGATTACTGTAGAAGGTATAGATGTAAAGAGTACCTACAATATCACGTTACCTACTAAGCATTTTAGAAGTCAAACATCGAATGTCCCTGCAACGTACGCGCGGCAACCCTACTGGTCCCTCATCTTACATTTCATCTTATACATGCCGCGTAGGTATGTATTGTCAGCGGGACCGAGGGAAATGTATCATCGACCCTTCGTCGATTCTCATTTTTTCAACTCCACACGATTGTCAAACCCATTCGCACGCAAATAAATTACCAAGATAACGCAGATTACACTTAATTGCGGCTTTTTATTCTAATTGCGTGCTCAGATTTCTAGATCAAGTAAAATAAATTGCAAGGAAACTGTGCCAATTAAAATACTTGTGGGCTAATATAAATAAAAGTAAACGGCGGTCAAGCACTCTATGGTTGTATGATGTCATAAAATATCGTTGTACGGCAATGACTACAACATAATCTAAATAATAAGTGTTTGATTACTACTTTCGCCATGCTGCCGTGCCTTAGCGGGAAAATTTTAAGAGGCACGAAACAATAATAGAACCTTTTTGTATAAGGACGGTAGAAAGATAACTGGGTATTTCTAGTCGTTGTTTTATTGCTCTTGGTATGTTTATCCGCAAATGAACAACTGTACTTCTTATTACGAATCAATTACTTATACCTACCTAAATTAACTACACCGCTACTCGCAGTTAGCCTTCATTCCTACCTAAGACAGACGGTGCATAATACGTGTTTTTTCGACTTAGTCCACGAAAACTTACATTTGAACAAAAATATTTTATAACTGCGTATTAATTTCCCGGTGTAAAAAAACACTCCATTAAAAGCCTTCTTATAAACCACAAACTAACTTTTTATTGAGGCACTTTACAAAAAGAATTCACTAGTTTCGTGAGGGCATTAGTCGGGGATGGTTAACCACATTCATTACTTTATTATAATTGCGGCAGAGGATAAAACATTAAACCCATTGTTATCTCGAATGCCAAGAGTTATCTTATGTACTGTTTATTTAGTTTTAATTATACACTTTTTAGTGAGTTAATGGTGAATACGAGCTTGTTTGTTTTATAATGCTGGATATTAGAATGTAAGGGCGCGTCTTAGGTATATAAACTGGTTGGTTTTCTAAACAGTTTAAATTTATGATGTGTGACTTTAGGTACCTATTTTTTTTTTTATTGTTAATTTAAGTGCAAAGAGTTATATCTGCCTACATGATATAAAAAAACTTAAAGAACACTGGGGCAAGACTAAAAATTAAAGGTGTTTAATCACTTCCACCTGAAACATGGTATCATCTTATTCTACCTCACCTTCTGTTTGTTTCCTTTCCTTTCGTTATGAATGCAGATTCTGATCAAAGTTCAGACATCGTGTTTCTTACAAACTCAATTCGCGTCGCAATAAAATTTGAATAAAAGTTCGTCCTCGAGCGTTGTACGGCCATTTAGTTGGATTTATTGCTGTTTGTTTGGATAATAAATTAGCTTCCAATTAATTAAAGTTTCAATTTGAAGCAATATACGAACATAATATATTATATCCGAGAGTTGCATTATTCCTTCTTACTTTATATTGGTCTAAACTAGTTATAGGTATACTTATTTGTATCTAATGTTGTCATGGAGCTTGGCCACCCCTTGAAGACTTTGCTCTTAATATAGTTAGGTACATTACAGTATCTAGATTTATCTCACGAACGCGGGTCAGCCATGGTTGGTGTTGAGATATACAATGTACATTATCTATGTGTGCGTCACGGCTAATGAGTTCACATTGTCTATGTGTTCCTATGTGTCATAACTATTACAACTTTGACTATCTAGTACATAAAATTTATCGCCTATTTAAGTAAGTTTGGGGCAATATTATAAGTAGATAGGTAATTAGCCAATAGCTACTTAATAAGCTTAATATCAATCAGCATCACATCAGTTAACTTAAGTACCTTTATTGCAACAACATTTTAAAGTCGACCAATGGTCGCAAGGGCCGGGCCGCAAACGCACGACAAGCAGTCAAGGCAGCCTAGCTTTTCACCTTCAGGAGCGCCACGTAAACATTTGCCGACCCTTTAAAAATGTAGGTACCTATAGTCCTCCACTCCTTTTTCGAAGTGCACCATACTGTAGTCTAGTGGAATTAAGTGAAAGGGGTCACAGGTAAGCAACAGTGTCGGCGGAATGAGCGTGCCACATTCCCCGAGTGTTTGTGTTGACTCGAGGACCTGCGCCCTGTCTAATGTAGCTGGCTACTCCGAGTAGCGTCAGGAAAATAAGTAAGTAATATAAACTAAGTCCGTACTGTCAAACAGTCATACGCCTTGCCTAATGGTAGCCTATGGACACCTGCAACCAGATGGTACGCAGATGGTAGTTTAGTAGTAGGTACATAAATAAAGAGTACGATAAATAAAGGTACGGGGTGAAAAAGGAGGAGGGACTTTTTTCCGGATACTGGATAATTTTTTCGTATTGTTTCGCATGGTAGTTTAGTAGTAGGTACATAAATAACGAGTACCATAAATAAAGGTACGGGGTGAAAAAGGAGGAGGGACTTTTTTCCGGATACTGGATAATTTTTTCGTATTGTTTCGCACAATCAAACCAAAGTATAGAGTTATACAGTTCTGTATTCATACCATACTTTTCTGTCTCAATAAAAAAATGTTTTTGATTCTATCGTATAAGTGTAAAAAATAACATCATTGTGTAGGTACTTACACAAATTAGAAATTACCATGTACAATAGTCAACTCGTCGAACAAACCTTCTTTAAAAAGATATCAAGTTAAATATAATTCTGAAGAAATATAAATATCTACGTTTGTACTCTGTCGGTATGAAGTTCAACACGAGGCAGTCGTATGCATTGGCACTGCTAATTGCTGAGACGAGGCTTTCAGATGATCTTACACCTACGAGCTACTCGCCAGCTTACAATCGCGTGTTTCCAATGCACTGACACAGTGCAAGAAGAAAACGCAGTACCTGCACTTTATAGTCGCAGGTTCACAATTTGAGCACTGTATATAGCCGGTCCATGAAGAGTCTTGAAATGAATTCCGGTGTAAGGCTTTTCTGCGTCTAGGTATTTACGCGATTATATCGAAGTATATACCTAATAAAATTGTCTAATCCCCAATGTATTTGCAAGTACCTATTTACCCAAGGAGACCTATTATTGAAAGTTATCGTCAAACAGATTACCTAATCGATAGGTATACCTATCCAAAGTACCTATACAGTTAGGATATGCACCTATATATATATACCTAGCCTACAAGTTTCTCGGGCGGAAAAATAAAATTGCCGACAAATAATATGTACAAAACAACATATAGCTAATTAACTACATAGGTAATTATATACCTATTTATGTGTAATGGGCTCATACCTTTTATGTAACGATGTGGATACCTACCTAATAGCAGAATGCATGATATTAGACCCAGAACGTAATTTCCGAGCAGAGTGGATTGTTTTTCTTGGGTCCCTGATTGGATTTATCTCGAGTTTTATGACGTCTCGAATCCCCGTCGTAAACTTTAATACCGCCGACTACCGCACTGTCTATGCGTCGAATTATTTCGGCTTCATGCTTCGAATTCTTCACGATTATTTGAATTGTAAAGTTCTTTGTTCTGTCTCGTTTGGAATTCTTAAAGGAGACCCATAGTTACCTAAGTGGAAACAGTCACAATTATAATGTCCATTAATCATGACTTTTTGACTAGAATCCTATCACTGCAATATCTTATTTTCTCAATCTTAAACCTACAATTGCTAAATGTGGCATTGGGATTATTCATATCTTAATGTTGAGTGCCACTGAATGATGCACCTTATATATTACCGACGACTTATTGACGACCGGTTTAGCCTAGTGGGTAGTGCACCTGCCTGTGAAGCTGACGGTCCTGGGTTCGAATCCCGGTCAGGGCAAATATTTGTGTGATGAGCATGAATATTTGTTTCTGAGTCTTGGATGTTTTCTATGTATTTAAGTATTATATCTATTAAATATATCGTCGTCTAGTACCCATAACACAAGCCTTCTTGAGCTTACTGTGCGGCTAGTTCGATTTATGTAAGATTGTCCTCTAATATTTATTTATTTATTTATTTATTGTAATCGATTTGTACCCATTACAGAACAAGAATATTTGAAATCTACTTATACTTTAAGATCTTGACGTAGCGTGTAGGTAAATCAGTATCAGTTCACATTATTCCCTTATCCTGAAATCGCGACTAAGTACCTACAGTACTTTTATATATATAGTTAGCCATAGTTGTAGTTGTGACACATACGAACACAAAAACAATGTGAACTTATAGCTCCTACGCTGACACACACATAGACAATGTGCATGTATATCTCAATATACAACCATGGCTCACCCGCGTTCATGAGATAAAAGTACACCTACTACCAACCACTACCATTTTTTTAATGATATCCCAACTATATTTAAACATCCAATTTGACACGTCGCACGTTTTTTGTCTGCTGGTGTCAACAAACAAACGAAATCCGCCGAAAGCTGCCAAAAGGGTTGTTATTTTGAATAACAAAGGCAATCCGGTAGCCGCGCTTGGTAAAAACTTCTTTTGCATGCCGTAACGTAAATATTTATCTCCTAAACAGCCCAGTGCAAGCGTGACGGCAGGACAATGTGCCCCCAGTTGGCTTTCACTCTCAATTTTTTTCCCCCGTTTTTAGATAACCCTTTCATAAACAGGCTACTGTTGGCGATTCTCATTTGCATAACACTAAGCAAAAACAATAAAACGCCGGTTTATTTGAACGCGAAAAGTGAAAACGAGGTTCAAGGTAAGCGGAGCGAGTGAGTGGCCAGTTGGGGTTTTGGTTTGTGGTGCACAGCACGTGGGTCATTACTGGTATGAGGCCGATAGTGAAGAAATGTGAATTTCTGTGTATTCGACCTAATAAACCTGCCCATGGCTGGAATTAAAGGATGGAGGAGAGGACGAAAATTGGTAAATACAATTTCCATTTATTTCTACATATAAATGTAATTCGTAGAAAAGATCAACGATACAAGAGGTAAGTAGGTAGAATATAAGGATATATAATTTTCATTTAAGATTACAACTTGTATGGAATTCAATCAGCCATTAGCAGAATTAACTTTAATTTCTAAACAGCTTGTAACGTTAATCCCACGTTTCCCTTTCAAATTAACGGTTTTCATTTAAACTACGCGGTTGATGTATCGTCTACCAGCTGATAGCCCGTTACAAGGCGACTCGATTTTATGATCCATCATAATACTTCACAAATTAGTCAAACGTTAACTCGGGATGAATTGCCTTGGGTGCAGTAAACGCTGACCGGATCATGTGCATGCAATTCAAAAATGTTCACAAAATCCATTACAAAAATAACTTTAAGAGTCAAGTTTAAACTCTATTTTCCATTAGAAAAGTTTTGTTATGATAAGACGTTTCGTATCTACGTTCCACGTATGGTGAGGATCTGTTAATAAGTCGAATACACACGGTTTGTTTGCACACTTTGTTACATCAGTTTGAGCCGGCTTAACGAACCCAAGTCCCAATATTTAGTGTGTATGAGACTTTAGGACCGATATTTGCCATTAAATATTAGTATTGTTCATTTTTTGTGACTGGTGTGTGAGATACTTCGCATTAACGTGTCGATTTTAAACCAGATTAAGCAGTAACTTGTCTTTATCTTTCCGCTTTACTGCAGAAGTCGTATGTTTGGACAAGGAAAGAAACAATAGCACCTAACAATGAAACTACTTGTGTAAGGTAATATGGATTTAGCTTGCCATCATTGCGTGCCTAATATTCGGGCTTGTTCTCATCTGTCGTGATGGTGGAACCCGAATACCTACCTAGGTACATCTAGGACTTAAATTATCAATTGGTCTCTTAATCTGTAAGACCTAGTGATTCGGTGGCGGTTAGTAAGACTTATCGATGTGGCGGTTGAATCAATATTGAAATTTAAATCTTATTTTTGGAGCACGGTATTTCGGCTATGGCGGCGGTCCATAGCTTCATTAAGGCATTTATTTCTCTGCATGCTTAAGATAGAAAGGAACCTCCATACTCATATAATTAAATACGTTAGCCAAAGTCAAAGTCTTGCAGGCAATTAAAAACCACCAGTGTAAGGTCAGCGGGTCCAAATACGTGTGGCCATAAAGGTTTATGCTCCGCGTCAGCTGCGAGGCCGAGTGCCATAATAGATGCGGTCGGTTTATTGACGGCTCATATAACGTGCTCGGCCAGCTCACTATGTTAGTCCAATTTCAAACTCATTCGAGTGAAGTCCAAAACGCAAGCTTGGTAAAACAAAAGACAAACGGTTCATTACAGTGCCAGTGGCAGTGCGCAGTTCGAGAAGTCTCGGGTTCCCAGCACGCGAAAAAGGCAACCCTATGAGGTAGGCTACATTTGTTTTCAATCTTCTCACCCATGCGTAGGTCATCTGTTAACATGCGCGTCATGTATGTTATAATATAAAATAATAGGTGCTAACTCTTAATGCTTAGATACTTTTACAATTCTACATTCGGATTCATATAAAGATATATCAATAAATATTTGACGCGTTACTAGGATGATTGACCTCAGGTAGGATGATTGATCTATCTATCTACTAAATTAAGAAATATTGGACAGAAATTATATTTATTTTAATGGCATTTTGTGAAAGAGAAATATTAAGATGGAGTAAGTAATTACAGTTAACTATCCAAACTTTAACGTGTTAAAATATTTGGCTTTCTTTGTATTACACACTGTATAATACCTATACTTCACAAGCAGCAGGCGCTTCCACAAATATTTGTATCCTGTTCCTACCTCAGGTCAATAATTTAGAAATTAAGATGTTTACTTATACCCATCTAGATTTCGTCTTTTTCGCTCGCTAATAATGTAAACTCGATATACAAGGCTCGTCGCCCGCGTACGGTGACTTCGGAAAATCGGCGTGGATTAGATTTTTCTCAAAATGGATCAATATTTAGATTTATTAGTTTTGCGACGAACGTATTTTGGACCTAATATCTAAATATCACGTACTCGTATTGTTTAGAATCGGTAGCGAATGATAACTTGGTAGATAACAGCTTATTTTTTTATGTCATGTTAAATCCCAAATTATGAAATTAACACATTCAATGCCAGGAACCCGTCTAGCGGGCGCTCTGAATCTGTACTCCGAACTTCGATCTCCGAAATTCGCATCGTGCCGTCCCTTTCACTCTGGTGTTATTCACTCTAGGTATGAGTGAAAAGGACGGCATGATACGAAGTTCGGAGTGGCCCCTCTGCTCGTAAACACGTAGCTTATACCTACCATGCGATGCGTTTCCCCGTATGTTGAGGAGCGCTACAAAACACAGCGAAAGTTGGATCTGAAATTCACCTCTTTATCTGATCGCACGGTGAATATGCCCTAATTAGAAGTTTACGTTATTGAGCAACGGATTCAAGGTGTAATAATTATTCTAAGAGATGAATGGGAAGAACGGGATCAAGAAGGATTATAAAAGGGCTCCGTTCCATTTGACAAAGAATCCTAAAGTTTAGGTAGAGATACGTAAAAACGTGTAATATAGCTGCAGTACAGTCCAATTTATTCTTATATGTACACTGTTGCACTCTATTCTTTTGTAATAGAGTCCAAAAATGCCTATATATTAGTGAACGTGACTGTAAGCGCAATACACATAGTGTAATATGAATTACATTCAAAAATAGGGAGGTTTTCCCCTGGATTTTCCTCAGGCCACTCTGCAACCGCGCACTACTATAGCTTTATTGGGCCCGGCCTGTAAAGCTAGTCAGGTTAAAAAAATGACTTAAAAATCTTTAACGAATTTAAGTGTTTTGGACGCAAATTATGAAAAGTTTGTATTAAGCCTTAAATCTTAAACTACATAGAAACTCACCCATTGAAACAAGGTCACGAGACGGACGTTCATTATAAAACTGGATTTCCTATAGATACTTCTAAATGTATGACCATAACCCTTTTAAATCTATTCTATTATAACTCGAGCTCTCTCAAGATTAAATACAAATAAATTACCTACTTGACATTAGAAAATGGCCGCAACGTCGGTACCTACAACACGTGTGTCAAGGGCTTTCGAATTCGAAACTTATCTGTAATTGAGAAAAGGCGTTTCTATCCACTTGACACAGGTTAAGTGCTTTGTCTTGTCTTTTTTTCTCTTCTCTCACCCATCATGTACAATTTTACAGCAAGTACGTTAGGTAAAGTGCAGCTATCTCTAAACATTCTAGGGAATAGTGTAATACCTACTAATAGGTACTTCATAGTAGCATAGCGTTTTTGACGTTTTATAGCGCCAGTTGCGGCTCTTCGAGGTCTCTTTAAAAATATAGTGGCTGAAACAGATATTTAAGGCTCTTTTAGTAAGTCCCAAACATTTTTATTTTAAGGTAGGTACCGAATAGGTAGGCAATTGTCATAGAAAGAAGCCGTTTGGCTTATTTCGCAGTTTATTATGTATTCTTACCACGTAGCGAGAGTGACTTGTTTTCGCAGGTATAGGTACTTGGCGTTTGCTCGATGAATATAGCGCAATGAGTTTTCACGTAATTTGTATTTATTTGTAAAGTTATCCGAACAGTAGGCGGATTGAATTTTAATGATATTTATCCGAGAATACTGGGAAAAACGGCCTTAAGTCCTAATGTAACTTATATTACACGAAATATTAAGGGAAAATACATAATTACACTTTTTATTATAATAATAAACACGAAGTAGAAAAATTATTTTCACAGCATACCTACGATATTTATTATTTTGAATGTATGCTACGCATTCAATAAAAAGGCTAATTGTTTATATTGCCCCAGATACGGGGCAAAATGGTCCCTCTTCATTTGTCTAGCTTGCCCTATAATAGATAAGAGTTAGATTTCAAGGGCTATACATAGTGTATTATATATAGTGTTCGGAGTATCGGTGGCAAATTTCACACCGTGGGTAATGGAGTCGTTTTTATGATTAACTTTTTAAGATTTGAATATATAAATTATTCATTTACCTGAAGTACTTAGTATGACATTAATTAGGTAGGTACTTGTAAATTTCAAGTACTTAAAACTATTTATTTTCATAAAACGATTACAGGAACACCCAAATGTTACGTCGTAAATGTTTTGGGTTGTTATTCAATTTCTTTTAACAAATGTCACCATTAATAGATATATTTTTTTACCATAATATATGCAACCTTCCTTCTTTATAAAAAAAAGTTTCTAAATTACAAATTATTATTAGTAAGTATTTTTTTTTTCTATTTATTTTCTCTTTATTGTTTTAGATGATGAATTTTCGCGGATGAGTATATGATTTGAATTTGCCAAAAACCTTATTCAAGGAATTATATTTAATGGCATTACCATAAAAAGATATAAACCTAGACGAAGAAAGGTTGGTTTTTACCGAAGTTTGTTCCATATGTGGACATAGGGAGTATGATGTTTGTGATACCGAATTGTATAATTGGCGGCAGGTACAAGCATTATACTGTCCCTACTGTTTAGGTGACATGTTTGTACGTATGTAATAAGTAAAAGTAAATAAATTTATTAAACAATGTTTACCTACATACCAGTGTTATTAGTAGTCCTGTGTTATCGTGGTATAAGTAGGTAATGTTCGCAAGATAATTTATAAGGAGTATTATGCAAAATTAATCATTTCATAATCATTATTCGTTTAATGAAAAAAATAGGCGTCCATTTACCTCTGTGAAATTTGCCACCGAAACTCCGAACACTTATTATATATTATATTAATTTGTATGAGGTGGGCAATAAATAGTATTTGTATTGTATTATATATAGTGACTTAAACCAAGATTAATAAACTAATATTTAAAAAATGTTTGGATGGAAAAAACTTGGACAGAAATATCGTAGTATTTACCTCCTGACAAGGGGATAAGTGAAACTTCCTTCGTTGGTTTTCTTACATGTAAACATAAGCGAAACTTAGTAACATTACCTGTATTTTTTATATATATTCATTACGCATAGGAATTAAAGTAATGATAATCTGAAGATCTTTATTTTATATACGAATTTAATTACTATAGGTACTATAATTACGCATTACCACAGAATAATTATTGGCAATTATACATAATAAATGATGATGGTCAGAATTAGTTCTCACCATTCGTTTAACTCATCTACAGCGCTAATACTTTAAATATAATACAGCTGATACTGCAAATGATCATGAGAGATTCTCGTATTTTTTGGAACCCCCTTTTAAGTAGTTAGATAAAATAATCACATTTAGCACCCATATACATATTCCATGCCCAGGTCCCCATTTTAGCTCTTAGTCGCTTTATGATTGATGTAGGTCGCTATACATATTATTCTCGTAAAACCTTCAAATGTCCACAAAAGCGACCAAAAAACCTATTAGCTGTGTTGTCAGATTTTAAATTAATACTTATCTCTACATAAAATTTATTCGTCCATAAATATGTAAGTAAGAAGTTTTTGTGTCTAAAAATAATATTTTATAAAAGCCGAGCGGATGGGGGCATATCTCTTTCTTAATCTTGGTGGGTATTTTTAAGTCGATAAATTTGGATGTCACTGCGCACATGTGTATGAGATAAGGCGGGGGCTCTCGCGTAAGCTGTCGTAAAATATTATCCCGGTCAAGACATTTATGGCCGCTCAGAGATATGTAGGTGCCGTGCCGTTCTAGACCCTTGCTGATGCTTAGATACTTTTATATAGATAGGCAGCTGAATAAAAACACCCTTTAGAAAAATAAAATATGAACTTTCGTAGGTACACTGAATTGGGAAAATAGGATAATATAACCACATAGTCAATATAGGTGGGATATTACCTAGATTGGTTTTAATGATAGCCATAGCACGGTATTTGTTAGGTATATAACTTATCTACATTATGTAGGAACAATGTCACATGGAACTGCTTACGTGTATACCGAAGTAAATTTGTTTTTGCCGCTCAGAGATATGTAGGTGCCGTGCCGTTCTAGACCCTTGCTGATGCTTAGATACTTTTATATAGATAGGCAGCTGAATAAACACACCCTTTAGAAAAATAAAATATGAACTTTCGTAGGTACACTGAATTGGGAAAATAGGATAATATAACCACATAGTCAATATATGGGGGATATTACCTAGATTGGTTTTAATGACAGCCATAGCACGGTATTTGTTAGGTATATAACTTATCTACATTATGTAGGAACGATGTCACATGAAACTGCTTACGTGTATATGCCGAAGTAAATTTTTTTTTGCATAAATAGCTACTGTATATCTTGTGGTAAGTTTAGTTTTTGGTTTAAGATGGTATTAATTACGCATTGCCTCTGATTTCAGAAGAATATATAGAATATAGGCACTTGGTTATCATCTTTACCGATTTGAACAACAAATATTTTTAACTATATACTGCGGTTGTTATATAGATGAGGGAGTTGTTGTGAAATACTTTAATAATAATGTCTATTAATACAATATTGAAGGTCTACCTATATCAGAATGTCCGTCCATCGAAGGTGCTCCTATTGCTTTTCACACTATAATTTTATAACATAATGATCGTGTAACAACTATATTTCATCCTTTGGCAATCGCTCCGATGAAAGGTTATCGGCACTTAGACATACGGGTGCATTCATCGGATCCGCCGTCATTCTCATCGTAAAACGTCACTAATGTCCTGCGATACATTCCCGCTCTATATCTTTATTAACAATTCTCTCGCTATAGATTCTTTTCAAGCCATTCACCCGCTTTATGCCCCGAGTTACGACGCTCTTACAACTTTCCTTTATCTCCAACTATTTTGCGAAAACACTGTTTTCTTTATGCGATTTAATACGCCATATTTTGGTTAAGTGACTCCATTCCGTAGCTATATAACAATGTTGCAAATAATAAAGGGAGTAAAAAATGTGAGCGGTCATAACTCCCACTCTAAAGGCGATAGGTACCTAATAAATCAAAATAAATGTTTCTGGCTTTTTGCCTCCGCTCGAAAGCGTTTTTGTAACAAGATTGTATTGAATCATATCATAAAGCAAGCACGTGTGACTGTATGTATACCTACAATAAAGGCTTAAACAAGAATACAATGTGGCCACGCTCATCGTTTGCCATTTCATTATATTTCCAAGTGCTAAATATCTAGAAGATATTTTTTTGCAAAACTTATATGAGTCGGCATCGACATACACAGTTATGTTATATTCGAAATGCATAAGTAGTGGCTTGTTTTTTACTTTGACAGAGATAAATAATCGGCTACAATTACAACTATGTTTAAACCTAAATTGCTATACGAATATACTTATCTTCTTCTTCAATATAATCAAATGTCTGTAAACAATAATAAATACCTATCAAGCATAAGCTATTAAAAACATAAAATAATAGAGACCCTCACCATACACGTAATATTTTTTATTCTTTAGCTGAAAACAGTTTAATGCACTTAATTACGGTGACTGTGCCTTTTCAAAATAACTAAAATTAAACCGTGTCTTCATAAATAAATTCCACTTGAAGCCGGGTTTTGGGAGTCAGTCGCGCCGGCGCAACGTTCCCACCGCGGGGGAAAGATAAATCTTCTCACTCCGCCCTCCGCTCGGTCCATTAACCTCCAAGTTTTTTGCGTGCTTATGTGTAGCATGTGAATACATGTAGGTACCTGGTTTCGGCATATGGATCGACTTTATGGACAAGATTAGCGTGGTATGGTATCTCATCAAATTGTGTTTTAGAAAAAATATTGTAGGTATCTACTTATTTTGCGAAACAGGTATGTTAGTGTGGTATAAATATAAAGGGTTAATAAATTTATTATGCACAGATAAGCTCCGGACAATGCGACTAAGCAATTTGGTGAGTTTAATGACGCTTTTAAAAGCATTTAAAAATCATGTGGTGTTAGGACAGCAGATAAATCACTTACTTATCCGTCCTTGAACCTTTAAACCAAGCAATCCCACAACCGTTATCGCTCATAGACGTCGTAAACTCATTAAACCACATAACCGGCCAATCGAGCTTTCCAATCATGAAATTAAAATTACGTCCCCTTTATGGCCAGCCGTTACGAGCTGCGAAAAAAGGGGGCATAAATAAAAAGGGGGTATAAATAACACACCTTCGGGGCTGCACGCGAGCTCCGAGGACGTCGAATCGTAAATTATTCGCTTATAGCGGTCCGATCAATACCGTTCATTAGGGAAAAATGTATCCTTTAGGTTCTCTGAATCTTAAAAACATTTTTGAAAAGGAGCTTAGCGTTAAGCTTGAAACATTAGGTACGCATCGCAAATTCATTCCGAAATGAATTCATTTTTATTTTGTTATTCGAGTATCGACGCATCTTTAAACGTACTTACCTATATTTATTTAAAGTTATCCTAAAGTGAAGTATACAGATGAGCTAGGATTTCAAAACTGTTCTTACTAACTTGTCAAAAATTATATGCTTATATAGTGATTTCATTGTTTCCAGGATCTAAGGATAAGTTGAGTTGAGAGCCAACTTCCACAACCTGCCTATTAGCGCGTAAGAGATATACCTAGCGCTCCACTTTCATAGCGCAAAATGGACAGGTATAATCTGCAACATTTTCAAAATACGTAACCAGTTTTCAGACTCGATTGAACGATACTTAAGTACAAGTTAGCTAGAGCCACTGTGTGATTTTTTTATAATAAATACGATGCAACAAATACAAATTTGTTAAAATTATCCAGCCAAGTGACGAATGAATAACGAATTTTCGTCATCACCGTTCCATATCCTGAGACGCAGTTATAATCATAATTGTGTAGATATAGGGAAGGAAACGCGACCCCCTGCGCCAGGCCCGGGCGGATCGATGCAGCCCAACTTTACCCCAGTTCGTTTCCGTAGACTTTGCTGAGCTGAGAAACTGAATTATATGCTTAAAAATGTAACAAAGGAAATACATGCAACGGGATGTGATAGTGGTACCATTCAGAAGTGATATTTTGCCAAATAATCTAACCTAAACAGATGGGAACTTACAGAAATATAATTCCAGAAATTTTCAATATTGCTGTTTTATCAGCTTGAAGCTCGCAAACTTACTCGAGCCCATTTTAGTAACAAAAAAACACAAAGATCATTGACATGGACCCCATTCAACGCAATCCATTTGTGTACACCAATTAACTCTACGAAAAGTGAAACTCGACCGGCGGTATGCAAGCGTTTTTTTCTCGTCTGATTTACATATTTATTGGGGCACATTTTATGGCGGCATCAGAAAAAACCTCGCGAGTTTAATGGACAAAAAAGGGTGGCTCCGTGTATATTTATTCTGTAGCATCCTTTTTTACGTGCGAAAGGACGTGACTGTGTATTTTTTCAGCGACGTAGCACATTTGGCGACATACTCGTACTTTGCATAAAAATATTGGATCGTAAATTGTCGGAATCGGAACGCATGTGGCGCGGGAAACATTGAAAATCCCTGAAATATATTTTATGGAGACAGATATGACGCGACGATTGAGATTTGAATAGCTACGGAAATTAATACAGTTATTGAAACAGATGTGGCTTGTATCATTTCATAAATTTCCGTACACAAACTTTACACAGCCCTTGACAAAGAATCCGCTAAAATGGACTGAAAAACAACCTAACCTAACATACAAAAGGGAGAATCCCCAAATTCTATTCAACTTCCCCCTTTTCTCTCGAGTTCGAACACACTCCACCAATAAGTGATGCACATCTTCAATGGTTCCGCACTCCTCACAATATATACGTATTACTCCCTTAATCTTTGTTACGTCACTAAAATACTTGCACTTTTTTAACGTTGTACACAAAGATCCGAGTAAGCTTGTTATTTTCCATATTAGATAACTTGAACTAAATTTAGGTACGTAATTAAATGTAACTCGCTCGCACCCACTCATAAGAGCCTCATTTTATTACTTACACCTACATTAAAAATCTCAATCAATTGCCTACTAACCTACTTCTTACTGTAGTTAAAAAGCAAGTAAATTTATGATCCCTTGATTTAAATGCCAAGCTTTATAATGAAGCACCAACTTAAGCATTTAATTGTTTTTTATGTAATTGAGAACCCTAGTACACAATAGTATTTTAATGTTATCTGTTTAATCTATCCCCGAGAATATGTGTAGGTATAGATATAATCTCCGAAGGATATGTAAATGTGCGCGTACCTTCTATAAATTTTCAAGTTAAAAACCGGTCTCAGGAAACAGAAGGCACGGCTCCCTGGCCAGATTACTGATCCTCATTTAAATTACACCAGTGCAGTTCCATAAATTATACACTCGCATCACATTCAGGGCCATTCCACGAGGATGTCGGTTACGTAACGCTTGTGCGATGTAATGGCTTTACCCTTATAAAATTAACAGAGGTCGAGAATATGTTGTCAATCTTTAGTCAAAGCCAAGAAATGTAAAACCAAAAATAAGCTTTCTACCATTATCAGAAGTGCTAAAAGAGAAGCGTCACGTAAACGACATTATAATGGAATGCCCCTTCCCTTCAGCGATTAGTCTGTCTGTAACACTCGATAGTTTAATGCATTTTGCTTTAATTTTTGTTATTAAATATTTAATTTACGATAGTCGTGGAGAATATATCGGTTTCCCTAACTAATTTATGCCTCATACTCTGGGACGGCTCGCGTTTTATTATTATAAGCATGGGTGGGCTGAAACTTTGTTGAGAGACTTGGCTGAGTCAAATCCATAAATAATGGGACGCCATGAATTGCAACATGGAAATATCTGAGTAGGTATATAATATATTTTTCATATAATACCCGTCTAAATAAATATACGTACCTATAGTATACGTATATATCTTAAAGACAGGTATGAAAACTACAGCTCAACTATTCTAAAATTTTAACTAACCTATAGACGTCTAATATGTAGGTACTTATAACAAAAAAAAGGTGTGTATTTACTACCAGCCTTGGAGAATGCACCTCACATATTTTTAATACGTTCAATGTTCCATATGAGTGGCCCCATATGCTTTGCTTAGGGTTATCAACAAAATTGTACACCAATATTAGGTACATAAATAGGTACAGGTTTCCAATTTAATAATAAATATTTTCAATTTAATCGTACCTCTTAAAAAAATTAATGAGAAAGTACCTACTAACTAATTCATGCATAAGATGCACACAAGACTTGTGGTTAAATCATTGATACTACATGGAAAAGAAATAATGAAGAAGCAATTTACTATTTTGTTTATTTTTAGTAATATTAAAATCAAATACTCGTAGAGACAAAATAGCTTGAAATCGTTGGTTGATCCTTCGTATGGTTAAGCCGAGGTTGAAATGGCTGGTAACCCTATTTTACGATATTGCCCCTATAAACGGTAGAACACTATCCAAAGCCCGTGACACACGACCCGTTTATCTATATCCGTAATGTTTTTAAAGTGCTAAGATGTGCCTATCTCGGTGGTTTATGGCAAAGGATTTTACCAAATAAAGATAGCCGTGATTTGTAAGCTATTTGCTGTCATAAAAATGTCTGGTGATCGCATGTTATTTATTGTTGTTATGGCTCTCTGTCGATGTCGTTTAAAGAAGTTGGTAGTTTAAGTATATGAACCGATGCTCTATTAGTATAAAGTATATATTTTAAAGGACTTAGTAGTGCTTTAAATAAAAATAACGTCACGGGACACGTTTAGGTATAACAATTTTAATCAATTTAAAACATTATTCTGCACTTAATCTTCCCACAGTCACCCTTGACATGGGTACGGTGTAAAGCGAAGTCTGCATAAAACAAATTTAATTGCGAGGTAAGACGCCTATGGAAATTCTACCCGGGACTATTAAAGTTCTCGTTCATTAATCAGCGGATTAGATACTCGCGTTATTTACGAGCAAATCCAAAACGTATGGAATTTAATTTCATTAGGGAATTTTAGTGGAACCATGTTGTCACCCGCTGCGCCGGGGCACGCCGGGGCATAAATTCCCCCAGCTGTCAAGACGCAGCCAATGGCAGCGCAGGACGAGGGTTCCTTTAAAAATGGTGGAGATAATTTCATTGTATATTATTTTGTGACAGGTCGTTATTTAGATTCTTTACCGGTTTGAGCTTTCTGTATTTTTCTTGATAATGGCGTGGCACCAATTTTTAAAGGTTCGAAGAAGTTTGAAGTAGGTATATTTTTCTTTCCTTGGTGCACTTTTTCCGCGCGAACGATTTTGTCTGGTATATTTTCAGTAAAAATAACAAGTAATGTTCGCACGCCATACAATTTTACTCAACAACTGTATGTTTCGAAAGTATCTTGTTTCAGTATTTTTTCTTCGGATTAAGTATAAAATGCCTACGCTCGCATTGTTTCCTAGAAGCATAGTGTTTGAAGAATACCACTGAGTTATAACTGTTACCGTGCTCATTTTAAGTAGGTAGGTAATTAATTTACTTATCCACGTGAAATATTGTACAGAAAATGCAGTGTAAAACATCGGTATATTAAAAAAAAGTTATTACCGTTATCATCGTATAAATACTTGTAGATTTTATTATCCGAAATGCACTAAATTTCCAACTTAATCCTGAAAAAAAATTGAGTAATTGTCTAAATACAGCAATATTTCGTGTCATCTTTACTGATACTTTGTATTACTGCTTTGTCAGCCAAACCCAGGCGTAGCTATAAGATTGCTTCTATATTTCCTCCCTGGCAAAGTCAACTACTAAAAACTTCCATAAAACAACAATTTCAAACGGGCCATTTCGCGCGGGAAAAACAGCATCCCGAATGGGGTGGGGGGAGACGGGGCCGAAGTGAAGCCTGCTGGTTTATGTCCCAGAATTACGACTTAGACGTTTCAAACAATAACTCTGCCCATAAATAAGGACCGATTCCTTCACGCTTCATAACGCTGATGGCTTTCCCCGGGCCTCCCGAAATTTTGAATGTTATAAGTATTTATAATCTATAAGCAGGTAGGTGGCAGACATGAAACAGACATGAATAAGTGCGTAAGTGCTGGAAATTTTTGCGCTTTCTTTCATTTTCCCGTGATCACCAAAGCACCTAACCTTAAGTATTTACCTTTTCAGATATTGTTATATCAGGTAGAATTGAAAAGAAATGGGTTTTAAAACTACACTACTACTAGGTAGGTACATGGTACAAATAGAAATTACAGGGGAACTTGATTTATTCGGATCTACGGCCGAAGCATAAAAATACGTCAATATTTGAAGCATTTAATAGAGTTGCAATTTTATTAAAAAATATCTGGTACCTAGTTACCTACAGAAAATGTAATAGATAAGTGCCTACTATTGGGTAAGTAGGTATGTAACTAGGTAGTTATTAATTTTACAAGTCATTAATAAATAATTTAGTTTTGCCCTCAGTAGCGCGGCGAGCTCAGGAATTTGCTATTCCCGCCTGCCCCGCTTCTAATATAGAAACCTAATAAAACCCCCCTAATAAAACCTCACGTTTTCACGTAGCCCGTAAAAATATGATAACGTTCACGTATCGTCCCACCCGTGTGCTATAACGGGTCAGGTAAAAAATTAGATTAAAGGGGAAATTCTGTTTAATAAGTCGGTCGCTAAGGATTTCCACTTGGCCTCCTTTAATAAGTGAGTTTCTAATATCTTTGTATATTTACACTTTTAAAGCATGATAGATGTTCCTAATAATATAGATTACGCGCGCCTAATTTACGTGCGCGTAATCCAGTGATAAGTTTATGTTTTTGTGATATTGAAATATAATAAACGGGTGGTGTCGAAACTCTTGGTCCCAGCGCGCACAAGTTATTCACTGAAATCGTGAAGCGTTTGGTTGACGAACTGGTGACCGAAGAGCTGGCGACTTCCTCGCACAACGTATCAGTATTGCGATACCGCGAGGAAATGCCGCCAGCATCCTCGGTACAATTCCCCAAGGGTCTGTTTTAGATTTAAGTTAGTTGTAATAATATTATATTATTTAAGTTATTGTTATTTAACTATTATTACCGCCTGTAAATTAGTTATTAAAATGAATTTATAAACGGGTCACTCATGTCTTTAAGGTCGAGTACCGCTCAACAAGTTTCGGAGCAATACGTAGCCCTTACTCATGAGAACCAGCCGCGACGGCCGCGCGAAGTCTTGAGTGACCCGTTCATGAATTATTTATCAATGTATCTGAAACTCACTGGAGTTTTATATTTAAAAAGAATCTTGTGAGTTGAAAAAATATCTGTTCAACTGTATTGCTCTTTCTTTTCATACACCAGAAGCACTAGATAATTAAGCACTTAGAAAATATTATGAGTTTGAGGGGCAATAAGAGCTAATTTTATTTAAATGCAGGATCTTCCATCCATCCTCTTTTTGTTTATTTAGAAATTTAATTTATGCTAGGCTTTTCCAAGACCAAAGTATTAATAATGTAAATAACCACATACAAGTGGATAGGAAGTTAGGTATATAACATCTCGTGTCTACATCTACTTAATCTGGAAGATTAAGATTAAGTTTAAGATTATTTTGCTAATTAAGTACATATTAAAAAAAAATCTGAAGCTTAAAATTCTAGCTTTAACTTTCTTTTTTAGAATTCGCTTTAATAAATAATTTCATTTCTAGTAACTTCATAAACAAATCGGTGCGTGGGGCAAACCTGCCTAATTGGGGCATGTTGGGCACATTTTGCGTGCGGGCCGTTAACGGCCTCAAATTAAGTTAACGGAATTGCGTATTATACGACCAGAACGACCTGTTTTTGAATTTTTTGCCTATATGTACCTACCTACCTAATTAACAGTTATGGCGAAAATTTATTTTTGGTCTGGAAGTAAATAAATTAGGTTACTAATAAAACAAGGTGAAAGTAGGAAAAGGAAAGGGTATCGATTTTAATTTAAATTATTTAACATAATTATGTTTAGAGAGACCTTCTTTTTCAAATTCGACTTTTCTTCGGGCGTATTTATTCAACATGTTACTGCAATACTGATATTAGGAATTGAACATCACAAATGTTCCAGCCCATTGCACCATTATTTGATTTATCAGTATTCGAATCCAGGACAAGCACCTTCTTTACTTAGCCAGGAACCTTCTGTTGTAAGTGCAACGTTGCAGCTACGTATTTTAATATCTCAATCCCCTTGTATGACCCTCTTCGCTTATCGAAAGCATGCCGTTCAGCCCCCTTCCTGTTTTAACTCCAAACGTGCTTAATGTTCATTTATGCTTTAATTTAAGATGCGGGATTTCGTATATTGAATTGATTCAAAATTCAGATCGGTTCTCTCGCAGGCGCCTGGATGCCCCTCAATAAAGGTGGATTAATACTACCGAAAGCCCAACTTACTTAATAAATATAAAAGCTTTTCCCTCCCGGGATCGTAAACCGCCCACTTCGCTTCTCCAAGATTACTTATATCGCTACCAGGAAAATGTGACCTCTGGCTTTTCATTAAAACGGACATTTTCGTCGCTGGCCAGAAGAAAGTTAAGAGGTCACCTTACGTTGGTTTGCCATTATCAGCTCTATGTAGATTGCGTAGCGCGCTTGCGTTGCGTTCTCAGATAAGGTTTTATGGCGACTGGAAGAAAGGATAATGGTTTCCTTTGATGTAGGAATGGAATTGTAGCTACGGTTCCGCTGTAAAGATAGATGGTATTACTTGGTTTATATCTACCCCGAACTACCCCCCTGGAACAAAGTTGCGGCTCCCAAAGCCGACGGATTGGTGATATCGTTAATCCGCAGATTCGTTATTTTCTGCAATTTTGCTATTCGGCTCTAAGTTTAATTTAATTTGTGAATAGGTACGTACCTACATGCGTGATTTTATGTATGTATGTATGTGTATTCTAGTACCTACAATTCCGCAAAACACCTCCATTTACATAGCAGTTGTACGTATCTAGCTTACCAGCGTACCTACAAACAAAGTTGCATATAATTTATGACCTCCCGGTTTATGGGTTATGGGCCAAGTTCGCACATGCGCAGTGCGAGCGTATTGGGGTCGTAAATATTATCTGCTAACCCTTCCAGGACCAGGTATCTAAATGCATTTGCTTTGTGCTTTATTTTTCGTGTTTTTGAACGGGTTTTTAAGTAAAGAATTTCGATAGATATAGGTATACCTACTTGGATACCTATACTTGATGAATTCTGATAGGGTCATTAAAATGGTTAGCGACCACTAATAATTTAGTGTTCAGGTTGCAGTTGCTTAAGTTGGTGAACTGAAAGGATAGTCGTTTTAATTTTTTTTATGGATTTTAAATTAACTACTTAATAAAATGCATACGAATCGCAAAAATATTGCACGCTTTATTTAAGAATAAATAACTAAATTGTAATTGCAAAATTCTCAGCGCAAGAAAGCTGCCTACTCGAGGGTCACCAGTTGCCTCTCTCAGTCGTTTGCCGGGCGCCTTGTGGAGCATCTGGGCGCCCCTGCCCCACGAGTCAAGTGTCTCGACGCCAAATCCACTGAGTTCGAATTGGGTGCCGAGACAGCTGTAAGTACTTGGTCGATGCGATGGGAGGTAGGACGCCGCTATAGCGTGTGTCAGCACACGTAGCGTCCCATACCAATGCACGGGGAAGCTTCCAGAGAATTAACGATATTCCGTCTTGGCGCTTGCCCTCGTTCCGCACTATCTGGGGCTCCAGAGCCGCAGGAACGCCGGCCCTGACACACTGAGAGAAAAAAACAAGTAAAAATGTTAATCATTAGTAACATTTTAGTGAATCTCAGAACAAGGAAATTGTACTAACGGTTACAAATTAGTTTTATTAATACCAAAAAAAAAATGTCCTTCTATAACCCATTTGTAATAATTAGTGGTGCTAGTACCTATACCATTTATAAACCCAAGAAAAGTTTTATAGAATTTTACAACTCTGCTATTCCGAGTAAAGAATATTAATTTCACAATACAGTATAACCGTTATGTATTTCCTATACCATGAAATTAATAAAAAAATCTTTAATATTGTATTATTTTCTACCGCCTAGATTACATACATACATATCACTGTGTGTTTTAGTGTATGACGAAATGTTAATATTTTAAATTGAAAAAAATCTTATCCTGAAGCACCAGCGCGGGTGGTCGCAAACTGACGCTGGGCCTGTACTCCAAACTTCAAATCCGAACTTCGTGTCGTACCGTCCCTTTCACTCTCTTGTTATACACTATATGAGTGAAAGAGACGCCACGATACGAAGTTCGAAGTAGCCTCTCTGATAGCATAACCGTCGTAATGACCGTACCTTTGTGGTTTTTACTAAGTCTGGATTTCTGATGTTGCTGTGTAATCATGTTGGTAGCACATGAATAAAGAGACAAAATCTTTACTTACTCATGTAAAATAAAATAAATAAATAAATAAATATTAATGGACAATCTTACGTAAAGCGACCGTCCCAAACTAAGCAAAGCTTGTACTATGGGTATTTTCTTTCTATGATACAACTCTCCAACCGCGCTCTCGCGGGCCCGGCCTATAAATACACAGTCGGTTCAAAAAATAAATTAATATATAGATACTTCGAGCACATACAATATCACTTGCAATAGTTTCAATTGATAAAAAGCTTTACGCCTACTTAAAGCAACATAGTAGTAGTAGAGAAATCACCATAAAAATAACACTTAATTTCAGCCTGCCATTATGGGGCCGTTAAAGGACTGCCTGAGCCCCGACATGGCCATTACCTACGCACTTACCATACGCTCACTGGATGTACGCCGTAAGACAGTGACTGTTCGTGTGGCTGGTAGTCTTTCTGGTTTCGGGGTTTGACGCAGGATTGCCATACTTGCGTACCTACTAACTAGTCTGGGTCGCGTAGAAGGCGGTGTCGTAAAGAACCTGTAAAGAATGCACCGCACACGTAAATATGCTGAAACGATTTTCAATATCCTTTGGGGGTTGGTTAGAGAATGTGGTTGAATTAGAAGGACTACTAACTGTTGGAGATCCAGCGTCTAGAGACAAACCACTTTACCAGTTCCAGAAATTGATTGGGAATGAATTCGATCTAACCAAGACAACATAAAAGTAAACAAAATTGACATTCGCTGTCATTGTATTATTTTCAACCGACTTCAAAAAAAGGAAGAGGTTCCTAATTTGCCTGATTTTTTTTGTATGTTTGTTACGATTACTTCGCCATTTCTGAACAGATTTGGAATTTTTTTTTTTTGTTTCAAAGCATATGCTTCCAGATTGGTCCCATTGTTCTCAAAGTTCACTTCTGATTGTGGGAACCATGTGAGGAATTGAGGGAACTTCTCAAAAATTCAAAGGAAACATATAGCGATTTTAGTTTTTTCTGCAACAAATCGAGCATTTACATTCAGAAAGTATTAGCATTTGGTGTACAGGAATTGATTGAGAAGACCACGGATGGTCATACAAAACTCCTAGTTTCATGGTATTAGCACTGAGATATTTTGATTAAGATACCGAAGCGATTATGACGGAACTCCGTAATAAGACAGTGTAGCTTAGCCATGTTTAAGCTTATTGTAATTGTCATGAGATGCACTCTGTTAATGACTCATTAAAAAGTGTGACTGAAATAAAATTAAAATAAAAAAATAAAAACCGACTCCAAAAAAACGGCTTTTCGGTGTTTTATGCTCTCGGGGTGGCTTGGCGAAGTATTAAATAGAAGTCGGTTTTTTTTTCAAGGGATTATCAATATTGACTGTACAGTTAACTACAAAGAGATGTATCCATGTTAGTCTTACACTATCATCGATTCGTTATTATGTATCCCACTACGTTTCCTCTTAATTTACATTTACAACCCTCTTTTACTAGCTACATATTAGCTACATACTGGGCTACAGACCCTGTATGTAGCCTATTGGGTATTTATTTTAGTAAATAAGGATCTGTGAACCTACAATTTAAACGTTGAATACGAGAAATTAATACGTTATGTTTTTCATTTTCAGGACTCTACATCGAGATCCACTACCTATCTACTGAACTCAACAGAAGAAACTGGATGAATGTGAATTTTCCACTCCTACGATATAGGCGTAGGTATACTACTTACCTACTCATGGACCAAAGGAACTTGGCAAAAACAGCGAACATCGGTTTTTTAACAATAACTGTAAAATAATTATAGCTCCCATTATGATATATGATTTCATAAATGTTATTAAGACTCTTATCTCATGGCTGTATGTACCTATGTACCTTATTCCCCAAAGTAACCGAGCCAGAGCATAAAAGCAGACAATAATAGTTATAGGTAGATAGATGAGTTTAAAATATCTCACGTCACTTTCCCGCCCGCATGACAGTTGGATATTAAGACAAAGTTCGTTAAGATAAACTTTCTACTTAATTACCTCCCCCCAGGAGTTTTATCTCTTGACATAATAGACGACACGTGCCGTTTTAATTGTTAGATATGACAAAAATTACGGTTTCATTAACTTACATGTAGAGTGATATATCTATATTAACATAGTGATATATGTAATAATTTTTAGCAATTGCAATTTTGTTAAATGAAAATATTATTGTCTCAACTTTGTTATTTGCAAATTGCATACTAAATTAGCTGTTCGCTAACCAGCATAATATGACCATAAGGGTCATATTATGCTGGTTAGCGAACAGCTAATTTAGTATGCCTGTTTGCGAACACATGGATGAGTTATTGAACTGAAATAATATTTTCTATTAGTAAATAAAATGCATACGACTTCCTGTTTTTAGTCTCTACATTTTCTTAAATACCAATCCCAAATTGAAATATATTGTACTACTACAAAAAAAAGTAACATTGAAATTAAACTATCGTGACTAACGATGCGTGAGTATAATTAATTGTCGCCAAGGGTCAACATGTTTCGAGCCCTTAAGCTGAAATTTTTATTGAGAAGTAGGTATATTAGTTGTTTCTTAAGTTACCGTCATATAGCAAGGTGCATATAGGCACATTACACCCCCTAATGTGATCAAATAACACAGTAACGGCCCCGATAACGAGGGTCGTAAACTTTGCGTCAACTTCACATGCAGGAAATTTCAGTAGAGTGCTTTTTCGAAGGGTGCCAAGCGTTTTAAGGTGATGACAGTGATAACCCACAGGTTATCAAATAAAATTATTATGTGTATTAAATAAAACGATGAATGGGGTAAATACTAAGAACATATTATTTCTAAAAATGATACATACCTAACTTATATAGAAGAAACTGTCTCTACATTACACGTAAGTATAAGTAGATTTCATTTATTGTGTAATTACATTTCATACATCATTAGAGGTGAGTTGGTGACATTAAACTGCATACGCAATTAATGTACTTAATTACCTATCTCTGTGGGTACAACGCCCATTGATGCACATTAAATAAAACTTATAAAATGCTTGTAAACTGTAATTATACTTAGGTGTATGAATCTAAAAGACTTGTGAAGGAGGATACTCCTACATAAATAGGCAAGTTATATTACTTAAATCAGGTACCTACCTACCTATTTACCAAGAAGTTAGAAAATCGGGATCCTAAGTTTTTCGAATAAAAAAGATCTCCAAGTTTAAAATTCCATTCGATAATTTTGTTCCCTTCCATGTTTTACCACTATCTCTCTTTCTTTCATGTAACTGTGTCCCGTTTGCGCAGGACATGAAATGGCGGATGCTTGTGCTTGAGCTCCGCATGTTTCCGTTAGGGTGGCTGACGGCTGTGTGCTGTGGCAGTGAAATGAGCCGGTTTTATTTTAGGGTGACTTTCGATGGAAGCAATCGATAGATAATGAAAATTTAAATCAGTTTTAATATTTATTGTATAAATGCAGTTACTATTACTAGATATGTTAATTACCTTAGATTAAGATAAGGTGGTATGGACATGTTATGTGAAGACCCTTTTTTTTAACCTGACTGTGGCTTTATAGGCCGGGCCCAATAAAGCGATAGGAGTGCGCGGTTGGAGAGCCGTTTAGCCTGGGGAAAATCCAGGGGAAAACCTCCGGCACGACCACGCTTGTGGTTTGGAACACTGGAATACTCTAAGAGTTTGCGCTCCAGTGAAATTGGTTGAGCGGTTTCAACCGAATCTGAGGTGTGAGTGGAATCGAGCTACTGGGAGTTTTGTCGCTGGTTCACTAAACCTAGCCTAGCTGAGAAGAGTCCACCAAGAAACTCAGCTAGGCCCGACCTGGGTCGGACTGACTCTACCCGGTGTGCGGCGGTATCGGGACGAATAGGGACTATATGTTTCAGTGTTGTCGCGATCGCGCGGTGGACGTCCCCGCCGGCGGAAGTGTACGCGTCGTATCAGAGTTGGACGCCGTAAGCGCAGCGTTCTATCTTTCGATGGACGCTGTGATTACGTCGTCCGGGTCCGTAAGTGTGTGCCTAGGACGCCGGACCGTGCGGCCCCTAATCAGTGATTGCCGAGTTACGACAGAAGGGGGAGGAATGGGAACGTAGTCGACAGCCTTCCTAACTAATGGATTCCTATGATGGGAAGCGTTGTCAAAATAACGTCTGGCAGTCTGCTTAAAGAAACCATACATGGTGCTAATCCCCATGTCGTGGTGCAGACTGAGGTTCTACTGGTACCACGGAGCACCAGTCGCCCTACGGAGAAAACTATTCTGAGTGACCTGAAGCGGCTTGAGCGATGTCATAGGCACGCGAGCAAAAGCTACACTTGCATAAGACATGATTGGATGAACACAAGTTTTGTAGAGTGTCACAGCTTATTTCTAAGTGACATTTTACTAAACTTGTTAATCATCGGCCCAAGCCTTCCTAGCACGAACAACGCACGGTTGCGTACCCTACTGATGTCGCTACGGAATGTGAAGATCCGACAATCACGTAGTGCAGAGGAGCCTTTCCATGAATGTACAAAAGAGAGGAAGAAGAGGAATCAACCTGGCTGATGAATGTCCAGTGGGACATGATGAAGGTATCTATAGATCTGTCAGTTGAAGATGCTTGCCAGCGAAGTAACTGGCGCATCAATACAATAGGTACCGACCCCGTGTAACGGGAACTGTCGAGGAAGAAAAAAGAAAGAGATTTCTAAATATGTTACTTACCTCAGGTAAAATAATAATAACGGGGTAATTATCTTCTTATACTAGACTTAAGTAATAAGCCTCACCTATATTATAACAAAACATACCTAAACCTCATTGCTCTTTACCGACAAACCTGGGGCCCGTATCCATTAATCCGTTGATTAGCACTACGGTTTAATGATTGCTTTCATCTGCGTCGTTAATTATACCTACCAACTCTTATAGTTACTGCCCGGGTAATAGGTAGCCGGTAATGGATATGGTCCCTTACTGGTTTACGGCAATGTGACTGCATACATTTCGTAAACGGTAGCTGCCTATAGCTAGCACGATCGCGCTTAATTTCGAACGTACAACATATAGGATCGCTAGGCCAGTTACGCGACCATGGTCGGTTTGCGACCACCTGTAGAACGAAACTTTTTTCAATTTATTATAAGATATTAACATTGAGACTGACAGACTGTAAGAAACAGTGAGTATTGCATTTAATTCGAATGATATTGAACGTTTCAGTGCACAATCATCCAAGTGGTCGCAAACCGGCACACTAAATTAGCTGTTCGCTACCCGACCCATCGACCCTACATAAAACATTGGTCCGTCTCGCATTTCTTCGCTTGCTAGTGACGAATGCATTGCATGCCCACCTAATACATCCGACATAAACGGATCATCATGCTCAATCGTGCTAGCTAGTTAGGTATATAATGTATCTACCTATAATTCATAGCATGTACATAGTTGTTATGAATTCAAATATCCACCATCCAATTTCTTATTCAAATAAGATGGACCCGTGCGCTTTATTAGGGTCTTGCAACCTCACCCTCACAACAAGCGGCCACTCCGCCGTGGCCTCTTGACCAATCAAGTTACTCTCATAAATTGGATCCGCTTAAAATAGCTTTAAGAGTTCCCTTAATACAGACCATGCAGAAGAAATCACGTAACCAGGGGACCTCTCTGATTTAGGTATTTGTCCCTTGGAACGTGCTTTATCTGGTAAATGGCGCGCAACTTCTCGGATGGATGGTCATTCCCCTCAATGCTATTAATATACAGTAGATTTAACCCCACCCCATGAGAAATGTAGGTATACAAATAAGACCCTATGCTGTAAATGTTTGTTTTGCTGACAGAGAATAAAGTATATATATAAATTAAATCAATGCGTCTGCTCGTTTTTATTTCTTCAATAATATCTAACATAAAAGGAGATATTACATTATTATTTAGGGTTATTAGATAGCGACCACGTGTTAAAGACCGTGGATTTTGAGATTTGCTAACCGACTTAGCGATCCTCTAATAACTGTAAAAAGCACCTACTCTTACGGCATGAAACGTAAGTTCTAATTGAACCAACTTCAACTCCACTCCAAAATGAAATCCCATTTAAACCCCCGTAAGATCTCAAGATCCTTAATTAAACTAAGCTACCTAGAGCGTTCAAAACCTCCGCCTCCACCTGTCGGCATCCCTTCGTAAAGAGTTTTACGGTCCCATTACATTTTACACTCAATGACGCAAAAGGCCTAATTACTTTACATTTTCTATTCGACTTAGAACCTTATAAAGATTGGGAGCAGTGTGTTCGCCATCCCTTGCGGCTAGGCTGAGGTAATTTTGTATAACGACTAAAGGCTCCAAATTTATGTTCGAGTCTAGTGGAGTCCGCCGGTTACCCGCGAGGTTTGTTATGGTTAAATGACAGCGAAATTGTTTTGCAAATACTACATTAACTAAACTAAAGCTTCAAAGTTTTTCATGAATGTTCTAAGTACCTATGTAACTCCATAATCCAAATTAGGTAAGTGTCCATGAAACTTTTATACTTTTAGGTAGTCTAAATAAGTAACAATACCTATGGGGTGCCCGCGCGCACAAGTTATTTAAGTACTGAAATTGCGAAGCGTCTGGTTGACGTAGGGGAAGTGTGCCCAAAGCGAGTATGCTAAGGACAAACTCTAAATACTCACAAACTGAGTTCTATAGAGTATCATTTTTTATGTTTTTAGACAGGAAGTTTATTGAACTTGAAAATAAAATATCAATTATGAACATGGTTTATTAAATCTTTATAAAATAAAATAAAAACAAAAGGTCTCCTAAAACCCGCTTTGCCCAAACATAGGCCTAAAGTGGTTAGGCACGTTTAGGTAAATCGGGTAGGCCCCGGGTAAAACGGGTAATTTTAAACATAGTCAAGTATTCATAATAATATACCGAACAATTTGTAGCTATAACTATTACAAATACTTACCATGCAAATATCATGTCAATCATGAAATCCTATATGTCACTCAAATATTAACATTTGTATGTGCCAAACCGTTACGGTTCTTGTATCTTCATAATTTTGGTCACGTAAATGCAACCGACAAATTTTAATTAATAATTTTACTTTTATTTTTTTATTTTACAACTTATAATATAAAAAGTGTGTCACAAACAGTCTTCATAGATATTCTTGAAATGTTCGAGGCCTCCCAAATTTTTCTCGCAGCATCCTTTACTTTTTCAATGTCTAGCAGGGTAGACAATGACATTCTATGAAACTGAAAAACATGTTTTCCCGCTTCCTCTATTTCTATTTTCTTGGTCGACTCGTCCCCTTTGTCTGTGTTGTTTTGGTATAATATTTATTCACCATCTGAAAAATAAAACACGTTAATGGTCAGATAATACGCGGGGCAAGGCCGGTATATGTCCTAGGCAAAATCTACCCACTTTGCCCAAACCACATTGTAGGAATCAAATAAGAATAACATTGAAACCTAAACAGAGGCTGGCCTATTTATAATTTCATTTTAAATGATAATTATGCTGATATGTTACGGACATATGAAGACCTATAAAGTAGCAAACGTTTTCGACGAATCAAACAACACTTACCTTGTTTTTTCTTATGAAACAGCACCAAAAACTTCGACTGTCACGACACCACTTCCCAGTGCCGCTCGTGCGGAATTAGTTGAAACTAACCAACGGTCGAACTCTTTCGGCGCACGCACACATTTATACTAATGTTACATTACAACCGTTTGGTTGCCGGTTAAGAATAGCGCCAACCTATGTCCTCCTTGGGTGTCGTAAAAGCCGACTAAGGGATACTACCGTGACAAGTCTAATTAAAATCCATTTGATCAGTCGCTGCATTCTCTGCCCCCCATCAGTCGTATCGATCACTCGATCCACTGATACCAGGGGGCAGAAAACGAGAGAGTGGGTTTGCAGCGGCGCAACTGTTAATCCACTATAATCCCCATCACGCGCAGATGACCCATGCAAAGTTGCTGGACTCTGAGTAAAAAGCCCTGCGGCGATCAAAAATCAAAATCAAAATCAAAACATTTATTCTGCAAATAGGCCTCAAGGGCACTTTTACAAGTCAAAATCTATCTAGGTACATCAAATAAAAATAATACAATAATCAAAGTATCATTAATTAAATGTAGTGTTACATGTCAAAAATAAGAATAAGAAACTAATAACAATCGAGATTTGTTAGAGATGTATAAGGTCTCTAAGCGTCAAGATAAAAGGTAATAAAGTAAGTACACTAATCATAATAAAATATTTTGAGCTATATCTATAACACGTCAACGTGAAAATAATAAAATCTAATAAATAAATATCCTCAGAGATGTATAAGGTCTCTGAGCGTCAGTCTAAAAAAATAAAATCAAATGAGAACAATGAAGTCTCTCATCATGTCAATTCCACTGAACACTAGTACGAAGTTACTAGTCCTTGCAAACATGAACAGACCGGACCCCACAAACAGCACTCGTTCACGAGTATGACGCGTATCTCAGCCATCGCCTCCCTCGACCATATGTTAGGGAAGGTTGCGACCCGATCAACGACGCCACCGTAAGCAAAGACCTTTAGGCGAGCATGACATATTCAAGCTGCAGGACATTTATAATCAAAGTAGTACTTAATAATAAAATATCGAATACAATGAGATACCTCATGATGTGCTCAAATGTACATGAAATGATTTTAGAACAGTAAAAGTCCAGACTAAAATTGTAGTTATACATGTCTACATTATAAACCATTACTAATTCTAGTAAATTATACAACTGGCTTAAAAGCTTCCTGATCGTTTAAAAAATCATTGACGGAATAATACGCCTTGCTTACCAAGTGACTTTTAACGTGACACTTAAATCTGTTGACGGGCAAATTCACTACATCCATGGGTATTTTATTATAAAAGCGTATACAGTTCCCCACGAAGGACGTGCTAACTTTACGGAGACGACAGGCTGCCACTGCGAGCTTGTTTTTACTTCTTGTGTTGTAGTCGTGGACTTCGCTGTTAAGTTTGAATTCATGGAGATTTTTCCGTACATACATAATGTTCTCAAAAATGTATTGAGAAGCTACAGTGAGAATATTTGCCTCTTTGAATTTTTCTCTTAAGGAGGCACGAGCTCCTAGTTCATAAATAGAACGCACTGCTCGTTTTTGCAGTACGAAGATAGTCTGGATATCCGCCGCTTTCCCCCACAGCAGGATTCCATAGGACATAACACTGTGGAAGTAACTGTAGTACACCAATTTTGCTGTCTCGACGTTTGTCAGCTGCCTGATTCGCCTCACTGCATAGGCTGCGGAGCTTAGTTTTCCTGCTAATGTGGCTATATGTGCATGCCACTGAAGTTTTGAATCTAAGGTTATTCCCAAAAACACAGCCTTATCTTCGAATTCTAGAATTTCGCCCTTTAATTTAATTCTTGAGTTGTTTATGTGCTTAACATTGGGTAAAATAAATTTTATGCACTTCGTCTTCTTTGCATTTAAAAGCAGGTTATTGGCTGTAAACCAATTTACAATAGTGGATAATACATCATTAATACAGTCAAAGCTTTCCTCTTTTCTATCTACTTTGAAAATTAGAGAAGTGTCATCTGCAAATAAAACTATATCATGTCTACCCTGCACAAGCTCTGGTAAGTCATTTATGTACACTAAA
This sequence comes from Epiblema foenella, assembly GCA_963556455.1. Taxonomy (NCBI): domain Eukaryota; kingdom Metazoa; phylum Arthropoda; class Insecta; order Lepidoptera; family Tortricidae; genus Epiblema; species Epiblema foenella. The sequence goes on along the minus strand of OY747098.1, from coordinate 24,191,750 downwards.
AATAAGAACGGTCCTAGGATGGATCCTTGCGGTACTCCAAGAGCAACGTTTGACCCTGCTGACGAGGTCCCATTGATGACTACTCGCTGTGTTCTGTTCGATAGATATGATGAAACGAGATCAAGAGCTCCATTCTTTATCCCATAGTGCCTAAGCTTTCTGATCAGATTTTCGTGATCAACGCAATCAAATGCTTTTGATAAATCACAGAAAACTCCAACAGCATCTTGAGCCTTTTCCCAGGCATCAAAAATATGTTTAATGAGTACCACACCGGCATCTGTGGTGGAACGGCCTCTAGTAAATCCGAATTGCTTACTGTTCAGCAGTTTATTACGATTGAAATGGGATAGAAGCTGATTAAGGATAAGTTTCTCGAAAATTTTGCTTAATGCCGGTAGTATTGAGATAGGTCTGAAGTTTGTGGGGTCTGATTTCGTTCCTGATTTGAACAACGGGATAATTTTACTATGTTTCATCAAGTCAGGAAAAACTCCAGTATCAATACTTCTATTAAAGATATCAGCTATATAAGGAGCAGTTAATTCTATTATGGAATGTAATACTTTGACAGACAGCCCCCAAAGATCTTCAGTTTTCTTGACATTCAATGATCTAAACGCTTTGGTAACGATGATAGGAGTCACATAATTGAAACCAAAGATTTCCGTACATTCCACTACATTTCCTTTCAATAATACTTCAGCAGAGTCTGGCGATGAATTTAAAGACTTTGATGTGTCTATGGGTATATTGGAAAAGAACCGCTCAAATTGATCCGCTACATCGAGATCGGAACTTACTAGAGTATCATTGATACGTAAACTGTAGTGCGGATCTTTAATCTTTCTTTTTCCAGTTTCATTGCTTATTACTTGCCATACAGTCTTGACCTTATCACTAGAGTTTTGTATTTTTTTGGACAAGTAATCAGCTTTAGCGGCGACACATACTTTCTTAAAAGATTTGGAATAGTTTTTAACATACTCTAGAAATTCCGGTCTTTTATCCGTAGTTCTCGAATCATATAAGTCATAGAGTCGGCGTCTCTTCTCGTGAATATCTGGTGTAGCGCAGTCGCTAAACTTAACCTTGGATTTGCCTTGAATTTTCTTAGGACTAAAGCATTTGTCAAATTCTTTTTTTATACAATCATGTAAGACAGAACACATACAGTCGGGGTTTTCCTGGGGAAATGAAAGATGAAATAATCTTTTTGCAGTATTCTGACAAAATAGGTCGAGGCGTTTTTCTGAAATAGGTCTGCACATGAAGCCACAAGGCGCTTCCTCGATTTTCCCGCTAAAGGTAACAAGTTGCCCGCAGTGGTCAGAACTTAAAGAGTTTATGATAGATTTAACTATCGCCTCCTTGTTACTGTAAATATTATCAATACACGTAGCACTAGTTGCTGTAATTCGAGTAGGCTCACAAAACAAGTTCACTAGGTCAAAAGACTTGAACGTATTTATTAAACTCACACTCATTGGCGATTTTTCTAATAAATTAACATTAAAATCACCACACACAATGATACACTTTTTGCTCTTAAAGACACTAGCGAGCACTTCATCCATAACGGATTCGAATAAAGTGTAGTCCGCTGACGCCGATGGAGTGTTGATCAGGGGCAGTTATACTGCACACAGTGCGACCGAACATTTATATCCAAATTCGGTTTTGCGAGCCATATCCGTGCTCATCAGAGAAAGTTTTAAGGGTCGCCGTCGTCGGATACGACAAGGAGGACTATATATATATATACATTACAAAGACATACGGACGCCTACCCGCTTTAGGCAGGGTACCCGCTTTGGGCACTCTTCCCCTAACTGGTGACCGAAAAGCTGGTGACTTTATTGCACAACGTACCTATTCATCAGCATGGCGATACAGCAAGTACCTACCCACAGTAATATGTATAAAGTCTACGGTTAGATTGTTGACGGTATACCTATAGGTACGTAAGTGTAATTTTTATTTGATGCCAAATGCACCAATTATGTGTTTACCTGTAAGTACCTATTACTTAGTAATACATCGCTCAGCGATAATAATTTAACGTCTGTGTTGATATTAAGCGATACCTATAGTGTAAAAAGTTGTTGGGGAACCAAATAAAAAAAAATATTTAAGTTATTGTAGCTGAATATTCTTGTACATAATTCTGGTCAATAAATGTATAAAGTAATGAAAATAAAAGGAATTTATAAGTAGCAATATAAGTTACCTAACGTATTAAGAGTTCTTGATTTCGGTAATCATTTTGGTTAGAGCGCACACTCTCACACAATTAGCTATTACCTACCTATAATAGGTAGGTATCATTCACACAACACAGCATGACTACGGTCCTGACCTAGTTTAATAGGTAGGCACCTATTTACGTCAGTAATGCGGTTGGGGATGCGTCTACACCACCTCTAGTACCTATATATTTTTTTGAAACATAAACACAAACGAATGCGTTTGCGTTTAGTCTCAATTTGTATATACGCCAGTCTGTAGAATATTTCTATGTTGCAAAAGGTGGTGTAGAAGATTTTTTTTTTTTTAATTGTGTGTATGGATACACTGAGTAAATATCAAACATGGTAGCACGAGATATCTTAGGACAACATTTCCCAGCTACAAAGCCTCGAAATTTTAGAAATGTTTTCGATCTCTCGCTTAGGTATATATTCTATATGATGCATCCTGGCGTAAAGTTACTTACTAGCAAATTAAAGAACATGAAATTTTGCCTGTAATAAGTACCAAAACATAATAATTCGGTCAAGCGATATAGTAGAAAACCATGGTCAAAAAACGCAGTTTTCCCCAACTTAGAGAAAACTACAATATATTATAGGTAGTGATTTGCATTTGAATTTTGAATTTAGCTACCGGTTCCTACCGGTTCCTAAATATACCAATTTACTCATCACGCATCGAATAGATAGGTACCAAACCAGCTGTATTGCAGACTGAGGTGTAAGTATATACGATAGGAATCAAATTTTGGTAGACTTTGTTCCATATTTTACCTGCTACTGCTTTTAATCCAACGTAAGTATATTAGTGTAAGAAAATTGCAATTCAACCGAATACTAGGAAGGGATCAAATAAAAAAAAAGAAATAATGTTCGATAAATGCGTTTTCCCGGCAAGTACAAGTTCAATAAACTAGATGTCTTGAAGAATATAATATCTACAACATAGATACATGAAACTTAATATTATTGAATACAGCGCCATCTATCCAACTCTGCGGACAACACGTAAGTACTTTTAAAGCTCTTTAAGAAGCACGGAGCAGAGCTTTGCAGGCGAATTAAGTAGCGCCATCTACCGACAATATGCCGAACTTATAAGCCAGTAAAGTACCTAAATATACGCGCACTGTAACATTGTGGTTATAGTGAACCCTTGTCGACATGATTGAACGACGCTTACGAAATATATAGAGGCGCCATTGTGCACCAAAATTGTGTGAAAATTGTAAAACAGGTAGGTAGAATTTGCACACTATTTCATCGCTCGTACCGTGTAGTAGGTATGTTATGTTGGTATTTGATAATTACGTAGAATTTCATACCTGCCTATGTAACCTACCTACATAATTCGCCCTGAACTGAGTCCACGAGATCTAGACACAACGGCAGCGTTTCAGGCCAGATTAGATTATAATTTAACATATACCTAACAAAAAATACCTACCAACAACAAAATATTAGGATTCACTCAAACCACCGGCCACCTATTGTAACAAAATCGTAAATTCTTAAACCTTTATTACTTAGGCCCATAATTCCTTCAATGCAGCAAGATTAGATATGTATTCTTTTGTATGCAAATGGCTGCATTGAAAACAAGAATAGTGACCAAACGTGCGTTAAAGGGTTCAATAAAAGGATTTGTGACGCTATGATATTGAACAGGGCAGGATTTGAATGTTGTAACTAGGTACTTACCTAAATACCAATTAGGTAGATATGTATAGGTACAATACATGAATGAACATAGTGAAGTCTGAATAATATAAACCAAACACACAAGCACACACGCACACACGCTCTCGCATATTAGGTACCTCAAGCTAGCTAAGTATATTTGAAAAGTTATAAGAATCCATTTTAATTATAACGTTAGTAACTACTTACTTATTGTAATACTTATTTATAATTTGGAAGAGCGAGGCCTCCTGACATAAGGTTCATAACATAATAGATTAACATACCTAAGATTTTTGCCGGCCCAGGTACCTATATCGCTAGGAATACAACGTGGATTTGGATCTGCTTCAGATTGACAATTAACTAGCAGGAAGCGTGCTCTCGTTTCGGAGGCCAGATCCTCTTTCGGTCACTGCGCCGAAAAAGTAAGTTAGTACGAGTTAATACATAAGTAGGTACGAAAGATCTCAATTATACCAATAGGTAGTATTTTTATCATATCTTAATGTGTCATGTTTGAAGTTTTATGGTTATGATGATGATGATGATTATAAATTGATTCTTCTTGTTGCTATTCTTTGTGCAAGTGTGCGAGAGTGACTTAAAAATTCAAATTGTAATCATATTGCACTGGGATGACAGATTCGGTCTGCCACGCCCCCCGTGAAAGAGACACGCTTATGTCTTTCGCGCAAAACAGAAACAAAACGGGATGCAACACTCTTCGGGATTGGCTTTTTTAGACAAATCTCGATAAATATCTGACTATATGTGCCGTTTTACTAAATTTCCTCATGACGGAATTCAGATGAGGTTAAATACCATCATTTTAACTTAACTGTATGCGTTGTTTTAGTAGGCTGAGTAAAAAAAGGAAAATAAAGACTAAAGTATTTTTTTCTATCGAGAAAATTTTTAAGCAATTATGTTTCAGCTATTGTCAGAAATACAGTCATATAGTCAAGAATGATATATCTGAAAATCAATCCTTATTTTTTCCTCGTTTGGATTTCTCGTTGCGCGGCCTTAAATGACGGTGTCACCGTACCTACCCAAGCTATGTTAGCTGAAAGCAGTATAAGTAGCAGCTATCTATTTCTGGAATCCCGGTATGGGAAGCAGATGTAATGACCTATGCCTAATACGAAAGGGCTTAGGTATGTAGTCTCAGGTTCTGACCTGTGAGTGAAGTTCGCTTCTGTTGATCCATCTTGATGGCTCCACCAAGGTGCTCAAATGGGTGTGTTATAAAACTAATAACATAATTATGTAAAACAGACCTGTGTGAAACACACTATACACTCCCTGAGTTCGGCTCTGTTGCTTTACCTTTTTTTTCAGCGCCATCGCTCGACAAACCTCGTTGTGCTGATTTTATTGGGGTGCCCTAATTTAATGTCTTTTAGTCTGCCAGTAAACCACGATGTGTAAACAAATTGTATCCGCAGTATCGATTGAGAGTCAATGAGTGGACTGAACGCGAGTAGTGTAGTGTGAATATTTACAAGAGTGAGTGAGATTCAGTATTAACAATATTTTTGGGTGTAGTTATTTTTATAGTTTACACAAAGTTGCATATTTTATATCCTATAGGTATGTCGATATTACATTGACTAACATTGGCACCGAAGAAAAACGTCAGAGGTTCACGTAGGTAAGTAAAAGGTAGGTCTGTACTGTAGATAATAGTTACCTACCTATATTTTTTAAGTAAATAGGCATACAAATACGTATTTGGAGAAAAATGTAAGAAGTGCCTTCACTAGTTGGTTAAAGGAGTTTTTTTAATAGCCTATTTGAGTGTCCCACTGCTGCTCGGCATAGGCCACCCCTCCCACCTTTTCCTCCAGGAATTTATTCTCACAAAAAGACCACCTTTAGGTAACAAATGTCATTTTCACTTCTCATGCTCGAAAAGTTGTGTTATATTAGACTTTCAAGCGGGGCTAAAGTAGGTAGTACATACATGTAGCCCCTAGGAAAAATATGACAAATCAAAATACTTCTCCTATTAAATCCACCATTCATAGAACACTAATTTAACTCTTTAACCAGAATACAGGTTCACTAAAATCGATTAATCAGGTAAGAATTCATTTGTCGCTGGAAGATTAAGTTTGTACCACTCCTTATTACACAATAATTAGAAAAGTGATTAAATCGTTAGAGCAACGCTTTGGAGCGCTCAATGGGGAAGGTCAGTAGCTTTTATTCAAACTAGGGAATGCAATCCCGATCCCGCGAGGTCTCGGGTAATTTTTCGGGATCAATCCCGACGCATCATATGACGAGATCCCGTTCGAGATTGACGGGATTAGGATACTATTAATACCCTTTGTTTTTTAAGGAGTCATTTTCAAAATCACTCGTCTTAGGTAACTACTTCCTAATTTCAAAGGAATTAGTCATTTTCAAAATCACTCGTCTTAGGTAACTACTTCCTAATTTCAAAGGAATTAGTCATTTTCAAAATCACTCGTCTTAGGTAACTACTTCCTAATTTCAAAGGAATGAGGAAGTAGTTACCTAAGACGAGTGATTTTGAAAATGACTCCTTAAAAAACAAAGGGTATTAATAGTATCCTAATCCCGTAATTTATTATTTTGATTACCTAATTTACCTATGTTAATTTCCTTAAATCTGATAATTATTTTTGGTTGGTAAGATTAAAGAATAAAGGTTTGTATTTTCTTTCGAGTAATATGTTATTTTACTTAATCTCACTATCACAAACAAGCAGTTATTAGCTTTTTTAGTCATCCAAATTTATTATTTTTTTTAAACTAGACGGGATCCCGAAAATTCCGGGATCCCGCGGGATTGATATTTCTAATCCCGCGGGATCTCGAATTTGCAATCTCGAGTCGGGATTGCATTCCCTAATTCAAACCGAGGTGACTAATGTTATGTGTGTCAAAGCAGTTTAAAAAAATACTTGCCGCCAAATCCTACATAGGTATACCTACGTTCGCCGTGGAGTTTGTTATTAATTTTGGGTGGATGAACTTTGTTTATTTTTTTTCTCGCAATCGAAGTGAAAAGTAGAAAACTGTCTAAATGCCATATTACCCCTCCAACTATTTTACTATATAACTATCGAACCCTCGAACTATAACTATCTCGTGGTACCTAATTTTATGGCTCATTTTAGACCCTTGTCATACAATCTACTATAATTTAAGTTACCTACTTAAGTACTTAAATTGTTATCTAAACAATGATACAAATACGTAAACTAGGTAATTACCTACTATAAACAACATACCTACACGCAAACAATATTCTGTATCTTATTACACATTTTTTTCTGCCTTGTTATAGATCACTGATTGGTCACTAACAATTCACTGCGACGACCTTATTGCGTTGGTACCTAGTCGTCCCAAAGTTCAAGTCAAAGAGTATAATAATAGGTAATATTAGGGTTTAAATACCTAGGAATCATGACAAAAAAAATCATGCTATTCGAACCAGCTAGTTTTTAGAGACGATCAAATGTTTATATGGGACCAACTACAATTACTTATTTACACAAAAGACGAAAATGGAAGGCAAAGTAAACGGCATAGCTAACGAGCACTGACAAAAATGCTTCATACCTACTGATTCACATGCAGGCGTGACGTCACACCTGCATGGCCTCGTACCTACTACCATTGTATGGAAAGAAGGGAAATTTAGCATTGTTGTCGTGAAATATTACGTTTATGCTGTACAGTTGTTTTTTTATTGAACATGATAATTCTATTGGTAGGTAACTTTCAATTTTCATTTGACCAGTAAACAAAAAATAACGTTGTCCTGAATCTTTGTAGTCATATATCTTTATATTGTATATCTTTTTATGATTTTAATTATTATTAAAATCATAAAAAGATATACAAATATAAAGATAATTTGATGGTTTCCTATCTACTTATATAGTCACACTATGTTTTAAATTGTAACATGAGTCATCATCCCTATTGCACGGCACTGTTTAAATCACCATGTGAATGTAACTGCTCCGTAGCGCAGCCAATTGCTCGCTCGACGCATGCGCGGTCCGCGAGTGAAAGCCCGGGAACCACCCAATCACAGCGCTGTATGCCATCCGCCATCGCTCCAAGGGCGGTGCTGTGGGGCGCGTGAAAGTTTATCCGGCTGTTGTAAACGCCCGAAGGTGACAGTTCGTATATTTCTATCTCTATCACTCGATGGCAAGTGCGACTGAGATGTCGAAATTCCACATACACTTTCTACCAATGACTTGCGTTCGGTGGTTTGACATGGTAGGGTGTACCTAAGCAAAGCATATGTACTACCTATATATTTCCCTACTAAGTGTTCGGTCGAGCGAACTTTTGTAAATAGTAACCAATATCTAACCTAACCTAACCTAACTAACATTCCGATTGTCGCTATTTAAAATTCTAAACTAGAGAAACTACTTTTTATACTATGTACACTAAACTAACTAGTGGCTCTCTGAGCTGTTGAACTCTAATTTCGGTTTTTTGAAATTTTCCGAATAATTAAATAAATAAATAAATAAATATTAGAGGACAATCTTACACAAATCGAACTAGCCCCACAGTAAGCTCAAGAAGGCTTGTGTTATGGGTACTAGACGACGATATATTTAATACATATAAATACTTAAATACATAGAAAACATCCAAGACTCAGAAACAAATATTCATGCTCATCACACAAATATTTGCCCTGACCGGGATTCGAACCCAGGACCGTCAGCTTCACAGGCAGGTGCACTACTCACTAGGCTAAACTGGTCGTCAAAATAATTAACTAAGTAGACAAAAAAATTCTATTAAATATCGAACTTACTCACAAAACTTCACGAGAATCGGTTAAGAAAGGTGATCTGTAGCGGAGAACAAACAGAAATTCGTCAGCAGAAACTTACAAAATCATTGACAAAATATAACTGTTTTTGAGAATTTCCAAAAAAAATCAATAGATACCTATAACTCCCGAACCTGCTCACAATATTTCACGAGAGTAAATTGTAAAATATAATTGTAATTCCACCTACTGATGTATATATGTGATATGCAATAAACCTTTGATATTTGAATGCTGTAGAGGAGAACAACCGGAAATCTGGAAATCCGGAATTCTCACATACGAAAGCATTTTTGTCGAAGATGAAGCAGAGACCTTCGTTTCACTCGGTTAATTACCTGCCTACATGATTTCATTACACAGGTAAAGTTCGCTCGGTATATATATATAGAAAATCAAATCAAAAATACAACATATTGGCCTCATCTTACTTATTGATGAACGATGAATGATTTTGCAGAGGTTTCAGTAAGTAGGTAAGTTAGGTAGCTACAGTGTTGCCAGATGGTTCGGTACAATTGTAGGTATCTAACCGTGACCAAGCGAGACAATTTATAGGCTTCCACACCGTAGAAAGATGATCCTATAAGTACCTAGAAGGAGGATTAGCGAATACCCAAAAGAGACGGACTTATGATAACCTGACTCAATTGAGATGTATTAGAATATATAATCGTTTTTCATTTGAAAATTTCAATAACACTCAGGTAATGCCCTAAATGTTGTGAAACGCGCTTGTTTAAAAAATATTCTAAATTATGAGCCTAAAAGCGACGTAATAAGAGTCAAGTATTGAAATATATTTATTCCATATCCACCAAATATGATACAACAAGCTTTTTCCCGCGGCTCGGTCCGCGTAGAGCTCGTTCATCGCGTTAGAATTTTATTGCTGTTTTTCGATCAGGCGCTTACCTAGTTATTGCTCTTTCATACAAACTTCCACCCCCTTGAGGGATGATTTCCGGTATAAAAAGTATGCTATGTCCTTCCCCGGGACTCAAACTACTTTCATACCAAATTTTATCTCAATCGGTTCAGTGGTTTTAGCGTGAAGAGGTAATAGACAGACAGACAATTTGGCATTTATAATATTAAGTAGGTATGGATTACGGACCTACTTATATCTAATAAGTTACTATACTAGTGGGAGCGATGTAGTGCCTTCTTGTAAGGGTTCGGGGACCGCTACTGTTATCAGCAAAGAATAAAACGAAATGAATGTGCCTCGCTTTTTATTGGAGTCGTTCCAATAGCTTTTTTATTTTTACTGTGTACGTGTTACTGCTACCGGCCACGATATGGGATTAGGAAGCCGTTACAGTTTTATTTATTTCTCAACTAGTATCTGGGTAGCTAAGATGTCTACCTATAGTCAATACAATATCTACCCACTTGCTTAAGGTACAGCTAAAATAGTATTTTTGCAACTGGTGTACCTATAAGAAGTTCTAAACATGACTGAGTGACATTTCAACCAAAAGGTTTCTTTTTCTCTATTCTAGACTAAATAATAGTATAGACATTTCTATGGTTCGTAGGTCGATCTACGAAGACTTCATTCATTTAAATAACACACAAAATGTATTAAATTTACTTTTAAATCCTATAAGGATAATCACGTGGGTCATTGATGGTTCCAATATTTACAATTAATGGCACATCCTGACGCTCCTGCGCGCTGGCCAGCAGCAGCCTCTCGTCCGGTGCGCTGGTACGTCAGGGTGCGCCTTAGTATCTTCTAAGAAGTTTATGGCGTTTTGTCAAAAAAAAACTCACATAACAGTCCAGAGATGTCGCTACCTTCCATTCCTTCCATACATTTTAATCGGGCGGGCGCCCTCTAAGTATGTTTCCAGCCCCTGCAGGCTGCCACCGCGGCCACGACCCACAGAATACTTTTCTTGCCATGACCGCAGGCCGTTGCTGTGTATGGTATGCTTTATGCGTATCGTTTCAGGGAATAGAGATTATAGACTTTTTCACTTCTTATGCTCGAAAAGTGTGTCATACTCATATTAGACTTCTCAAGCGGGGCTAAAGTAGTACATTTTGCCCCTAGGGAAAATATGAATACGTATTTCTGATTTACAATAGTAGATTGTATGACAAGGGTCTAAAATGAGAAAAGTCTTTTAGACCAGAGTTATACACTCTACTTTTCACTTCGATTGCGAGAAAATAAATAAACAAAGGTTAACCCACCCAAAATTAACAATAAATTCCACAGCGAAGATATATACTTTTGCAGCATGTTTTTTTTTCTATACTCCTTTGACACACAAAACATAGACACTGCGGTTCGCGCGCAACATTCACGCGCGAAAAAAGCTAAACTGACCTTCCATTGAGCGCTTCAAAGTGTTGCTCGAACGATTAAACCACTTTTTTAATTATTGTGAAATAGGGACTACTACAAACTTAATCTTTAGAATCTTTAGAAAAATTAATTATGTTTCCAGATTGGTCGATTTTAGTAAAGCTGTATTCTGGTTGGTTAATACCCAATACCAAATATTTTTTTAAGAGTTAAATTAGTGTTCTGTGATTGGTGGATTTAATAGGTGAAGTATTTTGATTGGCCAAATTCAAATGTTTTGTAAATCATAAATATGTATTCATATTTTCCCTAGGGGTTAAATGTACTACTTTAGCCCCGCTTGACAAGTCTAATATGACTTACTTTTCGAGCATGAGAAGTGAAAAACATTTTAATTTGTCCAATCAAAATACTTCATCTACCTACTAAGGCTCGGTTTTATAAAGATCCGTTACACCTCCTTATGTCGGTTTGTTATGTAAAAAATGTACTGAGTTACTGAAATTTGATCTGACATTTGATGTAACGGATCTTTATAAAACTCGGCCTAAACCTAAACACGGTTACGGAACGTTAAATTTACTCTTTAAAAAATATTTGGTATTGTGTATTAACCAACCAGAATACCGCTTTACTAAAATCGTCCAATAAGGAAACAGAATACATTTCTCTAAAAAGTCTAAAGATTTGCAGTAGTCTCTATTTCACAATAATGAAGAGAAATGATTAAATCGTTTGCGCAACGCTCTGAAGCGCTCAATTGAAGGTCAGTTAGCTTTTTTTGCGCATGAATGTTGCGCGGTGTCTATGTTTTGTGTGTCAAAGCAGTTTGAAAAAAAAGACTGCCGCTAAATTATATATAGGTTCCCAGTGGAATTTATTATTAGTTTTTGGTGAATTACCTTTGTTTATTTATTTTCTCGCAATCGAAGTGAAAAGTAGAGTGTATTAACTCTAGTCTAGAAGCCATATTATTCCTCTATTTTCCCTAACGAAGTGAGGTATATAACTATCTCGTGGTAATTAATAGCTCGTTTTAGACCCTTGTCATAGAATCTACTATTCTGCAGACTTATTACCTACCTACTGCAGTGCCTAACTCGACAAGATAAAAATCAGAAATACCTATAATTATATGTGGCTACATAAGTATAGCAATTTACATCAAAACCTATTCTAATAAGCAATTTTAAAATTGTTGTAGGTACCTACCCTGCACTTACAATTTAACGTCTGCTTTTCCATTTCCTGCCCCACGGATTAAATAAACTTCTGTAGGTAGGTACCTAACATGGAACCGAAGGGTCCCGGGATCGAGATGAGGAAATAAGGGCAGGATAAACTGATTAGTTCTGGTTTATGCGATGCCTCGTAAAAAGGAAGTAAAGCTCTAATTTGAGATTTACTGTGTATCGTAAATCAGGATTGTTTAGATGTGTTGACACAAAACTCATGAAATTGGATGTGATAAATCAAATCCAAAGCATGCGGAATATTGAAGATTTATTGAGCCTTATAATTTATAAAGGTACAAATAGGTATACAATATTTTTGCAATATATTTCTATGGTAGGTATAGTGTTTCGCTAGTCAATACAAAAGACTGTTAGCGTAAGTACGATAGGTACTTACCTACAAGTAAGTAACTAAAGACAACCGACGAAATTTCAACTCTTGTCTTTGGAACGACACATATTTTATGACTATAGGTACTAGCTTTTGCCCGCGACTTCATCCGCGTAAACTTCAACTCCCTATTTCAACCCTTGGAGGGATGAATTTCGGGATAAGAAGTATCCTATATGTTACTATAATCTGTACTACCTATGTACCTACTTACCAAGTTTCATTTTAATCCGTTCAGCAGCCGTTTTTGCATGATTGAGTAACAAACATCCAAAAAACATCCTAACATTTATAAACATCCAAACATCTAACTAAACTTTATATAATGGGACCCTGTGGTCAGCCGACATGAAAGCCTTCATAAAGGCCAGGCCTTGTCTCAGGGACCCCGGAGCTTAGCGCGTGCCTCTCCCAAGGGATTGCTATTGCGGTTCAGAGGGGTAGGTATATAAGTAAACGCCGCCAGCGTTTTGGGGTCTTTTTTATGTAGTTCGGTACTGGTAATTCATTTAGGTATGTATGTACCTAATTTAAATCATTATTATTTATTGTTTTGAAATCAATATTAAGCCAGTTCAGAATGATTCACAGTTTGTGACATGACGATTTTACAATGAGGTCTATATAGGTTCTGACTGACTCCGAAAATATTTTATGAATTTCTATTTGGCTATCGTTTATTTTCAAGTTAGGTAACTATTCGAAATTAAATTCCACTCATTCAGCCTGGAACTATTGGCGCCCTCACCTACCTATCATGCTTTAGCAAATAGGAAATAGGTACATTGTTTCTCAACTTACCAGTTTGGAGTCTTACTTCATCTTTCAAAATCTGCTGGGCATAAAAGTCCTTTTTACACACTACGGGGTAGGCGATAAAGTGATTTTAAAATTCGAACGTGACACACTATCACGACACGAAGTTCCAACATTTTTCTATAAATGAGAGGTCATTACTAGTCCTAAAATATGATGTATGATGTATGTCTATTGGTTTATGTTCAAATTAGATTGACACTTTCATTGCCAGACTTAAATCTTGAATGTACACCGTGCAGCAGACGCATGAAAATCTAAATACTTACTTACTTATAATGTACCTACATATGACCAAACAGTGAAGTAACAATTTTACATAGAGAAAGATAATAAAACTAAGTATAACTTAAATATAACATTTTAACCAAACACCAAATCGCCATCAGCGGGTAGGGTGCCCAAAATACGTGGACAGCCCCAACATCTGCTGGCTGGGATCGATTTTTGAGTTTCGAACGCTCGACATCAAACGACAACACTTTTTGAACATACCATGGTTGTCAAGTATTCAGCCAAATCAAATGTATTTTGGAAGCGGTTTTATGTCTTAAGGTAGTTTAATTACGTTTAAATATGAAAAAAAACTGTTAAGTATTTAAATTTCATAATTAATTAATATTTGATTTCTTTGTAAATAAACGTATTTTTTGGCGAAAAAAAAGCGTTATTTTATCCGGCCCGGCGGTCTTGCATAATTGGAAGTCTCGCTTAACCCATTTGATTGCCATTTGACATTAAGCCCGCCATTTGTACAATTTGTGTATTTTAAATTTTTAATAAATAAATAATAACCCGTTTTAGTTGTCTAATATGGATTTTCAATGTTTTAAATATACAAGTCTAATTTTACTGCCACATGTTTTATTAAATAAATAAGTAATCTAATTGAACCCAAACCTCTTTGGTTGGATGGCTTGGTCCAACAATAAATTAAAAAAACTGGAAAAGTAAAAAGTACAAGTGCGAAAAATCCAACTTTGCGCACGCAGGTATGCGCACATAAAGTACCAATTTCTTGAGCAACTATTAAAAAAGCTATTTGAAAGTCATTAATCGAAAGCTAGTGATTGAATATCAATATTTTGCATTTCATTACCGGTTATTAAAATTCGGTATTTAAAATAAAAAATAGAGTGAAGCAATATCAAACATTGAATTCGAAATTCGTATTTAAATTAAAAAATAGAGTGAAGCAATATTAAATATTGAGTTCGTAGTAATAATTTAACTATTTAAGTGCATTTTCAGTGTGTGGCATCGCCGGTTACACGGTGATTATCTTCACGCGATACACTCATATCACAAGTATCTCGTGGGTATTGATGAATACTGAAGCAACATCCATACAATTTTGAATACTACGTTAATATTAAGACCCGGTTATTGTGAGTACACAGATAGAAAAGAAATCTTCATTCAAAACGCAAAACTCTCTTGCACACGGTTTCTTAAAGAGAATAATAAATTGCTTAGTCCTATAAATATGTCTCGAGTTGAAAATTCCATGATTTTTTATGGAAGAATCAATATTGTTTAGTTCTATCTTTACATATTATTAAAGCAAATGGGAGAGATTTTAGTTAAGATATTCATAATTTACCGCAAAAAAAAGGTTATTCCAAAGAAGAAACACTAAAATTTTTTAGAGACTTAAGTTTTTAGGCAAGAGCGATTAGTTCTTGGTTTGATGTTTTCAATCTACAGTGAAGATCCAAGGCTATTCCAAAAAAGAAGCACCAAAATTTTCCTTTGAGTTTTTTAAGTTTTTAGGCAAGAGTGATTAATTCTTGATTTGATGTTTTCAATCTAGAGTCAAGATCCAAAGCTATTCCAAAGAAGAAGCAACAAAGATTTCCTTTGAGACTGAAGTTTTTAGGCGAGAGCGATTAATTCTTGTTTTGATGTTTTCAATCTATAGTCAAGAGCTAAAGCTATTCCAAAGAAGAAGCACCAAGAATTTCGAGAGAGACTTTTTAGTTTGGTCTGCATCGCGCTATCGAAGTTTCTTAAATCAGTTGCATAAATACAACCTCTAAGTAACTCTTTCTGTGTCTTCGATCGCTGAGAGATCTCTGTACTGTGGTCTGTTCCTGTGTTTCCTGTCCATTGTATATAATTTGTAGTTAACCTTTATATATATCCCGCGTTGTAAATAATTCTACACTAGCGCAAATTTACTTATCTACATTGGTGACCTCGACAATCGAAGTAAGACAACTGAATCAGATTCTGACGCCGCCTTGCAGCCAACCCTCTCTCCCTGTCTCTTTCTTTATGAGTGTGCTCCCTATAGCATGTTTTCTATAGGGGTAGTACACGTCTGGTAAATCAACTGTCAGAAATTTGACTTTCTCTCTTTTTTGTATACAAGAAATTTTAGCTCTTGCTGTAAATAATATCAAATTTTACATTGAGTAACGTACTCTTGTACCAATGCGTTTTCTTGTTTTCGTGGAGAAATACAATTCTCAATTGAATTATGAGTATTTAACCCCAAGAAACAAAGTTTTTTGGTACAAGTTCTTTGAGTATTGCACTGAGACACTTCAGATTCAATTCAAAAAATGCTATAGTTTATCTCAAGTTACCGATTTCATGCGCTAAGAAACTTTGGCTGTTGATGTGAAAAATATCAAATTTACGTTGAGTAAGGTACTTTCGGGTATTAAGGCCTAGCTAAGGGAGAATGTAAATAAAATGAAAAATAGCATATTTAATCAACTTATTTATATATTAATCAGTCATTAATTTCAATCAGTATACAACCAACGTGAAAAATGGCATAAATTGCCATAAAGAGACATACAGTGACAGGTTTTTTAAAACCCTACCAATAGGCCTTATTTAAATATGGTAGCATAAAAAGGCCTAAGACCTTAACATACTTAAATAATTAAAACAAACTTGTTGTCGAGATCAATAATCACTTAATTATAACAAATACGTTTATATTCTTCTATTGAGATATAATATTGCTCATTGTATGGCTATTAAGTACAAAAAGACATCAAAATATTCCGCTATCTAAACTAGCAATCTAATTAACATGTATAGAGATAATCAGTCTCAAACTTTAACTAACATAAAAAATAACCAAAAATAGTAATCCTTGCTATAAAAATAAAATAAAATTTGAGTATTTTTTTAATTTGCCATAAAGGCCTTATTTTACTGTAGGCCATTTTATACTATAGGTAGTATAAGAAGGCCTATTACGTTTTCAACATAAAAATAAAACAATTACACGTTCTAAGCGTTCTCTGCTAAGCGTTCCTCTTTGAACTGCAGACACTAGGGCATCTTCTGACCACAATGCTCGTTTGGGAGGCATCGTGATCGAAAACTGAAAATATATCAAGTAGGTAATTAATTGCACACTAAGTTAGTAGTATAACTTAAAATACCGAAATACATTATAAGAACCAAACAAAATTCTATATATGAAGTAGGAGGATAATAAGGCCTAAAAGATATCCCAAGTCATAGAGGGCAATAAGGCCTATAGGTAAATTTTGTAGGCCTTATTCACCGCTGACCACGTGTATAAATAAAACGAAATATAAAATATTTGCATCACAATATGTTATTGAAACTTGTACCACATTAGAAGCGTTAATTAGGGAGAACAACTGTGTGCAAATTGATATTATTAATGTAACATTACCATAAATACTCACGTTCGTTTCGGCCCGATTTTTGTACCACGTGCCGGGTACCCACCTGCTGAAATGTATGACGCAACACTGGCGGCGGGAAGCGGGGCATCGAGCCAGTTCGAACCTGTAGTTCCTTGTTTGTCCGCTTGGCGTCAGGGACGCGTGGCTTTGAGCGCGAGCGCTCGTATTTAATACGATTTTGGTTACTTAGGCCTTATTAGCCGATAGGCTTTATTACCCGCAGGTACCTTAATATACTCTTGAACCCAGAAACAAAGTTTCTTGGTACAAGTTCTTTAAGTATTGCACTAAGACACTTAAGGTTTAAATTAAAAATGCAATAGATAAAGCAAAACGCTCACGCACTTGGTCTGAATATTAAGTTTTTTTTAATAAAAACCTTTTTAAAGCTTGGATTAAGTATTTAATTTTTTAGGTTAAATAATAAACCTTGAGACATTTTATAGCTTAACGCAAGTAATTTATGTTTTCCTGATATAGGAAACTGGAAATATCTTGAATCAAGTGTATTTATTTGGTTGAAGAACTATTTTCTATCTGTGTAGGCACCTAATAATCACCGAGTAACCGATGCTTAATGATAAAAGTAAATAAGTACGCAACGATATGATAATTTTTTTCCCTCCGTTTCTTTACAACTGACACGGTTCGCGGCTAAACTAGACAAACAATGCGTCTTCAAATTCTTAATTTAAAAATAAATACCAGTTAATTTTTTTTAATAAAAATGATTGTTCTGAAACACAATCAATAACTTAATTTTAGTAACATTTTTTATGTAGGTATATACCTACTTGTTGGCGCCATTTATTGTATAAAAAAAATTGGCGGATGAAAAATGAATAATATTGACTCTGGAATTGAGGTTGTTATTTATGAAATCATGATTGAATGAATTGTGGTAATGTAAGTGTATTATTCAGCTTGAATGAATGTATTTTTTCTTTGTTGATCAGTTTGTAGTTTGTTATTTTAGTATTTATAAATGGTAGAAACCTTAATTTAAAGTGAAAAAGCATGTAAGTAGTAAGAAGGCAGTGTGTTTTTCAACATACCGCGGACTATTTCACTCTATAGGGTATGTGTTATTTGCGGTTATCATGCGGGTCGAAAAGATGAAGAGAAAAGGAAATTTATGGCAAGATTTCCTTTAGATCACGACCTGTACGCAATTAATTGGAGATTATCTATTAATATGTACCACAGCAAGTTACATGTAAGCAAAATAAGTAGCGTTATTTGCAATTTAGTTTTATTCGTATGCATACTAGTGTTGGCAGTAGTAGTAACATATCGATAACTAACTTATCATATAGAACTCATGGTATTTTTCAGTTGCAAACAGTGGGTGAAAGTAATTGGCAATGAAGACCTAACCTACGTTCCGATTGAGAAGCTGACTGAATTAAAATTTCTTTGTGGTGACCACTTTCAACCCAAAGATTTTAACCGAAAGAAAGCGTCTATAGAGATGGTTAATATATTTTAAGCAACACAACTTTATACTTTTTTTATTTTATTTAACTCTAGCCCTACCCACTGCGGAATAAGCGCATGGACGTCGTAGTGTAGTCGTCATAACCTAACCAGTTGAGAACGGATTCAAACCCCAATTGTTAATAAAGGAGCATCCACTATTAATGTGAGGTATTTTTGCCAAAATTCGATCCCCATAAACATCTCACGTAAATAATGGACGCCCTCTGGGATTATTATAAACATGGAACCCACGACGTCACTAGTTATCGTTTATCGATACCGATATCGTTAACCGTACTACATCAAAGTTACATCCCTATCGCGCTGTTATGTTGGCATTACCTATTTCCTTTTTTTTATTTTATTGTGGTACAGAATGTTTGCCAAACTCTACGCCAATGTCATGCAATGACAATGTCACTGTCATCCAAAACCTAGTTCAGTTCGAAGTCCCGTCTCTTAGAACGTAGTGGTTATATTCTCTTTGGTTATTAGTGTAATACCTATTAGGTACATTTAAGTAGGAAAAAATTAGAGTCAACTCAGTATGAACTACTTAGTTCCTAGGTACTAAATTTCTACTGATAAAATTGGATACGAGTGGTCAATACCACTCAACATTAAATTTTCTTTTGTTCGACTTTCAAAAATAGCATGTCATCGTTTTTGTCAGTTTTCGAGTAATAGAGTCGTAGCGCTCGAAACTCAAAAATCGGCCTTCTGATCTGATGATTTAATCCAGTCAGAATGGAGGTCAATGACTATTTTAGCCTAGCACCCAACACCTAACCTAGTCAGATTTTTAGAATACTAAGATAGGAAATTGTGGAAATGCTTAGGTCTAGGCACCTATTTCCTTCATTCGTCCTTTTTTGTCCTATAAGTAGTATTAGGTACCTAAACACTCTTACCTCACTACTCAAATAAAAAGAGCATAATATACCTACACACCAAGCTACATATATATATAACCTATCTGGGACCTCCTGTACTTTACCGCTAGCTACAGAGTGCTTTGCTTAGGACATTATCCGTGGCCATCTTTTGCGAAGCCCATAAAATTGGCGGGGTTGTAAAAATAGCTCCGTCGCCATTCGTCGGGCCGCCGTTAAACAAGAAGGTCCCAACGACCCCCGTTTTATCCCCACGCGGGCACTTTAATAGTTTTTCATTACTCAAGTAGACGGCCATAAAAAAAAGAATAAAACCCGGGAAGAAAATTGCATATCTTGCATAATGCTTGCCTACGCACTCAACGTTTTATGTTTGGCCAAATTACTTTTTCGAAATTGCCGGGAATTATTTATGATTTTATTGCCACAACAATGGCGTTTGGCTATAAAATGGATTCGATGTAGCCCTATAGGATACATAAGAGAACGATTGTGCAGCTGGCAAAAATACTGAATTGTAACGCTTACATACTAATAAATATCTAAATACTGGGAAATCGTGCTCGGAGAATTCCCATGTAGCATTTAAAAGTTTGGGGTACCTTCCTGTTTAGGACGGGCAAATAGGTAAGAGGTTTGTAACAGCATTGCCATCTGACCTTGCAACCCAAGTGGAAACTAGACCTTATTGGGATTAGGTATGCTTGTCAAGTGTATGAGTGGGCAACTTGATATAAGTTCTCAAGCCGCTCGAAGGCCTCTAATGGCCTCTAACTTGACTAAGGCGAGGGGGTGGGCAAGCGCTCTCCATACAATCTTTGTGCAAGTTTTTTTTCGTTTGTATTGGCACTAAAGTTATTATTTTTGGTCAGTATGCTTATTTTTCTGTTAGCCATAACCTGTAGAAAAAAAATGTGTTTATTTGTGTCATAGCCTAACTCCGTCACCTAGATACGGTTGTTGACATGTTTTGCCTGTCACTTGAAAATATACTGATATGATCAAGTAACGCTCTTACATTTCATAATTTATTTAACAAATTGGCGACGATGGCGGAAGAATTAGACCGACTCACGCGTTTACGGGCCGCAATACGCGGCCAATTAACGAAATTACAAACACAATTGGAACAAATACAAATTACATCGGATTTCGAATTAAGTCAAAGACTGTCAACTCTCGAAAATTACGAAAAGAAATTTGATAATATTCAAAGTGATATAGAAGCTCAGACGGATAATCTGGAATCAGAGATTGAACAACGACATACCACGGAAGAAATCATTCTGCAGCTAAAGATAAAACTACACGGCTTACGCCCTACTACCTCTACTGATGCGCCTTCCACATACATGTCGGCGACACAACATGCCAGGAGTTTCGAAAGTACTGCACAACGCGATCCGCAGCCCAGACTCAATTTCATGCCGTTTCACGAAAAGGAATCGTTCAAAAATTTTATGAAAAGACTTTCAATATATCTGATGCTGAATAATGTGAGTGACCCCAAAATGAAAGTCTACATGCTTCTATCTACATTGCCTCCGGAACTACATGAAAGAGTCCACGATCTGTGCTCTCCAGATGATCCTCTCTGTAAGACTTTCGAAGAGCTAGCTGACATCTTAGACAACTACATCGATCCGAAACCTAGCATATGGGCCTCTCAACATACCTTCATAACACGACTACAGCAGCCCGATGAATCAGTCGTCGTGTTCTCGTCAGAACTGAAGAGGCTGTCCCGACCTGCTACCATTGTCAGGGAGTTCTTACCAGGGAACCGGGTTCAAGCTCGAAACTACTCCATATCTGGGAGCAAGTGGGAGTTTGGCAGAGTGACCCGCCGTCTTGGAAACCTACACTATGAGGTCACAATTGACGACGGGCGCATCTGGATCCGCCACCTGGATCAGCTGCTCCCGGCTCCAGGGATTCCTAGGAATCACGGCGGAGGCGTGTCATAGCCTAACTCCGTCACCTAGATACGGTTGTTGACATGTTTTGCCTGTCACTTGAAAATATACTGATATGATCAAGTAACGCTCTTACATTTCATAATTTATTTAACAATTTGTTTTTCATTCTTCTGATATTTTTTCCTGAGGTTCGTATCGTATATCCAATATTTACAAGCAAAAATAATAATATTTGGGCGTGCCAAAACCGACGAATAAAACTTGCACAGAGTTTGTATGGGGAAAAGGCCTCTTGCCCTTCCCTGCGCCTTAACGACTGCTATCATAGACAGCAGCCGGGATCAACGGCCTAACTTGCTCTCCAAAGCACGGGAGCGCTCAGTTAATAACAACTTAGAGCGGTCACCCAATCCAAGAGTTGTCCTGGGCCGACGTTGCTTATTAACCTCGCATATGAACCTTGCATCGCTCATATTTTTCCAAGTAGTTACTTTAGTGGAAAAATAATACAGCCTGAATAAATGACAAAATGATAACACTCACGCCAATCCCCATCATGTCAATAACTTTCAACTACTTGATGAAACAATGGCACTTTTTTAAATTGGGGGATGAAGTGTCCAAGAAATCACGATTTAGTACTTCAGGTAAAATAACGCTCTTTAACATTACAGTAACTAAATCCTGATGATTTAAGACTTAATTTTAAACCTCTTTTGCATTTAGATAAGCAGATATTGTGTACCAGGCGTGAGTTACGCTGACGACAAATACGACAACGGGGAATAAAGATTTTTGAGAAATGCCCAGACTGACCCGATTGAGTGGAATAAGTGTATTAACACCTAGTGTAAATTAAATTGGCATATCTAAAGTACATTAATATCTGTTTTTATTCACAACGTTTTTGACTAAGTATACCTAGTAGAGACCTAGAGTACCCTGAACATTCCCCGTGCATGCTATTAGCCCTCAACGTGTAGACGGGTAATACTCCAAAGTGCAGACGGGCTTGCGGGCTTCTTATTTTTGGATAATTTATCAAAATAGGTCAAGAAAACTCCAAGGCAAAAAGTTGCTGGGATTTCGGCGGTAGGTACCTAAGTAATTCTTCAACGACGACTTTCGCATTCTGCTCCAAAGACTCCAGTGTGTAAGTATAAGCGTGTACCTATAGGTTGATATGTTTTTTTTAGTTTGTAAAATTGTGTATTATATTGTTGATGAATAATCTTCATAATTAATATATTTTGATTGAGTCTCCAATTGTTAGCTGAACTCCGATGTAGTTTAGATGAATGAATTCAGCAAATATTGGAATAAGTACATTTATTATTTTAAATACAATAAAATAGAATCGCCATTATTGACAGACGTGTTTTCTTCTTGTCCGATTTTTTAAAAGGTGTTCTGTCCGTTGACATGCGCGATGCTCGGCATAGTGTTGTTCTGTAGATATAGTGATGTTCCAATCGGTAACACCAATAAATACAAAACTTAGGTAGGTGCGTTTATTTCGTCATCACAGGTAATAGTAGTACAGTTTTAAATTGGTTTTAATTAATACAGTACGAAGATCATGATGATCCCATTAGGCATATATGAAAGTAAAATTACAATGTCAGGTGAAACCCAATATGCAATACAATAATGTCAATAAAGGGGTTTTTTTTAAGAAATAAGTTTCGATATCACAGTGCTACAATTATTTATTTATTTAAGCAATAAGTTTTCTTTTGTCATTAAGATAATCTAAATCACTATAGTAACACCTTTTGGATAAAACGTTTTCGTTTGAAATTATCAACTAATGTTGCTTTTCGCCAATCCTCAGGTAGTTTGTTAACTATTTTAGGAGCCATAATAAAAATAATATTTTTTATCAGACCTGTGCAGACTTAACGACGCATATTTCAGGCTTCCTGTATCGAAAATTTAGCCTCGTTGCTGTTTTTGTCATCTCAAACAAATTGAGATTGCTTCTAACATAAAACGCAACATTCAAATATATACAAGCAAGGGAAAGTCAAAACATTCAATGATATAAAATGTGGTTGGCACCTTTGTGAAGGAGTCAGTCCAACGATGGCTCTAATACACCGTTTTTGAGCCCTAAATAACAGACCTGTGTATGTAGAGTTTGCCCATAAATTTATCACATAACGCAAAGTTGAGGCTATAAAACGCTGTTTGAACTGTTTACGGTCACTAATTTACAGAGAGCATATGAGAACTTTACAGTTTCTTGCACACTGCCAAACAGTGCGATTTCTATGACATGTCATTTCATTTGTCTAAATGGAGTCCAAGATGTGACATTCGTTTTCGCTACTTACTCGTAATTTACGCTTAGGGATGGAGCAATTTTTCTTTGACTGAATTGCATTAAATATGTCTTCTCTATGTTTACCTCCACGATTCAGGCCATTTTCAACATCCTGTAATTTTGTGCCGGCTTGAACCCTGAATTTTCAGTAACATAAATGTCTTAGATATATTCTCAATAATATTTTTTATATTGTAACTTGTAGCGGGACCTATGGTTTGTCAAGTAAAACACAACACTGACTTTAAGACGTGTATTGAAAACAATCCATACCAGTCACAAACAACACATAACACAAATAACAGAGCGTAAGGGTAGAGCGTGTCCGTTAGGTAAGGCGTTCCGAAACCGACTAGCGAATAGCGATAGAAATAAGTATCGCGCGGGCCGGCAACATGGCGCGCGCGCAACCACAGTCAATCCGCGGCTCAGTCCTTTTGGTAGCGAGCCGGGGGTCTACCTCTATTGGACCTAGGAGGCAACCTGCGAGAACTATCGCTGTCCCTGTCACACGCTATAGACTCCCCCTCGAGTTCATGAGGACGCCCTCGTCCATGGACTCGCACAACATCCTGATCGAAACAACGTGGACGACCTCTTTTCCTTATAGGCACTACAGGAGAAGGAATCACGTCATTCCTACCAATAAAACGAACAAGCTGTGAGGCGTGGTACTTGCCCAGCACCTCCTCGGGTGTATTAATACCAGAGACCAG
The DNA here is from genome assembly GCA_963556455.1 of Epiblema foenella. Lineage (NCBI taxonomy): Eukaryota > Metazoa > Arthropoda > Insecta > Lepidoptera > Tortricidae > Epiblema > Epiblema foenella. Next base: position 24,167,194 of record OY747098.1, on the reverse strand, counting down.
GTAAGTTGTAGGACTAACCTTCTTAACGATCAAGTAAGGACCATCCCTTTTTGGTATAAACTTGGCCGAGACGCCCTTAGCTGCATTGCTAAGAGCGTGGGACGTAATGAGAACTTTATCCCCGACGTCGAATACGTCACCTGGCTGACGAGACTTATCCGCATATTTTTTACGTTTGTCCTGCTGTGACTCCACACGATCTCGAACTGCTGACAAAGAGCTGATAAAAGAACGCAGATATGGCGTGATCTGAGGAACAAAGTTTTCTTTGTCAAGTATCGCTCTTAAATCATAGCTAACCTCTGTTGGAGACCTCATCTCACGCGCAAACATGAGATATGCAGGAGTAGCTCCGGTAGTGCTACACATGGCACTGTTCATGGCAAACCGGATGACAGCAAGCTTAGTTGGCCACGACGAGTGTTCATTCTCTACTAACTGGGCCAGCTGAGCTTTTAAGTCTCGATTTTTACGCTCCGCGGGGTTGGCTTCTGGATGGTACAACGGCACCAGGCTCTGCTTGACTCCAAGGACGAAGAGACACTGTTGCATGACAGCTCCGATGAACTGCACTCCGTTATCCGAGACCACCCTGCGTGGGAAACCATACCTGAGGAAGTATTCTTCTACGAGCGTACGGGCACATGCTTCAGAAGTTGCTTCCTTTAGAGCAAAAAGCTCAACCCACCGCGTTGCCTTGTCTTCTACTAACAGGATCCAGCGCTCACCGTTTTCACCTTCTGGCAAGGGACCAAATAGGTCAACAGCGACCACCTCGTTGCGCTGACTTAAAACGGGAGTCTGGAGAAGACCGGACGGTTTCTCATTAGATGCTTTGTATCGCTGACAAGGCACACATGACTTGATATACTCAGTAATGATACGACGCATACCTGGGAAGAAGAAGCGTTGCGAGATCTTGTAAAAGGTCCTGTCAACCCCCTGATGCCCCGATAATGGAGAATCGTGACACTCCTTCAAGATGTCGAGACGAAGCGAAGCGGGAACTACCAGCTGCAGTTCCTCGCTATCGACATCGGGGTTGTACCTGTACAAAACACCTTGCTGCATGAAGTATCCTCGCTCCGACCAACGCTTTGCTCCAACGGCTGCAGCATCTGACATACTTTCTAACTCACTCATTATCTTTTCCAGCTCCGGGTCATCGAGCTGAGCTCGTCGTAGATCAGCGGGACTGCGAGCAGGTAAGTCCACTATGACTGAACATACTCCACAATGATCCTTGTTGACCTCTTCACAGGCGGGACGACTCAACGTGTCGGCGACTACATTCGCTTTCCCTGGAGTGTACTGGAATTCTATGTTGAAGGCTTGCAATTTTAAAGCCCAACGAACTAACCTTCCCGACGGTGCCTTTATGGTAAGAAGCCACTTCAATGGTTGATGATCGCTCCCTATTATAACTGATTGCCCTTCGATGTAACCTCTAAATCGCTCCACAGCCCAAATAACAGCAAGAGCCTCACGCTCTACCGTGCTGTAATTTCTTTCAGCTGGAGAAAGTAAACGGCTGGCGTACTCTATAGGACGTTCATCTTTACCATCACCTTGAAGCAAGACGGCACCAAGCGCATAATTGCTGGCGTCAGTCCTTAATATAAACGGCCTTCGATAGTCCGCTTGTATGAGGATTGGAGCAGAAACTAAACATTTCTTGAGCTTTTCAAAAGCTTCCATCTGCTCCAAACCCCACATCCATACCTGATTCTTCTTCAGCAGGCGTGTCAAAGGTTCAGCAATAGCAGAGAAACGCGGCACAAACTTGCGGAACCACGAGCAAGTTTGTAAAAAGATTCGCAAATGGCGCAGCGAGGACGGAGGCTTCATATCGAGGACAGCACGAACTTTGTCCTCGTCCGGAGAGATGCCATCCTGTGTGATCACGTGACCTAAGTACTTTACCTTATCACGTGCAAAGACACACTTCTCGCGATTAGCGCGCAAACCAAACATTCTAAGCCTTTCAAACACTGCGCGGAGATCTGCCATGTGCTTCTCGAACCCTTCCGATATTACCAGCAAATCATCCTGATAAGCGAGCAAAGTCACATTCTGGAGAGTAGAACCAGAGCGGAGCCTGTCGATGAGCCGCTGGAATGTGGATGAGGCATTTTTGAGCCCAAAGGCCATGCGTTTAAAGCGATACGTACCTAATGGACAATTGAACGCTGACTTGTCGCGGTCCTCTGGTCTGATAGGCACTTGCCAATATCCGCTTCGCATATCAAGCGTGCTCATGAAGCAGTTCCGTTTCATTGACTGGACGAGCTCGTCGATAAGGGGCATCGGCTAAACATCGGTCTTCGTGACGGAATTCAGCTTCCTATAATCTACACAAAAGCGTACCTTACCATTGGCCTTAGGCACCAAGAGAGCAGGAGAGCTCCAAGGTGACTCACACTCCTCTATAATGTCGTCTGCCAGCATCTTCTCGATCTCCGTCCGCATGATCTCTTTCTTGGCAGGAGTGACGCGATAAGGCGGCACGGCAATAGGCGGATGGTCGCCTGTGTCGATCCTATGCTCGGCAAAAGGAGTTGGTCCTCCCCCTGGCTCAAACAAGTCCTGGTTCTCCGTGAGGAGCTGTGCAAGCAATCCACGTCGCTGTGCAGTAAGCAATGTAGCTTCGTCCTCCCTAAGTGCCTCTACAGCTGCTACACATGAAGTGAGAGGTGACACATTTTCAAAGTGTAACTCATACTTCTGGTTATCATTTTCACCGAAATGCCAAATATTTTTGCCAAAATCAATGTTAAGGTTAAAATCCTTCAAAAAATCAATTCCTAATAGCGACTCATTACTATTCGAGTCAGGAAAAATCACAAAACTGACTTTCTTTGTTTTATGCCTAAGAGTCACGTCTACTTCAGTGGTGAGTACAATCATCTCCCTACTTACACCGTCAGCCAACCTAATAACCTGTGTTGACGACACTAATGGGTGTCCTTTTTGTTCGAGGAGAGCATACAACGTGTGACCAGCGATACAACTTTTAGCCGCGGAATCAACAAGCGCAGAACCGTTTGCACCGAGAATGCCAATATTCAAAATCGGGCGGCGAGAAGTTTTGACAGCATTCGCATTATCGTTGTCACGAAAAGTTTGACTACCATTGTCATTACCACAAAAAGTTTGACAAACATTGACTTTCTCACATAAAGTTTGAACATCTTTAACAGTACTATGTAAACCTTGAACATCTTTGACTTGTTCACAAAAAGTTTCAGATTCATTGACTTTATTACACAAAGTTTGAACATCTGTGACCATATCAAAACGACTTTGTACATCCTTGACAATGCGAGAAACATTTTGATCACCGTTGGTCTTATCGCAAAAAGTTTGACAATCATTGACCATTGGAATGTTATTACAACATACATTATTACAAACGTTATCAATATTGTCACAACAAACATCAATGTCCTCACAAATATAGTTCGAAACGTCGCACAAATCACTCGGCGAAAGTTCAAAAAAATCCCCCACGGCACGCGTAGGGTTACCTGTAGTACCAACAACACTAACAGGCGACGGGTTAACGCGCCGTTCGATGTTCGGCGTCGGCGTGTCCGACATCCGCGCCGCCTCAGCGGCGTGAGAAGGGGCACATCGCTCCCGCGAGCACGCGCAATGGCGCGCGGGGCTCCCGCAGATGCACGCGCGCGCGCTGTCGGCGCGCGCCGGGGATGCGCGCTGCGATGTTGGTAACGACGGGTCAAGGCCGGCCGCACCGCGGTCGCGCGGGCCGTCGGCGGCGTTGGCATCGTCGGCGTGACACGAATTTACGTCGACGGAATAAAACGACTGACCCTGGTTACAGTTCGTACATTTCGAACGAATAACATTAGGCGCACCGCAACCATAACACTTTACTTTCGTACTATTATCACTGACCTTATCACTACAGTCTTTATTAACTTTCGCGTTATTTTCTTTTAACTTTTCACAAGAGTCTTTACTGTGACCATTACGTTTACAGTAAACACAAAATTTACGACGAGGCTTGTCTACTTGGCCGGACGAAACCGAAGTTCGTGAAGTACAGGCGTCAGTGACCTCGCTCACCCGTTTCGTGGAATCGGCCGCGCACGGGCGATTCGGGGAAACAGCGGACGAATACGCGCGTTCGCGCGCTTTTGTCACTGTTGCTACGGGAACATGATTCTCTCTTCTGGAGTCTTCTATGCTTTGGCACTCTCGTAACAGGCTTTCAAAACTATCGACGGCTTCTCTCTTCAGCCTTTTCCTGATTCGACGATTTAAGAGACCGAATACCATGTCCATTTGAACTCGTTCGCACAGGTCACCCGCTGGTAATTTAGCTAACAAAGCTCTCGCTTTTGATACGAACAATTCCGTAGACTCTTCTCCTTGCACCATAGAAAACAATTCCGTATAAATGACGAAAGGCGGACGACGCTCGCCGAAGGCACTTCTCAGCCTATCGAGCGCCTCATCCCAAGTCTTAACCTGAGCCTTCACACCCTGCCACCAGATTCCAGCATCGCGCGTAAGTAGCAGCGCTAAGCCGCGAATGGCGTTCTCGTCACTGATGTGCACACAAGATTTATAACTCTCGATGCTATCTACAAACGTTTCTAGGTTTTCGTCTTTACTGCCACTGTAACGAGCCGTGCACTGCGCAAAATTGCCATTTGCTGAGGCGAACGTAGCGGCAGCGGCGACGGCGGCAGCGGTGGCTTCAGCATGCGACGGCGTCGATGATCTCACCTCGCGCAGCAACTGCTGGCAGAACTCTTGCTGCGTTTGCTGGAGCGTGGTTAGCATCGCTGTTAGGGCCTCGCTGTTTATTGTAATGTTCCCGTCGGAGGCGTCGATAGACCCTAACGAGCCAAGTCGCGTCCTTACCATTTCTAATAACGGCGAAATAGTACAACTCAGACCCACAAACGTTGGGCAGCCAAATATGTAGCGGGACGTATGGTTTGTCAAGTAAAACACAACACTGACTTTAAGACGTGTATTGAAAACAATCCGTACCAGTCACAAACAACACATAACACAAATAACAGAGCGTAAGGGTAGAGCGTGTCCGTTAGGTAAGGCGTTCCGAAACCGACTAGCGAATAGCGATAGAAATAAGTATCGCGCGGGCCGGCAACATGGCGCGCGCGCAACCACAGTCAATCCGCGGCTCAGTCCTTTTGGTAGCGAGCCGGGGGTCTACCTCTATTGGACCTAGGAGGCAACCTGCGAGAACTATCGCTGTCCCTGTCACACGCTATAAACTTTTATTTTAAGAACTATTTCCCGTCATAGTTCCTTAGTTTAGTCACTGACACACCGAACATCATAATTCTAAGGCACTTTCTAAGGTAACTATTAAACTATTCTAAGGTACAGAAGACCCACAAGCTTCTAATTTTAAACATAATTCATTTTTAGCCTATCAAGTCATAAAAAACCTAAAAATTCAGTCAATTGCAATTTCAGTCACGTTTTATAGATGTAGAAACTGCATAAGTAAGTTGGTAATTACATATACAGTATACGATACACAGTTATACTTTAGCAGTTCCTGCATCTATGAAAAGTTTTTAGTTCTAGATGTTCGTATTGACATATTTACCTACAAAAAGATGTGAGATCTTTGTATTGACATATTTACCTACAAAAAGATGTGAGATCCCATAAAAAACATTCCATGTAAAAATAGGCCAAGTCTCGAAACTCTTTCACCAAGTCAGGCATTGATAATTTTATTTAATTTTGAATCTCATATGGAATCAAGCTATTGGGCGTTTTGTCGCTGGTGCACTAAACCTAGCCTGGCTGAGTAGAGTCCAGCAAGAAACACAGCTAGGCCCGACTTGGGTCGGACTGACTCTACCCGATATGCGGCGGTACCGAGAAGAATAGGGACTATAGGTATGTGTCTGTGTTGTCGTGATTGCGCGGTGGACGTCTCCGCCGGCGGGAATGCCTAAGTGTAAATGCAGTGCTACTTATATAATTATTATTTGCTTACTAAATAAAAATTTGTGACTTGGCTATCATGCACATAATAGTAAGTAGTTTTAGGTATGCAAAAACTAATAAATGAGGTAAAGTTGTGTGATTCTCAAGTCTCACAATTTTATTTAGTAAGCAAATAATAATTAATTACAATATCTCACAACTTTAAACGGTGAAAGAGTTTCGAGATTTGGCCTATTTTTACATGACTTCGTAATCCGGAGACAAAGAGGAACACATGCATACCAGTTTTAGATCTATAGAAGCCGTGTCGACGAAAATCGTGAAGGAGATGATTGTTGTAAAGTAGTCTCTAAACTTTGATCTGCTGAATCTACGTTAATAGTAAGGTCCTTGCGGGAATGAAGGCACTGTTCCTAACTTTAAAAACTTCGTACTTCTAAACGTTCGAATGCATTTAAACTTCGCGCCCATTGTTCGGCTAGTACCTACCATGAATGGTACAATAATGCTACCATGGGCAAAACTGCAAGTCCACACCAAAGCCTAGGAGCCGCCATATTTATAGACGTTGACGGTTTGTCAAGTCGCAAACGGGTTACGAGCTGTAACCTCACATTAACAAACTTATCGGTGTTTCTTCTATATCTCTACAAAAAGTTACTCAAATTAAAATGCAAAAAAAATGCGTAAAATGTTGCATGAAGGTAAGTTTTGTTTATTTGCATTTTATAGAAATAATACCCAATAAAAGCCCACGTCACGGAATCCCTAGATGGCCCGATACCCGATACCCGGTACCACGAGGAATCTGTTGGACTTGCGGAGAAGGACGTAGACGAGTTCTCATGTCCTGAATGTAGTCTGTTGTGTTGTGGGACGCCACGTGCGTCACTACGTTTGCACCGTCCACGTCCCACCTTCGCCTTACGATGGAGCCGATTTTTGAGTTTCGAGCGCTCGACTCTTTCACTCGAAAACTGTCAAAAACTATGGCATGCCATTGTTGAAAGTCGAGCGATAAAAAAATTAAAATCGAGTGGTATTGACCACTCGTATTCAAGTCTATCAGTAGAAATTTAGTATTACCTACTAAGTAGTTCATACTGAATCGAATTTCTTCCTACTAATAATAATATTCTTCAAGCTGAAATAAACATTTACATTACGACAATTTTTTCAATCATGATTTTAACAAGTCAAATCATGATTTTTTGAAGTTCGTTAGTATATAAAATAAAAAACTGCTATTATGCTATTATTGAAACTAAGTCTAAAATACACTTGTACCCTAGAGTATCCTGTACCTATAGTTTGAACGGATTTTGTATAAAGTTTTACTGGTGTCATTGGAGTTTTTACGATTATTTGACGGTTGAGATGAGTAAGTTTGGATCCATTCATGCGCAGTACCGTAAACACCGGTCTATCTATTCAGTACCTACAGTTTATTTAAGAGGATGTCATGATATACGTTATTTTTGTAACATGTTATGTGTATAAAATGGAAGAATTAATGTTATATATTTAAATAATACCATTTCATTATTTGGAGTCTTAGTTCTCATATCACTGTGCTCGTGTAATATCTAGTTAGCTACAGTGCGAGCGGAGTCAGAATCAGAAACTGTTGTTGTTGCTGATGTAACTTGTAACAGCGCCGCTCACGCCAGGTCCGATAATAGGTAGTAGACCAAGAAAATTAGCGAAACCTGGACATAAAAGATAACTGTAATTTTCTTTTTCTATGATATGAAGTATTGTTAGTTATACTTAAAATAATAGAAATTAAACTTTTTAAGGTTGCGCGTCACTGTAAAATAACCGAAAAACTAAATTTTAAACACATTTTGATTTCATAAGTACAGTATAATATGTAACTTCGTAAAAGTACCTCTATTATGATATGACGCTTACGATCGCGCATTTTTTACTTAATATATCCAATTAATATTTCATACTAAACATTAATATCCGATAAATTAATAAAAACAACTGGTTATCGAATTATGTCCAGGTCTCGCTAATTTTCTTGGTCTATAGTGTAATACCTTGCTGTGCAGATTAGGTACCTACAAATAATTATCGTTTTTAGAATTTACACATCCAAATGGATTAGGAGGAGTCGTCATAGTGTTTATTCAAACTCGAAGGCACCAATTTCCAGTTCAAACTCATCAAAACTTGTGATTTCAGAGAGCAAAGGATAATTTACTAGAAAATACCTAAAATTGGCAGCATGTTAATTAACTATTTGAGGAGTTCCCTCAATTCCTTATGCATCTCATCATTAAAACTGGATATTGGTAACAATGTATCCAATTTTGGGAGAATCGACATCATCCTCCTCCTAGTATTTTTATGTTTATTATCCTAAAGAAGCCCGAAGTGCGTCTTGTAGTCATTTTGTGAAGGCAACTGCCACCTGCGGGGTAATCACGTAATTTTTTTACTACCGTTAGGTAGATTTTAATGTAAAATTTTAATTGGCACCTCATACATTTATACTTCAAAATTGTCAGTAAAATCTATCTACCGTTAGTACATAAAGTTACGTGATTCGCTTGCTGCAGACCTTCCAAGCCAGAGGGAAAACAAGATCCAAGCATTTCCAAGCGATGTTTTCTTTAAACCTACTGTTAATAGCTCTGCTACGGAACCATGGAAGCATAACATAATATATAAAAAAATGAAAACCGAATTGATAGCCTGTTCCTCTTTTAAAAGTCCGTTAAAAAGTTTCCACAACCAGTGAAGAGATGGCTCCTGTAACCTTTTAATATGGCTGAGTTGCCAGTCTATCTCAGTATGTATAATTGTAGTCTTTGAACATATTAATCTGTTGCCTAGTTTCCAACATAAAATAATGCATGCGATGCCTATGTCAAAGTAACTCTTATGGTGACAGTTTGCTATACGATAATGAACCTTAAGCGGGTTGGATTGTATCTCAACTCAAAAGAGGTTTCTATTTTTTGGAATCTGCATAAAAACGCAAAGATCCGTTACTATTAGACCCATCTTTTGCATTTTGAAATTAACACTACGATACCTCCTAGGTATAGGTACCTACTGAGCCAAGTGCAAAATCACGATTTAACAGGAAGCCCTCCGCATTCAAAGGTAAAAAGTTCCATAACTAACTCATATGTTGAAATAATTTCATGAATTTTATAAATATGTATAATGAGTATATTTCGCTTAAATCTACATATTTACTATTTCGAAATCAATAATAATTTTTGAAGATACGGCAGTTAGTCCAGTAGGTATACGTGAAACTTATGAGTTCTAATACATTTTGATAAACTGAGCCAACTACCACTTGATCCAGTACCTATAGGTACGTCGTAAACTATGATTAGATCAATATCGATATATTTTTATTATACTAGATGTCTATTATGTATCATGTACCATTAGATATCTAAAACTCAAAGCTCGTGCTCGGATGGATTTTATCGGTTAGTTTTCGTTTGATTTTGTGACTTGTACCAGTATTCGCCTAAATGAATGTATTTTGTACCAGTATACCTACTGTTAAAGTTATTTTGTATGTTTATATCCATATAGTACCTAAGTTAAGAAATTTATATTTAGGATATTTACATAAATTACGTTTGTAAGACAATATAAATATACATAACAAATTTACATTAAAATTACGTTTATTATAAAGGTATTAAAAATTAATTAATCACAGCCCACATTTATTTTAGAAAATTATGCTTTTTGTCTTTGCTACAGTGTTATTGAGATTGAGATATTTATTGATAAAATTATGAGTAATGTCATTTCATTTGTACATATATTTTAATTATTATGTCACTTCTATTTTTGTATTTACTTTTAATTAGTCAATTTTACTAGCAATTACAATACAATAAGAGTAAACTTTATTGAACACCTCAACAAGGAACACAGTGCAGTACATGAGGCCTAATTAAAGTTAAGGTCCCATTAAGTTTGCTTCACAAATATGTTTCAGGTATTATCAACATGATACCTACTTACTGTTTTAACATTTATATGAACAAGTGCAACACGTTTTATCTTTTTAGAGGAAGGGTGACAGCCATTGAAAGAAAGAGACAGAAACATAATACTCAGAAACGGTATCTATCGCAAAAAGAGAAACGATTTTGTGATCGAAACAAAAGCTTAAATTTTATTATATAAAACATGAAACGTGTAATGTAGTTAGGTATAACATGAGGTTTTTAGCAAGTCATTTATTTCTGCTGAGTACTTCATTATTAACTAATTTTAATTAAAAAATAATTTGCCCAATCTGTATTGCAGTATTCCCCTGTTTTGGGAATTTTCCTGGGAATAAAGGAATATTCTCATTCCCGGGAATATTCCCACGGCACATCACTAGTCAGTCCACAGACTAGGGTCAGTCAACCATAGTCAACTGTACTAGCGGCACCTAGCGATTTGCTATTGTACTTTGAACGTAGCGACACCTATTGATCATACCTTACACTGCTACACTTAAATTGTTGACGGTTGCAGTATTATTGTATAGATGTCACGATCTGTACGAAAATACACGATTCAATACAATATTTTCAAGTTTACAGATTAAAAACAATTATTACATTAATTCAATTATGCACAAAATGAAATTAAATTTACTGTAACAACAAAATATACAATTCTTGGAGTGTAGCCGCGCCCTTGAATTTGTCTATGGCTAGCCCTAACATAGACAATCGGTTATGAGTTTGTATTCATTTCGCCATCGCCCTATTGGTTGAATTATTACTTCATCTTGTTTTCCAATATGGCGCCGTCTGTGCTATGAGATGACAACATCGTAGTTTGTGTCGGATTTGTCATAATCAAAATTTGTTTTAGTCGATATATTAATTTATCTACCTCACTTGTTCAAAGAAAATCGGTAATTGTATTGGTAGTTACATAATCGTGCCACGTTTGTTAATAATCATCCAGTTGAAGCGTCCTTCTGTGAGAAAAGTACTTGGCTGCCGTAAAAATGGCGGGTGTATCTTTCCTGATTGTGTTTTCATATCATTCGGAGAAAGTAAAAGAATAGGCTAGAAGTGATTGCTATTTCGTACTCAGTGTCAGTTATATTACGTATAGTGGGACGGCATGTTTTGTATGTTGCTGTTTTGACATTTGAAGAGGTGATTGATTCGGGAGAAACGGTGCAGGTGTCATCGTTATTAATGAAATTATCAGTATGTCGCGCTGGGGCAGAGGCCGAGGCGGCAGTGTGGCCGTGCCGCTCGATAGCGCCCTGTTTAGAGAAAATAGTAACTGCCCAACGGCCGCTCGTTCGGCGGGCACGGTGGGAAAGTGGGGAATCACAAGCTTTACGTCGATTAGAAGCGCTCCTTACGGTAAGGATTACCATACGTTCCCTTTCATTTCGTTCACATAACCATTGACCTCTGCAATAAATGTAAGTAATACGAAATTTGCGCCTTTACCGCCTTTTGGAATTATCCTAATTTTGAGACGCTTTAAGCTTAGATTTTTCATACAAACTTTCACACTTTTTAGTCAATAATGGTCCTGATTAGAGATTATTTATTTCTACTGAATGAGTGTATTAAGATTCTGATTGGTATGTGATACAGGCTCTAATCCCTATTTAATACCAATGAACAATTAAGTAGTGATAAAAATCTGTTGAAAGCTAATTCATGTTATTTTTGATTTTCCAGCATACACAAGTAATGTTCTTAAAAAGCCAGTCCAAGATCAGAACAGTCCGCTGACAGTGCCTGCAGTGGAAACAGACCAACCCCCACCTAAACCTAAGAAATTTTTCAAATCACGCAATGCTGAGCCTTATCCGCCTGTTCCTCAAATCACTTATGCACCACCAGTACCTGCAGCTCCATTATCCCCGGAGCACCCTTCGAATAGCAAAGAAAAGAAAGCTACCAAAAGGAGTAGAGTGTACAACAGGGACTCTTCATCACCAGAATTGCCTCGTCGTAACTCAGAAAAGGGTAAGGCTAGAAAGAATTCTGTGGCTACAAAGGCCGCCAAAAAAGAAGAACCACTATCTGAAGATGGTCAACCTAGGAGTAAACGGTATTTGGTTCGCAATCGTGATAAAGTAATTAACTATGCTGAAGATGGTAGCAATAGTCCTATTCCTGAGTTTTCACGATACGAATCGTTGGCTCCAAGAGTGACATCGCCCAAAACAAGCCCGTTAGTCTCAAGCCCTATACCTTCTAAGGTTGAAGTGTCCAGCCCCTCCACCAGTAAAGAAGTGGTAAGCCCATCGACAAGCAAAGATGGTAATGAAGAAAGGAAACCACCCCCTATTGTGCTAAGAATATCTAAGGGTACATCGAGGATAGTCAGTACAGATTCCAATGAAGGTTTTACGTCACCTGGTTCTGATAGGCATTCGTCAATGGACATGCATTCAGATCTAGGTTTAGATCACAAAAAGAGCCCTTCAATGGAAGCATTGTGTTCTCCGAAGCATGAAGGTCTCAAAATCACTATTAAATGTGGTGGTCTTAGTCAAGATTGCAAAAAGGAAAAGAAAAAAGAAAAAAAAGAACATAAGTCTCACAAGAAACATCACAAAGCAAGCATTGATGAAGATACCAAAAAAGTTACTTCACCTTTGCCTGGATCAGATACATATGACCTTTACAAGACTCTTGCCTCACCAGACCATGAAAATGATAAAGATAAGAACAGAGTTGCATCTGGGGAAGATGAGATTGAGTCTCAACTAGCAAAACTTGATTCTACTGGTTCTTCACATAAATCTCCTAGGATAGAAGTACTACCAACAGAACCGCTGCCAGAACCTAAACCACCAGAGGGTGGAAGGGCCCGCCGAGCTAGACAAGTCATTAATTACAATGAGAATGATGATTATTTGGATAATTTGGGGTCTGGCCATTCAAGCAAGCAAAATGTTAAAACTGTAAGTGACCTCAAAAAAGAGACTAGAAAAGGAAGAAAGAAACATGAGGCCGCTGTGCTAGAAGCTGCAGCCTTGGTAGTAGACCCTCAAGCAAATGAAAACAAAGCAGAATCTCATATAGAGAAGAATGATTTGATTGATATATTATCAAGTTCAAATGTAAATGAGGGTAAAACTGAAGTTAAGCACAAAAAGCAAAAAGCTAAAGGTTTACAAAATAAACATTCTAGCCCTGATTATGGAACTGAATTATCTCAAGAGGGTAATTCACAGGAACAAGAAGAAAACCAGCAGGATATGCTTGAGGATGAACAAATAGAAACAGCACCGGAATTAAACATTAATGACTCAGGAAGTCACTCTCAGCCTGCCACGCATGCCACAGATTCTGATTACAATAGTTGTCCAACTGAATTCTCTGAGGATGATTCTCAAAAGAATGCACAGGAGGATGTGTTTAAATCCCCGCATGGCATTGATGACGAGCATGTTGAAGACAAGCCAAGTGTTAAATTAGTTATAACTAAAAAGAAGGGTTCTATATTCAAGAGCAAGTCACTGGTTAATGATAATCCGTCTCCACTTCCAGCTAGGAAAAGACGCCATTTGTACAAGCATGAGTGGGCCAATGATGTAAGTTGATGCAAACAATTGGATTTTATAAACTTGTTGTTGTCATGAGTCTATCAGTATCAAAGGTCAAATTTATCTGTTTATCTCTTAAAATAGTTGCTGGTTATTTAAGGTCCAACTGATTATCTCACTTTCATTATTCCTACAACTGATGTCTAGAATAGATGATACATCTTTTTTTGAATTTCGCTAAATCTGTTGAGCTGGTTGAGGTTTATTGTAATTTATATTATTTGCTTACTGTTGGACCAAAATTATTGAACATTTTTATGATCTGTAGAAAGGGAATGAAACTCCCAGACCTGAACAGCCTGAGAACACAGAAGTACGGCCTGCCAGCCAGGTGCCCGAGGAACTCACAAAGGTCACCAGGTACAGAGCACCTGATCCCATCATGGACGACCCTACATCGCTTGAAGCTGTCAAGCCTTACACGAGTGTCAAATGTGCTAAAGAAGCTAAGGAGGTATGGATTTGTGTTAATATAATTTAATGTTGTAATTAACGTATGATAGCTTGTTCTTGACATAAGCCGTCGTCTCCCGGCGAAAAAATAAACAATAGAATCCTTTTGTAATAAGCCTTGGGATCCCAGGGACCGGTAGGCGACGGGTTAAAAACTGTACATAACACAAAGGCCCTTTTTGTTTACCAACTGCGGGAGCATATTTATCTCACACACACATGCTGTGATATTATATTTATTTTTTAAATCAGTATATATATTTGTAATTTGTATTTGTTGTTTATTTGCAAATGCATATTGTTGATTTGTCATGTCCTTGGTCAAAGTCAAATGAAGTACATGTGCATACTTTGTGCGTTGTTAATTTGAAGGAAATCTAATTGAGGATTATTTTTTCACAGTATTATACTGTAGTAAGAAATGTGAAGAAAGCCCATCAAATACAGGAGATTGGAGAATATCAAGAGTTTAATGACGACGTAGATTACCTTCTGGACGCATTACAGGTAAAGATATCTCATACTTGAATTAAACTTTTGTGAGTCAGTTTAAAAGATTTCATGTTTCATTACGAATTCGCAAGTCCAAAATTATTAGGACTATTTATGATAAGGCACTATAAGAAAAAGTGGTGTCTGTTGAATTGAGCTTAGTATATCAGCATGAAGTCAATATCATAGTAATGGCGCCTAGCAGATACGGTACAACTAACAGAGTGTCATTCTAAGTTTAGAAATTGACTTACAATAGTCATATCCATTCAATGAATAATAAAGTTCCTGAATACAAAATTTTGCCAATCCCAATATTGTGAATACTATAAATGGTCTTCATCATAAACATTTGAGCATATACAAGATAGTAGATATAGGCCCAATGGTTAAAAAACTGCATGCTCATGTACGATTGTTAGCCTTGTTCGAGTTGAGTTGAAACTGTGTTCCCCTAAGTGTAAGTGTGAAATGTTTAACGCTTTAATTATGTATGATATTTACACCTACTATAAGTTAACGCAAAAAATAATTCCTTATTTTCTCTTTTTAAATCCTGAATTGTTATTCCGCATTCTGTCTACCTACGAGGGGCGTTCAAAATATTCTCGGTATTGATATCTTATAACCTCTTTTTGAATTTGTTTTGTTACTGGCTGGTAAGGTTCATTCTTTGACATTAAAAAAAAGTATAATTCAAACCGAGATGTTCTTTTGTTTTTCTGCAATTTCTGAACAAACACGAACACAATGAGTGAATTAACAATGTTAACGAAATTAGAACATCGTTCTGTAATAAAATTCTTGACGAAACAGGGTAAAAACCAAAAAACCATAAAAGAGGAAATGGATTGTGTTTACCGTGAGTCTGCTCCTTCTTTATCTACAATTCAAAAGTGGTCAAGCGAATTCAAACGTGGCAGGGAGAGTATTGAAGATGACCCTAGACCTGGCCGGCCTGTAATAGCTACTTTACAAGAAAATATTGATCAGGTGGAAAACCTTATATTGGAAGATGGTCGAGTGAAGATAAAATCAATAGCTCAAGTAACCAATCTTTCTATTGGTACCGTACATGACATTATCCATGACCATCTTAATATGTCAAAGGTCAGTGCAAGATGGGTTCCGCGAATGCTGACTCGACTTCAAAAAGATGTGCGTGCAGCTTGCTGTTCCGATTTTATTGACCTGTGTGGTGAAAATCCTGATGAGGTGCTGCAAAAGATAGTTACTGGAGATGAAACCTGGGTTCATCATTATGACCCAGAGAGTAAACAGGAGTCCATGCAGTGGCACATTAAGGGTTCAGCTCATCCCAAGAAGTTCAAGGTCGTCCCTTCCGCTGGCAAGGTCATGGCAACAATATTTTGGGATTGTGAAGGAGTATTGTTGATCGATTATAAAGAAAAAGGTGTAAATATCACGGGACAGTACTACGCGAATATTCTACATCAATTAAGGGACGCAATAAAAGAAAAAAGGCGAGGAAAGTTGTCTAAAGGTATTCTGCTTCTGCATGACAACGCCCCTGTCCATACTGCTCATATTGCCAAGGCAGCTATTGCTGAATGTGGGTTCGGAACTATAACTCATCCACCGTATAGTCCGGACTAAGCCCCCAGCGACTTCTTTTTGTTCCCCAATCTCAAAAAGGATCTGCGTGGAAATCGATTTTTTGACGATGAGGCGTTGAAGGCGGCAGTAGAGGAGCACTTTTATACCAAGGATAAAAAATATTTTTATGAGGGATTAAAAAAAATAATTGATCGATCTTTTAAGTGTATTAACATAGGGGGGGAGTATATTGAAAAATAAAAAATATCAAACTGTTCATACTTGTTTGTTTTCATTCCAATACCGAGAATATTTTGAACGCCCCTCGTATATGTAGTATTAAGCTGTGGCGACTTTGTTGGTTTTTGATATGTGTAAGTAACTGATAACTAATTAAGAACTGTTGTACCGTTTATGCCCTAATAAACACGTGTGCAGGACAACAACCCGATGTCGACGCGCTGCCTGTCGGCGATCACGCTGGCCAGCAAGTGCACTGCGCCCGCGTTCCGCATGCACCTGCGCGCGCACGGCACCGTGCAGAAGTTCTTCAGCGCGCTCCACGATGCCACCAACGACCAGGTAGGTTTTTATGACTGGTTTCTTAGAGGGACCTCAGTTATGTGGCGAACAAATAGTTTCACAGACGAGACAACATCGAACCGGGCGAAGAAAATTTAAGTCCTTAAGAGCGTTTTCATCAATCCCCATATGTACAGTCAAGCAATTTGATTTCTGGGCCACTTCATACCTTTTCCCAGTGAAAATCAATATGAATGCTGCTAGAGATCTCATATTAATATCACATATTTTATTAATGAATGTGACTAATAATCAAAAGTTATAATTGTGAGACAGGATTATATTTTACATGTGTAAGCATACACTCGGTGGCGTGCTTTAGGGCAAAAGACTACGTATTAGGAACTACCTAATTAATAATATATTAAGGATATATAAAAATATACTTTAAATGGTAATTCGAAGCAATTCTTACGATTAATAAAAATAAATAACAAAAACCGTAAATATACATCTACATCAGCTTAAGTTAAATGTACTCGTTCTCACAGTTCAATTTCATTGTAACTGTAACATGACCTACTTTATTGTACGATTCTGATACCTAATATGATATAACAGTGCTGCCATCTATCAAACAACGCATCAATTCGCTTCACACTGATCATCAAGGGAGATATTTCCACGCGAAAGTTTATTTTTATTACCCACGACGGAACGGAGAAGGTATATGCGTTTAGGGTGAGAGGTTGTTTGTTTACAGATTATATTTCAGTCTTTTTGACATTGATATAAAATTTAATTCTATTAGCAAATCGTGTTGTTGCAAATTGTATGCTATTTTCAGAGCTTGGGCCTGTGTACGGCGACGGTGATGTTCGTGCTCTCGCAGGACCGGCTCAACATGGACTTGGACCGGGAGTCTCTAGAGCTCATGTTAAATCTGCTTGAATCTGATGTTTCGCACAAGTAAGTGCGAAAGTTTAGATGTTTGTTACTTAATCACGCAAGAACAGCGGAACGGACAATGATGAAATTTGGTATACGACGAGTTTATGGCCTGGATTAATATACAGAATAGTTTATTTATCCCGAAAATCATCCCTAGAAGGGAACGAAGTCGTTTAGTATAAAATAATAGTAAAAATATTATTGTAGCTTCATAAAATTATTGTTTCCGCGCAGATATCTTCACTATAAGAAATGCCCTAGGAAACTAATACACCGCCTTTAATAACGCTTTGACGAATACGTACACAGTGTATTATTCAGCACCCAGCATTAAAGTTAATTCGGGCGGAACACGGCAGGTCGCTAACATTAATGTTACAGTACTTCACTCTATACAGCCAGCCATCATCAAATACTGTCAGCCATGAAGATTTTCTTTCTAATTTCATTATTAAGTAATGTTTTTACGTTCAATTATATTTTATCTGCGTTCACTAATTATAGTTAATCGTAGCGTAATCGTAAAGTATTAGATACTGATGTGGCACTTAAACTATTTTTTATAGAAATGCTCTCGACGACTGCGGCCTCACATCTGCTCAACTGGCGAAGACACAGGAGCGGGTTCGGGAATTGTGTGCTGAAATCAAAAGTCAAGGGAAAGCCAAACATTTAGATTTGGATAACATTACTGTAAGTTTATAAAATCAATTAAACATGTTAATTATGTTTTTACCCCCGACGGACAACGCAAAAGAAGTGTGTTATAATTTTTACATGGGTATCTGTGTATAGATGTGGCATCGTAGCTCCCGAATGGATTAATCGATTTGAGTGCTGTTCTTAAATCGAAAGTTTTTATGCCGGGCTATTTATGCTTATACTTAGCTATGTTTAGTCAGGATCACATTAATTTTTTGATTTCATTACCTTGTTTGGTTTGTGTATTTAGCTTTTTCGTGCTTAATCTATGCAAGCTTATTTAGATTTATAGGTTAATAGGCGAACGGGTAACTTATAGAAACAGGCCAAGTGCGAGTCGGACTCCGCACATTTTGGGCTTCCGAACTAATCGCAAAATTAAATTAGATTTAATACAAAAAAATTAATGATAAAGTCCGATTTATCAACATTGGTAATAATAGTAAACATTACCACCAAATTTCAAGCTTACGCGTTAATGGGAAGTAAAAGAATTGTTCGGAACAATTTTTTTTAATAAAAGCTGACAAGTGGCTTCTCACTCATTCCTTTGTTTTATAATATTTTTAAATACAAAAAATATGTTATTTACCCCACTCGATGGGATAGATCAAACATTTTTTTGCGTCCCCCTTTAGCTGTATGGGCGCCCCCCTTAAAAACATTAAAAATGAGTTCTGACTACTTGTATGGCTTTGGGTCAACAAGATGCTTATACTGTGAAAATTTGAAGACTTGCTCTAATCGTTTGGCTATAAAACCTGTGTGACAGACGACGGACGGACGGACCGACGGATGTCTACTCACCTATTGTTGTCACTCGACAACAATAGGTCTCAACTTAATTTTAATTGTCTTACTAAATATTTCAAATACTACGCTTTTCTAATGAAATGACTGATTCGATTCAGCTAACATGTTATTATTAAAACTATACTTCACAGGTGGGCCACCTGGCCATGGAGACGTTGCTGTCACTGACGTCGAAACGCGCCGGCGAGTGGTTCAAAGAGGAACTCCGCGTGCTCGGCGGTGTCGATCACATCGTGCGCACCATTCAAGACTGTGCGGCGCGGCTAGAGGCGCCCGCGAGCACGTGGACGCAGGCCGACGTCGACGTGCTGAGGAAGGCCGACCGCTGTCTGAGAGTGCTGGAGAACGTGAGTAGCTCCGCCCATGTGCTCACCTTACAAGACTGACCAGAGGCGCCCGCAAGCACGTGGTCGCAGGCCGACGTCGACGTGCTGAGGAAGGCCGACCGCTGTCTGAGGGTGCTGGAGAACGTGAGTAGCTCCGCCCATGTGCTCACCTTACAAGACTGACCAGAGGCGCCCGCAAGCACGTGGTCGCAGGCCGACGTCGACGTGCTGAGGAAGGCCGACCGCTGTCTGAGGGTGCTGGAGAACGTGAGTAGCTCCGCCCATGTGCTCACCTTACAAGACTGACCAGAGGCGCCCGCAAGCACGTGGTCGCAGGCCGACGTCGACGTGCTGAGGAAGGCCGACCGCTGTCTGAGGGTGCTGGAGAACGTGAGTAGCTCCGCCCATGTGCTCACCTTACAAGACTGACCAGAGGCGCCCGCGAGCACGTGGACGCAGGCCGACGTCGACGTGCTGAGGAAGGCCGACCGCTGTCTGAGGGTGCTGGAGAACGTGAGTAGATCCGCCCATGTGCTCACCTTACAAGACTGACCAGAGGCGCCCGCAAGCACGTGGTCGCAGGCCGACGTCGACGTGCTGAGGAAGGCCGACCGCTGTCTGAGGGTGCTGGAGAACGTGAGTAGCTCCGCCCATGTGCTCACCTTACAAGACTGACCAGAGGCGCGCGCAAGCACGTGGTCGCAGGCCGACATCGACGTGCTCTGGGGCCAGACTACTACGCATAATTCTTTGTGTGTTAGTCTTAACCCACCTTACAATAAAGATTAGTCGGGCTCCACCTGACCTTATACATAAATTGTTCTTTTTTTTTCAAATTAAAAATTATAATTTTAACGTATACACAAATTACTAGGAATTACAATCTGTTCGTATTGCTGAAAGGAATTACTGTAATAGTACATTTTGATGCAAGTGCGGAAGGTTTGTCATTACGCAGGAGTCCCGAGCCGTACGGCGAGGAACAAGACCCGGGACGAGTGACAATGACACTTCCGCACGTATATCAAACGACGTTTTTTAATACAGTTGCGAAAAATATCTAATAAACAGAAATAAACAAACAGTAGGTAACTAAAAGAGACAAAACAAAATGTGTTTACTTGCCATTGTGGTTTTTTCAAGTACCTGACTTATATCTGGCGTAGTTTACATACAGTCATTGCATAAATCGCACATATCACAAACATATTATTTAAACAATACAATCGTCATTACAAAATTAATTGCGAAATGATGAATGAAAGAGGCGGGTTTTAAAAAGTCTATTTAACTTTTAATTGATAAACTTTTTTTCAACATGTCCATTGGTATCAGCCAAATCAAAAACTATTTTGAAAGAGGTTTTATGTCACGTGGTCGTATAATTACATTTAAACAAAAAACAATTATTTTTGATTTTATAATTAATTTATATTCGGTTTATTTGTAAATATGTATTTTTTGGCGAAAAAAGACAAGCATTCATTCCTACAGCGCGGCGGTCTTACACAATACTCTATTAATCGGAGGTCTCGCATGTTACTCTTTTCCGGTCATTGGTCTAGTCAATTAGTCAACTTTTATAAAACAGTTTTAGATTTTGTAATATTTGATAAAGTTTTAACTTGTCTAACATGCATTTTTTAATGTTTTAAATATAATAGAAGTATATTTTTAATTCCAAATGCTTTATTTAATAAATAGGTAAACTGATTGAACCTAAAACTCTTTCGTTGGATGTGTGGCTTGGACCAATAGTCAATTAAAAAAAAATGCAAAAGTAAAAAGCACTGGTGCTAGAAATCCAACTTTGCGCAATGATATACTGCTACATAAAGTACCACTTTTTGAGCAACTGTATTAAAAAGAAATGTGTCGTGTCGTGTTACCAGGTGACGCAGCAGAACGAGGACAACCAGCAGTATCTGGTGAGCGAGTCGCTGGGAGCGCTGCGCACGTTCTGCGCGCTGTTCCGGCGCTGCGCGGGCGAGGCGCGCGCGCAGGCGGCGGCGGGCGCGGGCGCGGGCGCGGGCGCGGGCGCGGGGCACGCGCACGCGCTCATTGACGCCGCGCTGCCCGCAGTCAAAGTGCTCGTCAACCTCGCCCACTCCTTCTCGCCGGTTAAAGGTTAGTGCCCGTTTGATACATGAAGCGGGCGATCTTGCAAGTTGAAAAAATATGAATTAAGAATATGACAAAAGTATTGATAATACCAATAAAGTATTTAGAGGATACGATGGTTTTAGACGAGGGTTTTGGATAGTAACAGAGCCACGTTTTGATTTTATTGTGTTTACTAGAACTTAAGCGTGAAAAAGCTGTTTTTAGCTTCAAAATGGTCGATTAGAAGTGTTGTCTGAATATTATTTCTGAGTGAAAAATCCTATGACATTATGACATTAGGTCGCAATAGTCCTATTCTAAATAGTAACGACGATAACATGTCGATGACACGTCAGTTCAATCAGAAAATGGCCTAACTAGATGAGCGTTTTTAGGGTTCCGTACCAAAATGGTAAAAAAGGAATCCTTATGGTTTCACTTTGTCTGTCTGTCTATCACATCGCTAAATATCTCAAGAACTACTTATGCTATCGATTTGATATTTGGAATAGTTTATAAAGAAGGCCTATATCCACATCCATAGAACATGACTTTTAAAAAAAATATTTTTATATTCTATGAAAAATTACAGATAATAGGTGGTTCAAAATTTGAAAGTCTAGTTAATACGTCGAGTGGGGTGCCATATGAAAGGGCTTGGGTTGCACATTCCGAAACAATTTTTTTTTTACGTTATTTTTGTTTTATGACGGAAAATGTAAAAAAAATACCTTCCCCCCCCTTATCTCCGAAGTTTACCAAGGAAAAAATATAAAATTATTACATAATATTGATGTCAATGTATATTTTACAGGAAAAATATAACTGTAGCTCTATCTAGTTTTTCTTTTTTTTAATCGTGAAAAAACATTTCTATACTAAGTTTGTAATTTAATCACCTTTGCATGTATATTTGTTTTATAAATTCCTACAAGATTATGCTGAAAGTACCTTCTTTCAAATAAAGAAAAAAAAATTGAAATCGGTTTACATGATAATCATAAAGAATTATCCTTGAAAAACTATCATACATACAAAATTATTCAGTCGCTCAAATTTGTAACAAAAGTCGCCTATAGATGGCGCTGTATCCATGGCGTCCAATTTCCACACCATCTTATTGAGATTTTACTGATTTAATAGGGTTGGAACCGGTACACATCTGTATACGGAACCCTCGGTGCGCGAGTCCGATTCGCACTTGACCGTTTTTTTAAGGTTTGGCCTCGATTTCGAGCGGCGGAGGCTGAAATAGTGATGCGCCATATATAAAGTGAGATGCTACGCTCTGATCGATCGCTTCCAGTTAACGCTGCCGTTCGGAGTCGTGACTAAGTCCTTTGGAGCCCCGCAAAAACGACTGACAGCAAATGTGGAGTTTTTACCAAAATGTTCTTCAAATCTATTTTAACCTATGAAATAATATGGAAATGTGTTTTGCAGTGTCTCCCGGGGCGATAGTGATAGGCGAGCAGCCGGGCGTGATGGAGATGTGTCTCATCGTTCTCAACAACTACGAAAACTTCATACCTGACAGCAAAAACTTCGAGTTCAGTGTCTGCGTAAGTAGTTATTTGAATTAGCACGACAATTGCAGGCACAGTCAAAACAAACAAACCTTCGCAACTACAGGTCGCGGCTATATTTGATTCATTATTTTAATCAAAAGAAAAGCCATAGCTTTTAACTTAATCCTTTGAGTGTCAAGCATCGGACACAAATGACGCGTCGCTGACGCCAGACCATCGCATTGTTCAGCGCGAAATTAAACCTTACGTAATCGCGCATAGATCGCTACTGCCAGGCCAGGCTGTCGGCTGTAGCCGTCGTGGGCGTCCATGACACGATTGTCCTATGACGTGTATAGCCGACTGGCGGTCAAAGGGTTAATGCGTGGTGATACACAAGATGTGAAAGAAGACCTAATCGTATCACCTATTAACTTACCCAATATAAAAAAAAAAATATACAACTACTTTAGCTTAGTTTGTGAGTGACCCTGCTTACGAAGCTGGAGGTCCCGGGAATCCCGGTCAGGGTATTTTTTTTTTTATTCCTGAGTCTTGGATGTTTTCTATGTATTTAAGTATGTATTTTTCTATATAAGTATGTATATAGTCGTTTAGTACGTATAGTATGATTTGCTTACTTTAGGACTCGGTCCATTTGTGTGAGATTGTCCACAAATATATATTTATGTGTCCAGGTGTTGCTGCTGCTCATAAACCTGGTGCAGAACAACGAGCCGAACGCGAAACGGCTGCTGAACGTGCGCATCCCCGCCGACAACGACGACGTCATTCCGCGCACCGTCTCCGCGCTCGACCTCATCGTGGACATCTTCTACAAGCGAGTCGACTTGGCCAGGTAACTGCTCCTGAACGTGTACCCGCGCCGACAGTGACGTCACTTCATCCCGCGCACCGTCTCCGCGCTCGACCTCGTCGGGGACATCTTTTACAAGCGGGTCGACTTAGGCAGGTGACTGCTCCTGAACGTGCACCTGCGCCGACAGTGACGTCATCGTCGACTTGGCCAGGTAACTCATTACTAGTCGCTCTGTGGGCTGTAGACCTCGCGATTGTTCACCTCACGCTCACCAAATTTCATGAACAATTTCAATTCAGAAATGCGACCTGTAGAGGAGAACAACCGGAAATCCCGACATACGAAAGCATTTTTGCCGAAGCTGAAGCGGGGAGACCTTCGTTTCACTCGGTTAATGAGACGGGGATCAGAATAGTTGTCATTTCATGTACACTTAACGTAAGTATATTTATTTATGCATGTGCTGTGTTTTCTAAGCAGCCAAGCTATGCGGAAAGTACCATTTTTCCGCACTAGTGCTTATTACTTTTAATTTTTATCTCCCTCGTCAGCCCGACGCAAAGAGAATTTGTTATTTGTGAAAGTTTTAGAAATTAGTCATTTATAGATTCAAATTCTTGTAAAAGGTATATAAATATAAACTTATTATTGATCATTTTAATTTTAAATTTTTATCTATATATAAATTGTAAATATTAATTAACATGCTTGGCTGAAGGCAGATTCAGTCTGTGCATCTCAAATAATTTGCAATTTTCGGTAGAAATATACACTTGTGATACTGTTAAAAAAATAAACGGCGAAAGAGCACGGAAAGAATGAAATTTTGGCGTTTTAAGGTTATGTTTATCAAATCATAATTCAAATTTCGTCTAATTTCTCCCAATTTTGAGAAAAGCACTATATAAGCCTTGGCCGAAATGGTAATTGCAGGCTTCGTATTGTAATTAAACGGACGCGCAACCTCGTCCGTTTAAACAAATACTCGCCTGCAATTGCCTCCTTCCCGGATACGGCAATAATGTACTAGTCCTGGAGCGCAGACCGAATCTTCGGAGCTTTCATGCGTTACTTACTTGCGGCTGTTTCACGAATGCCGCCTCTTGACTCTTTAGGAATTTATTTCAAATATCCCAGTCCTTCTCCCTTTCTGTTCAGGCTCTACTTGTACTTCGTTAACCCTGAAACTGGGTCGACCTGTATACTCTGCTGTCGTCACTCTTCTAAGGTTTTTTAATTTCGTGCGGCAAACTTGCATTCTCCTTGCTAAAATTTTAATACAAACGGTTTCTTAATTCAGACGTCCCATCAGGCTCCACTGACGATATATATATTTATGCCCGAGCGAGGACAAATAAGAAAAACTCGTATTCGCGATAGTAAACTAGTTCGACATTATCACTTTTCATTTTAGGAGAGCGGAAGAAAACACGGACGCATTATTGGATGGAAAAAAGGAATCTGATGAAAAGACTGACAAGAAAAAACAATCACAAGATGACCTCGACGAGACAGTCGCGAAGCGTAAGTGCATTTTAATTTATACATTGTTTACCTTTTTTATTTTTCTGTATAGCCCGACCAGGAAAATAAAAAAACCTGCCCAAGGGGCGTTAAATTTGCAATAATTATGGCAACCCTGCCTACCAGTCATGTTGACAACAACACAGATTAATACTTGACAACTTGGTCGGTGTCGTGCCCGACCACAACAAGGGCCATGACGGCCCAAGAGGTGGATTTGTGTGGATGGTGTAAACGTCTGTGAATGGCCATCATTGCCTGTAATAGGTCGTCCATTGGTGGTACATCAAAGGAATTTGTGCCGATTATTGTGCGTCCGATCACACAATCGGCCATCTCTAAGTCGCAAAAAGTTTCATAACATTTGTACTTATAGTAACAATTATTTATTGATGCAAATTTTGCCTATAAATGTGTGTACTACCCAAAGTACCCAATTGTAATGTTAAATGATACACTACAAGTCTACAATTAATATGTTTAATCACTATAATCAGGATAATGACAAAGTACAAAATATCAGTAGTTGGTGAGGCAAGCGATGACAGGTGACAGACGAAAGCGGGGGAAGGCAGCTCTTGGCGGGTGCGTTCTGTAAGGATGCGTTCCAAGTCACCAATAAATAGAATCAGCTCTTATTACTTCCGCGGGAATTTTGGAAAGCCGATGATTGATTATTATATTGTGTGGACAACAAGCACAGAGCAGCCATGATCCCCACGATGAGGGACATCGATATCCCCATTTTAGATAGGCCATCATGACCCAGGTGTGGATCCGGCATCACTTTGACAGCAATTGACATCTAGTTAACTGTTACCAGTTGAAGAAATTAGTTCCAATAGTTTTCCGCAATATGGCGAGGTTTTTTATCTACCTGGTCAGGCTACACAGATCCCTCCGATCTATAAGGGTATTGCAGTGGGTATTAGCAGATATTTAACTGTTGTTGCGAGCGTTTCCCAGCGCGTCGCAATAAGCCCACGCGAACGTGTCTCAGCGCACTGCAATGAGCAGGCATTATGCGCGCCGCGTGAAGTAATTCAGTAGCGCTCGCGTTCATATAAAGAAATCTCAATAATCTAATTAACTCTCATTATCTCATAATTCCATAACTCAGCTAAGCTTTCACTTGTATACAATCTTCTTTTTCACACCTGCAATTGAGAAAAGAGTTATTGTTGCCTTCGAATGAGGGATCAAAGATGTACTTTTCTTCCCTAATCTGAGGGCAACAATGACTCTTCCTCATAGAAGGTGTGAAAAGCAGTATGCGGCACTCTGTAGTATAATCATTTGTGAGATATTTCATGTTTTAGCAGCGGGCCTCATAGACGGTGTGAAAAGCAGTATGTGTCACGGTCACACGGTAGCAATAGTAGATTGTGTCTCAAGGGAGCAAAATGATATATTTACGGCGAGGGCGGTATATTGAATTCTGAGTGAAGCGAAAGATTCTACAATAGAATCCTGAGCATACCGAGGGATTCTAAAGTAGAATCTTGAGCGTAGCGAGGGATTCAAGTGTTTACGCCCAAGACGAAAATAATTTTGCTACCGTGTGACACATACTGCTTTTCACACCGTCTATGAGGCCCGCTGCTAAAAACATGAAATATCTTACAAATAATTTTACTACAGTGTCACATACTGTTTTTCACACCTTCTATGAGGAAAAGAGTCATTGTTGCCCTCAAATGAGGGAAGAATAGTACAACTTTGATCCCTCATTCGAAGGCAACAATAACTCTTTTCTGAATAGCAGGTGTGAAAAATTATTTCCGTCTTGGGCGTAAACACTTGAATCCCTCGCTACGCTTAAGATTCTACTTTAGAATCCCTCGCTACGCTCAGGATTCTATTGTAGAATCTTTCGCTTCACTCAGAATTCAATGTACCGCCGTCGCCGTAAATATATCATTTTGCTCCCTTGAGACACAATCTACTGTTTCCCGTTATTATTTGGGTAAATCTGAATAGCAAAGTGCGAACGTGTGCGCAAAGTTTGTTAAATTACTTGTTTTGTATTGTATTATTATCTAAGTCTCTATCATAATCTAGTAGCTGTTGGTACTCCATAAATAACTACTTGGATCCGACCTTGTGCGCTAAAAGGGTTAATTGAGTCTATCAACTTTTTTTGTTGTTATTCTGCCTCAGGATGCCAGGAGACGAAATTTCTAGCATGTTTAGAAGACGACTCACCATAAATGGGTTTACCATAGTCCCAAAACGAAAAGTTAGCGGATTGAAACCCTATAAAATCATAGTTTTACAGAGTTTACCTGGAGACGGGCTACTTAAAATATTTGATCGGGCCAATTAACAACGCAACCCGTGAGATAAAAGTATTGTAACAACCTCGTCCTCTATCAGTATGGTGTCGTTGTAGGGTGTAGTTAACTACGACCGTTGTTATTTGTCCCGGCAGTGTTGGCGCGCGCGGGCACGCACATGGAGCACTCGATGGTAGGCGCGTACACGGCGCTGCTGCTCGGGCACGTGGCCGTGCTGGGCGCCGCGTGCGCCGCCGCCGTGCGCGTGCGCGTGCCGCGCTACGCGCCCCTCCTGCCCACGCTCAAGAAGTACTACAACTTCCTAGCGCTCACCGCCAGTGTGAGTACAGACAACACGTACATGTTCACTTAGCGACTCGTTCCAACCATTAAGTATTTTTTCTGCAATATGCTCGGAAATGTTCGCCTACTAAAACTAAACAAGCTATCGAACTGTTTTCAGGGCGAGGCGATGATAGTAGCGCACGTGAAGGCGACGCACCTGATCATCAAGTTCATGGAGGAGAGCGACAAGGAGGCGGCGCAAGAGGGCCCCTCACAGCCTCCCGCGCCGTATTCTGCCGCCGCCTACCCCGCGCACTACTACGGCTCGCCCGATGACGTGCCTCAAGACATGTCCCTCAGCGGCCTCAACTACTGCTACAGCGCCGCGGACAGGATGTCCTCGTGAACGAGCAAGTGTCCCGGGAACTTCTAACCTCGTTGATATGACCCTACTCGGCAGCCTACCCCGCCCACTACTACGGCTCGCCCGAGGACGTGCCCTAGGACATGCCCCTCAGCGGCCTCAACTACTGCGCCACCGACTGGATGTCCTCGTGACGAGACGGGCCAGTGGACCGGGACTTCCCAGCGTCATTGATATGACATTTGACGTTTTGCGGAAGCTGACTTGCCGGGAACTGACTGTTGGGTTTTAATGAGTGTGGTGAGTTCTATCGGTTCATAGATTCGAATGCCTGAACATTATAGACACCCTCGCAGTGTGGAATTATTGTGAAAAAGTTGAGTTTTATTAGTTTACATGACGTTTGTAGGGTGGAAATAGAATTAGTATGTTCCTTTAAATGTTCGGACGCTTCCGCCTTCCGGTCCCGAACAAGTTATTCGATCGCTAGTGAATCGACGTGTGGATTGTGAATTTTATGTTTAATGCACTTAAACGAATTTCGAGGATCTTGGCTAGTAAAATTTCCACCATGTTAGATTTTATTGAGTAGATTAGTTGAAACGAAAATCACTTTTCAGTGACGTGTATGTTGCCTGCGAATTATAATGTTTTGTCCATAATTCAGATTTGAATGCGTACTACATTTTGACAATGTTAGCTCATGTGATTGTCGTTTTGTATAAATAAACACGTTAACGGAACACCTGTATATTTTAAACCAGTAGTAATAGAGTATGCCATTTGTAATAGTAACGTTAGGTGGATTGCACACGGCTATTATACCTCAACTTTTTGTATCGATATCTTTCCCTTCTCTAAAATGTGTAAATATTCGCAGACTGTTAAGGTGTAGTTGGGTCATGGAGTCTTAATTAAATTGAGATATTCCGAGTTTAAGCCACTGAACTGGCAATATAAAGTGCAAAAATAGTACATAAGTGTATATTAATATTGTACTCCGTACTCCTCTTTGTGAATATCGTGTCTGCACTTTTTGTATAATACCACTCCATGAGAGTTACAAATTTATTAATTAATGTTCTACCGAGGCACAATCCTAACTGTAAATAGTCTTGACTGGTACCAGTAATAGTTCGGTGTTGAGTACGCGTATTGCTTAGCCACGATTACAATACGATTAGAGGTGATAGTTTTTTTCCATATACTTATGTCAAAGTATATATGAAATGACAGCTATTCCGATCGTAAACTAATCGCGGTTAGTTATGACGAAACTGATAAGAGTAAGTGGCGCGACATGAGTTGGATTCGCGCGCCTTCCCTCTAGCCAGGGCAGTGTTCGGAGTTCGTCGCGCACCTAGTGGTGCACCAGACCAATCCTTCTGACACTATCTGCCAAGTTGTCTTAGCTAAAAATCAACCATTAGTAAATGCTGGTTCATACGCTTAGTCTTAACCCACCATGAGGCGGTCGCTCACTACATCTCCGACGAATTGCCGAGCTGCCGGGTCGGATCAAAACAATGTACAAACATTTGTCGTTATTGCCCCCCAAACGAGAGAACGATTATTTGCTTAGAGGTATATATAAATAGGACAATCTATGATGTTGGAATTTAGCGGATAGGACTAAGAGAGTGAACGCATGATATTATTTTCTTCTCCATAATCGTGTTTTTAAATACTTGGTTTTACAATTGACTGATTGTGCATTACTGCGGAAATTATTTTTTCCAAAAGTTGATGGTTAGAATAGTATTTTTATAAAATATCAAAATGCTAAGGTGCACCAATGACTTAACTTTTTTTCATAGTTTTTGTCTATTATGAGAACACATTTTATGCGATACATCCTAAATCTTGATTCTGAACTGAATTAATATATCAAATTAAATGGGTAACATATTTTTTATTTTTTAAAAATGTAATCAGTGTTACTTGAGATTTTACAAAATTCATTTATGATTATAGTATGAACTGAATTTTGTTAGGGATACGTGTAAAGATTAGGCTGGTGTCAATGTAAATTTCTCGACTTCTTGAGAGATCTGTGCCAGTCTTTAGAGCGGTTATGCACCGAAGGTACTAGTCAGGCGGCAATAATAAATCGCGTACTGCGACGATTCCTGGCTACAGCCCGGGCTCGGTGCGTAAGCGCTCGCAAATGTGACTGGGAACACTGATCAGTCGTGCTTGTCTACTTGAGATTGCCATGAATGGGTTTTGATTTTTCTTGCAAAAATCCTCGTTTTTACATTAATAACTTTCAAGCTGACAATCACGCTAGAAGAAAGCGTGATGTGTACATTATCGCCAGCTATCAGACAGCTTTATTTCATGTTTAAGGTTTTCGAAGCATTGACTATGTGACGCGGTACCCGGCAGAGGCGGTGTCCACTCCTCTCGGTAACGTTTTTGTTGTACAGATGCCTAAATTATATTTACGTAATTTATTGACCACATGTATGTATCGTCTAAGAGTAGCTTTTAAAGTGCATTTCGTTATGAAATATCACCTTTATCACACTTGGGTTTTGAATATAGTATGTTGTTTTAGATTACCACGAGAGTTTGATATCTTGAGAATTATTATTGTATATGTAATGTGTAATTATGTTATAAAGTATTACGTGTAATTATTAAAACAAGGACAATTTAAAAAGCTGATTTTATTTTAATAGTCCTAAGTATGAAAACGACAATACAAATATTACATTTAATAACATGGATTTGGCGATTGCTAGTACGTTTTATTTGCCGCTTTAGCTTGACATGTTTTTCCTTCTGGTTCACATTTTCATGACTCATATTTCTAGTGACATTACGCTGGTCACTTTTCTGGCAATACAATACAATGCAAAGAAAGGCAATATTTAAAGCTATTAGCATGGCAGGGTGGCCACTTTCTGGAAAACCGGGAAAAGTCAGGGAATTTCGCTAGTCATGGAAAAGTCAGGGAATTGTCAGGGAAATTTAATGGTCAGGGAATAAAAATTGTCTCTCTATGTAAATGAAATAAATGTACTTTAGTCTGCAAGTAGGCCGCAATGGCACTTTTGCAAGTCAAAAACTACTAGAGTTTCTCATGAGACCACTGCCGAGAAGAAACGCTTCGATCAAGATATTGAAGCGACTATGACCAAGTCAATTTAAATGGTCCTGATGTAATGTCACCATCAACCTGATCTGGTAATTGAATCCGGAAGGTAGGCAATGGAACTCCGTAATAAATCAGTGTAGCTTAGCCATGTTTGAGCTTATTGGAATCGTTATGAGATGCACTCTGGTAACGATTCACTGATAATTGTGAGTTAAATAAAAAGATTAATAAAAAAATAAATCCGTCACCAAAAAGTAAAAAATAATTGCCTTACTTCTAATATGAGACTTTACGCTTCTTATTGAACAATGTAGAAGTACCTATTGTAATTTTTGTAGTCGGTGCCATTTCGTCAAATGGAATCAATTTCTTTGGATTCACCGATACAGCACCAACTTCAAAAATTACAATAGGTACGTACATTGTTCAGTAAGAAGCGTAAAGTCTCATATTAGAAGTAAGGCAATTATTTTTTACTTTCTGGTATTTTGTTTTGGAGTCTGTTTTCGTTATTATTTTTTCAAATATATAATAAACATGATAACTGATGACTAGGTAGTTTTGTTTCAGTTATACCCAAGATTTTTAACAGTGTTCAAAAAATGAGGGTTCTCGATTCGACACTTTAATTTGTACCATAATACGCGAAACGTTGAAGTCTAGTATTTGCTAGTACGATTAAGGCCGTAGAAAGTGTTCTCTTTAGTATTTCACGCTGGATTATATTATATGATACATTTAATATATCCAATAAATTCAGTAATCAGAGGTACTGTTTCAATTGGTTTTTCCTGTACAGCTTTTAACAAAAATGGTCAAAAATGAAATGAATTATTGGGTAATTGAAATTGTAGAACTGTCTGATAGCAAATTAAAATATATAAATACAATGAAACAGCAGAAAAACAAAAACCGTTCCGTCTAACAATGTTTTCGCTCTTGCCAACTGAGATATTCAGGTACTATTTCTTATTACTCCCGTTTTTGTATTATTTCATCGTATTTATAAATTGTAATTTGATAGCAGATAAATCTGAAAAAACGTATTCAAATTATTACATTTAAGATTATGGTCAGGGAAAAATTTGAAACAACGCCTGGAAAACCGGGAAAAGTCAGGGAATTTTGGTTGTAGTAAATAGTGGTCACCCTGGCATGGTTATCCTGGACCCCCAGGCAGATAAAATCATAAATCACTATTTTTGGCTTTGTAACTATGTTTGGACTAGTTGTTGAGCATTCGTTGCCTGAACTAATAAACCAGAGCTTAGATGAATATGACTGGCGTCATGATCGCCGACAAAAGCATTTGAACTTCTAGCCCAGTCGAGGAAGCAAGACCTCGAAATGTTGGTAACTTTGATGAAATTTTGTACGAATGTTCGTCGATGGCATTGTTTTCGTCTCCCAAAAGTCCCCAGGCTAGGACCTTCTAGAGCCGCCGCTATCTTGGAAAATGTACTCCATCCGGAAGTTATTCGCATTTTGTGCGAAATCTACGTACCCTATTAAAATATAGT
The DNA here is from genome assembly GCA_963556455.1 of Epiblema foenella. Classification (NCBI taxonomy): domain Eukaryota; kingdom Metazoa; phylum Arthropoda; class Insecta; order Lepidoptera; family Tortricidae; genus Epiblema; species Epiblema foenella. Next base: position 24,134,335 of record OY747098.1, on the reverse strand, counting down.
CAAGGGCAACATAGAAGCTTAGTAAATTCTGCACTAGCCTGTAGTACATTTTACTCCACGAAGACATGCTTTTTCGTCACAGTTATGTACGTACTTCAAGTTAGTGCAGAATTTACTAAGCTTCTACTCAACCAACATTTCGAGGTTTTGCTTCCTCGACTGGGCTATTCTTGCACTCCATTACAATCATGCTTAGCCGGCGTTAAACGTGTCACCGTTAAATATAGGCATATATTGGCTTTGATATCTCCTCCCTGACTGCACCGTGACAACAACAATAAATAAATAACTAAACTACACTACCGTGCATAACAAACATAAATAATAATAACTAACCATGATTCATTAACGATGTTTAAAAAAATATTCTAAACCTTAACTTGATAGCGCGTTTTCATATAGTTAGTAATATCCAAAGTAACCAAATATATTGTACCTACTTATCATACTCTTATAGCAAAAAAAAGGTATTGTGATATATTTTGGATACTTTGGCTGCTACTGCTGATTGCACACACTAAAAACCTAGAAGTCTGCTGCGGTGTTGTGGGCACGACAGCTTGGGGCTTAAGAGACAACTTCGCGATTTTAGACGTGAGCTCGAATTAAAGTGGTTCAACCGCGTCAACATGTTCAACAGCGGGCGCGCGCACGCCCTGCCACGTGCCCGTCTCCGTGTACCGCTTGTTAACAGCTGTCATCTGCTGGAAATTGGCCTTCGCCAGCTTGTGCTTGTTGGCCACCTTCTGCACTAGCTCCTCGTCGTACACCTCCTCGGGCCGCTCCAGTCGCAGGTGCGCCTTCATCTCCGCCACCGTCACTAGGAAGCAGTTCCACGGCGACCAGTCCTCGCCCACGTTCCAGCGGCACAGCCTTAACTCCGTCACGTCTCTGCACTCACTTATTGCGGAATGTGAATGCCACAGCTTCTCTACAATAAAAAATATGTCTTTCTCGTGAAGAACGAACGCCAACGAGCCCCAGCACTTGCGACGCCGCTCCTCGCGCTGCACGGCTCTCAGAATGAACTTGTACGGGGTCATGTCCACCCACAGGCTCTCGTTCGCGTCTTTCCAGCAACAAGACTTGCACGTCAGGAACCAACTCATCCTGGCATCGAGGGGGAAGTCAGTGTAGGGCTTCACTTTATTGCACATCTCGCAGTAGTGCAGTCGCGTGTTTTCCATCTTCCTGTAGTCTCTGATGTCCTTGCATTTCGTTACACCAGAGTTCAGCTCCGATGTTTTGATAAACTGTAATACACTCGCTGCGATTCTTCGCCTCAAATACTCGAGCTGCTGCTGGTTGCATCTTCTCACGACGAGGTCGCACTCTCTATCCAGCAAAGTAATGATTTCTTCCGCTAGTGGATGGCGGAACTCTGTCAAAGCATATTTCATATCTACGAGAAGCTCCAAACGTTCCTTTATTTCCATGTCCTCGCGTAGAAAAGAGTTGTAAAGTTCCTTTAATTTTCTAGCCCTTTGTATTTCTACAGTCTCCATTGTTATAAGCTTATCGTCCTTGCCGAACCATGCTATAGGTTTGGAAATTTCCTCTAAGAACTGCTGCTCCTTAACCTTTCGGCTATCTTCTTTTACCTTGACCCTGTAAGACTCTATGCACCGAAGCAGCTCTACTTCTTTATCGAGTAGTAGAGTGAATTCGGCAATTTTCGGTCCTTTTGAATGAAGCTGTGAAATCCTCGATATCTCTGCATGTTTCCATCGATCAACCTGAAATAATAAAATCCGTTATATTCCAAATGTCAGATGAAATTTTGGTACTTAATTCACTACATTTTTGGATATAGGTATAACTGACCGACATAAGGTCTAACGGATGTTTAAAAAACCGAGCCAGCTCGTTTTTAAGTAAGATTTTTACCATTGCGTACAGTTGATCGAAGTCTTCTCGTGTTTTAGGGAAGGTTTTGGTTATTAGGTCTCTGCGCAGGCGCCTCTCCATAGCTTCACGCTCCAGACGATCCTCTTCTTTCATGCGAGCTATTCTCTCCCTGTCCACAAAATTAACAAGTTAGGTATGTAGGGGAGACCTAGAGAGTTGTGACAATTTTTAATTTAAGAAATATTAAAAAACATTTCACAGTTATGACCTATGTGATTTGATGCAGCACCACTTCTTCCCTTTCCAAAACAATCATCAAAATTAATTAAAGTATTACGCTTTCCGAGAAAATCATCAAAAAGGAAGATTACTCCGTCTGTCACAATTCCCCTATCACCGAGGTAAGTTGTGACAGGTACCGAGGTAAGATGTGACAGCTTTGTATTTAGATAGTTCGTATATTTCGCCTGCAGTGCCTTTATCAGTCTTTCGATTATAATTGTTAGGTATTTTGAAACAAAAAAAGTAATCATCCAGCATGCCACAACTAGGGGTCACAAAACCGGTTTCACCGAAACCGAAAAAACCGGAAAAACCGGGTTTTTCGTCGATTGAGAAAACCGGCTTTCAAATTTGAACAAACCGGTTTTTCGAGTTTTTCGGTTTTACACTTAAATACTTGATAGTTGTAAGTATTACTTTGATTATCAGTTTATTACTACTTATAACTTCTTCTTCTATTTGTAATTTCTACTTTTTAGTTTATCAGTAAATATAGAACATATAATTGAATTAATAAAAATTAGCTAATTGCCCTACCCTACGTATAGTTTGTTTTTCAATACAACATCTCTGGTCCTCGTTGGAAACTTGGAATCATTTCAGTCAAACCACAGCATGTAACATACACCAAATGAATACACGGTAAATAAAAATAAAGAACAATATCTGTAAGTTAATTAACATGACAAAAGATCATTTTAAAACAAAGTGTGTGCGGGTTTAAAATAAACATACCGAACGAGATATTTTTTAACTATTGCATTTGCGTTCCAGAAGTGCATGGAGGATATTATTTTAGTTATTTTGTTTTGAATTTTTGTTCCTAATAATTAGAAGTTATAAAAAAGGTTTTATATCCATTGTTAAATGACTGAATATTAAAGTTGAAATTCATAAAATGCAGTTTTTTTCACTTTTTATATGTAAAACCGAAAAATCACCGAAAAACCGGAAAACCCGGTTTTGTAATGTACAAAAACCGAAAAACCGGTTTCCAAAATAACTAGCGGTTTTGTGACCCCTAGCCACAACACACCACAAGACCAAATATATTGATGATTTGAATGAACTTTTAGAGACAAGCTTTTATTACGGACTGTACTTGCAAGATTTGACCTTAATATACTAATGTGGTTGTATGTACATTATTATATTAAGGTCAAATTTTGCAAGTACAGTCCGCTTCTCATGTGCGTCCGGCGGGAATAGATTCTAGTACCTAGTGCGTCTCTAAAGCGACAGATGAGCGTTGTTGCCAGCTCGGTAACTATTAAGTAGGGAGAAATCGTCTATGTCACAACTCTCCTAGGTCTTCTCTAAGTACTGACCTATATCACCAAAATGTAATAGTATAGGAAATGCGATTACCTCGATGTAATCGTGTAGTACAGTCAATGGCATAAGTCAAGTAGGTATTGAAAATGAAATAAACAAGCTCTTATTCCCTTATGGAAGGATAATAAAAAGACTTATGTAGTAGATCATTTGGCTTTTTCGTATGCGTATAGCAATAGCACCTTGTTACCGACAAGTCAATCCTCTACCCGAAACTGTAGTTCCTACCTATGACTTATGAAATGCTTATGAATGTCAATTCAATGTCGAGAACTTCACGTTTTATAAACTTATTGGGGGTAATTAAATTTTGTCTTCCCATGACAACTTACTGAGACGCCAGTTCTGCCGTGACCGTAAATAAATAAATATCGCGTTGGACCCGTGTTAGCAAATATTTTAAGAATGTGTACAAAGCGCGAGAGTTTAAAGTGGTACCTATGTCCCACGAATGTTAATATTCAATTGAAATAATTTGCCACACGTTTGAAGAAACTCACATGCATACTTTCAGCCAACGTTCCACCTTCTGCCGAAACTGGTGATGCCTGAAGGCACGCTGGATGACGGAGGCGTAGTGGTCGTGGTTCAGGCGGATCCTCATTTCTTCAAAAGTCTCGTACGGCTTTGGCACTACGACTCTATCCGTCACGTTCGGTATGAAGACGTGGGGTGTGTTCATCTGTGTCGCTCGACTATAGCTAGTGTCCTGAAAAAATGTATATAAGCTATAGGTATACCTGTAAAGAATAATACCTAAAGGTACAGAAGCCCAACTAGGTACCTTTGTGATGTGATAACGTTAACTGTCACAATAATGCTAGCGAGAGTAATAGTAGCTACGATGAAGTAAGTGAGGGTTATCAAAAATCTTACGTTGTGTTTAAAATAAAAAAGTGAATATTCTTCAATTATTTCACTATTTTAGAACAAAGTAATTGCTTCGTTACGGCGATGTAGGTACGATTTTGGTGTGGCAATGTCCGTGACAACTACCTCGGCCTACACCGGAAGGTTGCCATAGGATAAGCGTCATTTCGCACCAAAGTGAAAGTGGGACAGGCCGGGTTGTATACAGGAAGGTTATTATTTCACTGCAAAACGTTCTCGAGTTTTTGTAAACTAAAGAAGCCCACATAAAAAGAATACTCACGTAAATCTTTTCTCTTTCCTCTGCTGTTTGTGTGTCTCGACAAGCCTTTTTTTCCGGCGGTAGTTTTTCAGGTTTCTGTGGTGTTTGCGTGTAGGCATGATGATAAATTGTCCCTGAAAATAGGATTGATGACTCATGTTATCACTACATAGTATAAAACAAAGTCGCTTTCTCTGTCCCTATATCCCTATGTATGCTTAAATCTTTAAAACTACTACTACATAAGGATATAGCGACAGAGAAAGCGACTTTGTTTTATACTATGTAGTGATAACATCCATTAAATAGTGCACCCGTGCGAAGCCGGGGCGGGTCGCTAGTAATTTATAACATAGTGTGGCTATATGGTTAGATTAAAACTATCAAATTATCACAATAAATAGTAAATTAGACAAATTAATTAAAATCGTAAAAAGTCATGGGACTATCAAGATTCGCAAAAATGTAGTTTTTTGTTTATTGGCCAAATGTAAATTGAATCTTACCATAAAATTCTCATGTTTCAATAAAAAAGAAATTGTATGGCAACTACCTACATACATAAACGCAATATTTCACGACAAAAATTGAAAATTCCCATTTTTCCATACAACGGTAGTACGAGGCCACGCAGGCGTCACACCTGCATGTATGGAGCGTTTTCAGTGCTCGTTAGCAATGCTGTACTTTGCATTTCATTTTCGTCTTTTGTTTTCTCTAATTGTAGTTGGTCCCATACAAACATTTGATTGTCTCTAAAAATTGGTTCGAATAGCATAAATATTGTTTTCGTCATCTAGACATCGAACAGATAATTAGAATTTCAGAGCAAATAAAGAACACACACACTACAAACACAAGATTGAAACCTATGTCATCTAGGTAGGATATAATTTAACGTAACATAAAGTTCCATAAGGTAAACTTTTTTGACCGGTAGTGTATCTAAGTATCTTGATTCTCAAATATAGGCAACTTCTTACTTAGAGACATTACAGGACAAAAATTGAGGTGCAAACTAAGCTAATATAAATTTCACAGATATTAAATTTTCACCTGTATGTGTATTTTTATAACCACCCAAATAAGGTTTCTTAATTGGCAGTGAAAATATTTCAACATTGATTTTCTTCACGGTATTACCGAATCGCACGTTGACTGACAAAACATCGTTCATCGGCATTTCTTTATATAATTTCTCTAAATTCAATACCTCATTATTTTTAGTAAGTAAGTCCACTTCCACGATGCCGTATTTGTCAAAGTCGAGATCTAGAAGAGCCATGCGGTCGGCTAAGGGATGTTCCCCTCTCAACATAACTAAATTATCCGGATCGATTTGAAAAAGACCTCCCAGATTCTTCTTAACTTCATGAACTTTCATTATAGAATGATAAGAACGGGTAAATATTCCATTTTGATTCCGCACTTTAAATTTAATGGCTATAAATGGTATCATTCGCTTCTTTGGGGCAACTGCTTGTAAGAGTTCATACACATAATACTCCATGGGTATAGACGAGAGGGAGAATTCTTCAGAGTCTTGAGTCAACACGTCAATGACTAAATTACCGAACGCGTCAGTCTTTAGCTCGGACAGTAGGCTGGTATCCTTCAACACATTTCGGTTTTTGGTCAATAGGAGATTGTTATTTGACACGGAGAGCAATTTGGCCAGTTTGCGTTTGACGAATTTAACTGGCGTGCTTGCTGGAAAGACTTTGCTGAACGATTCGTTGGGTTGAAAGGGGGACTTGAATGTGACGAGGATCTGGCTGGTGGGGCATCTGTACAACTCGAGGTCTCTGACGGGGCCAGGGGCTGTTGATATGATTCGCGCCTTGTCATCGCCTTTAGCGAAATGGAATCGATAGGGCGGAGCAGTGAGTAACTTCTCTCGTCCCAGCTCGCACTGACACCCTATTACACCAGTCACGCGGTCGGTACTCGTGTTAATATCCACATTTCCCAACAAATCCATCGTTTGTTGTAAATATTAGTAAAATGATCTGATTAACAATGTGTGTATAAACTCTAGCTAAAAACTAATTCCGTTGTCATGACAGCGTGAAACTGGCGTAAAATATTTATTTTGTATTGGTAATTTTTGGTAGCAATGGTTGCTATGCAAGTAACCAACTTGTTACTTGTACCTAATGCGGAGTCGTTGTCGGCAGGCTCGCGCAACTATAAGGAACGAAATTTACAAAATGTCACTTTTGTATGGAATTTGGCCAAAAAATAATGGCGGATACTGCTATCTCGCTCCCTCAGTTAATCCATCTCAGTCACATGTCAATGTCACCTCTGGTCACTTCCGTTCAACTTGAGTGATCGCCATATTGTTTCTTTGTTGATCAGTTCGTAGTGTGGTTTGTAGTGTGGTTATTTTGGTATTTATAAATGGTAGAATCCTTATTAAATTAAGGTGAGTAAAGTGAAAATGCATGTAGTAAGAAGGCAGTGTGTTTTTCAACATGCCACGGACTATTTCAGCCTATAGGGTATGTGTTATTTGTGGTTTTCATGTCGGTCGAAAAGATGACGAGAAAAGGAAATTAATGGCAAGATTTCCTTTAGATCACGACCGGTAAGCAATTAATTGGAGATTATCTATTAATATGTACCACAGCAAGTTACATGTAAGCAAAATAAGAAGCGTTATTTGCAATTTAGTTTTATTCGTATACTATACATACTAGTGTTGGCCGTAACATATCGACAACTAGCTTATCATATATAACTCTGGTATTTTTCAGTTACAAACAGTGGGTGAAAGTGATTGGCAATGAAGACCTAGCCTACGTTCCGATTGAGAAGTTGAACGCATTAAAATTTGTTTGTGGTGACCACTTTCAACCCAAAAATTTTAACCGAAAGAAAAGTCGTCCAAAGGGATGGTTGGAGATATTTAAAGCAACACAACTTTATACTTTTTTATTTTATTAAACTCTAGCTCTACCCACTGCGGAATAAGCGCATGGACGTCGTAGTGTAGTCGTCATAACCTAACCAGTTGAGAATGGATTGAAACCCCAATTGTTAATAAAGGAGCCCCCATTATTAATGTGAGGTGTTTTTGGCAAAATTCGATCCACTCCCGCCAAAAACTTCTCAAGTAAATAATGGACGCCCTCTAACTGGGATTTTTATAAAAATGGAATCCACGACGTCACTAGTCATCGTTTATCGATATCGATATCGTTAACCGTTCTACATCAAAGTTACATCCCTATCGCGCTGTTATGTTAGCATTACCTATTTCCTTTTATTTATTTTATTGTGGTACAGAATGTTTGCCAAACTCTACGTCAATGTCATGCAATGACTATATCACTGTCATCCAAAACCTAGTTCGAAGTCCCGTCTCTTAGAACGTAGTGGTTTGACATGTGACTGAGATGGATTAACTGAGGCAGCGAGATAGCAGTATCCGCTAGTATTTTTTGGCCAAATTCCATACAAGAGTGACATTTTGTAAATTTTGTTCCTAGTTGCGCGAGCCTGGTACCTATATGCAAGTTTTTGTTTCTACATTCAAAGATATCGGTCAAAGTCATAATTGGAGTGTCACTTTCGGTTAGTTTAATTTAGATATTTAGGGATCCATTAAATAACACGTTGCGAATGTATTGAGATTTCAAATACCCACAGGTGTGTAGTATTCCTCCCTTTGTACTTGTTCAGCTACTTATGAATGAATACGATTGGTAGACGGGCCAACAATATTAGTAGGTATCAACTTTCTAGTTTTCCAAGCTCCTACGCCTATCTACTCGTACACTGTAAAATGCGAGTGTTATAAATGCACTTTTTTAACTAAATACAATTCGATTACCTCACCAAACTAGAGAGATTGCATCGCGTATGCCAGTGTTTATTTCGACATAACATGGTTTGCTCTAATTGCACTCGCTAACTCATAGACTACGTACCTATAGTAATGGGCACAGCGTCGGCCGCGGGGCAAAAGTTAGCTTAAATAGTTATGCCGTAAACAGAAAACGGTTTATATAAAGAACAAAGCGATTCCTTAAAAACAAAAATAATATTATAAGTAGCTACATAATCCTTTGAAAAATTCCTAAAGAATGGTAGGTGTGTGGTGGAAACTCTTTAAGCAATTATCTTTTTTCTTTGTAACTTTATGCCGGGAAATATTATTTTCACTGCATAACTCCGACAAAGCCTCATAATAATGCTTTTAAAATGAATGCACGGTCGGTGATGGAATAGCCAGGTATTAGGATACAGTAAAAGCTTATCGATCCGTAATACCACGTAATACCCCAACATAAGTAGGTAGTTAATAGTTAATAAAAATTGAGAAAACAATAAAATTACAGCGCAATAAAAGAGCGAATGTGCCGAGTATAGCTGTGTTCTGGCGTGATATTAAATTCCTCCGAAAACATAAAAATGATTTTCGATCGTAAAAGTATAATTTACAGACGTAAAAATGCGCCAACTTATGGGTTACGAACCGAGATGTGAACCCGGATATTGGCAGCTTTCGTTCAGGAATGACGGCTGAAATGTTCAGTCTCAGTGCTTTTTATTGGGGTTTGTCTTCATCTCATGCATGCTCGCAGCTAATCCAGTCGAAAATTCAAGTACATCAACCATCGATGGACGCTTACTTTCACACGCGCGGAACGAGCGCTCGCGATATATATAAACAAATTTTAAAGGGTATAGCGAGGTAAGGAGGACGAAATGGCCCCTACGGCCCATGACGGAATTATCATTTGTACTGGTATTGGCACATTCTGTCGAAAATATTTTCAAATGATGCAGTCAATGTTGTAATAAATGAAAATAGTGATGATGATGATTAAAATTATGTTTAACATGTAATTATAATAATTAATCCAAAAACGACCTCTTTAATTAGTTCCTACCAGCCGTACGCACATTAAGTAAATTCATAATTACTCAAGAAGCGCCTCTTTGATTTTGAACAGCTTTTGTGTGGTATAAGTATATAAATCAAAAAGTATTACATATTTTTTTTGGCGCGGTAGACATAATAGAACAGTACTAAAAAAAATATTTATAATTTGTTTAATTATTTTGCACAGTTGTCATTTCACGAGAACTCTGAAAAAAATACAGAATATTTTTCAAAGTATCCCTCAATATACGCAATTGGTCCCATCCTTCTAGCTTTTATAGTTTTTCGGAAAAAAATTTTTGAAAAAAATCGGCGCGCATACGAACTTTCTCGAATATCTCAAAGACAGGTCAAGGTCAGGGGTCAACGACCTTACATTTCGTATTCTTTTAGAGTGCCAATACCAGTACAAATGATAATTCCGTCATGGGCCGTGGGGGCCATTTCGTCCTCTTTACCTCGCTATACCCTTTATATATAAGGATTAGGTTAGGATTACTTGGTTATGGAATGCGTGTTGTTGCCGTGTGGAAATACAGATAGTATTATTTACGATTTTCATAGAACCGTAAAGGTTTATGCCGACAAGCCGATAAGTGATATTGTTGGAATCAGCATGGTCTACTGATTGTCAAAATGCATATTGTCGCTTCCTAAAGTGGTATACAGTTGTTTCATCTTCTCCAGCTGTTACAAACAGCATGCAAATATTATTTGTACCATAAAATATTATTATGGTGGTTCTTTATCATAATCTATAGATAGCATTTACAACAAATACTTTTAGATATTAACATTTTTTATACTTATTTAATTACCTACTTATATTGATATCTTATTTTGTAACATCACAGGTAACAGACAAAATAAAGTTTGCCCAGACTATCTACAACCTAAACATCAAGAAACAGTTTTGTGATCTAGATATTCACTGACTTTATAGAAACAGTGATTTAGAAGCCAAGTTTTTAGAGTTTGTTTAAATTTGTTACCCTCAAGAATTTTTATTTCTACCGGCAACTTATTGTAAATCGTGATACTCATGTTGTATACATTTCTTTTATAAATATCAGTTTTACAGCGTGGTTGAAACAAGAGATCTTTATATTGCTTTCTTGGATTACCAGGACACATATCAGAACGCTTTATAAAATATTTTGTGAAAGTTTTAGAAAAGCAGCAAATTTTAAGTATGTACATACATGCTAGGGGTAATATGTTAAGCTGCTTGAATATCGGTTTACAACTGCTATCTATTCTAGCATTTACCTATTATTGCACGGACACATTTCTTTTGTAACTTTTGACGTCATAAAGCTCATTCCACCACTTTAGAAAGCGACAACACGCATTTTGACAATTAGTAGAGCATGCTGATTCCAACGATATCATTTGTCGGCATAAACCTTTTCAGTCACTACGAAAGTTCTATTCTTCAACTTCTCTTAACTAGGTAGGTATTGTGAATTACAAAATTTGACTAAAATCATGAAAATACATACGTACCTAACTTCAAAACTTCACAAAATTATGTATTTTATTTATAGTGCAGAAGTCAAATAGAAGGTCAAGTCAAATAAAAAATCGGTTCCTATATCAATAAAGATGTAGAATAAATACACGCTACTACGCTTCCAGAATGCTATATAGGCCCGTTGTAGTACATTGTATGACAAGAGTCTAAAATGAGCCATATTACCCCTTGCAATATTATCCCTTACTTCATTCGGGAAAATAACTGTCTCGTTGTAATATGGCTTTTAGACCAGCGTTATACACTCTACTTTTCACTTCGATTGCGCGAAAATAAATAAACAAAGGTCATCCACCCAAAATTAATAATAAAATCAATGGCGAACATATGTATAATTTGGCGGCATCTTTTTTTCTAAGCTGCTTTGACACACAAAACATATAATTATTAAGTATAGACACTGCGGTTCGCGCGCAACATTCACGAGCGAATAAAAGCTACTGACCCTATTGAGCGTTGCTCTAACGAGTTAATCACTTTTTTAATTATTGTGCAATAAGGACTACTACATACTTAATTTTTAGATAAATGAAATATTTCCTGATTAGTCGATTTTAGTTAAGCTGTATTCTGGATGGATACCCAACGAAAATATTTAAGTACCTATATATATTTTTATACGAAATATTTCAAAAAAAGTTTAATTAGAGTTCTGTGATTGGTGGATTTAATAGGTGAAATATTTTGATAGGTGGTCAAATTAAAATGTTTTGTAAATTATATAATATTTTCCTTGCTTGACTTCTAATATGATACACTTTTCGGGCAAGAGAAGAGAAAAGATCAGGCGCCTGTAAGGTAGGTGCTGATCGTCGGTCGAGCATTGTTTCCAGTCTGAACAGAAATACCCATATTTGAACATATACTGATCCTAACTCATGCACAAAATGAGAGGTGCCTGAAATAGTTTCCTCACAAAGAAGAGCTCCAAACTTTCATCTTTATTCGATACGAGTGAGTTGGACAAAAATTATAAATGTAGCTAGGGGCGCTCACGGCCCGCTGAGTTGTCGGTGCGTTTCGTTTGATAATTTCCGTGTTCGGACGGCTTTAATCGAGTGAGTCCGGTCCGGGCGCCCGAGGCGTAAAATTGTTCACCTCGATTATCCCGAACAACGGCACGGGCATTTGGGAAACAACTCGTGTAAACAATTGGACACTTTTTCGTAAGTGAATAATTGACCGATGTTGATATTTTTTTTACGTTTCAGTGGTCCCAGCCGCAGCTCCGATTGGTTCTGATGTCAATCATATTAATTGACCGCTTCTTTGTGAACAAACCTTTACTCCAGAGAGTGAGTGAGTTTATTTAATCTTAAATTGAGAAACAGAGAGCGAGCATTGTCATTTTAGTGACATCAATTTCAAACTATCAGCCAGTTATCAGTGAAGGTCAATAGTTTGCACTCTCGCGATTGAGAACAGAACAAAACTTTCGGCAGTGAAACCTTTTTGTAGGATAGATACCAAACTTAATTAAGTGAAACTGGCTAACAAGCATACAGTTAGTGCGTCAGCTTGTAAAAGTAGTAGGTGGCTACGTCACGCCTTTAGGGTGTGTTAGAATTGAGATTTTTAACTTGCGATTTGTTTTAATTAATTAATATCTCTTAAATAATGGGTTTGTGGACTATATGTTATATAACTTTATATACTCTAATTAGGCTCTAAAATCGTTGGTTTAAATCTTTCGAGTCATTAACGCCCACGGTGTATATTGCCCGATATATTCATTTATAGACCTTGCTAGAGAATATTAGTAGAGGGGTAAAGGAAGTTTTACACACCGTGCCTTGAAAATTTGCGTCATGATTTTTAGAACCTTGTAACTCCAATTCTAAGTTAATAATTCTAACTGTAAAATCGGAAACATCAGCAGGCACTGTACTCACTCCCAAACTAATAAAAGTCTTATCCATATCAAAAACATTAGTGTTATCAGCGAATTCAATTTCAATGTCCGCAGTTATTAGTGAAGAATTCTTTAAATCAATAGTTTATTCTTCTTCATATATCTTGGAAGATTATGATCCTTGCGTACATAAAAGATAATCAAAAGCGTATATTGCCTGCCGCTGTGCTATATTATGGAATTATATATACCTGTTTTGTCCAACGAAAATTGGTTCAAACTCAAAAGTCTAAATCATCCAAATATGTGATTTTATATACATTATATATGTATGTATATATTTATATAAACTAGTGTGGCTTTGTGAGCTGGTAGACCTTGCGAGTTTTTTTTTTCAAAAACTGACTCGACCAAAAATATCTAATATCGAACCTGTTCACAAAATTGGATCAGAGTTGATTGACGCATGCGACCTGTAGAAGAGGAGAACTTCGTTTTACTCGATCAATAAATAAATCCACTCGTCTTTGCCTTCAACCCCAACCTCAAACCAACTGCATTCCGGTATTTTAAAATCAAAATGTATGTCAATTGAAACATTGCAAATTAATAAATATCTGAATCTATTTACAAGGAGGTAGGTAGGCACCTCAATGCTCAATGAATTTAAGAACTTGTTTAGTCTGCGCACACAGTATATAAAACAATTAAGCTGTGGACGTCGAAATTAACCCCCGAGGGCGAGCCGCATCCGTCGTAATAAAACAGATGCAAAGTTTTTCTTTGCTAAGCGTAGTCCGCAGCAAACGGAAGCGAAGCAACAGGCTTGATTAAAACACGTGTTTACAGAACGCACGTCCCCCGGACAAACGCAATATACGCTAGTTCTACAGCCAGGGCACAACACACCCTAACTGCAGAAGGTGCACATGAGTCACTTGCCTCATTGTATTGGCAGATTAGTTTGTATGAAACTCTCGGGCATAACCGAGAAATATCCGGAATTTTTACACAAACTAGCGTTAGAACCTTCGGCCCTTATCCATTGGCATAATTAGCCAGACTTGGTCATACGAAATTTGGTCTGACGGAAGATATATTTTGATTGATCCAGAAAGACGCACTCTTACGTATTTAAACGTAATGTCCCTGCCCAATAAATCAGACACTTGATATCTGTATCTACAGAGTTCGTGTCTAAAGAGCACAATCAAGGTGCATCGTGCACTGCCTGTATCGCCTATGTGTAGTTGTGTACCCCTGTACTTGCATTAGAATGCTGCAAATGCACATTCCGTGAGTTAGTTCCGTGAGTTAGTTATCTCTGCGCACCGTACCAAAATGGTAAAAAAGGAACCCTTATGGTTTCACTTTGTCTGTCTGTCTGTCCGTCACATCGCTAAATATCTCAAGAACTACTTATGCTATCTATTTGAAATTTGGAATAGTTACAAAGAAGGCTTACCTACATACATACCTAACCTAAGTACATGACTTATTTAAATATATATTTTTTATTTTCTGTGTAAAATGACAGATAATAAATAGGTGCTTCAAAATTTAAAAGAATGGTTACCTAGATGTATAGAACATAAAAAAACGGAACCCTTATAGTATCACTTTGTTGTCCGTCTGTCTCTCTTGACCAGATTTTTTATCTTTGTGACAGCATCGTTAGACCTAAGTGCGTACGTGCGTGTCTATGGTTTTACTGCGCATAATTGATATCTATTAGTTAATAAATAGTGACTATGGGGATAAGTATATGTATAATACTCTCATCCTACCTATGCGCTAACGCAAGAATGGCGCGTTAACCAAAAAGATTCATAAAAACTACTTTCTGTGGCTATTTAGTTTATAACTTAGGCTAACTATTCGTTCCTTTCCTACCCTCAGCGATTGCGGAATGGCCTAACTTGGACGTTAACACGCAATCATAATGAAGGAATTACGTAGTTCAGTACCTTCTTCCTAGTTACTTACAGTCATTGGAAACTTTTATGCAGGGGTACGTAGAGCGTTCCTTTGTTGACTGTAGTTTTACAGGTACATATATTTTTTTTAAGAACCAAAAGTAGAGAACGGTAATTGAGAGTGTTTCCAGAAACGAGTTTGTCTGTGTTGTTACAAAATAAATCACAGTCTACATAACCAACGATTAATGGTAACCAAGGTAACATTCTTCATACCTTAGCTTTTACCCATTAGAGCTCAAGGCAAGCAAACATGTGCTACGCCACAGCGTGTAGCACCATTTTCCACTTAGTAGCGAAAACCACTTTAAAATCAGACGGTTTTGATAAATATGTCGATCGCTGTCTACTTATATAACACACAGGTTCGATAAATACGGTGCCCTGTAGCCCGGGCATAGAATATGGCTACGGTATCCTCTGCCTGTCGTAGAAGGCGACTAAAAGGGGGTCCTCGGGGTCGTAGACGGTCGTAGTTGGGGGCTACGATCGTCATAGAAACATAGCGGGACCCACATAAGTGGACTCTAGGGCGGCACTGGTGCGTTCCTTAGGAGATCCCAGAGCCGCCCGAAATGGGTTGAGGAGGACAAGCGGGGGTTTTTAGTCGGTGCAAGTCCGACATAACCACCGCGCCGCCCCCACGGTGCGGAGGTATCCATAACGGAATTTCCCCCGTCGAAAAAAAAAAAAGGTTCGATAAATACGACTATAATAAGTGTTCTGTGTGTTCCTGTTTTATTTATTCAAGAAACCCCCAAATAATATAAACCTCGTCATTAAGTTACGTTTCTGTCTGATTTTGAAACACGCACACCACATCTATTCATATCCAGCATTAATTATTAAATCAATCAAAAATATCAACAACGCTGTGTATACGTTCGTAACCCCGAAGCGTTCCTGCCCCTAACTAGAGCACTAATTGCCTGTAATGTATCCGCCAGTCAGCCCCACTCGCTACACAGTCGTAGACGCGTAGACTGTAGAGGTTTCATCGGCGGTGAATCATAATCATAGCCGTCGGACGTACTATCTCCTTACGATAAGGACGATAAATAAAAAAAGTAAACATTAAGTTGACTGTTAATATAAAAACGTTTTCCGTCAAGCAAGTTGCAGTTCATGCTCTCAAGCTTTGTAAACTTATAATGAATTTAGTTAGTAACGGTTTTGCTCATCAATTTCTTATTTATGTTTTTGCCAAAACATTTATAATCAATCAAGATCGGTAATTTTATTCGACAAATAAACGTAAACTCACAAAGCCTTTTGTTTAATATAACACATATTGTATTTTTGTATAAAATTCTAGTGAAAGGTTTCTAAATGCTGGTCGTAAAAACAAACCCTGCAATCAAGCGGCCAAACCCAGATTACAATAGCGCGACTGAATACCAAACCAATATGCATAAATCCACCGAAAATTTAGCTCACTGTTTGTTTAGATTTTCCAATCGCATCTCTCGTTAATTTGTTTGTACGAATTTTACCGCGGCAACCGTTCGATTAAAATTTAGCTTCTAAACCATTTCATCAACATACCTAATATCATGAATTAGGTATAAAGTTACTTGTAAAATTAACTGTGATTGCTTTTAACACCAATAAATATGTATGTGCGGCACTTATGTGTTTGACATCGATGTTGGGAAAATATGATCGCCAAACAGCAAACAGGAATACTTAATTTGTAATGTTGAAACTGAACGCCGAGTCGCGTAGAGCGTTGATTGCTGCCCGCTTGAACATCGAATATCGGCAGCGTGTCTAGTTAATTAATAATATGTATGAATGTTATTGATTCTTTGGTTTGTACAAAAATTATATTCATTGATTATTAAGACATAAAAACGTATAGAAATCAAATAAATTAAAAATGGTGCAAAAAGTTGGGTTTTTTTGGGGACTGTCTTACACAAATCGATCTAGTCCCTAATTAAGCCCTCGTCTCCCGGCGAAAAAAATAAACAATAGCATTCTTTTGTTATGGTCCCTGGGATCCCAGGGACCGGTAGACGACGGATACTAGACGAAGATATAATATACATTCATACTATTATATTATAATTGCGAAATATAAGATTTCAAACTTACATGGTCATTTACATTAGAATATAAAAAATAAATAAAATAAATAATAATGGTAAATATCCCGTTTCAAATCGTAATTCTAATAATTGCGAAAGTATGTCTATCAGTCTTTCTATTACCTCTTCACGCTTAAACCGCTGAACCGATTTAGATGAAATTGGGTGTATAGTGTGTAGGTAGTTTGAGTCCCGGGGAAGGACTTTTTATTGCGTAAATCATTCCTTAAGGATGTAAGTTTGTATAGAAGAGCCATAACTAGGTATTAAGCTCCTGAAATAAAAGAATAACAATTAAATTCTAACGCGATAACCCACTTCTATACGTGGACAAAGTCACGGGCAAAAGTTAGTACATATGTAAATGAATATACTCGAGGTCAAAAACATCCGGTCACCCTAAATTTAATAACCGGATTATAGGTTTTTCTAAATATTTTACACAAGTTTTATTTACATACACAAGTATATACACAAGTCGTTGTGGTGACTCAGCCTACCAACTGGGCCACCACGGTTTATCTTGCGGCAGATGCGCAGGCCGAGCCCCTTATCATTCCAATTAAGTGACTTGATCCGTCGGGCCCTGCCTGCGATAATCGGAAGAGACCCGACGGCATGGCCCTCGTGCCTTGGAAGATAGGGTGGCCGCTGGTTTGGGACGCGACTTGTGCTGATATATACCCTGGCGACGTCTCATCTTCATGGCACTGCCTCAAAGGCCGACTCTGCGGCAAATTCGGCGGAAGGCCTCAAGCGGCGCAAATATGCTGCCATCAACAGTGGCTACCAATTTGCGCCGTTTGGGGTTGAGACTCTGGGGCCGTGGGATGCAACCGCCCATAGTTTTTTTTAAGGAATGCGCCAAACGCCTGATGGAGGTAAAGCGTGTCCGGAAACCTGGATCCTATCGGGCGCAAAGGATCAGCACTGCCATTCAACGTGGCAATGCTGCCAGCTTTCTGGTCACTTTGCCATCAGAAGGCGATTTGGAGCAATTTTTATCTATAATTATTTTTAAGATTTTTAATTTTAATAGTGTGTCTTAATTAAATATATCACTTCCCTATTTACACGATATATTATTCTTAGTAATACCCAACAGTATTAGCAATTCTCAGGATCCTATCATAAAAATATCAATCTCGACGACGACGACTGACGATTTTTGCGATATCTCGCTCCGTTAATATTGTTTTTTTTTCATGGGTTTTTATGAGTTCGATTTTAACGATGAAACGTTAATTATTTGTAACTATTATTTTTGCAGGTTAGACGTAAAATTAAATAAAAATCACGACAAAATTAAAAAAAACTATACAAGTTTGCACTATTTTAGGAAATATTACCCGACCCGTTTTCTTTGTCCGTGAGTTTACTTAGAAAACATCCAAGACTGCAATAAATATTCGTATTCATCACACTAATAACTGGGACTGGGATTCGAACTCAGGACCACCGGCTTCATAGGCAGGGTCATTACCAACTAGGCCAAAGTGTACAGTTACATAAATAAATAATACAGAAATAAATAAATTATAATAAAGCTGTAGAGGTTCGAAAATCTGTACATCTATCTATACATATAATCTATACATATAATAAAGCTGTAGAGGTTCGAAAATCTTTACATTGAAGATATTAGCAAAAAAAAACGATTGAGGGGTATTAGATTAGAATCGATAACAGAACACATTTCAACAGTTTTTCGAATTTGTGTCTGTTTGTCTGTCTGTTTATTTGTCTAGGCATCACGCGAAAACTAGCCAACAGATTTCAGTACAACCTTCAATAATAATTTTAATGAATCTTCGGCCAGGTTATAGGCTATAAAAATCATACAGATTAGAGATGGAAGGGGGTGAAAAGAGTGGTTGAACTTTGTATGAGAAGTCTTTCAATTCGTGACTTAAAGGCTTGAAAATTGGTAAGCATATAATTGGAAGCAAAATAAAAAGAATCCCATTCAAAATTGTACAATAAACAGATAATATGTGAAAAAATGGAGGGTAAAAACGTGCTTATTGAATTGAATTGAAAACATTTATTTCGAGTAACATAGGACTCATACATAATATTTGTTAGTAAAATTAATTAATTATTATTCTTATTGTTAGTTCCTAATTCTAATACATTATGTAACATACTTTGTATGACAATTAAAATGACAGTATATTTAGAAATTTTAACTGTTATACAAAGTATGTACTCTTGGACACATGCATTGCACAACAGTGCCTCATGTATGGACAGTCCAGCCTGTCCGCTATCGATTTCAGGATGGGGTTGGGGCTGGCCCGCACCCGGCGCACCAGGGATGCACACCGCTTGCGCATGGTCGCAT
Organism: Epiblema foenella; assembly: GCA_963556455.1. NCBI lineage: Eukaryota > Metazoa > Arthropoda > Insecta > Lepidoptera > Tortricidae > Epiblema > Epiblema foenella. The sequence goes on along the minus strand of OY747098.1, from coordinate 24,115,048 downwards.
GGAAGCAGTCTATGCGTGCTTCTGCGAACATCCCTGATGCTCTACAGAAGCGGGGCAGCCCCACCAGGCTGCCAGGCTTAGGGGACTAACGACAAATAACCAAAAATCCCTCAACCCATTGTAACTGTTTGAAATGGGAGATTTAATTATGTTAGTCAGTCGCTGTCAACATTGACAAACCAGTGCCTTGAACTCCATCTACCTATAATGGATATGTCTTCGTTGTTAGAGTGGTCGAGTGTGATAACGGTGTCATCTGAGGGGCTACAAAATGCCACTAATTCCCACTATTCCTACTAATATTATTATAAATGTGAAAGTTCGGATGTTTAGATGTTTGGATCTTTGTTACTCAATCATGCAAAAACGGCTGACCGGATTATGATGAAACTTGGTATACAACGAGTATATAGCCTGGATCAACCTATAGGATACTTTTTATCCTATCATCATCCCTCAAATTGATAAATTCGGGGGTGGAAGTTGAATTTCATAAATCTAGAATCATGTAGATATTTACAATGCCCGCCGCTGACTTACGAAAATTCGTCTCAGATGAACCAGTGTAAGTCTGAGCTCCGACTATGCACATAGTTGTCACGAATCGTAGGGTCATGATACAATAAGGACGTATCGTAAGGCGAGTCTAGACAGTTGTAAATTCACGATATTTGACGTTTGGCGTGTCAGAGACGTGCCATTACACAGATGACATTCGGTATAGTCGAATCGAAGTTAATGTAGATTATTTACTTCAATAGATAAAGTAGGTATTTTCATGTAAAGTTTTTATTTTTACCATCGTAGTAAACTGAGTAATGTCGCTACCAATTGATTATGATGAGCTACTATGAAAGATTTAGTTCGGATATTAAATTTGTGACTCTTAGAGCATAATTATCTCAAAATCAAAGCGACTCATGTGAATGTTTACCGCATTTCAGTACCTAAAGTTCTATTAAATACATGCATAATCGTAAGCAAAACATAATAGATTTGCATTATTTAAGTACTGACTTACAGCCTTTAAAGCGCTTGCGTTTTAAGTCAAAACTTGCTGAGCCCTTGACCCTTAATAACTTTACAGATTATAGAATTGGAGATTAAATAGATTGGACGTAGACGGTTGTTGTCAGCATTGACTGACCAGCGCTTTGATATATGCCTACATAAAAATTATCGAATTTCCACTCCACTCCATGAATTAACAAATTATTTCCTATGTTATATTTGTCTACAAAATGAAAGAAAATCAACGTGTTTGAAATTCTTTCCGAAATCTTTGCAGTAAAAACGAACGGTTGAGAAATATAAAAAAGGTATTTTTTTTCTTGAACCTGACTGGCTGTTTAGGCCGGGCCCAATAAAGCGATAGGAGTGCGCGTTTGGTTGGAGAGTGGCCTGGGGAAAATTCAGGAGAAACCTCCGACACGACCACGAGGGTGGTTTAAACACTGCAACTGGAATACTCTAAGAGTTCGCGCTCCAGTGAGATTGGTTGAGCGGCTTCAACCAAATCTGAGGTGTGGGTGCAATCGAGCTACTGGGAGTTTTCTCGCTGGTTCACTAAACCTAGCCTAGCTGAGAATAGTCCAGCAAGGAACTCAGCTAGGCCCGACCTGAGTCGGACTGACTACCCGGTATGCGGCGGTATCGGTGAGAATAGGGACTATATGTGTCTGCGATATCTAACCATGACACCACTATGCTAGATGGATGTGATGAGGTAGTTTCTTAGCAGACATTAGTGTTTTGTTACATAGTATAAGAGATTATCAAAACTAATTCGTACGTATAAATGCTATATGGGATCGAGTCGACGGCGTTCTCCGGGCTGGAATGAAATGTGTATTTAACGTCTGACTTTCTTGGCCAGTACCTATTACCAACATACATACTATATATATATAGGTATTGATAAATCATACCCATTTTGTTTCATTATCCGCCCATTACATCCTACTTCAGGACACATGCCTCCTTTCATGAATACGGGGGCCCATTTCACTTGCTAAAATATTTATACAAATACTAGCGACCCGCCCCGGCTTCGCACGGGTGCACTATTTAATGGATGTTATTATACATATAAACCTTCCTCTTCAATCACTCTATCTATTAAAAAAAACCGCATCAAAATCCGCTGCGTAGTTTTAAAGATTTAAGCATACATAGGGATATAGGGACAGAGAAAGCGACTTTGTTTTATACTATGTAGTGAAGTAACTTTGTAAGGTTGTAACTTTCAGACGTAAAAACGTTTCAGTAAATTTTGAGTGAGTCACTTAAAGTTAATTAGTTTATAACCTAACCTGCAGAATTTATCTACCAAGGGGAAGGAATAGTCAGTAGAAGTTCACGCGAAAGAAGTCGCGGGCAAAAGCTAGTAATAAATAAATAATACAGAATACACAATAGCCACTGCTGCTTATGATGTCATTATAAAATATAATAATGCAGAAGAGAGAGTTGAAGAAGATAAGAGGAGCTTCTGCAACAAAAGGTTTTTATATTTATATTTCAGGTTTAAGTTCGTCATACTCATTACTTTTGATCTGTCCATAAATATGTTTAAGAAGCATCCGCGCTCAAATCCCATAAACATGCTAATGTAGTTTTGGATTATTGTAGTTTGATTTTGTCGGAATTAGTATTCATTTAGTGCTAGCCGGCCGGAATGAGAAGCGTATTACGTTGCTATGGGATCACACTGGGGAATCCGATAATGGAGCTTCGTAACTAGCCAGGAACTGCGTTGTTTTGACATTCCGTTCCGTGAATAAAAGGTAAATCAGAAAGGCCTTTAATTTTGGTCGTAGCCTTGTAGTAGCAATTTAAATAAATGCTTGGACACCGGGTAACCAGTGCCTCTACCATGAGTTTGCATGACCGTACTCGCTAGCGACTGTGTAAACGATTTACTATGCCGATTCTTAGTTCTATTGCGTAACCGCCAGAGGCGCTGTACTTTTGCCCATACAAATTTTTACGCAGTCGCTAGCGAGTACGATCATGTAAACTCATGGTAAAGGCACTGGAGGTAAATGCTTGGTCACTGATTCAATAGTCATAATCCAGTCGGTATGTCGTAACAAAGTGGGGTAGCTGGAAAATGTTTCCAACTTAATGAAACTCTACGGGGTTATTTGGGGATACATTAGGAAGACTTAAGGATAGGGGGGGTTGGGCAAAATGTCTGTCATTTTTCAGATTTTCGCTTTTATTTCTTTAAGTAAGGACCGTCCGTCCTGCGGAGGTGGAAAACTTAGTATAGTCTTCCTAGTGTACCCCCAAATAAAGTTTCAGGTATAATAAAGGTATAATGTACGAAATGGGATACCTATTACATTGTTTTCCGGTACTTATATGTTGACATCATATTATCTCGTTCATAATCGTACGATCGAGGTTGTACATTTACGTATTTGTTTGCAGCTTGACTACCTACATAAATACCTACTCCAAATATTCCAACAAGACTAGAACATAGGTATCATCATCATCATCATCAATATTAAGAGGGCCTAGTCCTCTGTCGTTGCAGCATTCTCCATTCCAATCTATCTTGGGCCATAGGTATAATAATATTAATTTTCACCCGAAAGAAAATGTACCTATGTATAAAATCGTATCGGATTGAAATGGCTGGCATCATCACAATTAATTTAATTAAGTGGACATGTTGTTTTCATATCCGACAAATTTCGAAAGTGTTGTGGGCATTGAGGTTACGAGAAAGTCAGCATCAATTGCACTATCATTAGCTGGTATTTAGCCTTTTCCCGATTCTGACTGCGGTTTTCAGTCAATTTGCCGAGTGCATTTCCATCGGCGCTCACTCAGCATCGGAATACGGCCCATCAATTATTTATGAAATTAATTCCATCGGTAAAACATCATGTGGCATAGAACATACAGGCCGGTCGCGGGAGAGCAGCCGCCGACTTTTAGGCCGTGGCGAGCCTGCATGAGTCTAAAGGAGGTTATTAAGCCCGTGCGTTATCAATATATCAAGTAATGGGTTGAATATACTAACAAAGGAAATCGTTAAGCCTTAAAGATCCACGTAAAACAGAGAAATTGAGGAAGGTAGGGTCAATGCGCCGGTTATGCAACCCGCTACCCATTTTAAAAGATCCTAAAAAACGTGTGAGCTGTAAGCATTTCTTTTACCTAGTAGTTAGATGTACAATATGAGTCTATCAGAAATAAGGTGGTCGCTAACCGATAAATCTCTTGAATACGTTAACTAGTTCGGCAGAACGAGCTCTTCTCGTCGCTACTGCAGAGTGGGAGTCAGGTCTATAGCACTACCCTTTCAAAATATTGATACTTTTCTGGACAACACTACCTTCCGCCTGGCAGCTAGTCTACGTTTAGGGGCCCCAACAAACCAGCCACATCGCTGTCTTTGCGGTGGCATGGTCGACAGCCTTTCATGCGTCCGAAGCCCTGCGAGGTTCCCCCGCCATGCCACCATCAATTACGTCATCCGAAGGGCCCTTGTCAGTGTTAAACTGCCGGCAGTCCTAAAGCCTAGTGGTTTGGCCAGAGACGACGGCAAAAGGCCCGACGGAATGACACTGGTCTCTCGGAGTAAGGTTCGGCCGCTAGTTTGGGACGCTACTTGCGTTGACATCCTGGCGCCATCCCATGTTCCAAGCAACAAAATCGCTGCTGCAGCTGCGGTATCCGCAGTCGAAAACCACAAGTGCCGCAAATATGTCGTCCTAGGAAGTGGCTACATGTTTGCGGCGTTTGGCGTTGAAACTTTGGGGCCGTGGGGGCCAAGCGCGCGTCGACTATATAAAGATCTGTCGAAGCGCCTAATATAGGCTTCTGGTGACCAGAGGGCTGATCTCTAGCTATTTCGCTCAGCCAATAAATATTGCCGTGCAGCGAGGAAATACAGCCAGCCTTCTGGGCACCCTATAAATTGGCAGCGAATTGGGCCAATTTTTTTATTTGTAATATGAATTTTAATTAAGTTATTTGTTTTATTATGTACTTACGATTATTATGTATTTAGATGAAATAAAATTATTGTGTATTACCAGTATATTATAACACTTTAATTACATACTTAAAACATTTGTTAACGCAGGACTAAAGCGAAACTTATATATCTACCCTTTTTCGTGTCTACCCTTCAAATTTTTATAGACTTTAGTGGGATAGTGAAATGTTGTGTATCCCGATCTCCGTTGACAACTTACTGAGAAGCCAATGCTGCCGCGACAATGACCGGTGCAACCCGTGTTGAAAAAGTTGAAATAAAGGATAAATTTCGCGCTGGACACGTGATAACAAAACTTTTAAGTATGTTACCAGTTTGTCATAAGTAATTTTGCGTTAAGTTTAAAACATAATTCAACTTTAATCAAGTTTTAAGTACCAAACCAAGCATTCGTCATGAGGTGTAATAAAGAAACGCGTACGAGAAAAATTCTTCATATTTTACGTGCGGAGCTATTAAACTGGATTTCATTGAAGCGCAGCGCCTCGGACCTATTCCCCGACTTTGAGGTCTGTCTTTATTTGAGCATCCTACCCTAGAAAATATAAAAGGGAAATACAATAAAACTCACAACTTCTTCTTATGGAAAAGCCAGCCACTTGAAGCGTACCCCACATTTTATTTATCGTTATATTAATTAAATTATTAAAATTATCGTAGAATTCTTAAATAAGTACTCATCTATATCTATAGCGCATATATTTTTGAAACTTTAGGAACGTAGGTACATATATTTATGAACTCGATTATCTATCTCAATTCCCTTGAATACGCAAAAGGATCGTAATTTTCTTAATGTAATTATATCAGTCTTCATTTTAAACGACAAAATAGCCGAGGATGGTACCGGTATTTTAAAAACAGAGAACTGTTATCCAGAAAACTAATCAATTTTATATACGCGCATGTATATAAAATCAATTAGTTTTCTGGAAAAATGACTATCCTTTTTTGTGTGCTTGAAAACAAAAACAGATATTTAGAACATGGTGGCACTGATGCTGTTCAAATGGAACCTCACCTTTAGTGCGAGCGCCATGCCGGTCACAGTAGACCGCTGTGATCAGTACATAGGTGCCCGAAAATAACTCGGGTCATCGGCGCAACTCAACTCAACACCCGGTTTCGATAATGATACTAATATGGAAATCAATGCCCCTCTTCTAGTAGATTGTGTTTCCATGTTTGAGATTATTTGTATTGCGCCTATTGGCATATGTATGCTTACATCATCATCATTGACCACAGCATCTTTGCAGATGATTATTGCAGCATTAAATTGAGAATAAATCATGAAATAGTAGGGTGGGCTACCTGCAGAGTCTCCAATGGCTATAATGCTGGAGCAATGCGTTTTGGGCAGCACAGTTTGATTACTCATAGACTTATCACCGGTGACTGCGACTCCAAGTGTTGATTTCCGCACTTTGTCAAGACGCAGATGAAGTTTACTCTTCACAGATGCTGCATCGCCTGGAACGCATTTTGGAGACGAACTTGCCTAGTTGTCATTTGGCGAAGGCGCAGGTACTGATATTGAATGAATACTGTGGCCCAGGTTCGTCACATATGCATATCATGAGATGTCCTGACGGGTTTTATTACGCCGCAGACGGACGTGGCCAAGTATTAGGGAGCGTTCCCCACGACTCCAACTACTTTTAATACCCCGGCTACCTTTATGGCGTCATATGAGTAGTTAATTTCGCATTTACTGGGGAAATTAAAATACTTATACCTAACCGTTCTCATTTTATCAAACTTTTATAGACTTGGATATTACGCGTTCGGTTGGGTTTTAGAGATCCGGATGAAAACACAATCTTACATGATTTTTGTTTCAGTCAAAAAGTTAATTATCGCCGTAGGTTATCTGGACTTCAGATATTTGACGCCATAAATTTGAATTTTATTTAATAAACTATGTTTTCAACCAGGGATCCTATATATTCTATAATAATTTATCTTATAGTGTATGCCTATTCTAAGAGATTATAACCTCGACAGAACCCAAAAGTTATCTTGTGGACTTGCAATCCACTACCTGAATGCAATTTGTTGATATGTCGACAGTAAAAAAGGTAAGAATCCGCGGTGTTTTGCAGCGAAATTAGCTGCCAATAGCAAAGCCCACACTATTATAAGTTAGACCATTGTTACAGTGTTTTTAGAACTCGTGCGAAAAGCATTTAGCTGCGCTTTGCGTTTTATAATGAAATACTAATAGTTTTATATTTTAAGAAAAGTGGCAAGGATTGTTGAGTTTATTAAATAGATTGTTGCAGGGCGTTAACACAACATACTTATTACTGAAAGTTTTTATGGACCTACTTGCACTATATACTTTAAAACCATTAATTGTCAGATTCTCACTCTTTAAAATCCTTGATCGTATCATGGCAAATCACTATGTACGTATTTCGAGTTAGTATTTCAACTGACAATATTTATTTGCAAATTTAGAAATAAAGGAAAAATTGAAAATTTAGGCACCGAGCAGCGGTACTGCTTAATACAAAATCAATATTTATTTGAAAGAAACCATTGGCATCATGAGTAAGTTCTTGTGACTAAAGGAAGCTTGTTTTTCTTTTTTGTCGTTACACTCTTGTGGCTCTTGGCCAGAGTGGTCGTGGTCGTCACGTTGATGTCATGGTCTGCTTCACAATGCGACGCCATTCTTCACGAACTGCTGCCCTCCTGGTACATTCGTGAAAAGGAACGTCGACGGCGGCTTTTATTTGGTCCGTCCATCTCATCGGCGATCTTCCACGTGGTCTAGTGCCCTCGCCTGGAAACTTGTCACCAATGCCCTATATCTCAATAACCGGATACAATCGTTATTATTCAAGTGTCTAAAACAAACAGTGCAGCCGGAACAACAAACGCAGTGCTCTGAGCTGGACGGCCACGGTGCGGCGCGAGATCCCGCGCGCGCTCGTCCCGACACGCACGGCCCCGGCCGTTTGCTCTGGACTTACCCCACTATACTAATATGTTTGTGACCCGCCACCCTTGTTCCTTGTCAATAAACGAGGGGTGATGACGCTTGTTTATATATAGTTCGTGCATGCGAAGTGATTTCTTTGTTCTTGACGTTTTTAGGAGTTATTAAATAAATAAATAATAAATAAATAAATAAATATTAGAGGACAATCTTACACAAATCGAATCGAATCGAGTTATTGAAATAAATACTTACGGAACGTAGAAATGTATTACGGCGGCGCGAATAAAATATATAAATAAATACAGAGAATATTTTTACACAAATCGTCCTAGTCACGAGTTAACCAATGCTTGTAAACATACATTCATGCTTCATTCATCGCACGAAAATGCTCTTTCCAGGATTGGAACCCAAAACCACCAGCTTCGTAAGGTCACTACCAATTAGGTCAAGGTATTTAGTGAAGGAATGCACGAACAGGAATCTAATCATATGAAAAATAACTATCAACATATTTATGCCCATACTCACTATTAGTCGTCACTATTAAACGAGCTGCGAAGAAATAGCACACACTCGCTATGCATGCATACGCGTCCTATAATCGCGGTAACTGCGCGCGGACATAAAAATGCACGTGTTTACGGATCCCGCAGGCCAATATCCAACCGACTGATTGCTTCTTTACTGTTACACGATAAAATTTTAGTACACACCCATAAAGTGTACCCGACCCGCAGGACCTAGTGGCTAATATATTTAAAACTGCACTGTAAACTGTAACTAACCTTTATAAAACTTGGAGCGTTAAAATGAATCGTAGAAAACCTCGCTGAGTGAGTTGTTGAGAACCCGTTGTATATTAAGGTTTTGTACCTCTATATCGTTCATGATTTAGTAAATAAAAAAAAATTGTACCTATCCACTCTAGTTGATAGACCATTGGTAGAGTGATCTTGCGAAGTTGACGGTCCCTGATTTCAATCCTTGTCATTTATAGTATAAACAACCCTAATCCCAGCGAGTACCAAACTAAGTTAGTAAAGTAAGGGATATCTAACAGACATTATCAGCTACGCCAGTCCTAGATAGAGCGCTGAATACTGTTTGAGACTCCGTAGGGCTCTTGATTCCCAATACGGTTACATATGTATTTCGTCAAAGTGGGAAGGTCTTTTAAACTGTTTTACTTGTGGGAAAGTTTACACAAGTATCAAAATTTTACTAATGATTTATTTAAGTACTTTTACTTATTTTATAGTAGCACGTAACACACAAAAAAATTTTTGCGATCTGTTTGCATTCAATAAGTACTTAAATTGGCTTTTTAACAGGATTCGATTTCATAAGTACGAATGTCGCTATCTCATATTAATTTCATATTTCACTGACCCATTTGGATTGTACAAATGTTGACACTGTACATATCATCGTCATATTTTTCAGCCTGTAACCACCCACTGTGTGCCACTCATCCGAATCCAGACCCTGTGCTAGTACCTCAGCGTCAAAACTCCCATTAGCTCGATTCCACTCACTCCTCAGATTTGGTTGAAGCCGCTCAACCAGTCTCACTGAAGCGCAAACTCTCACAGTATTCCAATGTTTAAACCGCCCGCGTGGTTGTGTTGGAGGGTTCCCTTGGATTTTCTCCACCAGATCACTCTCTAACCACACACTCCTATCGCTTTATTGGGCCCAGTCTATAAAGCCACAGTCAGATTAAAAAAAGAGCTAGTACCTAATGCATATAGGTATAACTAAAAATATAAGTAAAAAATTAATTTATGTTAAAAGATATTTAACAAATTAAGAAAAATCGTGAGTTCGGGTCTTTTCTACGACAAGTGAATAAAGAAAAAAAGAACATTATATATGCATTAAACAATGTATATTACACACATACCTGTACATAGTAAAAAATGGTCAAAAAACCGTCATACTAGAAAAATTTAAAAATAAAGTATACAAGAACTGCATACAACGCACCGTTATAAATATTGATATTACGAACAGATTTTATACAATTTATAGGTACAAACCGTACAAAAAGTCACTGGCTGGTTGCACGGCCCGCCGAACCGTTCAAATCGTTTAGTAAACCCCGAATAGGTTGTACAACTGAGGTACAACCATTTTAATCGAATGGAATGGAACAAAGTGAAAATGTACACCTCAATTATTCCAACGTGCGCGTAGACAAATAACCACGTGTCAACGGGACCCTCGCCAATATTCTGTGGACGGTTTAACACTGTTAACGCATTTTCAATTCTGCAGATTGTCGACCGATATTAATAAATAAACAAACTCTATGTAGGAAGAATTGTTGAATAGGTATATTTTACACTTCTAGTTTTTTTAAACTATATCTATAGTGCGTGTCATACATGAAGGTGCGCCCCTCCACAGCCCAATCCGTAATATTGCGCATAGATTAGTAAGAGATTCGGTGTGGAGGGGCGTCACTAACCGATCCGCAATAATGACGTACACATTTTTTTAAATTTCAGCCACCTATCCATACACCAGCAGTACAGCTTAACTATCCATCTACAGTTTGAAGATCTACGGAAGAGCCGGGAGGTCTAGTAGTTATTTCCTGGTGGGTACCTAAACTATAATTTTCTAGCTAACCGTAAATGATTTTCGGTCTGATGTGGTCAAGGTAACGTCCGGAGTTCCGCAGGGCTCTATTTTAGGTCCCTTGCTATTCAATATCTTCATCAATGACATAAAATTGTGTTTTCACAATACCAACATCCTGTTGTATGCGGACGACTTCAAAATATTTAGCAAAATTACTAAGGTAACCGACTGCAAACTGTTTCAAGAGGACCTTGACAGCTTGACTGAATACTGTTAGAGAAATAAATTAGCATTAAGTATTCCTAAATGTAATTGTGATTGGTTTTACAAAACACAAAAATAAATTTAAGTACAACTTTTTTAAGAGAGGTAGGGCACAGCAAAATGTCATCTTGCCTCGAATTTGGAGCAGCCCAACTGAGGAAGTACCTCCGCCTTGCAGACCACAGCCATAATAACATTATCTACTATACAAGTATGTAGTGTTGTGTTCCTGGAGGTGAGCAAGGTTGCCAGAGCTCCCGAGGATGCACTGTATTGAGAGCGAGGGACCAAAATTTGTCCCTTCTGTTGTCAACACAGTGCATCCTCAAATTTTTAAAAGGGTCGGCAACGCGTACGTTACTCTTTTGGAGTTGCGGGCGTCTATAGGCTGCGGTGGTGGATCAGGTGGACCGTAAGCTTGTTTGCCACCGGCGTTGTACTAAAAAAAATGCCGTGTGGCGAACCATTGCAACAAGTGGACATGGTGCGGGACCTCGGAATACTTCTTGACTCCAAGCTACACTTAGATCAACAAGTTGACATGATTGTCTCTATAAAGCATACAAAATGTACCACTTTGTCACACGGGCTGCTACAGACTTCAATAAAGCCGAAACCTATATTTATTTCTATAACAGCCTTATTCGTCCTCAACTTGAATATGCTTGTATAATCTGGGATCCTTTTCGTAATAAATATATTGACGCTATAGACAAAATTCCGGAAAGGCAAATATCGTATTAACCACTTAATATCCGAATACAGATTGATTTCACTAAAGAACAGACGTATTCTCTTACCAGCAATGTTCCTTCATGGGCTTTGTCACAACATGACTGTACCCAATGTGTCAACAAAATTTGTTATGTAATCCCTAGAACTGTAAACGGGCGAGACGCGCGAACTTACAGATTGTGGCCCCGTGCCGCAGCAGCGCTGGCGCGCGCGCGCCTCTTCGGAGGCTTCTTACTACGTACAACCAACACCTTACCCAGATTGATATATGTCATCTACCCGAGGCTAAGTATAGAAAAGCCATTTTAGACCGTATAAAAACCTTAATTTAATTTAGCTGTATTATCCCTAACATAATATTTGTTAAAATCAGAAGTTTTTTACAATTTATTCTATTGGCATTGTTAGATTCATAATGTTTACTTACAAATAGACTTAAACTACTCCTAACAATGAATGTATATGCCCACGTATGCACTTCGTTTCTATATATAAATTTATTGGTTATTATTATTTAAAGGTATTCAACCTAATTAACATTGTATACTTACCTAGTTTAATATAGTAAAACTGTCCTACTTGTACCAACCATAACATATTATTACAGTAATCTGTGGATAATGTCGTTGGCTATACAAAAAGTAAATGTAATAGTATAAGACACCGTAACATATTTGTATGGTTGTTATCCCTAAAATATATAAATAAATAAATAATAATGTGCTAATTTTTTTGCTAGATAACCTTTCCATGGTTCGATAACATGAACTTAATTTTCATAATTCGTCAGTACTTCTATATTCTATTAATACCTTCTTCTACTGGCGGGTCTATAAAGCGAGTCAATAAAACAAAGCTTTTGTCCGTGGCTCCACCTCAGCCATCTCCAATAAACACAAACATCTCGCGATTGAAATGCGGCAGGACCCGAGCTGTTTACTTGAAGCCTCGCAGCAGCCAAGTTAACGATGCCCAAGATTGCTTTTTTCTATGTCCACTCACTTGTAAATTGCTATGGCGTAAATTAAAAATGTTATTGTTATTGGATATTGGATGCAACTACGAAGCCAGTAAATAACTACAATGATTTTTGTTTTGCACCCCTCTACTGGATGATTTTTGGTACCTATTTATAAAACTATTAATTGTGTCTCCAGGAATGTTTAGCTATCTCCGGCTCTAAACTATCTCTGTGTCAAAAATTCCATCAATTCGGCAGTTTAAGCGTTAAATGGCAATATAAGAGAAACGAACATCAATTACGTCGAATTCATAAAATTTAACAAGTCGATATTTAACCTAAGCTTAAATATTTAATACCTGCAACTTGCTCTCTGTCTATTCCTGCTCAAATGTCTGTTAGATATAAAAATAGGGTTAAAATAGAATGAATTTGAGTACCAGTTTTTTAAGGAAATTAATTAAAAAAAAAACATTTTAGCCTATGGGATAAATGGAATAAGGTTTGTAAGGAAAACCGAGCAAGTGGAGGATGCTAATATTTAACAACGAACGAGGCAAGAAATGTTTACTGAAATACATTTTCTGTTCACCCCCTATACAACCGAACGAACAGAAACTCACTATGTAGGTATTTACTTTAGCAGTCACTTTATTATACAGACGCTTGTGGTATGTACATACTTAACAATCTGTCGTCACTCAGTAGAGGATTCATTACAAGTATGTATCAATTAGTGCTGGCTGGCGTATTAGTAGTGTATACAGTAAATGAGAGTTAATGAAGTTGGAATTAAAGCGATAACACAAATTAATCAGCTACCGAATATAATTGAGCCCATATAAAGCGCGTTTCGCACGAGTGGCCGGGAATCGATGGCCATGGAGCCAACTGTGTGTAAGTAGCGTTCATCATTTACAATTCTCTTAATCCATCATATACAGTATAACCAATCGCCAAATGTGTCAATTCGATTAAACTCAAATAGAGTTTGTTCCGATAGAAAATACAAATGTGTCGCTTAACTTCAAACTCAGATAAATTCACTGTAATCACTTGGGAGATTATTGAAAAAAGTGATAATAACTTTAAAACGATTCAAGAATGCGATCCTATTCGGCAAATTCAGCAACCATTCTTTAAAAAAATTGGATTTAGGTACCTCCATTCGATAAAATCGATTGTAATTTGTCTATCTTTGATAAAAGTCAGTGTGGATTTGCATAATTTTGATTTAAAATACCTGGATTTATATAGATTTGAAAAATAAAGTCGATTAGAATTATTACGTCAACTGACAGCCATGTTGAACACACTTCTTTCGCTGATTGGCTTGGATGGACTTGTTTACATTTGAAAAATAGTGTCATATGGATTTATCTGATTGTAATGAATATTATGAGGATTATACGATGTTGTATGACATTACTGTTTGTTTCTATTCGCGATTCTGAACGATATGAATTCCACACGGCTGAATTTTATCACATGCTAAGATGCAATGAGTTATTTAAAGGTATACTTTACTTAAATGTTCAGATTTATGGGACAACTTTTAAATTGTACTTAACTTGTTTGTTGCATATTACTCATCACATGTTACGTATCGAATGTGGTAAGAGTATTATAGAGTAGTAATAGTTTTCTCTTGTTATCTTGAATGTTATCATTTAATCAGTGTCTCGCGACGATTACAAATTAATGCTTGTGAAGCATAATGCATATGATGAAATTCACCTGTATGGAACTCATATTTTGCAGAATCGCGAATAAGAATAATATAATAAATAAATATATTTTGGACAATCTTCCACAAATGAACCTAGTTCCGAACTAAGCAAAGCTTGTACTATGGGTACTAATTGACGATATACATACTTATATAGATAAATAGATACTTAAATACATAGAAAACATCCAAGGCTCAGGAACAAATATTCGTATTCATCACACAAATACATGCCCTGCTCGGGATTCGAACCCGGGACCTCCAGCTTCGAAGGCAGGGTCACTACCAACTAGACTAAAGCGGTCGTCAAACAACAATAATGACATAAACATCGAATAATCCTATTATGGTATTGGATGATATTAACTGTATTTTTTCTTAAAAAACCACATGGAGTTATATATAACCGATAAAACTGTAACAAAACTAGTTTTTTACCCTTTTGTTAAATACCAAAATCTTAAAAAAATTACAGAATTGAATTTACCCGAGTTTGAAGTTAAGCTACTCACATAACCTCAGTCTTAATAGTTCTTATTCCTGGTTAGTTAAATCGTACTGTGGAAACTTACCAGGCGCTTATCTCGTATCAAAAATAAATAATAAGGTAACATTTCGAACTTAAGTTTCGGAAATTCGTAGTTGGATCGGAAACATGAAATTGCTATTGATAAAACAGCAGTTGCTTAACCTTTCAGTAGTTAGTTACACACAGCGATTGGATCTACTGCGCATACTTATATAATATATATAATTTTCAGTTGTCTTCTCCCTAATGGTGATTGCAAACATTAAAACTTCCTCACAAAATGAAAATTCTCTAGAAAAATATAGCGATTTGATAGATCAACTGTTCGCTGATACGGAAGGAAATTCTACACCTACTCCAGCAGACGACGCGACCGTAATACAAAGCACCGTGAAAGGAAGCCAGCAACACCCAAATACTAGGGAAGAATTATCTGCAGAAATTGTTGCAAATGCAGTAAGGGAACCTGATACAAGTACAGTAAATTCGAGGAAATACGTAAATAGTTCAATAGATACTAATTTTTTTGTCATAAACAATATTACTTCATCCAACGAAACTATGGACCGCGATGGAAGAGGGAACCTGCATAACATGAATAACTTTACTTCTTCAAAAATAGTCTTCGACGAAAATCTAGAAGATCGTAAAATACTGGGTTATTTAACCGATAATGCCAATTCAAAATCAAATTTAGTTGATCATGGGCAAGCACATGACACAGCTGAGCCAAGATATATTAATTCAGTCTCAGTAGAGTTCAATTCAAAGGAAAGATTCGAAGCTCGTCAAAATAACGATGATTTACCAAATATATTTAATTCTAGACGAAGTTTTAGCGGCGGTAATAACACATTGAGTCCTCTTATTGAAGACCAAAAGGATGGAAATCAAGGTTTAGGAGTTGTTTTAAAAGAAGAAATTGTATTTGAAATTGAAGATGACAAACCATCTGAATTATCAACCCCCCCAATAAAAGAACGTTTGCAAACGACCACAGCAAAACCAACAGTGTTATTATTTAAACCAAAACAGAAAAGCAAAGTTACGAACACTACATATATTCAATATTCACCCTCTACAGTATTAAGCCCACAACATGTACTGGTAAATAAATCGATGTATGAACAGATGAAGGCATATAAAAGTAATTATTTTAATGTTTCTAATAGTCAGAAACTCCTGACAACAAAACGAATACCACAAATTATGAGTTCATTTGACAATAGTTTGAAAAATGTTCGTCCAGCTGAATACATAAGCCACCTCGAAAACGAATTAAAGCTTCAGACGGAATTTAAGAAATTGAATGACAAAATAAATACACTACAGGCATTCCTGAACAAAACTATAGAAAAGGAAAATAAAACAAAAACTCATAAATTACGCACCATGCGTACCGACCCTCAGTTAAAGAATTTAAACAAAACGCAGTCTATAACTGCCAGTCTATTAAGAACTGGAGATTCTGATACAAACAAACCGATTTTACATGGATCCGTAGTCAATCGCATAGTGAATAACGGTGCTCCATCGCTGATTCCCTATGCGAATCAAAGAATCATGGAAAATATTCTGCCAAGAAACAACATGTTTACTTCGCCTATGTTACTGCACCAAGTCCCTCTGGTAGAACCGCGGATGCAGCGACGTTTGATGCTACTTGAATTAGCAAACATCGCAAAATTAAAACACGACATTGGTCTAATCAGCAGAATGAGAAAGAGAGCCAAATATGCCTTACCTGTTTATCGACGTCGTGTAATTTTAAAACCACTTGGGCGAATTCTGTGAACAACAAGAGTGAAAGAGAAAACCTACCTTAGAAATCGCTGAAACTGCTTTGCTTTGCGATTTTTATTTAAGTAGGTACCTTTTAGCAACATTTAGATGATAAAATAATTTTTTAGTCGTAAAAATTGTTTTTTTTATGACACAGGCTCCAACCACAAAATTCACTTCGTTGGTTCGAAGAAACGCATTCCAATTCTTCGGTCTTCTATCCATTCTAATCATAGAGCTAAGAGCCACCTCGGATAATTGGTAGCTATCTATTTACTGTTTAGTATCGTCAATGAGGTAACGCGTAGCGCATTCCTTATTTTACGTTTTCGGGTTTCTTAAAGTAATTGCAATGTGCGTGACACATGGACCATCCACTTATATTTTTAGACGAGACATTAATTGGCATTCTTGAAAATTAGGTATAAAGAAAACTTTTAATTACTTTAAGCGTTTACAGAAACAAGCTCGTAAAATGAACTACAACCTGCTAATAAAGTTAGTCATAATTAGAGCACGTTATTAGGAACCCTGGAGTCGAGGATCAGTCACCGGCAGCTAGTTAGTAAAGTTGCGAATTGAAATACAAAGAAGCTGTCCGCTATTCGCAGTCTAACTAGTGAGCAGGCAGTAAACACGATCAAACCGAAGTCCTAACTGCGCTCAAAGATCTAGTTAGCTGCGGATGCCTGTGCCTGCTGGCAGCTCTGTTTGTTGCGGTGCAGCCCGTCAATAGCTCGTCCCGCAAGAAAACATTGCGTCGGGACTGTAATACTCCGAACAGCGAACATTAACAGATAAATTAATTAAACCAACACTTGGCAAGCTTGTTTGTTGGCGTACACTAGACATGTCGAAACATGTCTAGATTAACAGATGTTGCCGAGTTATGGAATGGTATAAGTAAGGTCGTTAACAATATTGTATTTTTGACTTTACATTTGTAGTTATTTCTTAATTGTTGTGATATTGTACCTATAAAAACATATGCGATACAAAGTTATACTTTTGTAGTTCCTGCATGAAAGTTTTTAGCTTTAGATGCATTCATAAATTTGTATTGACACATTTACCTACAAAAGGAAGTGAGATAAAATTTTGTTACTTAGTTTTAGATATGAAGAAGTTCATGACTGAGGTGACTGAGGTAAAGTTGTTTGATTCTCAAGTCTCAAATTTTATTTGGTTAGCGAATAAAGTTTAATAATAATGCCTGACTTGGCTTTACGTAATATCCCACAACTTTTTACGGTGAAAGAGTTTCGAGACTTGGCCTATTTTTATATGGAATTATGTTATTCATGTGATAAGTTTAACTGGTCAAAGTCATTACACGGGTTAGTTCGTGATATCATGGTAATTCCCTTTATAATCATGGTTCACGAGCTCAAGACATGCATTATTTCGTAGATCTGGTCTATGTTAAAAATTTAAGGTAAGATACCAAACCCGAAAAAGTGAAAATGTGCACAAATAATTCAATTATTCAAGTTAAAAACCTACATTTCAAATTTCGCGCGTAAAAGTTCACTCGCTTGACGTCACTGTTGCAGGCGTGAAACGTATAATATTTGCATCACAGAAATAATATGTTTTCAGTTCTATTGAATAGAATAAATCATTAATAATAAATACTTTTCGATGTTCTAAATATATTACAATGTTTTCAAAGTTACGGAAGTGACAAACTGGAGTGACGTTCCGATTTACGTAACTTTTAATTAAAATGTTTCAGAAAATAATAATAATTTCAGAATAAATCTTCCAGAAATACACTTGTAATGGATATCATTATTAGATTACTATTATTATTTCTCCATGTAACCTTAACGCAAGTTCCCCATTGCGGCTTTGTTTTCCACAGTGAAGCCTAATTAGATCATTATGATCCTGATATGATTACGATGGAACCATTAAACATCGGTGTTCTAGAAAGGACTTATCAGAGTACCTACCTTGTTAATAGTTATAATGACTTATTTCTTAGTATAGAGTATATAAATAAACAAAAGAAGAAGTCTTGACTGACTGACTGACTCATCAACACACAACCGAAACTGCTAATACTAGAGAGTTGATTCTTGCACAGTTGATTATATATATAACGAAGGCTAGGGATAAGAAAGGTTTTATCGAATTTCATCCCCTAAGGGGGTAAAACAAGGAATGAAATTTTGTATGAATACACGTATTTATTGAAGTGAGATATTTGAAACTTTGCATATAGACTCTCTGTTTAAATACATTAATGGCATAATTCAGCGTTTTTCAAAATTTATTCTCTAAAGGGGTGAAAAAGAGGTTCAAAGTTTGTACGGGGAGCAAATCTTTTTAGCAGTGAGAGATTTGAAACTTTGGTAATAGACTCGCAGTTTAAATACAACTATAGTTATCTCCGATATAAGTTCGGGAAGTAAGCAATTCCCAATAAGTGGCGGTGAATAAAAACACGAGCGATTAGCGAGTGTTTCTGACCGACACGAGTTGGGAATTGCTTTCCGCACACGTACCTATCGCACAACGTTTTATAATGCATTGTGCGAGGAAATTAAAAAAATAATTGAAAAGTTAATTCAAAATAAGATTTCCAGCTTACATAGTCATTTACATTAGAATTCCGATTTGAAACGGGATATTTACCATGTATATTTGTATTTTTTTTTCCACTCAAAAAAAAATACAAATATACATGGTAAATATCCCGTTTCAAATCGGAATTCTAGTTAATTCAAAATTTATAGGTTATAAGTTACATTGCTCGATACGTCAACGGAAGGCACAGGCTGAATCTACATTCAGCCAATCATGTCGGTGAATATTTACAATTTATTTATAGATAAAAAATTTAATCTAAAATGATTAATAATACGTTTAATGAAGTATTCATAGTTATATACCTTTTATAAGAATTTAAATGTATAACTCACTAATTTCTAAAACTTTCCTCAAATAACAAATTCTGTTTGCCCGGCTGACGACGAAGATATAAATTCAAAAAAAAATTGAAAAGCACTAGAGTGGTACTTTCTGCACAGTTTGGATGCTTAGAAAACGCACTTTTCGAGCACATTATAATAGTTATTTGTTATACAAGGGTGCAAAGTTGTATTTTAACCGCGAGTGTTGATAAAATGCAATTTAGCTATCTATGTTTAGAGAATGAAAAAGGGCTTTCCGAGCTAGTGAGGTGAAAAACATATTTCTGCGTTTTTTAAAATTCGTTCCCTAAAGGGGTTTAATGTTTGTTCGGGGAGCAAATCCTTTTTAAAGCGAGAGATTTGAAACTTGTATTTAGACTCTCTGTTTAAATACGATAAAACATGTTTCAGCGTTTTTCTGAATTCCTCCCTTAAAGGGGTGAAAAGGGGCTCGGAGATTGTAAGGAAACAAATCTTTTTTGGAGAGAGAGATTTGAAATTTCGTATACAGACTCGCTGTTTGACGAAAAAGACGTAGTTTAGCGTTTATCGAATTTCCTACCCTAAAAGGGTAAAAAGTTTGTTCGGGGAGCCTTTCGAAATGCTGAGGTACCTTCTAGAACATTAAATGTTGAACATGTGAAATTTTCAGTTTGACCAGTGTCGGGAACTCCGCGTGTCTCTCCTAATAGTCTAGCAGGCGTTAAAAGTGTCAGTTTTGCCTTCATGTGGAATAATATTCAATACACCCATTTTCTAACTCCAAATTCGATGGTCATTGCATATCTTCCGAGTAATTTTTCAGAAAAGATTGACAGCATCAGACAATTGACTGAAAGAAGTGGACCTCATTTATATCTTTCGAGGACATAAAGATGTATATATTTTTAACTTTTAACTTCACACTCCACGCCGCGCCTAATCCTTGAACGGGCGTTAATACGCGGCTCAGAAACGAGAACATTATAGACGAGTTGGGCAACGAGAAGTTTTCCCGCGTTAACGCTTGCTCTTTGTGCCTCGCCGTATTAACGCGTCGGGTATCTAAGGCGGGTTTTTAATTAAATATTACTTATTTGAATTACAATTTTGTTTGGTAGACGCAGGTAGAGCTACTAATGTTCAGACTTCACATTGTTAATAAGCTAGTTGCTAACGTTATATCATAAGCTTGCACTAGCCATAATACGAGTACTATCTCGTCATATTAGTCTCGGCTAACTAGTCAGTTTCCCGCATTACATCTCGGTCAGCAGAGGCGATCGCGCGTAAAATTTCAAACAGTTAGGTGCCTACTGACGCCCGCCTCGTGTCTGCGAGGTAAATAAAAACAAAACTAAAACGCCACCTGTCTTCTCTGAAGTGACACATGCCTACTTAGATAAATACGGAAACGAAAAACAAGTTTATTTATTTCATGAAAACGAAACTATACCCCAAAAAACCTAATATTAACTATAATAGGTACTTATATTTTTATGAAATACTTAGATGAGTTAAATTTCTATAAAATGGTGAAGAAAAGCGCCTCATATGGTGCTACTATTTATTTTTTCCGTTGCACCAAGACGCAGCGGCGTACACTTTGAGAACCTTGTAACGATCCCCCCTCAACTAAATCTTTAAATAAATAAATAGATTTAAAAAACGCTATTTCATTTAAACTACTCTAAAACTACTAATTTGGCCTAGTGAATCGTCTAGGGTAGCCTGAAGAGTTGGGAACCGTAAAACCCATTATCTTTTATGTGAATTCATGTTAAGTTTTGGATTCCTCATTCTAATTACTGAAACCTAGCTAGCTCTGACTACTAGAAGACTAGAACTTGAACTATCGTAAACATTCTCCTAAATATTCTCACAAGTAAGAATATTTTTGTATTTTGGTAAAACGTCCTCTACCAGGACCTACCGTTAACCTTAACCTAACTATAAACAGAATAATATTTCCTATAAGTACTAACAATTACTTTATTATTAATCAGTCCTAGATAGCAGTGCCGGATTAACCCTTAAGCAAACAAGCAATTGCTTAGGGCACCACGTCTTGGGGGGCACCAGAAACAGAACCAAAAAATAATTTGCTAGCAGATAAAAGGGTCTGTTTGAAAATCCGCGCGTTTTAAATTGACTAGTGTCGACGTTCATGGTCATAAGCATAATCTCGCTCCCGCTTGCTTGCTTATATTTCAAAGAAATAAAAAAAGCTGTCTACAGTGAAAACAGGCGACAGACGGACACGTGAGAGGCAATATGGCTCCATTTGGACCCTTCGGGTACGGAACCCTAAAAACTAAGCAGATATTTACCTATATCGCGTGCTTTGCGATGTTATAATATTTTGGATAACTATCGATGTTAACTGGGTTACAAAGGCTCGTGGTAAAATCTCTGGGGACTCTTATGAAGTATTTTCCGCACTTGCATCATAATGTTCGAAAAATGTCGACCTCGCTGATGCGCTCGCGTTGTCATCTAGCTGCAATATGACCTTTTAACTGGGGACCGAAACTATGAACTATTTTCCGCACTTGCATCAAAATGTTCAAAAAATGTCACGCTCGCTGTGCTCGCGTTTTCATCTACATGTGCTATGGACTTTATGACTCGCGCCCCCCTTAGAGTTGTTATATCTACGTGCTTGATAAATACGTACGCACATTGGATACAGGAGATATGGTCACTATGTATGCTCCCGCTGTACCAATTGCACCCATTTTCCCCTAGAGGCTGTAGAGGAAAACAGCCGGAAGGACATACGAAAGCATTTTTGCTCACGCTGAAATGGTACCTTCGTTTCACTCTGTCAGTTATACTACTTAATCCGGCACTGCTAGATAGCTAATGAAAATCAATTATTCTGTTCCAAACATACACACTTACTTCACTACTGTTGACGCCGGGATGGGAGAAACCAAAATAGCTAATAAATATCTATTTAATTGTGTTTAGTTTTTAATAGGCATTATTTCATAAAATCTACCAGTGTTTCGGAACCTAGTTTTCTGAAGAGAAGAAACACCAACAAAATCTCCAGTCTGTATTAAACGTATACCTTTAGGAAGACTCTATGTTTATATTCTATTTCCAGAATACTAGATAAGATCAGTAACTCAAACAGATCTAAACTGTAGAAACCAAAACCCCTTACCAGATTTAGTTTCAAAGAATGCGTGTTCCCTAACTAAGCTCTGAAAGTTCAGTCGGCTAAACTGAGGATTGCAACTCTAAAGCCTGTGTAATTTACACAGGTCTCCCCCCACTGGTCCGCAGACAGGGTACAGTGAGTAAAATGCCCTATTGTGTATATAAAGATAATATATAAATATATTTAACATGACCGCCTTTCAACTACTGTACAATTTCAACGAGCGAGGTTTACTCCTTTATGCTGACCCAATCTATGGCAGCCTCGTTTACGTTGCCAGCTGCGCATTGAGAGAGCGTAAGGGATTTAAACGTCTCCTATGTTGATAAAGAGTAAGACGCCAGATCACCCTCAGATCTGGTAGCTAAAAACTCTGAACCATGCCCATTGACACCGTTAGGCGGGAATGACTCCTCAGGTATACGAGCCCCAATGCAAATGAGTACGTCTGGTAGGAAAAAAATGTACTAAACTAACGTTAACCTAAAAATTCTGGGGGACGAAGGTGTTTGGAAGAATTAGCAATATAAAAACAGTATAAGTTATAAATCGTATTTTATTTATTCAATGAAAAAAAAAACGAACTTTCCTTGGTAATAAAAAAAACATTGTTTCACCAATTGTACTAAAATGCAAAAAAGTTCGTCTTTAGTGTTACCGACGCAGATTAGAACGTCTACCACTTGGTGGCGTCTCCTTTTGCATCTAAAACGGCTTTAATTCTGAGCGGCATTGTATCTACCAGCTGTCGACACTCTTCCGGGGTTGTTTCATTCCAAACACAGGTAAGTTTCTCTTTAAGATCAGCTTTTGATCTGGACGGGTCCTTTCGCAACTTCTTCTTCATTTTCCACCACAACGTTTCTATGGGAGACAAGTCCGGGCTGCTGGATGGCCACGACATGGTAGGTATTTTTTTCTTTTTCAGCCACGCCATCGTTGCTTTAGCGGTATGGCATGAGGCACCATCTTGTTGAAAAGTATACGCATTTTTATACTTTAACTTACGTATAGACGGCAGCAAACTCTCTTGTAAGATGCTTTTGTATTTTTCGGCATTGACGGTTCCATCTATAAATTGCAGACAGCCGACACCCTGTGCCGACATGCAGCCCCAAATCATTAAGGAAGCTGGAAACTTTACCTTACGCTTAAGACAATCTTTTTGAAATGCCTCTCCTTTTTCGCGAATGACTTTACTTCGTTCATCGCCTACTGTGACTTCAAATTTAGATTCGTCACTCCATATAATTTTACGCCACTGATCGACGGTCCAATTTCTGTACTTTTTGGCGAATTTCAACCTGTTAGTTTTCTGCCGTTGTGTAAGTAACGGTTTCTCTTTAGCAGTGTAAAAACCGTAGCCCATCCTCTTCATCACTCTCTTGCAAGTATCCACTGAAATGTTTTTTTTAATTGCGTCACGCCATAGTACCGTAAGTTCTCCAGCTCTTGCACGACGATTTTTCTTGATGATCTTCCTCAGAATCCTGTTTTCTGCTTTAGTAGTAATTCGTGGGCGGCCGGATTTCTTTAAACAAGAAATTTTGTCGTGTTTTCGATGATGCTCGATGATAGTTTGGATTGTAGACCTTGGCATAGAAAGGTCCTTGGCAATTTGGTACGTAGATTTGCCTTTATTGTTACTGGAGATTATAATTTTCCGCACTTCTTCAGTCACTGGCTTACCTCGTGCCATCTCGATAGAAAAACGATTTGGAGTAATAAAAAATTAGGCTGAATTTGCCCTTTTATATAGTGGTTTGTCATTTTACATGACAGAGAATATTCCGTATTCAATTTGAAAATAATATTTTATATTACGAACCCTGGTAAACAGGTTTTATTTTAAATAGACGACCTATTTTGCCTTAAATATGAAGCAGACGTAATTATTTGCGTGTGAGATGTAATATTTATAATTAAATTATTTTAAAATAAATAACGAGATGTACACTTTGTACAACTCAAAACTAAGCTAGCTTTAGTGACATTGCGTCTAGTGTATTCCATTAATCATCAAAGTCGATTCGGGTAGAAATACTAGTTTTTGAAAAAAAATACGCATGCAGAATTGCGACTAGACGAGCTATTTTGCATTGGGGCTCGTACTGTAAATCTGGATAAAGTTCTGGCTTTTATATTTACTGAAATAACTCAATACCCCGAAAACTATTAAATAAAATGTCAAAAAGTGAATGATGAAGAGAATCGTCTAAAGATGACGAAAAACCCTTATGTCAATAACATCACCCACCAAGAGTTTTATATTAAACAAGCCAGAGACCTTGACAGTCTGAATGACGAAATCTAAGTGACCACCTTGTGCCTCTCAATCCTTTTATACCCCAATATCCGAGACATTACGGACACATTTCTGAGACTTCAGAGACATTCGACACTTCTGAGAAATTATCCGAGACATTAGAGCCATTATCCGAGCCATTAGAGACTTGCTTTGTAACCTGTTCAGTTCAGACATAATAAATAGTCTTTCAAATATGAACGATGATCGTGAACTCGCGGTTTTTCAGTGAATTTGACAGGAAACCATACTCCGAAAGACTGGGCACTAGGGTCAGCTCAGTCGATCGTTTGGACGATGTCTCCTCTTAAAAATCAGAGTGATTTCATGATTTTAAGGCTAAGATTATCTTCTATACCATAAACTCAGTACGGAAAGTGTGGACAGTGTTGTCCGTCGCGAAGAAGAAGCTCGGACATCAAAGGTGATCCACATCATTTTAATGCTTCCACTAAAGTGCCTTCGCAATGTCTGTAAGGCTTAGACACTAGAATTATATGATTAGTAGTCTTTATAGGGTTGTTCCTTACACAAACTTACGCTACCTATATCCCTTCTAAACCTACTTCATACTGAATGTGACTAAAATAGCTACCTGCGTTCCATTACAACCTCTCACTTAATGTATAGTCAACTACAAAGAGATGTATCCACTTTTAATGTTATGCCATTGTAATAAGGTCCAAAACTGGATACATGATGTACCTATGTATATATTTAAGTATAATATAGCCAGGGTGATCTAATTTATAAACTCCGATCGACACTTTTATTTTAGCACTTCTTTAAAGTTTTTATCGGAAATTGTGCTCATTTATGTTGGACAGCAGCCTATTCACGAACTTCATCTATATACGGACGTCATATTTTAAAGACGACGAGAGCTCATAGATACGAGTATAAACTTAAAAAACCGGCCAAGGGCGAGTTGGACTCGCGCACGAAGGGTTCCGTACTAGTATCTATAAAACAGCAAAAATAACTTAACCAAAATTACAGTTAAATCAACCTATCTCAAAAACTATAAGAGATACTTTGATCAAACCAAAAATCGTTGAAAGAGTTAATTAGCATGCATCACCTCTATTTTTTTTAGAATTTTATACCCCGTAGTTATAAAAATAGAGGGGGGGGGACATACTTTTTACGACTTTGAGAGCTGATATCTCAAAAACCGTTCACTTTAAGAAAAATGTTTTTTAGAAAACTTTATATCATTTTAAAAGACCTTTCCATTGATACCCCACACGGGTATGTACATCGAAAAAAAAATTTTCATCCCTCAGTTACATGTATGGGGGGCCCCACCCCCAATTCTTTTTTTTACTATTTAGTGTCATAATTTTGTAGCGGTTCATACAACACATATTCCCATCAAATTTCATCACTGTAGTACTTATAGTTTCCGAGTAAATCGGCTGTGACAGACGGACAGACGGACAGACGGACAGACGGACAGACGGACATGACGAAACTATAAGGGTTCCGTTTTTGCCATTTTGGCTACGGAACCCTAAAAATGATATTAAAATATACCTACCGATAGTACATAAAGTTACGTGAGTAGGCTGCAGGTTCCGTCATAATATGTTTTTATAAGCAGGAAGTGTTCAAGAAACCCAATATAATCACTGATATATAAATATAGGTAAAGTTTAGTGAACCGCGCACTTATTCTAACGCTTGCTATGCTAATTTTAAAGGTTAAAACAATAATAAAGTCCTTCTAAGCTAAAAATAAATATTTCCTTATGTTGCTCTAAGAAAGTTATACAAATCCAATTTATTTTCCATTTCCTCACTTCATGAAAACTTAAATATGCTCGCTAGGTAAACCACTTTGAAAGCAATCCTTTGATCGCGGTTATCTCTTTATATGCAAAATTTTATCAAAATACTTTAAGGTACTCTAAACAAAACTCTGTTGGCAGGTATTAGCACTGAACTAGCAATCGGTCATATCTCCTAAAGCTGTATAGTTCGATTCCAAGACACTAATGTAATTGTTTGAGTCCTATGTATAGCACTTTTAGATCTTGTAAGAACTTTTAATTTAAGGAACATGGTGACTAGTTCAGTTATCATTGGGATTTACAAATCATACCTAATTTTGTTATTAATTAATTGAGCAAACAAAATTGCCACGTTTGGTTATGAGTTAGAACAGCACCACTCCCTTGACCCGCGTGGGAGTCGCAAGAGACAAGTAAGGATCGTGTTGAAGGGTGTCCTCGGTGATGGGCTCAACACATTTTCTCCATCTTTAAAATATCTATTTATTTATTTATTGTATGGTAATTATTTCGAATCGTGAGATCTTCGAGAAGACAGTACGGTTGCCAGTTTTTGTTGAACTTTTAGCACCACCCAGGGGTCACGTGTAGGGTAAGGGACCCCCTTCGACCTATGACGATGAAAATTAAACTTCATGTGACCCCTTTTGGAGCATAGTTTGTTTGGTACACAGCAATGTACGCAAAACAAAGCCGTATCGACATCTGGTGTTGTCTATACATACACCTAAAGGTACATGATGCCTTCCTATCTCTATGCAAACATTTAGTATTCACAAAGCCGGTTGCATTGAAACAAATTTCAAAGTTTATTTTGTTTGTACAAACGTGGACTTATCTTAAACATGGATCAAATTGTTTCTTATCAATTCCATAAGGAACTCAGGTTCGCTCGGGTTAATAAGAACTCAATCGTTACAAGCGTTCCTAATCCCGATAAGCGACGGCGGGGCTAGTCATTCTGCACTATCGCATCTACAACACAAAAAGCACGAGAGCATTTTAGCTCCGAGATCATCAATATACTTGCTTAATATATTCTATATATTAAGAACAAGAAGCTTTTTACTCCTACTTACTTATGTCCGTGTTCCAGGACTCGTGCTCAAATGCAAACGAATCTCTGATATCATTTAATCAACCGTTACTCTTAAACCAGGAAAGTTTCCAGCGAACTTGTAGATGACAAATCTGAACGAAGACAACATTTTTTATTCACGGCAAGCGTGTCGCCTCTCGCGAGACACCACTACTCGAAAGTTTATGGATTGAGCGACACAAATTAAGTTGGAAAAGGAGTTCGACACTCCGTCATACACACGCGCAGCGGAATCACAAAGAGCTGAACATTAACACGAGCTAGTTACTTATCTGAAAAGCTATTGCGAAGTTTTGCGCAGTTTTGTATGCAAGCAATTTCTCAGCAACTTCATTTTCACAAGCTGGCTCGGAATCAACGGCACAATATTTTTTCGCTTTATGAAACTAGAAACTGGATTTAATTCTGTGCGTTGGATTAGTTATTAAATTTTTGAATCAAAGTACGTACCTTATTCAGTACGTCAGGTCTCGTTTTCGAATTTTCACACCAGGTAAAACTAAAATGTTTCATTAAAGAAGTTGCTATTTTCATCACAATTCATATTTAAGCTTGCAGCGATTGCAGTATGTGTATATAATCGAATAATTTAGGTGTATAATAATAGCGCCTGTGCAATCTGCAGCGCGATTAATAATTAAGTGAAATTATATGATCTACAGCATATTTTCAGCTACTCTGCTAACCAGAGATTTCTTGTTCTAGTATAATTGCAGTGTCAAGAAAAATTTAGGTATCGTAATATATTTTACGAGACTTGAAACGTGTATTCATGGAGGTAGAGAAGTGGCACCTAAAGTTTCGTCTGCAGAGCAGCCAAGGTAAAATAAAGCCCAGACAGTATAACATTATGACTTAGCTAAAAGAGTCTTGCGCCATAGTGCTGGTATTTTTTGAGGTTCATTAAATTTACAAAAAAAAACATGACGATTGAATAATCATCAAAAAAAAAGAAGTACTTATCATTACACAAAATAATAAATAAAATAATAACTCATACGAGTTCCACTGGTTAGTAGGAACCTTGTAAGTATGTCTGATCTTCCATTCTTACGGTTACTTAAACTATTTTTATTTGTATCTTGCACGTCACTAGTTCTCTGTTCAGTAGTAGTTTAAGTCGCGCAATGACGATTTAAGTACCAATATACTAATAATATGTACATTCACATTTACATTTCATAAGCCATGCTTTTCCAATTAGAGAAATTAGAGAAACCTTTTACATACGGACTTTACAGAGGCGTCGAGGCGGAGTGTCGGAATCTTTTCGCTGTAAACTTTTAATTGCTGGCGCGTCTGCTACGGCGCGTAGAGCGCTACGCAGCCTCAGGCACTCGTAGCACATCTACGCGCACTACACTTAAAACGTGTGCTCCGAATGAAAAACTTATGTACTTACTTTAGTTACAATTACTAAACATAATTATTTATATATGAAGTTTTATTTTGTCTCAGAATAATCGTAAGTTTTGCACCAACTTACGGTTATTCTGAACCCCCCTCAGAGGGCTTACAGTAAAAGTGGGTTACATTAGCAACGCTTTACATCCGTACCTACGAGTTAGACATGTCGCCTACAGCTGTCATCCCACGGAAAAGTGTCACACATCCAGTACAATAAAATTTGAATGTACGAAATTTAATGATTACCGATGATTTGGAACCACCAGCCCTAAGTACGCAACAAAGTAAGCATTGCTTTGTCATTGTGCGTCGGTTACAGCATTTCCTTAGTATGTTCCATTACGAAACGCGCGTGTGATTTATTGAAATTAGATTTGAATCGTATAAGTTCACGCTCACGTTCTGATGTTTGGGTACGCTTTGTCGCAAAGGCCATGTTGTTTAGTTTCGTATACTTTAACCGCTTGGACAGCAGTGGCACCTACACGCGAATTATTTTTCTACAAGGGATTGAATAATCTTAGTTGACAGCACGGAGGTACATATCTTTGACAACGTACGCCACATTAACACATACATAGCACAAGTCGTTTATGGCGCTGTGGTCACAACACGCAGCCTTGGCTTCCAAATGTTAAAACCATCAGCTTGTACGTATCACGGTACTATTAGCTAATAAGATTGTCCATACGTAATAGCCAGAGATAACCTTCATGTTCATGAAGAGTAAGCAATCCAAATTGCCTGTTAGAGTTAAACCGGTATTTAAAATGTCGGTCAAATCTAATAAAGTCAAATTAGAATCCGATGTAGCCCGCCTTTGTTCCGCGCACTCCGGCCGAATTAGGCGGGACGTGTATAATTTGTCAGAATCCACCAAAACTTTATAAGTTTATTAGAAATGCTGACTATACTGTCTAGTGATGTCCATTCTATTTATTTATAAACGTTTGATTTTTGTATTTAATTATTTACAAGTTTATTTGGCTAATTGTTTCCTAACGATGCACTGTTTAATGAAACGCGGGTGGGATCATACTGAGAATTAGGGCTCTGTTAAGTGTCTGTTTAAAGTTGCCTGCCACCTGTTGTCTGTTTTTTAATGCACTTTATCCTTTATAGACCTACCTACAACGAAGATGGCGAACAAGTGTAGTGGAGACTCAAGAATGGTAGCGGGTTTTTCTTTTGTATTAGAAACACGGTAAAATTCTATTATTTACAATTCTTATTTAAGTAGTTAACGAACAAAATACATGTCACATTTTGTCAAAATAACATGAAAAGATTAAACAACACGGAGAACAATGAACAAATGCACTTTATGTGCAGGTACGAGTCCGATGCATGTTCTGTGTTGTTTTAATTTTAAATACAAATTAATCGGCTTATTCATGCCAACACTCTGAAAGCGTTGTTTTCTAACTATGAAATGTTTTGCCGGTGGTAGTTTCAAATTTGAGCAAGTCCTCATACACAGGTTTATTTCTAGAAACGTAAAAGCAAAGTTCTCTCCGAACGTTAAATTCTATAAGATGAGTACCTAGCTACATTAAATTTCTCTTATATTAATAGCCGTATTAGAACGCAGCTCCAATATGGGAAAACATGGCTGTTTTACAGTACCTTAAAACAGAGAGTACACAGCCAGAATAACTTTCGTCTTTTAGCTCCGCTGTAAAGAATGCATACGGTTTATGTGCTCGGGTCAAATTTTGCCTCGTCAGAAATAATTAAAAGTCTTTACGATGGACGAAAACGACGCTGTAAAGCAGAGGGAAAATTATGGATACCGTAGCTGGATACCTTAAAATCAATGGTATACGGTGAAAAATTGTATACACGTTTATGAGCGACTGTTCCTACTTCTTGGATGGTTGTGTTAGACGAAGCAAACGAAAACGCATTCTAACATGAACTGTCACGACCTAGCTGAATTTAGCAAAGAATGCACCGTAAGTGCAACTATAATCTCGTTCATTTGTTTGCCCTTTAGCTGAGTATACTCGTAGCTAGACATATTAATTCATCATGTTTGTCTGCGTTTGAAGAAGGGCAATAAGTGCAAAGCCTACCTATATATTGGAGTCACTTAAGAACAATAAAAATACAAGTCGTAACTGACCTTAAATTAAAGTTTTGTATAAAATTCTCTCTTCGTGAATAAGTCAAATCAATCAGTTATTAATCATTTCGTGATTGGTGTTCTTAATTAAAAAAAAACTGGTCAAGTGCGAGTCGGACTCGCGCACCGAGGGTTCCGTATACAGATGTGTACCGGTTCCAACCCTATTAAATCAGGAAAATCTCAACAACATGGTGTGGAAATTGGACGCCATGGGTATAGCGCCATCTATCGGCGACTTTTGTTACAAATTTGAGCGACTGATTAACTTTGTATATATGGTAGTTTTTCAAGGATAATTCTTTATGATTATCTTTATATATTTGGTATTTTTTTTTACATTTTCCCTCATAAACCAAAATATGAATCAACGTAAAAAAAAATATTTCAGAATGTGCAACCCATGCCTTTCATATGACACCCCACTCGATATATTAACTAGACTTTCAAATTTTGAACCACCTATTAATGTGTCATTTTTCAAAGAAAATAAAACAAAAATATTTAAAAAAGTCATGTTCTATGTTTGTAGGTAAGCCTTCTTTATAACTATTCCAAATTTCAAATCGATAGCAGTAGTTCTTGAGATATTTAGCGATGTGACAGACAGACAGACAAAGTGAAACCATAAGGATTCCTTTTTTACCATTTTGGTACGGAACCCTAAAACCGTTAAAGTAATATCGTATGTAGTTGTTTATTTCTAGTTATCGCCATATTCCTGTCTCTGTCGCAAAATACGCTATTAAAATCGTTTGAATGTTTAAGCGATACTGGCCGCTTTTGCAAAAACTGACACGAAATTGATATCAGCTCATGTCCTCCTATGAAAAGCAAATTACTACGCATGCGGTACTAGTAGTGCATCCGCCAAGTTCAAAAGTAGGTAATTGCAGCGAGACCATACTGTTTGAAGGAGCATTGGTTCGTATATATAGGTACCATTGGTAGCAATAATTTATTGCTGATTTGCCTGAAACATAGGAAACCTCCTAGTTCAGGCACGTGGTAGAAGACATACCACGTGCCTGAACTATTGATAAATTTTAGGCTATAATTAACACAATTGTAAAATGAGCATTTCATAAAATTATTCTTATTCTTATATTGCAGTTAACTAATGAGCCTATGAGTTAAGAGATTAGAAAGCAGCCAATTTAATGAATCTATGTGTTGTCACCCTGTTTATACCTATTGTTACAAGACAATCATACTTGGGCAACAATTAAAGTAAACTTTTCGTACCACTTAGTTCAGTTTCATACTATGCAACTATTAACATTATCAAAACGAAGATTCATGATATTGAAATATTCTGAGTCTGATATGATATGGATGTAACAATTGTAGTGGAATAATGTACTAAGCCATAAAGCATTAAGCAATTTTTATCTCCATTGACATGACAAATAAGTGACGTCTGACATATTTGACGTAGAAATTATAGTCGTTAAATAGTTTTTAATAAATCTCAGTCCCAACTTTCATTAACCAGACTCTATGTAAAGAGTGGCCAGATTTTGTGCACAAGAATATATTATATTTGACAGATAAATAATACATTAAGACACATTATGAGACAATTACAGCCTATCCGATTTTATTGTGTGTTGTTAGAAGAATAGAGATTATCTTGAACATAGGCCCTTTTACGTAATAAAAAGTTGTAATTATATAAACATTAAATAGCTATATCAGATGTTACTTATGAGACTTGGCTGTGTTTTGACTTTTGTTTATAGGGATGGGCTTTACGCGACCTATGAAATATTGAGCGGTTCACATTTGCATACTGGATTCTCTTGGATTTTTATGCCACCTCAGGCTATAAATGCACTAACTTACCATACCGCCTATACCTGCAGCAAGTATGAAATAACCTATAAGTGATAATAAATCGAAACAATGGAAAATATTTCCACAATATTTACTCAAATGGGTACCTACAACCAATCATTGCATTAGTCACTCTACATCTACAGTGAGATTTCAGGGAAATAAAATGTACCTAAATTAACAATCTTATACTTGGAATAAAAGGTATTAATTTGTTTTACTGATTTTAAATCATTAACTTTATTTAATAAATAAATTATAACGATATGTTTAGTTTTTAGAGTTCCGTATCAAAATTGTAAAAAGGAACCCTTATGGTTTCACTTTGTCTGTCTGTCTGTCTGTCACATCGCTAAATATCTCAAGAGCTACTTATACTATCTATTTGAAATTTGGAATAGTTACAAAGAAGGCTTACCTACATACATAGTAAATGACGTTTTTCAATATTTTTTTTTATATTCTGTGAAATATGGTTAAAAATATAAAAGTCTAGTTAATATGTAGAGTGGGGTGTCATATGAAAGGGCTTGGGTTGCACATTCTGTTGCACGGTATTTTTTTTTTACCTTTAAAAAAAATACTGTAATTTTAGCTCTATCTAGTTTTTCTAGATTTAGGTTGGAACACATGTGTATACGGAACCCTCGGTGCGCGAGTCCGACTTGCACTTGACCGGTTTTTTTCTAAATTATATTGAATTGAAATGGTATTTGTATCTCGTACTTGATCTGTTCCATAGTTATATTGCACAATGATCAGTCAATAAAATTAATTAATTGGAATTAATTTTAAAACTATAGTACAAGTAGGTAATTAATGTAAGCGTTTATGTAAAGGTATTCTTCCTGTCACGTTTCAAATTCGTATTCACACGGTGACTTTAATACGGACGCGGATCATTTACACGGATCAGCAGTAAAACTTTTAATTATTTTCGGCAGAAACCATCCGGACCACAGACATAAACCTGCATGTTCTTTTCTCCCCCTTGAAGGCTCTGCTAGACGTAAGTGCCTTGTTTAAAAGCGTTGTAAAACGAGCTTAACGCGAGCTTCGTAACGCCAACAGGCGTGTTTGTGTAGCTTAAAGAATAACATTTGCTTTCACACTGCCCGTTTACCTTTCGCTTGATTTTAACCCGAAATATGAAAATATGTGGATCTAAGAATGTGCAGTTATTTCATCCTTACACCCCGTGTCATGTCTGTATTTTAAGGTACATGAGCTTCGTTTTATGATGATTTGATGTCCTGTATTGTGATTTGTGATGAAAAGGGTGACAAATCTGTCCATGCGTCTTTCACAAGTATTTATCTCAGGAATTAGTTATTTTTGCAGACTTCAAATGAAGGAAAGAGGTTCATCGTTTTCATGTTTTTTATGTGTACAAGGGTGGTCCCATAAATATTGTTAAGATTGGATGAAGGGATCCACAAAGAATTAAGGAAACCGTTCAAATGCGATAGTCACACATATGACGATCTCGGTATTTTCTATATCAAAATCATGCGTTTGCACTCAGTAACCTCAAATTTAGTGACGTGGAACTGATGACCCTACGGTATCGAAAATGGGTGTGTCTGGCATGACAATATAAATTGATGTCGTTTTCTTTGGTATATATTTTTTTATTGACTTGTGTATGTGTTCGTTGTTGTGTTGAATTGTGATTACCCTTATTGAATTAATTTTGACATGGAAGATAAAAGTACATAGAATTTTTCTTGGGAATAGAACACATTGTTATGTGAAATTATTCCCACATTGCGCATTCCCAGACACAGGTACTCAACGGCGAGTCAACGCACAATCAACTTTCTAATATTTTATTCATGTCTGAGTAACGATTTAAAAATGGATGCCATAACTTTTACAATTACGGCCAATAAATAAGTATTCCATCACTATCCTTTAATTTTCATGTAAAACGTAATGTTCGATTCGAATCGATATAAAAAAGCGACCACGAGTCGGACTTCTGCACGGTTTCGTACCATTATCTATAAAAACGGCAAAAAATTGTTGTTGTTATATGTAAAACGTTTGTTGTATGGGAGGCCCCTTAAATTTTTATTTTATTCTGTTCTTTAGTATTTGTTGTTATAGCGGCATCAGAAATACATCATCTGTGAAAATTTCAACTGTCTAACTATCACGGTTCATGAGATACATACAGCCTGGTGACAGACGGACAGCGAAGTTTTAGTAATAGGGTCCCGTTTTACCCGTTGGGTACGGAACCCTAAAAACCGACTGTGTGAGTTGGACTCGCGCACGAGGGCGCCCGCCCTACCGCACTCGCCTGATTTGTAGCTAATTAGCTTGTCTAGTATAAACTGAGCTCCCATCGCAGAGTGTATCGCGGCGTCTGGGTGCCCTTTACGCTGATTATTACATTCAAACATTATTTTTATGCGATATATTTACAAATTCACTTATCGCAATTGTTCGTTTAAAATATTCATTGCCAACGAGTGCTACGCGCTGCGCTCGTAGCCGAAAACATGTTTTTTTCCGCTTTGTAGCGAAAACTGTCTACAAACGGAGATTCCGACTATCGGGTCCTCGGCGCTGAATGTACTCGGTTATTTGCAGTCGTTTTTTTTTGTGTAATAAAGTTTAAATAAATGAATAAATGGGTTAAGTACCGTCAAATGGGGGTACAATGGAACATGCAAGACTTGACACACCTATTTTCGCCAACAACTACGTAAATGTTTATCTTTGGAAATAATCTCGAGATCTAGCTTGCGTGTTAAATTAGAGATATAGGTATACATTGTACGTACAGATGGACACTTACACATTCATAGCCATTCATGGTGAAAACTATTATTTTAAGTAACCGTTGCTTTCCCCATTTTATACCCTTTTTTACTGTATTTGTAATATATAATACTCTGATTCTTGTCAAA
Organism: Epiblema foenella; assembly: GCA_963556455.1. Classification (NCBI taxonomy): domain Eukaryota; kingdom Metazoa; phylum Arthropoda; class Insecta; order Lepidoptera; family Tortricidae; genus Epiblema; species Epiblema foenella. The sequence goes on along the minus strand of OY747098.1, from coordinate 24,078,943 downwards.
CATGATTACGACCGTATCTTTTGGTTGTGAGAACATAGAAGTTTTTTTTCATAGCTCCAAGGCATTGCAGCCCTGATAATATCAGTAAGTTGATACCTCCACGCGTTCCTGAGGAATAAGGGTTCCTTTTTTATTTTGAGGAACCCTAAAAAAAGAAATCAAAAAATAACTAGTAGGTCAAAAGAATCCTAATGTAAAGAAGCAATCTCAAACAATACGTTTTTATATCTAGAACTACGCTTTTCATTAACTATATTAAAACTGCGCTGTAATGGCACACAGCTTTTGAGCCATGTTTTCAGTGTGATCAAAAGTTTACTTGACAATCGAACGATAATCAAACAAAGCCTTTGCCATTTTATAATATGATACATTGGACATGTTTTTAGCCTTGTCCTAAAATCACAAAGCCACAAAATCACAAGGGAGCCCTGTATTTTTCTTATACTTAATGGCCGATAATTATATACAAGTAATAGCGCATACGGGTCGGGAAGTGCACCCCCAGTGTCATTACCGATAGGTACAAGTGCATGCCTTAACAAAGGTAACTCGCAGGTAAGTAGCTGCCGCGCTAGCACGAGTCCTGTATTGTCTTTGTTTTGGTTGCTCCCGATATTCCGGCGACATCGTTAAACGCCGGTCGTGCTGGTGTAAATAATCTTATATATGAAATGTTATAATATGTAGTAAAGTAGTTTCTGTCAAAAGTTTCATTTTTCTCCAAGCCTTTACTGCCGACTGTACTTTTTTCCCACAGTCATCTACTACTTGTTTTGACGAGTCCAGACACGACGAGTGTATTTTGTGTAGCTATGGAGTTGTTACGGCCACCTTCTGTCCCCAGCATCAGATCAGTTCGGTGGTAACATAATATAATTACATATGTATCTGTGCCAAATTTCAGCTGCATCAGACAGACACCGGCAAGTAGCTGAAAAAAGATTACAAATTTTGAGGACAACTTATATATTTACATACTTACATACGAACAGTCCAAGTTAAATAAAAGCTTGCAAAAATAAGATTTCCTTAGTAACCCATATGTATTGTGTTATTATGTGGGCACGTAGGTTAGGTCAGGTTACTTTTATTTAGCATACTTATGCATATTTTATGCCAGCGACTGCCATCTCTAATTTAATGATATGAGTTGAGTGAATTATTAAAAAGGCTACAGTTTACCTAATTTATTTATAATTCATTTCCTTGGTTTTTAATAAATTAGGTAAGAGTTCAATGCTTATTAATATTATTGTTGTTGTCTGTTTGGGCTTTTGTATGCCGCTTCGACCAGCGTGTGATCTGTTGTTGCAGCCCTTTAGAGTTCACCGTTAAGACCCGTTGATTCAAGGAATTTCCAGATTCTGTTGTTCTATTCTAGTTGCACGATGTGCTGCCCTAGGCAACTTCTTTTACATTTACATCAATACTGAGAAATAGTTTTAAACAATGAGTCTTATGCTTAATGTATAAGTACTTACAGGTAAACACAGTTTGGCAATATAAACAAGGACTATTTCATATTAAAAAAAACCGGTCAAGTGCGAGTCGGACTCGCGCACCGAGGGTTCCGTATACAGATGTGTACCAGTTCCAACCCTATTAAATCAGGAAAATCGTAGGAAATTTATAAAACATAAAAATACATGCATAGAAATGTAGTATAGAAATGTTTTTGACGATAAAATAAAAGAAAAAGTAATAGATAGAGCTACAGTTATATTTTTCCTGTAAAACATACATTGATCAATGTTATGTAATAATTTTATATTTTTTCCTAGGTAAACTTCGGAGGTAAGGGGGACGGTATTTTTTTTTTCATTTTCCCTCATAAAACAAAAATAACTCAACGTAAAAAAATGTTCTAAGCCCTTTCATATGACACCCCACTCGATATGTTCGATCTGTCATTTTTCACAGAAAAAAAAAATGTTTATAAAAGTCATGTTCTATGTATGAAGGTAAGCCTTCTTTATAACTATTCCAAACTTCAAATCGATAGCATAAGTAGTTCTTGAGATATTTAGCGATGTGACAGACAGACAGACAGACAAAGTGAAACCATAAGGGTTCCTTTTTTACCATTTTGGTACGGAACTCTAAAAACAAACAACGTTAGTAAGGTAAACTATAGCACTGTTTCTGATTTGAGTTATTGAGTCAAAGTTTATTTCGATTGATTTATGCCTCTCTCATGACACGCCACTGAGCTCGGTCTTCAGCTCTTTTCCTCCAATCCCTGTCCACTGCCTTACTAATATCATTGCCCCACCTAGTTACAGGGCGCGCCAATTAAAAACTCTGAAGTTATCATTTTTAAAAACTTTAGTTTGTCCGCTTATGCGAAAAATCCTTTCGTAAGGCCTGTAGTTTTTTTCAGCCTTTCAATGCCAAGGCAGTAGTGAGTTGCATAATGGGATCGCCAGACTATAACTACCAAGTGGTGGCTACATACTACGCTGCACATTTTGTTGTCTTCAGCCTTCTCAATGCCTTATCGTTTCTTATAATAAACCCTAACATTCTTGACCCTCTCTTGAGTGTTGAATCAATGTGACGAATAAAAGTGAGTTGAGTGTGTCAAAAAATATTCCTAGATCACGCAGTGCTGACTTACGGAAGTTCATCGCCAGAATTATTGTGACATGACGGAATCGTGTTAATTTTACTTGTGATAGTTATGTATGAACATTTTCTTCTATTTTCAGGTTCGTACAATTTTCTTTACAAATCCATCAATTGCTTAGCCGGTTTAAATCATCTTGAAGAAGAAGTACGTGACTGAGAGATGTTATAACTCTAGCAAATTTGAGTTCGTCTGAATACAAAAAAGGGGTGGAGTAAAAGAATTGATCGGGCGAAAGCGTTCATAAAAATGTTAATTAATGGTGAATGGTCCGAGGTGCGAGCCCTGTGGGACGCCGGAGGGGATATTGAAATAATGAGAGACGCAAATTCATTTGCGACAACGTAAAACGATCTATTGTAGAGATAAGATGTAATCCATTTTAATAGAGGACCAGCGACACCATATGACAGTTCTCGAATTAAAACCATACATATGAGATAGGTACACGGTCAAAAGCCTTACTGAAATCTGTATACATATTGTCAATCTGTTTATTTTTATTTACAGCATCAGTAACAAACTCTGAAAATGAGACGAGATTTGTAGAAAAAGATCACGCAGGAACAAAATCCATGTTGGTGAATGAATAGTCATGTAATGAAGTGACATTGGACCGCCGTGGCACGTCGATCGAATGGATTTCAATCCAAAATAAGTTTAGGAATTTAGTGGCGAAGATGCGGGTCGATGATAAATGTAAAATGCACGTGCCACCTTAAGTGTATATTATTTATTAATAATAACAATAATTGGGAATAATGAAATACTTAGAAAATAGTCAATTTTTGGAAACATAAAATCTCTCTCTGTAAAATCTTGAATTTTTGTCTAATAATCAATTAACAGCAGTGAACTGTCAAAGGAGGAGGCATACTTCGCCTTAAAAGGAGGTCGCCACAGGTGGTGTGGCGACCTTTTTGGAGAAAAATAAAGTATTAGAAATAACAAAAATCATCACATTTTCTGAACGTTACCTTGCGACCGGACCGCGTGCGCGTAATAGGTGACTGGTTTCTTTGGGTGATAGCCCCTACAGGAGATTTTCCCAGGTTTTTATTACAATAAGAATCAGATAGGCTAAGAGATGTTGACAAAGGTCGATTTTAAGCCAATTTAGTCGACGTCGGGGTTGATATAGGGTTGTGAGCTTCATGATTAACATTTGATTCGTTACCAACCTCCATGAAGGCAGGTTTTACGCGATCAACACTGTCAGTTCCCTGCTTTTTAGCTAATAGCCAAGGTTTTACCGTCATCAGCCCGCGATAAAATTTCGTATGGACCTGTGTAAGACGGTTGAAGGGACCGTCGAACTGTGTCATCACGCAAGAAAATGTGAGACACTGATGATAAAACCTTAGAGACGATAATAAATGGCTTCGAATGACATGAGGCAGGGATAGGACGAACAGCAGCCATTTTTCGACGAAACTCGGTGACGAAATCAGCTGGATCCGCCATACGGTTTGGAACAGGAGCGAGCATTTCTCCAGGCAAGCGTAAGGATTAATTTTAAAGCGTTTGTATAAATGAAGGAATGATTGAAGAATTTCGGCCCGTTGGCTAGAGCGACTGGCCGAGTGCCGGGAGGTCGCAGGTTCAAATCCTGCTCGGTGCCTAAATTTTTCAAATATTTCCTTTATTTCTTTTGTAGTTTATATTAGCAGCGGTACCTACTGCTTAATACAAAATAAAATCTTTAATGTATCGACTCACTTTTACCACATAAAATTAATATTATTAAATATCTACATACATCTCGTTATTTACTGATCAGTCCATACTCCTAAACGTGCTTTGGATTGAAGTCGGATCTATCGACGTGCGACGGCGGGCGCTCTTTGCGACACTTGTAGGCTTGGTGAGCGTGAATGTTACCTGAACCTCTAGGTCTACATACGACGTACAATGAATTCAATAATAAATAAAAACGTTACTGTGATTTTCGTTTGTATTATTTTTCTTTTCAGAACATGATATACTTATGTAGGTACATGTGCTTATAAAATATTTATAACGTATTTTGCATAAGTTAATAATAAATTAATCTAACATGTTAATAAATATTTACATTTACAACTACATATTACGTAATATAATATATACATATTTACTTATCGACGAAAATATTAACTGTACACTTTCTTCGGCGTTTTCTCCCGATATTCGCGTCGGCCAACGATGTGGTAATTTTCTTCAATTTACTAAAGATGCTCTTTTTCGCCAGGGAATCTTCGGCGTTTTCGTCCGATATTCGCGTCGGCCAACGATGTGGTAATTTTCTTCAATTTACTAAATATGCTCTTTTTCGCCTGGGAATCAGAATCCGAAGTCTTTGTGGGACTTGGAATAATATCCTCGATTGGATTGTCCAAGCGTTTGTTCGAATGTGCAAGTTGGTTTTCCCTGGTTTCCGCAAAGCCGTGATCTATCGAAAATGATTTCGACAGATCTGATGTTGAAGACACGTCACTAGATTCACTGTCATTCAGTAGTGAGTCTGACCCTCCTAAGTCAGACACTGATGGTATTCTGTGCACGGAGATATTTGTCAACGAGTCATCTCTAAGACCGGGCCGTTTCGTAGGGTATGGCTTCGGCCGGTCCCTTCGCTGTTTCTTCATCGTCCGTAGGTATTCTTCAGATGAAAAAGTCGTAAAACAGTAGTCAACGAAGGCTGGTGCTCCAATTGAATAATCGTCTGTTGTATCCAAGTCTACCGGTTGCCCCCACTTGTGGTCCAAGGCACGAAAGGCAAAAGTTAAATGTAAGTGTAGATCCATCTTCGCTGGAGGTTCAGTTTGAATTGAATAATTGTATAGATTACAAGTCTTTAAATAGATCCTTATCCCACTTACACTCGGGGTAGTTAGATATAGCGAACATGGATGAGCAATTAATTAATTATTACACTAATGTGAATATAATTAAAGAAAGGGTTAGCCAATTAATTAATGGATTAATAAATTAATAAATTAAAGGCTTTTCGAATTACGTATACAGGATTAATTAGAATATGGGGTTGAAGACTAATTAAGAAATTCAATCAGTAATCGAGGCAAATTATAAACAGTAATCGAGGCAAATTATATAATCACCTTTATGAGTTATTCTATGTGCCGAAATCTTGTGAATCGGGCTCATGCGCTGAGGTTTGAAATCACCTCACAACATTGTCAATGTCCTTATGCAATGCATTCCGTAATATAACAAAGCTTATAATAAAGTATTTTTATTTACTTACTTAATGAAAGGAAAAAACAGACATACGTCGCTATTTTTTAGTTTGTGGAGCAGGATTTCAATCTCGATATACGAGTACACAATAGATACGTTTGGTTTATGTGTTTGCTTAAGTATGTGTTCGTGTTTATCATAATTATTTGCGGCTAAGAGATATTAGACTGTATCTCAAACTTTAAAATATTTCGCGTAAGCTACATACTCATAGGTACCTACATAGTTACCTGACCTAGGTAGGTATATATTATACTAATAACTTGTGATTTACAAAATTCATTCAATTTATTTAGTATTATCGTATGGTAAGGTTGTCTGGGAGAGATCGCTCTTTAGCGATTAGACCGCCTGTTGTTTACTTCTAAGTCTACTACTCTACTTTATTTTTTGAGGTGTGCAATAAAGAGTATTTATCTATACATATAATGTCTCATACGCATTGCCAAACCAAACCAAAACGAGATTCCTCTATTTATGTGTTAAAACAAAATCACGTCAACACATGCAATATTGTGCGATAATGCGTTTTATTGCTTTTGTTACTATTTAGTTTACATCTAATCTCAAGTTTCTTGTGTTGAAGCAAATGCATTTGCCTAACAGGGTTTGAAACAAAACCACTTTTTGTTTCGTCTGCGAATTCTATCACTGAAATTTCAAACGAATGTCATACTCGTATCAATACTATATAGTTTTTAATATGGGAATCCAAACGATGAGACTGTTAATTGAGATAATTATGAATGTCTGAGCAGAGGTGCATTTTCGGAACAAATCATTTAAAAACTTAGCAATATTCACTTTCAGATCCATTTATAGACTAGTATAGTACTAATAACCAACTTTATTTTTGCTGTAATTTGAATAATAAATCAGTACCTAAAACATCGAAAATATAGATTAACTATCCCAACCTACCTACTTTCCCAAGTCAAAAGAAAGAATTCGTTCTGAAAAGTCTTAAAATAAAAAATAGGTAATTCAGTGCCAATGCGTAGGTATAGCCTGGTATGTTTCCCGAGCCTCATTTCTGGATGTTAATCTGACCCACCATTTCATTTAAGAATATTTTAGATATATTAGGAGTCAGCTTAATCTCCCATTCCCACCATTTTTATAATGTATTGTTAAAATTACTAATAATGCATTTATTATGTGAGTAGATAATTAAAAATGAATCGAAAAATTTAACATAGGTAATTAATCCGCTTTTAGAACAAAATACCGTAATAATAACTTAAGGTACCTAAAGGTCCCAGTACTCGAGACTGACCCAATATATGAAACATTCAATATTATGTCACTTTAATAGAAGTGAACAATACGTGTCAACTATTGGATTTTAAGGTTTCATTCATTGGAACGTTTACCTTACACAACATAGTGCACGTAGAAATAGGACGTAATGTCATGTACCTACGTAACTATTATTTATCTAGTTTATCTAAACTAGATAAATAATGTAATGTGGCGACAACCTTTTTTGTAAATGTGTTAATACTCTGTGATGTTATGTTATAGCGGATACGTACTGTTTTTGTTCTTCTTATTGTGTAATGCCAAGCAACGTATATGGCTCTTGTTATTATTTTGTATATTGTAAATAATAACATGTACAAGTGCAAATATAATGTAAACACGAAGGTCTGTCTCTCGTTCTCGCTGTAATGGACACTTTCCACAATATAATTGCCGTCACATTAATATAATCTTACGCCCAAGGTAATCGAATGCAATTTCAGCGCGCCAGCCCTGCATTTTACATGCACCGCGCAATCGATGCAATCGCCGACGGCTGACGGGATTTCGGGATAGTCACCATCGAGACAGGATTAATGCTATTCAATTAGTGATGTGTTGTTCTCGATATCATATAGCGGCGAAATATGAGCGCATTGAGGACTATTTGCGTTATTACTGGCGTGAAAAAAATATAATTATGTATATAACATTGATTTTTAAAATGTTGTATTTTGAGTCCATGACGTGAACCTTTCTTTATTTTATGGCATAGTCAGCCTTACTGGGAGTATATATTTAAATGTTATATATTTATTATGATAATGTTGTAGACTAGTTTAATTAATATTCTTCCGTGAAATGAATGACGATCGTTCTTGAAAGATAAAATAACATTAACATTTGGAGCATAACGTATTTATTAGTCTTAATGACGATAGTGGTTGAAATTCTTGCAAAATTATTTCTATATTCTCAAGGTGAGGTGTCATATAAAGTTTCCCACTTATGCAGAATCTAAATACAAATTGGCCGATTTAAAAAAAAATCAAGACGGTAACTGCCTATGTTCTTAGGCGCAAATATATGATCTGGCAGAAATCAAAATGATTGTAATCGTGGAATACCTTTTAACCCATTTGAGGTCCAGTACGCATGGTATGGCGTAGCATGCAGCAGCAATTTCCGCCTTCTACCGAAAATTGCGCATAGAGACATGACGTGTAATCTTTTCTTTCCCGCCGGATTGTGTCATCTAACTTATGTCAAATAAAGATCTGTGTAAGCAGAAGGTATTAGTTCACTATAAGTGTTGAGTTGAACATGTTATTATCGGTGTATGTTCCACGTTAGATTTATTTAATTATAAGTGGACGGGGAGCTGCCGCCCTGCGGAGTCAGTGGCTCATGTCTTTATGTGTTAATATAGATGGTTTCGCCTATTCTCTTATTTTATAATAGCGGGTTGAATTCGCCGTGGCCCAGATAAGCGTCACCAGGTGTGTCGAGATTTTCTATACCCAGAGTTACCATCTTGTCCAGCATTTTGCTATTTAGATCAGCAGCTTGAAGGTGCCACGCCTCATGATCCGCGATTTCCCAGAGCGTTTCCATGGGTAGACGTCTTGAGAACTGACCGGCACTCTTGAGCGCTATTCTGTATTGTCTCTCGATTTTTTGTAGGTTCTAGTTACTGTATCTAGACGTTACTGTATCTAGACAATAGCTGTACCACTCTGCGTAATCCATGATAGGAAGGAAGCAGGCTTGAATTATTGCGAGTTTGACTTCGATATCAGTTTTGGCATAGGAGCCAATGATGGGCCTAAAGCACTCCTTACGTATTTTAATTTTTTAACAATTTTGTCCGTATGTGGATTATGGGTTAATTTTGTGGATTTTGTCGAAAATGACTCCCGGGTACTTCATGTCTTTTTTGTAAGTGAACGTCTGGCTTTTTATTTTAACCGTCGGTTAATATTTCTTCTTTTTTCACTCCGTTTTGTCTACTTTGTATGTCCCTCATCTGTCATAGTAGTTTACAATAGTTTCACCCGCCCGCTCCGCTCTTATGGTAGCGTGATCGGGGTTCGTAGCTCTGTTTAGGATACATAAGTCATCCGCGTACTGAGATAGTTTCAGACCTCGAATCCTGTCGTGACTATCCCATATGTCGTAGACGTATATAGGTTAAAGATGATGGGGCCGAGAATTGATCCCTTGTTGATGCCCCTCCATTCATAGTACGGAATTTCCCTATTAGCGATCTATCTTCTAGGTAGTTTTCTATCATCGTTATAATATTATTGAAAACGTCAGCATTCTGGAGTTTCTTTGTGTGATTAATCGAGTCAAACCGTGTCGGTGCATATCATAAATACACTTGTCCCAAGTACTTGTACTTGGGACAAGTGCGTCTGTTATTATCTTGCCAGTGCAGAGAATCTGCGTAGCGGCCCCACTAAACCTGGTAAAGCCATGTTGAAATGGCGGTTGCATCTTGTCGAATGTACCTTGTAACCTGCAGGCGAATCACGTAACTTTATGTACTAACGGTAGATAGATTTTACTGTCAATTTTGAAGTATAAATGTATGAGCTGACAGTTAAAATTTGACATTAAAATCTACCTAACGGTAGTACAAAAGTTACGTGATTGCCCCGCTGGAGAGTAATTAGCCCTTCGCATAGCTTCCCCATTATAACTTAATGGGTCTATAAGAAGTAGCTTCTCAGTGATTATTGCCTGCTCTGCAGTGAAGTTTTGGGGGAAAATGAAATACACAGATATTTATTACAGATTTTATTAGTATTTAGATTATTATTTAGATTTTATTAGATTTTATTAGCTGGATAAATATAATCTTTATTGATGATAATTATATTTCTTGTTTAATATTGTATATTTAATATTATTCAATCATTTCAGCTGTCACTAAATCAAATAAGAATCCAGAAACCAATCAATCGCTCCTAAAATTGCCTATTCAAATTTGGAACAAGCCCTGTCGTCTATTTGACGGACCGGCCGCCGCCAGCACGAAATTAGCAATCGACCAGCGTGTTACCTCTAAGCCGCTTTGTCATAAGCAGCAATAATGAATGTTGGTGTGGTCACTATTTGCTCAAAACATCGTCCGCTCAGCGGCTACCGCGCGTCTACAATGGAATTCTTTTCCAAAGTCGGTCCGTTGTCGTGCTAGTTGATTCATTATGTAATGTGTGAAACTTCCGTTAGGAGATCTACTTGTTTTTTGATAATATGGCAAATAAGATTTAAATCAATCTTCTGCGCGCTCAAAAATTTTTCGCCTCTGAAGGACAGTAATTTTGGCGTTTTTCCATATCTTGTAATGATTCCCTAAAAAGTGTGAAATAAAAAAAAATAAAAAAACCGACTCCATAAAAAATCACTACAAAGTAAATCCAAGAAATTGTCCAAAGTTGACGAAATGGCACTCACTACAAAAATTACAATAGAAACGTTTACATTGTTCAATAAGAAGGGTAAAATCTCATATTGAGCTTTTAGAAGTTAGGCAATTATTTTTTGAATTTTTAGTGTTTTTTAGACTAGGTTTTATGTTTAAAGCCTACATTTTTTAGGGTTCCGTTACAACGGACTACAAACAAACAACAAACAAACGCTTGTAGCTCCTCTATGTCGGTCTAGTCCGTCTGTCGATCTGTCTGTGACTTAGTCCGTGACCCCTTACTATTAGAGAGCTGTATTTTGGCATGAGTTGAATTAGCCGATAAAGTGGTACTTTAAATTTTGGAAAAAAATAGGTTAGGTACTATTTTTTTTTTATTTGCAGGATGTGTTGTAATATTGAATACCTACCTCTTTCAAAATAATCGTCTCTCATTCAGAATAACAAATCAGAAAATAATAATAATCAAATTGCCAAGAGGCGGCTTTCTTTAGTATAGGTACCAATAAAATATTATTAAATTTAAAAACCATTACGAGGAATTCTTCGAGTACTAGATGCCTACAATTATAAGCTATTACAGACGAAGGGAAAAGGAGGCGCAAGCTTTAATAAATAGCCGGTTGGTAATTGTCATACAGCCCGTATATTTCATAAAAACAGTATTTTTCATAATGTCCAGTCTTCATTATTTCTGCCGTATATCAAATGGCAAATAATAGGTTAGGTATGTCCATATTTTAGTTATATCCATATTTTGGTCACTCTGCCCGGTTTTTTCTTAGGTACTGTAAAGGTTGGATATGAGGCTGGCCGTGTAGGTCCAGAATCATAATGTATACAAATTGAATTTAACCTATGATTCGAGAATGCGTCAAACTGGCATTCTTCTGGAAACAATTGGTTTTCCAGGGACTTGTCTTCACGACACCATCGGTATCACATGTTTAAGCATATTTCAGTAACAGTAAGAAATATACTAGTTTCATATGTGCTTCCAGTGTTGTATTTTAGCTCCGATCTCCTCCCAGTACCTCTAAACCCGTAGGTACCTCTCGTGTAGCATACCCCAGTATTAATATATATACCACGTTAGTTACCACAGTACTTACTTAAGCTGGTTCCCAAAAAAATTGCGCATTTACGATAATTAGGTAGTAACCCAAATGCAAACTGTTTCAGTTCATCCAAACTAAATAATAATTAAGTTACATAATAAAATGTAAATTTTCAGGTTTACTAATTTCTCTGAATTAACAATTGTCTAAGTCACAATTATTTTCAATTACGTCACCAAAATGGAGTTAAAATGTGCTCTTGTTTTCGACTCTTCCAATGATTGACATGGCATTTGTTATGATTCAATTTAGTTTAGTTTTTATTATTCATGCATGTTTTGTTAACAACTTGTATGGAAAAATTAACCTCCAGGTCTTTGTGTTAATGTTTCTAAGTACACTAATCCCCTTATTATAAAACTTAACAAACCTCTGCTAACTAAAATGTTCTTTGTCCCTTTCTCACAAACATTAATGAGGTCAAAGTGACAAATAAGGACAAACGAACTTTGGCGGCTACCCAACCAGCAAAATAGTCCCAGAATGCGCACTTTATAAGAGTGGTAGGCTTATAGCGCTCTAATATTTGTTTGGGAAAATGTCATCGCTCTTATATTAGTCTTAGACAAGCTAGTACGGTCTTAAGAACGCTCAGTCTTATTACCTAATCTCATATATGTATATAAGAGCATTTTAAAATGCTATTATAAGCCTCTTGCTCTTATATTAGTCTTAGACAAGCTAGTACGGACTCAAGAACGCTCAGTCTTATTACCTAGTCTCATATATGTATATAAGGCATTGTATAATGCTATTATTAGCCTCTTGCTCTTATATTAGACTTAGATAAGCTAGTACGGACTCAAGAACGTTCAATCTTATTACCAAGTCTCATATATGTATACAAGAGCATTGTATAATGCTATTATTAGCCTCTTGCTCTTATATTAGTCTTAGACAAGATAGTACGGACTCAAGAACGCTCAGTCTTATTACCTAGTCTCATATATGTATATAAGAGCATTGTATAATGCTATTATAAGACTCTTCCTCTTATATTAGTCTTAGACAAGATAGTACGTATTCAAGAACGCTTAGTCTTATTACCTGGTCTCATATATGTATATAAGAGCATTGTATAATGCTATTATAAGCCTCTTGCTCTTATATTAGTCTTAGAAAAGATAGCACGGTCTCAAGAACGCTTAGTCTTATTACCTAGTCTTATATATCTATTTAAGAGCATTTCATAATGCTATTATAAGTAAGCCTCTTGTTCTTATATATATTAATATAATAACATTTACGAAGACTCGCGCACTTGAGAAAACTTGTTCTTATAGCCCGATTCCCTAAGCTCATTTGATTTTATAATATATTTACTAGACGCTGTTTTAAGGATGTCAGGCTAATATCAGCATAGCACAAGACTGCACTGTTAGTACGTACTTTTCTGATCTTAAGTAAAGCTATAATGAGATCAATAGCACTTTGTCTAGTAAAATATTAGAGTAACATTGGATCAACACACTTACAATACAAAATACAAGATCAATATAAAATGCTTTGATCTTAAATATATTTTGGGAACACAATTGGTAGAGCAAGATTTAGTTGGCTAAAGTGAGACTGTGATTTTAATATTAGTGAGGGTTCTGCAGGTTCTACTTATATACAACAGATCGATATTGAGAGAAATCATCATTTATCAGATTAAGATAAGCACAATGGCGATTTATACTAAATAAGTAATAATATTATTAAGATATGTTGATACTTAGGTTTTTAATGTCTGTAGCCTTTTTTATGACTTAAACCTTATTAAAATCACTAGCTTTTCTAAACGAATTACATCAATCTTTCTAGCCCTAAAAATAACCTCGGAACTTTAAAGTTTGGAGTAAACGGCTCGATTCTTTTGGAACACTACTTCTGAAGAAGGTTTTATGTAGGTAAGCACGGAACCCAAATTAATTCAACATGGCCGTATAATTCGTACTCAGAATGCTAATATTAGTGTAAACGCTCTTACAATAGTCTAATAGTGCGCTGGGAAAATGCAGCTGTAGCAATGGCGATACTCCCAATACAAATAAAGAAATAAAATAACTAAAAGAGAACACGAAATACCAGGAATGATAAGGCGCATCAAGTTTGAAGCGAGAAACAGGGTCTACTTTACAGTAAATAATTTATTCCCAGGCGATTACTTACCGTAAAACAAACACACCCGATGATAACAAACACTACGTCAATATATTTCAATATCAATAATTACTTCAAGTTTGTTACTTTTTTTCACATGATGCACTAGCTGTCACACTAACGACTCCAGAATATTGAAATACCGTGTGAATTTAAACAATATCAAAATAAGCTAGTTTAGACTTACAGGATTCTAACTTTGGACCTATATAATCCTATGTAGGCTTATAGGGTATGTACGTAAAAGCGATATTAGCCTAAGTCAGCTTAAATTAGTTTTGGGCAAGATTACTTTAAATACGAACAGCATTCAATAAGACTGATATTGGAACGATATTAGCATATTTACTCTTATAATTGGTGCCCAAATCCGGGCTTAGACGATGATATAGAATCAATATAAGAGCAAAAAAATTTAGTCTTGAGACTTTTATAAGCCTGATTTTTGCTGGTTGGGTAGTTAACTAATATAGGTTTGATAGACGTTTATGAATAAGGGGGTAAGTGTACAATATTTATAATAAATATGGGACTGATTTTGTTCTAAATAAATTTTAAAAAAATTAGTCATCTCCCCAAATTTTTGACTTATGCATTGATGACTTTGTTATACCACGTCGGGGGCAAACAAGCGTAATGGTGAGCAGTTACCGCAGCCTTTATTACTTACTCGACTTACTTGGAACTTTTTTGATGTTAATACAAATTTGTCATTATTCTGAAATATTGGTGTGAACACCGCCCTCGCGTGCAGACGCCCGCGGCTCGATACCGCCTAATTTGGACGGGTAATAGCCGCGCGGCATCGACTATCTTTGTGGGAACTGCCAGCGTTGCCTACCGCGGAGGGGTGACAGTTCGCAGCTCCAATTTAAAATTTCGAGTACATTTTGAGATATATGTGTTTTTAGGGTTCCGTACCAAAATGGTAAAAAAGGAACCCTAAAAACACAAATGTACTCGGTTTCACTTTGTCTGTCTGTCATATCTAAATATTTCAAGAACTACTTATGCTATCGATTTGAAATTTGGAATAGTTATAAATGAAAGGGCTTAGGTTGCACATTCTGAAACATTTTTTTTTGAGTCATTTTTGTTTTATGAGGGAAAATGTAAAATAAATACCTTCCCACCTTATCTCCGAAGTTTACCAAGGAAAAAATATAAAATTATTACATAACATTGATATCAATGTATGTTTTACAGGAAAAATATAACTATCTAGTTTTTCTTTTTTTTTGTCGGCAAAAAACATTTCTATACTAAGTTTGTAATTTAATCACGTTTGCATATATTTTTGTTTTATAAATTCCTACGAGATTATGCTGAAAGTACCTTCTTTCAAATAAAGAAAAAAATATTGATATCGTTTTACGTGATACAGAATTATCCTTGAAAAACTACCATACATACAAAGTTATTCAATCGATCAAATTTGTAACAAAAGTCGCCTATAGATGGCGCTATACCCATGGCGTTCAATTTCTACATCATGTTGTTGAGATTTTCCTGATTTAATAGGGTTGGAACCGGTACACATCTGTGTACGGAACCCTCGGTGCGCGAGTCCGACTCGCACTTGACTGGTTTTTATTTGGATTTATTGTGATTTGTGTGGTTAAAAAAATACCTATTATGTAGAAGAAATAGTATAGTTCTAAGTGTAGCAATGTAACAACGCCTAAATATAATCTACTGATATTGTTTTCATGAACTGAATGTAGATATAGTGTATAAGGGTTTTATGACTAAATTGTTACTAGGATGTAATAATTGTTTATTTTTAGATATATGATTTAAGAAAGTGATTTTCAAAATAAATATAAGTGTATAAGGATACATATGTTTAAGTAAACTGCATGTTCCGCAAATTCCAAATTATTTCATATACCTAACATGTACCAACAATGGTTTTATGACAAAGGATAGAAAAGAAACTTTTACAATACATTTACATTATAATATTGGCTACCACACTCTAGCCTAGCCGAAGAAATGAATACTTATGGCATTACTTATTGGAAATCAGAACAGTCTTACCTAACCTTAGAAGATAAAGTTTTTATTAGATTTTACGCAGTCTCACTGTGGTATTGAAAAATACTGTTAAATATGTAGGTAGTTTACCGACAGTGTATTGAAGCATAATCCAAAGTCTGTATGTAAATATTTAAGTATTAACTAAAGCCATTTTATACAGAAATGGTACTGGTGATTCAATTTGAAAATTAAAATGAAGTTAGTTCTTTGAATGTACATTCAATCTTTTTATGACAGAAAGGTATGAAATTATTCAGTCACTATATACTTTTATTATTATTAATTAAAATTGAGTAACACTTTATGACTCAGTTCATTTGTTGAATATGTGATCCAATAGATATTAGGTAAAAATAAGTATTTTTAACTGACTTGGTCTTACATTACAACTCGCAACTTTCGGCAGTACTTTGCGAGGCTTAATTTTGTACAAAAAATGCTTTTGTGGAGTCGTATTTAGGACTAAGTATGATCTATTAAAACGTACCTATCGAGTATTGCAGGACACTGGCCGGTCATGGGGTACCTATACGATGCAGACTGATGTCTAAAAATCAGAACTTCCCGCAAATAACCGTGTGGGGAATTCATGGATAGGCCTTTAAAAATTATATGGAGGTTTCTAAAAAGCTTTTCCATTCAAGTAAACCGTTGGTGAGATATTAGCTGTCAAAGTCATAAACAAGTGTCCCCTCCCTCTAATTTCCAAACTATGAAGTTAAAAATTCTGAAAAATATTGAGGTAGTGTGCATTAATAAATACTTTCAACGATTTTTAGTTTGAACGAGATAGGTTTTACGGTTTTTGAGTTTTCGATGAAAAACTGTCTTGCCCAAACAAAAGGTCGTAAGTGCCGTGAGTTCACACGTGTGCAGTGAATCGGTTGCTGACTTTTTAATATTTTTTTAATTTTCTGTGAAAAATTACAGATAAATACTTAGATGGTTCAAAATTTGAAAGTCTAGTGGCTATGTCAAGTGGAGTGTCATATGTAAGGGCTTGAGTTGTACATTCTGATACAATGTTTTAAATTTACGTTGAGTCATTTTTGTTTTATGAGTGAAAATGTAAAAAAAATACCCCCTTCCTAACTCCGAAGTGTATCAAGGAAAAATATGGAATTATTATATAACATTGATATCAATGTACATTTTACAGGAAAAATAGAACTATAGCTCTATCTACTTTTTCTTTTATTTTGTCAAAAAATATTTCTATACTAAGTTTATTAATTTAATCACTGTATTTGCATGTATTTTCGTTTTATAAATTCCTACGAGATTATGCTGAAAGTACCTTCTTTCAAATAAAGAAAAAAAAATCTCTTCATGTGATAAAGAATTAGGTATCCTTGAAAACCACCATACTAAGTTACTAAGTTATTCAGACGCTTAAAATTGTAACCAAAGTCGCCGATAGATGGCGCTGTACCCATGGCATTCAATTTCGACACCATGTTTTTGACATTTTCCTGATTTAATAGGGTTGGAACCCGCACACATCTGTGTACGGAACCCTCGGTGCGAGAGTCTGACTCGCACTTGACCGATTTATTGAAAATGGCTACAGTGATTCGTATTGTACCTGTTTTCCTATGAAATGGCGTTTATCTAAATAATATTACGATACGCTGGTAGCGATCTATCAATCTGTAATTAAAATTCCAGACAACGGGTAACATTTAATTCAGCTGCCACATTATGAAACATGTCACCAGGTTATCGTGTCATTCGATTTAGTATAGCGAGTAATTGATTTTGATCGGATAGGAAACTAGGTTAAAAGGAATATATTATACTTGTCTAAAAAGGGAACTTAATCGAGGCTTTCGGCAAACTTACCTGCAGCACTGCAGCTCGTTGTTTATTAGTTCGAACTACTAATGAGTTATAGTCGATGTACACAAAAAGTCAATATATATTAAATCCGGCACTTTTCATTCGATTAAGTTATTTGTGCCGTTTCCAGGTAAAATGTACCGTTTTTTAGTTTCGTCATGTCCGTATGTCACAAGCATTTACGCAAAAACTATTGAGTGTATTAAAATAAAAAAAATATATGTAGGTGTATTATATAGCTACCATACATAGTTATGTAGTCAAATTATTATTTTTATGCGGTGCTTTATACAGTACCTGTGTAACTGAAAGTAAAAACAGTTTTTTTTAAGTAATTCAACATGTAACATCATCCGCTTGTAAGGTTTCTCGGAAAAACAAAAGGATTAGGTTAGCAGGATTAGGTGAATATGCTCCGAAAGGCACAATAATTCCCCCTCCTATAACTTTCGAACCATGGCATCATGAAACATAACAAAACTCATGGACATTGTCCGTAATAAAAATAACGTACTTTGATCCAAACGTGTTTTAAATAAGATTATCCCAATGTTTTTCTTGTGAAAAACTACCTTGCCCAAACAAAAATACGTAAGCGGAGAGTTTTCTATGAGGATACGACTTTTTTAATACTCAGTATTAGATGGTAAATTAGTAGTAGTAGGTGTACGGAACTCTTCCGACACGCACTTGGCCAATTTTTACCCGAATGCGTGACGGCAAAGATCGGGTTAAATTTTTACGTGACCCCTATCAATAAAGTAGTAGGTTGAACTCACAAGGGGCTTAACGCCTTTGTACCTTGTCGCTGTAATTTCTTGTTTAAACTACAATACTCTCAAAGGGTGAAAGCGTCATAGTACCAGTGTCCAGCTGCTGCCCACTGTACCGT
This sequence comes from Epiblema foenella, assembly GCA_963556455.1. Taxonomy (NCBI): domain Eukaryota; kingdom Metazoa; phylum Arthropoda; class Insecta; order Lepidoptera; family Tortricidae; genus Epiblema; species Epiblema foenella. Next base: position 24,060,365 of record OY747098.1, on the reverse strand, counting down.
ACACTGCCCGGGCAGAAAAATTTCACTTTCAGGCCAGGGGAAGACGTAAAATATTCTACACACACTTATAGTTTCATACACACACTTATAGTGTCTGTCCGTATGTCTCAGGCATTCGACTTAAAAACTATAGGAATGCCGCTACATATTTAGTCATGTAGTCAAATCACAAAATAAAATATTTTGGGACAAAAAAGTAAAAGTATTTTTTTTAAAAACAACCGTAAATGTGCAACCGACGAAAAATATGTAATTAATGATGAACTTGGAATGAAGCAGTATCCTAGCTTTCTTTATACAATAAACTAACTTTACAAAAACCATGTTGTAATGTTGTAAAGTTTTGGTATGTTAGATCACATGTAAATCAATCAAGATTTACAAGATCTGCGCGCCCAGGTTGGCGGTCGCCGGGACAACGCGTGTGGGTCGCGATGCCGCGAGGCGGAGCCGCCCACGGCAGGTATTCACAACGACGACCGACAACTCTTCTCAGACCAACCAGTATAGCTATCTTCCAATAATGCATAATTATTATGACTCTCGGGGTTAATATATACTTGGAATAAGTGAAATTAGTTGAGAAAGGTTGTGAATCACATAACGACAGGGCTGTCCACCTTCAAATCCTGATCAGACGAAATTCTTTCTAAATTGCTAGATTGAAATTCAAGCTGGTTCACGTGGATGACCAATTGCTTATAAATAAAAATATAGGTCACTCGAATTGACGAATCTGACTGTGCAACTGTCTCATATAAGTGGTTGAACTACAAGTGCTGTGTTGTGTGTGTTTGTGATAAAGTAGAAAAGTAAAGGGGTTGTAAAATATTTGGCAACCCTTACTGGATTAACGAAGTAAATGTTAATAAATGTCTCCAACCTAACTACACAAATAAGGCTATCAGCTCTTAAGGTAAGCTTTAGTCAGATAAATATTAGCCTTCGAGACGCTCTCACGTTTTAAGAGGGGAGAAGATTTTAGAAGACATTTTCCTATTAGAATTGTGTAATCAATGTCAGATAACGATGATCCATCGAAACCATCAGTGCCGCGTTTTTTTTAATGAACTGTTGTGACATCTTTTAATAAGAACACTAGGGCGGGAAAGTGAGGCACGAGGCGAATGGGCGGGCGTTGCAGTCTCGCTTGCACAAAATGCACCACCCCCTGTGAGCACGATGCGTTTGCAGTTGCCGCCGCCGACCCAAAGCGACCGCTCGCTCGCTGTTCCCTCGACCCGCCGCGACGTTACGCGACCTGTAACGAGCTACCAGGCTCGCATCCACCACGAGGAGGTAAGCCCTTACAATATCACCTAGCTCGCTCCGGCCGGCTGCATTAGCCGCTCTCCATCCTGTACTCGATCTGAAACAGTTTTCCCTTTTATCGCCGGAATGTGGGAAAGCGGGTCTGTATTCCAACTCTCTCTTTCAATTTGTAACGTCTCTCGTCTTGCACTCGTGTTGTTTGATTCTGAAACGGTGCTAATTATTAATTAGTTCTGATGGGTGTCGGAACGAGTTCCTGAGTTTATCTGACACAGAATAATGACGACAATATCAAGATCAATGCTACTTAGACTAAGTAGCAGTGTTGCTTATGTGTTATGTAATATAAAATTAACAATTAATCGTCAACAGCTAGAACTTTTCCTCGTAGTTTTTTACTGTACCTATCACCCTCCTTTATTCGTTCACCGCGGCCTAGATAGAAAAGGATAGTGGAGTAGGTAAAACAAATTCGAAAAGTTCGAAAAGGAAAGCGATGAATGTTAATATTAAAATACGGCCTCTTCTATAAATTAGTTGGATAATCAATCATATTCAAGGATGATAGTTCGCCAGTAGGTACTCACTTAATTTTTTAAATTTTTTTTAGAGCAATGGCAGCTGCGTGAATGTGTATACATGATTGCAATTAATGGATCAGATTTAACTTTACATAATGATTAATAACATACACCGTTACCGTTATTGAAGATTTAATAAAGTGATTTAATTAATAACTCTGTAGGTACAAGTCAATACTAGAATGTGTATATATATATATGTCAATACAATTAATGAATTATCTTAGTGTAATTGTTATTCACGCGTACCGTTGGTGATAATTTACGAGTAAGAAGGCGATTTGATAAATAACTCTTTGAGTCAACATTTGGTCCGTAACGCTAATAGCTGGGCGGATTATGTAATGAGCTAATAAGTGATCTAACTTTCATCATTAGTAATTAAAGTGGTTCTAATAATAGTAGTTTTTAAGTATGGTGTATAAATCTTAATAGTTTAAAATCAATGAAAGTGGCATGGCTGTAAAGTGTGATTGAAATATATATGTTAGAGAAATAAACAGCGATTTTTTATAAATATTAGTCAACAAAAAATCATTAATTTCAACCTCGACCCACTAATTATTCACTTTCGATTTGACGTAATCGTAGGAAAATATTTAGTTAAGTTTAATTTATAATAACATATATTTTCTTTCTTAAGATTTTAAGGTATTGGAAAATCTTAAATATCTACAGAATATCCCCTACAAACGTATAAAAACTCCGGAAATAAATCGAGGAAACCAACTCCGCCGTCAAATAACTTGTTGCCAAACAAACGCCGTCGGTAAGTTGCCTGAAGCCTGTAATCCGGCAACTTATCGTCGGATGTCTCCCTGAAGTCAATGCCAACTAGTACCAGGGCCGCAGGGGCTCCGAGAAGGGCTGTTACTTGTTCCCGTCCCATTCCACACTCAATCCCCCTTTTTGCTGAGACAGGAAGGACTTATCTGTCTGTGTCTCTTAAATTATATCCGTCGTTTCAGCGCGGTCGCAGTGTCGGCGGCTTTTTAACCACTACAGCGTCCTCCAATCAAAAACCATATCTCACGATCGTCAATAGATTGCAATTAAATGTTATTGTTCCGTTGCGAAATATTCAATTCTTGAACGGATTATTAATCTACACTTAACGATATCTATTAACAAAAGTGGTTTGGACATGTGATTAGTACACACCCTAATCATGGCAGTTATCTGGGGGCACGGCAGTGCCCCCGACAAGTTGAGCAGAACAAAGAGGTATGGCTTGTACCATCCTTTTCTCGAAGCGATTCAGGCCATTTTCAACATCCTGCAATTTTGTGCTGGCTAAAGCTAGAATAATGAATTTCCCGTAATATATAGGGCATAAGATGACGCTTAGATACGTATTAAATATAAACAAGTAGTTTAAAAACTATTGCCCGTCAAAATTACTTAGTTTTGTCTGACACACTGACTGACCGACCGATCTTTCATAATTCTAAGGTACTTCGAGCAGACCCAGAAGCTTCTAAGCTTAAACATAATTAGATTTTAGCCTATAAAGTCATATAAAACCAAAATATTGCAATTTCAGTTACGTTTCAGAGATATACCAACGGCATAAGTAAGTACTTTTGTAATTCCTGTATATTTGAAAAGTTTTTAGTTCTAGATGCATTCATAAATTTGTATTGACACATTTGCCTACAAAAAGAAGTGAGATCCCATAAAAAACATTTAATGTAAAAATAGGCCAAGTCTCGAAACTCTTACACCGTAAAAAGTTGTGAGATATTACGTAGGTCCAAGTCAGGCATTGTTGTTATTAATCTTTATTTGCTACTAAATAAAATTTTGTGAATCACACAATAGGACATAGTTTGAGGTATGCAAAAATAATTTGAATAAAGTAAAATTTCATTTAATAAACAAATAATAATTAATAAAAATGCATGACTTGGCTCTACGTAATATCTCACAACTTTTTACAGTTAAAGAGTTTCCAGACTTGGTGTATTTTTAAGTGAAATGTTTTTATTGGATGTAAATTTACTTAGTATGGTTTTGTTAACATCGATTGTGACAGTTAATTCGGGAAAAGAATATATGGGTGCGGACCAAATTCTTGTCTCATAGTTAAGGCATTTCACGTTCATTGCACTTTTTAAAATAATGATCCATTTTGAAAAGTTATTATACTTTATAGTTATTATTGTAGTCGAAATCATTAGAATCATCGTATGTAATTTCCATACAAAATGCAATTTTTTCTTCCACTGCTGTAATTTTCTGGTTCGTTCTAACGTTCATAAAGCTAAATACTTACCTGTAAACTTACGTCGAACAAGTAAAAAATAAAAAAACATACAAGCACTCTATCTTATACGTAACGGGATATAGTTTTCTAATCAATACATTGTTACAAAAAAACTATTCTACTTTTTATTTAGAAGCGTTCATCAAGTACCACCTTTTATATATGAAACAAGCCTGCAATTTAAAGCTCTCTAATAAATTCCAAAATACATGAGCGTGTAACATAGACGTGCGTTAATATGATTGTCTCATTTGACCCCTTTCCACGAGTGGAGCCTTATCTCATCGGATAGATTTCCCACCTGACTGCACGCCGGGCGTCAGGCGTGTCTCGGCGATGACGTGCTGCGAACCTTAAACTGAGAACGCACTTACAGGTGGCTGATTTCTTGTTGGACGTTTATTTCTAAGTAGATATATGCCTTCACGCCCTGAGCCAGTGTTTTAGATGAGTTCTTATTGAGTTTCATGCCAAAGTGACTTATTGAGTTTCATGGAATTAAGCTCTTTAACCAATTCAAGGCCAATGACGACACATATGCATCATGACTTTACGTGCTATTTCCGCTACAAGGCGGAAAAACGCTGCTACGCGCTACGGCGTAGCACACGTAAAGATCGTTGACCTCGAATTAAAAACCTAATGACAAGTACGTAACATAGTAAACTATTATTCAAGCCATTAAATTGTGTATTACGCGAAGAGCAAGGTACACTTTAAATAAGTACATTGATCGCTCGCCGAAATTGAACCGTATTAAGGTGTTCGTTTTAGAAATGAATACCTAGTATTTAATAGGTAAAGAGTTTTAGTTAATTAGTATTTTTTTGTATATGTATGTATGTATGTATGTAAAATTCTTTATTGTACATGAGTAAAACATAACATAACACAACATAACGTATATTATTGACATGAATAAAAAATAATAAATGTGTGAAGTACTCATGTAGGAAATTATAAATCATCATTTCGCAGGTCAAAAAAAAATAGTATTCATACAATTTATACCCCCTTCCTAATGATATTTGCTACATTATTATCCTACTAGCTTCTGCCCGCGATTTCGTCCGCGTGGAAGTAATTTATATCGTTAGTGGGTGATTTCCCTGATAAAAACTATCCTATGTCGTTCCTCGGGATACAAACCAATCTCCATGCCAAAGTGTCCTCTAAATCCATTTAAGGGTTTATGCGTGAAGAGGCAACAGACAGCAAGAGTTACTTTCGCATTTAAAATGTACTTTTGGCCGCGACTTCCATCCATGTTAATGACTTCGTTAACGTTATCGAACTCAACCACTCTAACAACCTTCTAGATGACCCCTGAAAACATATAAAAAATAGGTAGGTGAATTTAGAGATAGGTAAGGTAGGTGGTTGGTTTGTGAATGTTGATAGCTATTGATTGTCCAACATAATTAGGTCTCTCATTTCAAACATACTTAGTAATTTTCAAGCTTTTATATCATGAATTTAAGAAGTTTTCGTGCAAAGTTCAACCCCTCTTTTAACCCCCTCTTTCATCCGTAATCTGTATAATTTTATAGCTTATAACCTGACCGGGGATTTTCACGACAGATTGGTAAAGTTTGCATCAAAAACCGTTCAGCCGTTTTCACGTGATGCGTGTTTAAATAAACAGACAAACAGACAAAAATTCTAAAAACTGTTGTAACGTGTTCTGTTATCGATTCCAAAGTATCCCCAGCCAACTTTTTTTCGAATATCTTCAAAGACATGCAATTTAGTAAGAGGAGTACAATGCAGGCATCTTAGTATATTCTCCTACTTAATGTTTGGAGGAAATATTACACGGAAGAATTTATTTTGCCCCACAGATGTTTTGACCTGACAATAGTGAGAAAATACTCAAGTACAACCGTAATCCGTATGTAAGCAGCTTTATTCTCGCTTGAGATGCACTTTCAAAGAGCAGCATTTTATTTAACAGTAATTTTTCAGAATGATTGTTTGACCTTTGGTATACAATACAATACAAATACTCTTTATTACTCTCTTTGGCACCTTAGTGGACATTGCATTTAAAATAAATGTGAACGTTTTACATATAAATCCAACAGCCTTATACAATAATAGCCGCAGCGAATTTTTGGCGGCACATTTTTTTTGCACGTAACTGACACTGTATCCCATCTTTCGCATTAACGAATATGAACGTCTGAACGATCTACAAATGTAAGTACTTGAACAAAACAAAAAAGTCAGGTACGTAGGTACTTCACAGCGCAGAACGCAATGCACGGTTCAGGCACCTCTTTCTAGTCGATCGCTACGCGTGCTATTGGCTACGTTTGCTACGCCGTAGCGCGTAGCAGTGTTTTCCCGCTAAGCAGCGGAAATTGTTCGTAGAGCTATGACATGACTCATGTAAATACTTAAGTCATTACCTCGTTGATCTCGAGAGGATATTACACTGACACTGCTGATACTGCAACGTAAAACGAAACGTGATGCGAAGATTTGTCTTGTCAAACTATGTATAGTTACTTTTACTAATCTGACAATAACGATAATTATGACCCGCCTAAAACTATCCACACGCTATAATTTGAAATACAGCTTGTCTTTTGAGCTTTTATACTTATTTAAATCTTTATTTCCTCGTTCATTAGCACTAATCTCGGGTTTAAAGACTAAAGTTTGAGCTCACTATCAAGTATCAAGGTTAAGCCGGCTTACTTCATCGGATACTTGGTCGCCAGTTACAAGACCGTGAGAGCTAAAATTATGTTTCAAGCCTTTCATCTTGTTGGAAAAGTAGCGAAGTGCAAATGCATTATAACCTGCATAATCAACACTTTCCCTACCAACGTTTTCGTAGCGCTACACGCTTAGCCAACAATATGCGAAAAAGTAGTAGAATCCTGGAACTTAATTTGGTGTAATTTTTATCGGAAAGATGAACACTGTTAATTTTTTTTTTCAAAATAATGAACTTGGTTTACTCACTTTTTTGGAAATAATGATCCGTTTTGATAAAAAACTTGTTTTATATGCTGATTTCCGCACGTTTCCGCGCGCGGGGAACGAGAGTAGCATATTGAGCTAACAATAGCGACCAAGCAAGACTAAAAACTGTACAAGTTTAGCACTACTTGCGACTCCTACATGCGACTTAACTTCTAAAAATCTATCAGAATATAGGTACGCAAAAGGAAAATCTTAGGATATATGACTAAGACACACTGCATTTGAAAAAAATGAAGGAAAATTGGACGTTGTAAAATGTGGTTCAATAATCATATGGATAATGGTAGTACTAATGAAGATGTGTTTATCTATTTGTCTTTACGTCCTTTCCTTCACAGGACCAATTTCTTTTCAGCCCAGTGGTTGACTGGTAGAGAATGCCAAGTGTGCAATAAAGTTTAAATAAATAACAGGTTACGATCCCGCGCACGCATAAATAATCATCTGCACTTATGCAATGTCCTAGCATGTCAGTCATTTTCTCGAATACTCGCAAAAGGAAAGCAAAAGACGTACGTACGCCTGGCATGTATTATGGGAATTCATTTTCCACATTTTAGTACTCAACGCACGTGTCACTTGGAATAGTAATGGTTCTGTTGAAAGGGAAAATGTTTTTTCTGCACTTTATCAATTCATTCCAAGCTGAATGGGCCATCATTCTTAGTAGATCGACGGACTTCGCAATAATTAAAAAGGCCATATATGATCGGTAGTCATAACTAATTGAAACTTTATTCCTCTTAAGACTCTGTAAATTAGGTATGTGCACGAGCTTTGTAGAAATTGCTGACTGTTTTTGATGTAGATAACTAACCCGACCTACATAGAAATGTGTGTGATTTCCAACAAACCCACAAGACAAAGACGTAGCAATTTTAGTAATTCTAATACCCTTTAATGATATTTTTTTAATTGGTGATTATACTAACTACCTACCTAATAAGGCATGTTAGTGCAGGAGTCGGTAAACAGATTTTTGCGGCTCTGTGTGGTTCCTAAAAATCTATATTTTTAATGATTTTGGCTTTTTTGATAAAAGGTTTGCCGACCACTGGGTTATTACTATGGCGTAGCTGCGTCTACGGTACGCGTTTGTTTCCGTTTCCTGTGCTCAGGCTCTTATTACGCTGTAACACCAAAAAAGCTTGTGAAACTACGATTGGAAGCCATGCATTTATAGTAAACATTTTAAATTGACACATGTAAGATAAAAAAGCAACAGGGTTCAAATGCAACCACAGAGGAAATGATCGGCGATGACGGCGGCTTATGGTCATTACTCATTCCTATTATCATGCCAATATTGCCGAGCATAATAAGCAAAACCTTCTCATGAGTAATAATTTATTAAGTACTAAGCTATTACAAACAAATGACGAATAATAATCAGGTAACTATTATCAGAAATCAAGCTAGACTTCGTTTAAAAAAATTAGATATTCCGCATGTGACGTTTACTAAATAAATTCTGAACCTATTTAAGTTTGCAAAGAAATATCTAGATGATAATTGTAAAATTTTACTGCAAAGTGCAGTTTTATTTGTATTTATTTCAGAAGTCGCAAGCACCATGTTGTGAAATCAAAGTTTTCAGATAGTTTATAAAAGCATCAAGTTACCAGGCGCCCAGAAAAACGAGGCGGCAAACAGGAACGGGGTGGCCCCTGGGTGGCCCTGATTTTACACGTGCCACAAACGCGATATACTCTGCATAGTTACATTGCACCGACGAAGGCTGCGCGCGTTACACGGACACGTACAGATTATATGCTAGTGTGTGTGTATGTGTACTCGTGGTTACAAGTCAGAGGCTTTGAAGCTTAACTTTATTGGAAGTGAATGAGATAGGAGCCCTCAAACTTTAATCTCATTAAGCGAGAGTACATTTTGATTTGCTTTTTATTGAGGAATGGTTTTGACAGTTACACAATTTATACTGAAGGCTAAAGGAAACGGGGTGTATGTTTTTCGGCTACATTGCGTAATCGCTTTGCTCCCCTACTAGCCTACGTGCACACGCGGAGAGAATTTCGAGTGCGCTTACAGATAGGACTTCCACTACCTGAGATATAAGAGGATTTTGTTCTACTTTCATTTCGGTTATCCTATAGATAAGTTTCGCGAGTAATGGTATTAACCTTTTCGCCGCCATTGACTTGTTATAAAGTTAGTACATTTAGTGCCTACACGCCATTACTTCATATCAAGTCGATGTAAAACAACCTACGTTCTGTCAAGTAAGGCTCATTTTCAGTCGTTTGCTCTGTGACTTCAGCGTGTGAGATACAACTTACGAAATGTAATGTGGCGGTGAAGAGGGCAATGTAATGTGACGCACTCCAACTATCTAAGTTATTTGAAATACTATACTACACTATTCAAATTCAACCTGGGGTCACGGTGTGACAAACAGAGACGAAATGTATTAGTTTCTCTGCACGTACATACCAATAAAACTAAAGTTTTTGAACGAGCCCACGTGATAAATACAATTTGGTGAAAGTGAAATGAATTCAATCAGTTTATTGAATTTATTGGAATACTGTGCCTGTATACACACACACATCATTAATAATTGACCGAGCGAGCAAAGCCCGCTTAAGATTAGGCAAAAATACTTTCGTATGTCCGGATGTCCAGCTGTTCTCCTGTACTGATTCTCGTGAAACTTTGTGAGCAGGTTCAATAACTATATGGTTTTTATCTTCAATCAATTTTTGGATATTTTTATAAACACGGGGGTTGAAAACGTAAAAAAATATCACTCGCGGGGTCTGCAGCTCACTACTCGGAGCCACTAGTAGTTAATTTAATCGGACTAGAAAAAAAAGAAGACGCATTGGATTAGGGGAGAGACTCGTAAGATTGCCAACGTCAAGAGTACTGAGTGCAGTTTCAGCACCATACATCACACATTCATACATTATGAAACTGTGATTCCGCAATTTTTAATACTTATTTATTATTTACTCGTAGGATGGTATTTTAAGGATAATTAAGTGCAGAACAATTTATTTAGTCAATATCCACAAATAGATTCGATAGATCCCACTTAATTCATGACAGCCAAGAGTGCAATTAAGCTGAGCTTTTAATCTAAAATTAAAAGCATTTTAAGTAAATTCAATGCAAATTCCACATTTCCGTTTTCGTTAATGTACGATAAAGGAAGCTCAGTTACGTACAATCTTATAGGTTACATTAATAGGAATATCAAACTGTTAAAAGGACTCGATCCATAAATAAAAAATCTCCTGTCCATCATTTGAGTACCTAATGTAAGTCAATATTATTTATTACCTGTACTGCACACGTAGTCAGAATTTCAAGATTTGACTGTACCAGCTGACGTAATGGTCTAATTACTCTCTTCTAGTCGTTTGCCGACTTCTCTGACGAAATAGTAGTCGTATTAGAGAAAACTTGAATTCAGGCGGGTGAACGGGTGGGGTATTTTTTATATATGGATAGGTAGTTAGCAGTTCTTTTAATATCGTGTTAAATTTCATGGTAAATACCATGAAATAATATTTGAATTTGATTTTCAGGTGGGTTTCAATAAATATATATTACTAGTTTACATAGAAAACAAAATATAATATATCAAATGATATGAAATCTAAAGTGACACTATTTCATTTGCAATTTTAATATGGTATATTAATAATAAGACCAAACTGACATCTCTACCGCCTACAAATATTTTCGCAACATATTACGTACTTACGACTAAACACCGTAATTACTAAATTAAAAAGAAATTAAAATTGAAACGATCACAATAATTAAGGTAATTACTTTGGTCTTTTGCCCAATTCATAAAGTATTCAATTCATTAGACACATGTCCAAAACTAAATTATTTAGGTAGTCCTAACCCCTTATTATTAGAAGTGAAATATGCACAACAAAAGAAATTAAATCAAGCATAATTTAGTTCTTTCAGCAAGTAAAACAAAACCTTTATTTGCTACGCGAACCTTCGGTACATACCTACTGGTAACCGTAATGTTTGCGCTTGTGTTTGTCGAATTATAATTCGCAACTAAAAGTTACATATAAAGGTTTATGCAGGTGAAATTACTAGTTACGATAGAAGAGTGGGCATTGATATGACTGCAGTCTTGAAACTAAATAGGCACCTACCAATGCGCCCCAAGAGTTAATTTATCATTCAAGAAGTCGGTATTCGATGAGCTCAAGAGTTCATTCACAATCAAGAATGATCGGAAAACCTTAATTATTGGTGGTTAGCGAGCGGCGGGAGGAGCCGCGCCGCCTGAACTCACTTTACTGCGTTTACTGTAACTTTATAAACTCCAAGTAACTTTGCTCTCGTCTCCATTAACGTTTATATCAATTTTACTCACTTAGATTCAATAAATGTTTCACTTTTGCTAACTTTAAGGACATGAAACAATAAATAATTAAGAATGAATTCAGAGTTACATCGACTGAACAAACTCCGTTTTGGTTGAATGACAAAAGAACGTTATACATACGTTTAAAGTTTACAGTGGGTTTTATAAACATAAAATTAAATTATAATCATGGGCCAACTCAGACTTGATTTAACGCTATGTATTTGATAAAGAAGTATCTGGCATAATCTTCGTTTCAAATGCGCTGAATAAAAATCTAGGGATAATCTACAGTTGGACACCCAGAATGCCTACGGCACTGGTACACCCTGACAATAGAGGATATGCATGCGGAATGAATAATAATAATACATCACTATATGAATAGCAAACCATCAAATGATGACAAAAAACAGTAAATTAATAAATATGCTCAAAATCTTAAAAAGATATGACACGGGAAAGTTTCGAAAAATTATGTAATTCTGTTTGTTGACTAAAAGTAAATTAAAACCATCATCATTATTATTACATTGAAAAAGATAACAATGTACCTAAACGCAATATTTCACGACCTAAACAAATTACTCGTTTTCTCCATACAGTTAGTACGGGCGCATAGTATATGACGTCTCAATTAATATGGGACATTTTGAGGGCTCGGATTATATGCTGTACTTTGAAATCCATTTTTGTCTGTGTTGTTTGTTCTAACTGTACTTGTTCCATATGTTACACATGTGTTCCTCTCTAAAACCTGGTTCGAATAGCATCATAAAAAAATAATGCATATTCTCTATTACCTAAACGTAAAGGTTAACCAATGTTCGACACCTAGCGACGCCTAGCAGGGTGATTACGTAACGTTTTGAAATGTTCATAATGTTGATCTAATAGGGATGTTGACACCAAATAAGAAAATCAATAAGTTCGAATTTTCTCGAAAAAGGATCAAATTCTTAATCAAATAGCGAAAAAAGTAACTCAAAAGAATTAATAATTACATAATTATGTCTTCAAAGTTTAAAGAGGGGGCATACTCTGTCCCTTTTCCGCAAAACGCACCTTTGTATTGGAACGATCGTGGTTAATGACGTTACTGATCTGTCGCGCTTTCTCTCTCTAACCAGCAACATTAAAACGGTCGAAGTTTCGTTATTTTTTGAGATATTTGAATAGGATTTTTGCCTTGTTTCTTTTGGAGTAGTCAAATTTTGAGTCAACATCCCTATTGTCTCGTGTAAAAACTTCCTATTTTTAGTCCAGTTTAGTATATACTTTGATATTCACAAATGAAAGTGACACATGGGATCCGAGTTTGGGTTGTCTACTCGATTATTTATTAACCTTAAGTCTAAATTACCCGGACGAAAAACATGGGCCTTACAGTCATCAAAGTTCAGTGGAATAAGTAATAACAAGGCATTAGCAATAGGCATACAAGAAACAAATAAAACGCAAATGACTATTCGAACAGTATAATTGAAGACTGTCCAATGAACGACCGATGTGTAGGCCTACTAGTTGGATGATGACAGAACATCGTTTTTCATATTAAGTATTTTAAAGAAGGCTTATGACGGGGCGTTTCGGATGATTACCTGAGTCTTGTCATGAGCTTTATATTTAATTATTGTCTTGTATTCTTTAATGTAGAACTGCTACAGCTATAAATAATACGAGTAATGTAGCGTAGCGTGTCCGAATTGAAGGCGCGGATTCAACACCAATTTAGTACTCGAATCCTACTGGTTTGTTTTTCTACATATGTAAATGTCTATGTGTAGATTGTGTAGGCATTATAATGCGCGTCAAGGCGTGTCAAATAGATCTTTGAGAATAACTTCTGTAATAAAACAAGCACGTCCTCAGTTAACGCCATTTAATGCCGAACAACAGATCTACCTACATACCGTATTTATGTATATCAAGGTGTACCCACATTACAACTTCTAATGCAGCTTTCACATGTTCACCAAGGTTCAGCAAGGCTGTGAGCTGAGGGACGCAGATATGCGTTAGATAAAGCATGCACAATATATTACCTATCCATCTTAATTTTCAGTATCTTCTTCATCGTATTCTGTCACTGGAGAACCTGCTCACGGCATACTATGCGTACTTTCATTCGCACTTAACACGCGGAATCGACCTCTGGGGCTTAGCAGCTGACAGAGATCGACCGTTCCTTCTCCAGAAAAAAGTCATCCGCTTGATATGTCGTGTGCCCCTGGACGAGCCAGCGAGACAATTATTTATCAATCTTAGGGTTATGACGGTTCCATCTCTCTTCATATTTGAAGTAGGTAAATATGTGCGAAGTAATTTACATGAGTTCCCAATAGCTCGAACCTACTCTGCTAGAAGGAAACCGGGGATGGCCGTCCCAGTGCACAGATTACAGAAAACAGGCAGATCCCTCGGTGTAGTGGGTCCTAAGATTTACAATAAAATTCCTGAGCAAATCAGAATTGCTGGCACGGAAAGCTCTTTTACTCGTGGCCTTAGAGCCCACTGCACGGGGAAAGCCTATTATTCTGTGAAAGACTTCCTGGACGAATAACGATTGGTGAAAGAATGTATCATGATTGACATTAATTAACTAAATTATGTAATTCGAATCTGACATTGCAATTGTATGTTACGTACATTAATATATATTGTAGTAATTTTATATTTGATACTGTTTTTGACAATGTATGATCGATACAATAAATGATATTCTATTCTATTCTATTCTAGTCGATCCCTCATGACTGAGGGTCGTGACCGCACGCAATTTCCCTCCTTGCAGTTTGGTTGCTCGTCAAGTGGACCGCACGGGAAAGGCTGCATTTGGCAGCATTCTTGACTGCATCGGTCCAGCGCACCGGACTCTTTCCTCTAGGGCGTTTGCCTTCCACGGACCCGAGAACAATTTGTTTCTCTAGTCGTGCCTAGGTAAACGCATGACATATCCGAAGAAAGAAGCAGATGGCAGATGTCCGAGAGTCGTCTGGTGATGCCGAGTTCCTCTAAGATAGAGTTGTATGTTCTCATGGCTGTCTATGGAATCCTCGACAGTCTCCTCCAGCACCACATCTCAAAGGCATTTTTTCACGGCTCTTATCAGGCACCAATTTTCAATAGGTTTAACTGCACCCATTCCCTAACACAACTAATATATAAACATTAGAGATATACGAAGAAATATGTATTTTAATTCAGTATAAGATTTCTTCTAGACTTGCCATCAGCCGGCTTTAAATGGAGTTGGAGAACACAGTCCCAACTGAAATATTTATCTGGGTTGTAACCCGTTTGTAACCGAGGATCGTATTGATCAAAAATAATTTGAATGCCAAGAGCACATTCTATATTTTCAGAAAGTTGGGCAAGTGTCCAACCGACAAAGAGAGTTGCCAGCTATTGTCCTTAGTTCGTTATCCAAATGTGTAACAATTAGTTGTTACAACTTGATTAAGCTGGTAATTTGAGCCATTTATTCAAGTTAATCCCCGAGAAATGGGTAAACTATGAAAAAAATATTACATAAATTTCTAATCATCGTCAACACCATTAGTCGTGACACAACGACTCTGTCGTTTTGACTTTACTTCAACAGCACCAGGGTTATTAGTCCCCATTATGCAATCATCATCAGACCAAAGTATGTGGTCTCACTTCTGGTATTTGTGAAATACGAGTATGACGTTTTCGACACGTCGTTTTTAAATCGGTTGCATAAATTCAACTTCCAAGCAACTCTCAGTGGAGTGTTCAGTCCCAGAGAGATATCTCAATTGTTTTTCTGTCTGTGTCTCCTGTCTATGTATTTAATATTTTGTGGATGAACTTTTCCTGTATAATATCAAGCATTGTTATTCTACGTACCTAGTAGGGAAGGTCACGATGCTAAATGTGGATTTAGGTACTCAAGCGTCGGAGGGACCCCTCCGCCGGTGGGATGAGAGTTAATAAAAAACAAGTTTAATAATAACTTTTACATGAACATAAAAAATCGAACATGTATAGAGGGCTTATGGAGGTACTCAACGAAGTACAAGGTATCCCCATGTGTTAATCTGACGCGCTCGAGTAAATCCCAAAATCCCCTACCAATAAGTATAGGTACCAAATTAAATTTAATTGGAATTCGGAAAGATGTGAAATTTACAACACGTTATAAAAATCGATGTGCCACCCAACTTTTACCTGCGTTTTACGTATAACATTCCGTTTTTTATCTGAAAAGAGCTGCACATCACATCGGCTAGATAATGTTGTAACTTGTAAATAAACAAGAACTAGAACTCCCCGCTTTGTCTCCGGTATTACATTGCATAACAGTGTTTACGTAAATAGTGGAGCGTACTGAGACCGTTTGAAGAGATACATTTTTAATTAGTTTTTTTGTGTTACGATAATTTGTCATAATTAAATATGGGTTATTTTCGTAACACAATAAGAACCAATAAAAAGTAAGTAGTCGTTTATTGATCTGGCATAACATGTACAGATATGCGGAATTTACGTTCGGTACCGAAGTACTTATATCTCACATGTTTTAGTAGTTAAATCTCTCTGGCTTTTACCACAGTAAATCCGGTACTGCAGGAACACGTTTCGAATATACTAGTTAGGGGCCTTATACAAACAACTAATTTCATTAGATCGCATTTGGTTCCAAATTTTGCGAATTATAAACTTCTCGCCAAGCGCTCTTTGTAGTATCAGTCCACGTAACGAGTAGCAATTGTGACAAACAGCCAGCCGCAATAAATTAACAAGTTAACTTACAGTTAACGAGGCGGCCGTCTGTGTAAACTGCTAACTAGCCGGATGATACGTCTCTCTGGAGCTGCGAAATTAGCTTTACACACCCTCGTTTATAAACTTACATGCTGCCGCTGACCTGAATGGAAAATTTGGTTAGCTCTATATTCCCTTTAGAAACTCCGCGAATTAACTTTTTTAAACTACGTTGTACCTTCTTCTCTGTTTAAGTTTATTTCTAGTTGTTATTTTTGTTTTCGTTTTTACTGGTAATATAATAATTAAAATATTAATCTGGCTGTACCTACACTGCAATTAGATATCTTAAATAATTTTACACCTGATCTCTTCGTTTCAGTTTTAGTTCATGGGATCCACAGAAAATCAGCGTCGTTGCACCCCGTACTGGGTGGACTCGTTTTTTGTGACAACATTGTATTCCTTTTAGATTTAAGCCTTTCGTAATGTGTAGTATGCGTAGATTTATAGATTTAAGCCTTTTGTAACTTTGTGTTGCTGTTGCAAAATATTTTTTCATCTCTCCTGTTCGGAAAGGAAAGATGATTTTGCTGGTTGCTGCAGCGCGTGTTTTTATTACTAAATCCTTAGAATATAATTTATTATTACTTTTATTTGTCATTTATTTTCCTCATTGTCGAAATTAAAAGTAGAGTATTTAACTCGGGTGAAAGCACCCATTTCACCCTTGAACTATTGGCACCTTAAATATCTCGGGTGAAATTGGTCACTTTCACCCCTTGGTTAACAATCTACTATTTTATTCCTTTCTATTCTATTCCTTCTGCGCCGGAAAGGTAATACTTATACAATTACTTTTCAAAACTGGTATAAGTATATTATATACATTACAGCTGCTTATTATTGAGATATTTTCAAATGTATTGCGGTTGTATTTCATTTTTCAGCAATACCTTAAACATGATAACAACAGAAAAACGATTCTAGTGTTCAATCGTTGGCTGTTGTGAATAGAGCTGCTAATCTATTTTTAGAGTTCTAAATAATCCGAAAAATATTTTTCCAGTTCACAGAGATATTAAAAATCCTTACGCTAGGTACATTAAAATAACCGCGTTGTTTACAGGTGCTAGTTGGTGCGAACGTGATAATGTCGACCGACTCGCGCGCAGCCAATTATATTCTACTCTAACGAGCACGTACCGACGTGGAAAATACTACGTACGCGGTTATAAAGGTTTTAAACGCAAGTCGAGGCAATATGTGTACCTACAATGCCATCTGATTTACCAATACACGAGAACACAGGGTATATGTACTTTCATCATATTTGCTCCTTAAAATGCATGGTAACATAATGTCATCCTGATATCATAGTCGCCCCCAGTAGTTACAGTTGGGCATTCGTGCGGTGAATCATAAATGCAATGCTAGGGCAATAACTTGTTGTATCGACAAACTCGTTAGCAGGGCTGTCCGCGCAAATTTCGCTATCTGTCATTTACAGCGGGGCCTCAATCGGATTCATCTCTTTAACGTCCCAATTGCGTTTTAATATGAATCAAGAACCCTCAGAAGTTTGTGCGAAACACATTGATATTTAGCTAGTTGAATTCCGAAGCCATTTCTTCCTTCCATTGGCCTCCTTTGGAAGTTATCGAAAGAATCTAATATAACCTGAGCGATATAAATAAAGAGATAATAGAGTTATAAATGACATTATCATTATTTTTCCTGTATCTTTGTAACAACCGCAAACTGTAAGAGTTGTTAGATTATATGCCCTAATAAACCTATTGTCAGATGTTTTATAAAAAAATTATATGACATTTTATGCCCAAAACTATTACTTAACCAAGAGGTGTCGGGGCATCTAAAAATACCGGTAAATGCAGCGATCCAACAGGCAGCCGACCGACACTCCTGGAGAAGAATACTGGCTATGCTACGTCGACAGAATCACGATCCTCAGCAATGAGATTGAGGAAGATGATTCCTTGTAAAATTATTCACTAGTTACTTACCTGAACAAGACAAGCTTCGCTTCTTCTATGTTTCAAATTAGTGTACGCAATACCTTAATTGCTAAAAAAACTACGGTAAAGCTCGACCAGAAATATATGCAAACAGACTACATGTAATTTTGACTATGTTTACCTGTCAGCTCTAATATCAATTTTGAAATGTTTAGCAGCGAAATAGTTTCATTTCACATTTAAATACATTATAAATAAAGTTCCGCTCTTGAATATGAATGGTTTTGGCCATCTTTTGTCAATTATCTTTTAATTTTCAACACTTTAATATTATTTTAATAAACTGCAACTGTGTAACAAGTCTAACAAGTGTGCAACAAGTCTGACAAGCTATCATTATAATTATTGCCAGTATTAGTGCCAATTAGTTCCAATGAAATTTCGCAACATAGCGCATGGTCATATATATATGGTCGCGCTATAACTTAACCTAGTGGTTCAAGCATGTGACTGTCAATGAGTTTTTCGGAATTTATGTCCTATAATTTGTTATCTCTACCGTTAGCTTATCGGTGATAAAAAACATCGTGAGATATTTTTCATAAAATGAACAAATTTAAAGTTGTATATGAGAATAATGCAGACTGGGCCAGCGTGGGGACTACACTCGTCCATATACTCCAACACTCCCAACATTGGTGGGACATCTAAAAGCTGATAATAAAGATGATGAAACGTTGTTGTTCGAAAAAAAACACGTGGTTAACACTCAACTGAAATTTTATAACAATATCGCTTTATAGACTTCATAATACTAAAACCTCCATCTGGTTACAATTTAACAATAATACGCGCAGCATAACATACATTTTATGTGCTTACAACAAAGTAAGTAAGTAACTTATTAAAAACACGCTTGCACAAACAAAAAAGTTTACAGAAAACGCTTCAGTTCATTGTAGAACGAACTGAATTGAATGAACATACTATAAAAAGCAACTGCACTAAAGTTTCTTAAAAGCAAACGGTTCAGGAATTTTCAATACAGTTACAATCACGTATTTAGTTCTTGGCGTGGCTTCGCAAAACCAACTTACGCGGATGTAAGCCGAATAAATGCCGGCAGTAAAAACACAACATCAGCACAGCTAAAATAAGTATTTTCGACAAGTCCTTCCTAAATAAATAGGTGTACATATTGGGAGTCAATCTTCACAAATCGACCAATTAGAAACTATAAAATGCTTATTATACATACTTTTATCTATAATAAATATCCTCACCTAGATTCGACTTCAGGACCTGGCTTCGTAGACAGTAGGGCACCGTGTTACTACCATCGGGTAGATGCCTAGCCAAAGAATACCAATGTACAAGTAAACCCTGTCTGTTGTGTGTATGTATGTAAATGTATGTAAGTATGTAAGCACTTTGTTGTAGGACCTATTTACAACAGACTTGGTTCTTCTATTTAACTTTTTAAAAATTATGGTGCCAATCGAACCAGTTTTAGAGACGATCAAAGTTATTTAGTATGGGACCAAATACAACTACAGCAACACCAAAGACGAAAATGAGAGGCAAAGTAGAGCATAGTTGACGAACACTGAAAACGCTCCATACTGATAGGCACTGAAATGTGACGTCACAGTTGTATGCAGGCACGTATCCAGAGAGGGGATAGTTGGCATTTATCCCCAAGGACAACAATGTTTGTCCCCCCCCCCGAACCTAAAGTCTGGATACGTGCCTGGTTGTATGTCCTCCTAAATACCGTTGTATGGGAAAATGAGTAATTTGCCATTTTAGTCGTAAAATGTCGTTTATAGACATAGTTACTATACAATTTCTTTTTTATATCCGGGTTAATTTATTATTTTTCTAATGCGGGTGCTAAAAATTACGTCACAAAAACAGTTGTTAGTTATTTTTTGATTATTAAAACCTGATTTTCTATTGGTAACTTTCAACTTACATTTGGACTATTAAAAAAAACAGTCAACTGCGAGTTAGACTAAGGTATTTTTGATGGTAAAAAAAAGAAAAGCTAGATAGACCTATAGTTATATTTTTCCTGTAAAATATACATTTATATAAATGTTAAAAATAATGTTTAAGAATGTGCAACTGAAGCCCTTTCATATGACACCCTACTTGACATATTGACTAGACTTTCAAATTTTGAACCATCTGTCATTTTCACAGAAAATAAATAAATATATAAAAATAAAACATGTTCTATGCATCCAGGTTACCCTTCTTTACAACTATTCCAAATTTCAAATCGATAGTGTAAGTAGTTCTTGAGATATTTAGCGATGTGACAGGCAGATAAACAGACAAAGTGAAACCATACGGGTTCCTTTTTTACCATTTTGGTACGGAACCTTAAAAACAACATATTCTTATGATTTGATTAATTTGTCTAATTTACAGTTTATTGTAATAATTTGATGGTTTTTCTATCTATATAACCACACTATGTTATAAATTTTAACATGTGTCAATACCCAATTACAGGTTCAAACATATAGGGATGTACATGTCACAAAATATTAACCAGTCGTCTACCGGTCGCTGGGATCCCAGGGATCATAACAAAAGAACGTTATTGTTTATTTTTTCGCCGGGAAGCGACGGCTTCTACAAGGGCGGGCTTATCTGTATAAGACTTCTTTTAATGGTATCGATTCAAATGAAATTTGATATTACGGAGATATTGACAGTCCCAGAGACGAGGATGCTTTTATCATGTAAAGGGGTGAAGCAGGACGGCCCGTCCTGCTTCCCGTCCTGGAAACGGTATACGTAGAGGTAGGTGGGTGTGCAAATAACGAGCTTTACACGGCCCTAGTGGGAAAAGCTATAGTCTGGTATCAATGTAGGTATGATTACGTAGCCAGACAGTATATAGTAGGATATGTCTTCGTTAACCAGTTTTTTTAGAATTTACAGGTTATACATTACAGGTTATAGGTGGAAAAAAAAAAAATACTACAGCGGGGTAATCACGTAACTTTATGTACTAACGGTAGATAGATTTTACTGTCAATTTTGAAGTATAAATGTATGAGGTGACAATTAAAATTTGACATTAAAATCTATCTAACGGTAGTACAAAAGTTACGTGATTACCCCGCAGGTATACATGTGACGCCCTGCAAGGGCATAGCAAACATTAGTTATTTATTTCAGCATACTTCTAATCCCATACAGACAAACAAGGTAAAAATGTATATGAAATTGATCAGTAACTGCAGCTACTTGATCATCGAAAGGATATTGATTTTCATACGATGTATACGGATAAGGTTTTTTTTTATATTGGTACCTACATAACTTAGACAATTTGTTGGTTGGGTCATGGGTTTGTGCTTTGCGAGGCTTTACAGTGACATGATCATGATATAGCTGGATAATTACTTAAGCAGTTATGACCAAATTATATCACTGTAAATTCCATGTAAATTCTCGCTAAATATTTGAAACCCGTAAACCCATTTTGAGTAAGTTATAAGTAGCAAGGTAAAATCTAGTGTCCGACCGAAATTTCAGTTTCGGTTTCGGTTTCGGCCAGTTTCGGCCAAAAAATCAAGTTTCGGCCCGAGTTTCGGTTTCGGCCAAAAACGGCCGAACCCTTCGGCCGCGCCGAAACTTACAAAATCGCTAACTTTGTGTTACAAATAATGTATTTTTTTCACTTTATTTATAGGGTAGTTAAATTTTCAAACAGAACCTCTGTAACTGTGCTGAAATTTCATTGTGATAAATCTTTGAAAGTAGAAACCTGTAATTATAGGTCGGCGAGATATTAATTTTAGAAAAAAACTTACTAACATTTTTTCGACTTTTTAAGGACTTTTTTTTTATAAAAGGTTCGGTTTCGGTTTCGGTTTCGGCCGAAACTATAATGAAACCGAACCTTCGGTTTCGGTTTCGGTTTCGGCAAAATTACATGTTTCGGTCGGTCACTAGTAAAATCATAATGTAATAAAAACTGTGTCAATGTTGTATCCTTTAAAGACCAAAATTAAAAACGCTAGTGGTGGCAAAGCTGTAAAGCCTGACACAACGCCCAACACCATTACGTAGTGCAAAATCCTTCCATTAGGTACGGTTCTTAGATTATTTTTCTCGTCGATCCCCGGGGCCGTGAAACCTGAGCGATGTATAAGAGACTACATTCGCAAGGATAAACCTGTTACAATTAGCATCCTCTAGGATTACGTTATTTCAACGTTGCACGATTTTGCAGGTTTTTTGGTCTTTGAGGTTTACCTGTGTAGTTTAGAAAGGTTTCTTACGACCTAGTGTCGGCATAGTCATTCTCATTGTACCGTACCCTAGAGAAAATGAATAGCCCGTATTCTACCCACCATGAATATGTTAGTAGACTGGTGAATCATTGTTATCTCAGGATTATCTGCACAAAAGTAAGATACACCTCGAAAACTTTTATTAAATAACACACAGTGCCGATTATCATTTACTTTAGGCGACAATGTGTGCTAAGATGTTAATGACGAAACAAAACGACGTAAAACGCTGAATAAGTATACCTACACACAGCCACCGTTTCATTCTAGCCTTTTAAATAAGGTACACAAAATATTTATGAAGAAATTGCAGGCCAGTGAAAAACATATTTATTAGATGTGACGGTTAAAAGAGGCCGCTGTGACACCAAAATATGAGTATTAAGACCCAATAATTGAACAATTGGTCGCAATAGTATTATTTAAAAAACTTTGACAAATTTTACGTGCTTGGGATATTCTAAAAAATGAATTGTACCTACGTATCTCAGAAAAAAAATATTATGTTTAGGTAGTCGCTTAGTTGTTCATATTTTCGGGCCACCACTTCATTTCGATTTCATTAAAAATACCTGTACGATTTAACATTCATAAATAGGTACGTTAAAAATCACAGACAAGAAAAATAGACGAGCAAGCAACGCACACGAAAGGGCCCCGTAACAAAAGAACGTCTTCTGGTTTAAGGAAGGTAATGGTTTTTTTTTGAGTTTTTTATTTGAAAGTTAAAGCGAGGCACAAATTGTCGAGGTAATGGATCATGCTATCCGTTAGTCATCTCCAATAAATTCACAACATAGTAGACTACACACACGCGTAGGTAACAGCACCCTGCGGTGATACCCGCGGATAAAAGGTAACCTATGTGTTAATCCAAGGCATAAGCTACTTACCTCCATTTCAAATATTCAGCCACATTCGTCCAGCCGTTTTTGAGATTAACAGGAGCGTACATCCATCTGCACAAATTTTCAAGTTTATAATATTCTTAGGATACTAGGATTCTACGCCAAGGCAGTTAAGGGGATAAAGCACTGTTTTATGTCACGGGCGCGATATTGAATCCTGATTGTAACGAAGGACTCCCGAATTAAGACTGAGTCTTGAGTGCAGTGACGGATTTAAGGAAGTCCAAGACAAAAACAGCTTTATCCCCGAGGACTACTTTTCTCACCTCTTGCGAGACAATATAGAAGAACCAAGGCTAACTAGAAACAATCAAATCATTCAACCAAAGCCCAATCACTTTCGTGACTCGCCATGTTATTAGAATTTTATCTTAATTTTTTGTTGAATCTGCAGTTTTACTCCTTACAATGCAACTTCTTGTAGCACTTGACTTTTGTTTTAGGTATTTAATAGTAGGTACATTACGGCAAAGGCAACGAAGGAAGCTTGGAAGGAAGGCCATGATTTTCAAAAAATGCAGTGAAATTTGTGAATTATAAGGAAGACAAATGAAATTCCGGCGGCCGGCGTCATTAGTCTTTTGTTTCGAACGCGGCGGCGGCTGGTTAGCGAACGCGTCCCCGTTGCCGTGCAGACTTTACGAAATGAGAATTTAAGGATATGAAAATAAGAACTATGAAAATTGAAATGACATTATTAACCAGCGGGTTATAATATTATACCTAATGATATTCAGTACAATATTACAACCCGGCTCAAGCCAAAGGCTATAACGATTTGCTTTCGGTATAAGATTTGCATAATTAGCCATTGTCGAGCCGGTGGTGTGATAAAACATTAAAGAACATATAAGGTAAACGCCCCTGTGTTCGACACTGACCCAATACATGGCACTTTCAATCTTATGTCATGATGACAGAGGTGATTAATATGTGTCATTTTTTGGGCAGTGAGTGAGTACCTTAGTGGCACGCAATAAATATCTCTATATTGTTGGAATCTCATTCATATAACGTCATAGTTTTTACGTAGTGATATTAAATGTAGCTTTTCACACCTGCTATTCAGAAAAGAGTTATTGTTGCCTTCGAATGAGGGATCAAAGTGGTACTTTTCTTCCCTCATTTGAGGGCAACAATGACTCTTTTCCTCATAGAAGGTGCGAAACACAGTATGTGACACTGTAGTAAAATCATTTGTAAGATATTTCATGTTTTTAGCGACGGGCCTCATAGGCGGTGTGAAAAGCAGTATGTGTCACACGGTAGCAAAATTATTTCCGTCTTGGGCGTAAACACTTGAATCCCTCGCTACGTTCAAGATTCTACTTTAGAATCCCTCGCTACGCTCAGGATTCTATTGTAGAATCTTTCGCTTCACTCAGAATTCAATATACCGCCCTCGCCGTAAATATATCATTTTGCTCCCTTGAGACACAATCTACTATTTAATATTGGCCAGTACACTTTAACAACAAGTTTATTGAAGACTTCTTAAGTCCGCTAAATGTTATCGTAGCTACGCGTGTCAGTGTAAATGCGTTATATAGGACGTTAGCACGGTATTTTTTACCGCTTTGAGTTATAACTAAATAGATATACACTACCAACTGTGCAAATGCATAGACATGGCGATATGTAACTCTATCTAGGGTTCTATTTTTGCCATTTGGACAACCAAACCCTAAAAAGTAGTACCTACTAGCACGTGTCGCGACCTATATGCTCATTTGGACACTTATAAAACTATTTAATATGGATCTGTTTCGGTATACAATATACAATCCACATGTACGAGTATAGTAATGTTCATACAAACATGAACAACACATGAGCACAATCTGCATAAGACCAAGTCAACGTAAGCAGTGTATGCAGAAGTTTGGGTGTGCGAAGTATGAAGCCCGAATATCATGATCGACTACTCCGGCTCCGAGCGACGCGCGACGGTCGGCCCCTGCCAACCGCAACTCGCAGAACTTGAATCACCAAACGTGACGACACTGTGAATCTCAACAATTCCCGCTGCTAAGCTATTCACGACTTGTTTCACCTTCTAACCTCACCTTACCGCTCATGATAATCCCGGGATTAGTAATAACAACGCGTGAAAGGAGTTCTTACTTACACTGGTTCGCCTAAAATGAGGTATCGTGTTGTGTTTAACATCCCTGGATGCCTCGCGAAGCAAGCTTATGGGCCATGTTTGTAAACTACCTGGCTTATAGCTCTAGCAGCGCTTCATATTGCGTGTATACCGCAAGTCACGATTGCTGATATCGGCATATTGGACATGTAAGTTCTGAATTGTGATATTTGTGATATAAGTAACTGGCTTTACTCACTACCTTCCCTGAGATATTGGAAAGGAGGTATTCCAATATACATAGAGTGAGTTATATATACCTACATCTGCTTAACCTTCACAAACGCTGTTTTTCGTGTCCAATATAATGAAATATAATGCATCTTAGTCAATTTTCCTATAGAAGATTAAAGCTAAGAAAACTTAATAACTAGCTAAGCTTTTAAAGCAACGAATTCTGAGAATCCATAATAGGTAGTTACTTACATAAATTCAAATAGATGTGCCAGACTAAGGACATAATTATGCTAAATCAGGTTTAGTCAAGCTAACCTATATCAATGCTTCATTACGAAATGCCTACAATTTGTTTCCATATTAGGCATCCAAATTTGGCAAGGCCAATTCAGAGATCTGACGAATATAAATATTATAAATATTTTTTTATAAATATTAGAGGACAATCTTACACAAATCGAACTAGCCCCACAGTAAGCTCAAGAAGGCTTGTGTTATGGGTACTAGACGACGATATATTTAATAGATATAAATACTTAAATACATAGAAAACATCCAAGACTCAGAAACAAATATTCATGCTCATCACACAAATATTTGCCCTGACCGGGATTCGAACCCAGGATCGTCAGCTTCACAGGCAGGTGCACTACGCACTAGGCTAAACCGGTCGTCATATAATATAAGTTTAAGCTTCCAGTGAAACAAAATAATGAAACAAAATAACGGAACAAAAAATTTAAAAATGCCTTTGTGACTCTGTCAAAAAATACTACATATAAAAAAAAATTAATAAATTTAAATGATGCCGATTTCGTAACTGTCAACGACAGTGATATGTTTTTTTTACAAAAAGGATAACTTTTTATTGTCCTAACACAATAACCAGATAGGTTTTTCATAAGTGATCCAGTAGGTATTCCATAAATGAATTAAGATGTACTATAAGTATAAATAAAAAAAAATAAAAAAATGTATGTATAATTTTTTCCATTGTTTTCTTTCTTATATATTGTATTACTGTGTTTTTATACTGAAATAAATCTATTCTATTCTATTCTATACTAAATATTTACGAGACTACGCGCAGAGATTCCGTAGAGAGCGGGATGGTTAATTGCCCCTACTCAACCTCCGAGACGCAAGTAATAGGTCCCTGTCGAAGTCGCTCCTCCACCGCGCTCTACAGTTTATTGATCAACAATACTTACGCTGGATCAGGATGAATCACTAGACCTTTTCTCGAATCCTGAAACCGAGATTCTTATCCACGGCCGGGCGCTATTTGGAGACTTAATGTGGCCCCAACTACCTCATAAGTATTATCTATCTACGATATAAGTATTGTACCTGTTCACTACGATAATGTTATTTATTTTGAAATTTCAATTTATTTCAATGTATTCCTCTGTCATGTTTGGTGTAAATTGAAAATTCACGCGCGTTAGAGCGGGACATTTGCAATGGAATGGCCTCGCCTTAACTGACTCGCATAATGCTTTATAAAACGTATCGTACCTACTTCGGAAACGTAATTCCCAACTCGTAAACGCTCGTGTTTTTGTTTACCGCCACTAGTTAGGAATTGTTTACTTTCTGAACTTGTATGATAAATAACTATTGAGATTTTAGATAAAAATTAACTTTTCTATATTTCACAAGCTTTCTTTTAGTTAAAATATTTTACCTTCTTCGTAATGAAGAACTTGTAGTAGTCAGAGCTGAGCATTAACTCGTTAATCCGTTAATCTTTAATTAACGAAGTTAACCAACCGTGTATCGGAATAACTTTAGCAAAATTGTTAACGGACTCATTAACTTCCGTTAACTGTCCAAAGTTTCCTTAATCCGTTAACTAAGTACCTATTTTATCAAAGGAACAGCTCGCCACGAATCAAAGGAACCGCACCGCCGCGTCGCGAAAAAGAGGTTCTGACAAGTCCGTTCGATCGGAGTGGCGTAGGCGCGAACTATAGGCGCTGAGTGAGACAGACGATGCAAGTTAGGCGCGTCAGGAGTTAAAGATTAACGATTAACGTTAACTTCCGTTAAATGGCCCGAAATGAAACGCTTTATAACCTTTAACGAAGTTAACTTTTTTTTAATGGATTATCGATTAACGAAGTTAACTATTTGGTTAACGGTGTCCAGCTATGGTAGTAGTAGAGTATCTTTAATTTCGTAGAAGATACCTAGACATAAAAAATACTAGCTTTCTGACACATAAAATTTCCAATGCACAAATCATTTCCTAGGCGACTTTCAGTTCGCGGCACGAGAGAAAATTAAAATGAATTATAGGAAAATGGAGTGGATCAAGGAGAAACGAGATCTTGAGGAGACAGGCTTGCAGATTTACCACTATATTGTCAGCTTTTACTAAACATTACTAACATAGGAACTTCCGGACTAAAGTTTATATTAATATGTGCTGCAAAATTGTTTTTAAAATCGACCATGTGCGAGCTATACAGGTAAACGAGGATTTAAGGGTTACCTATCGCAAATTCGAAATTTTTTATGCCGAATATTAAAAGTCCGAAAACGAAACGCCTATTTTCGTTTTACATTTTTTTCATTTGTCCGAAGTTTCATTTTCTATATTTTCTATTGACAGATTTTTGTATGGTCACAATTTTCTTATCCAGCTGATTTAAAATCACAATGGTTATAATTCCGTACATTCATTTGCCAAATTTTTATTTGTCCGTAGGGTTAAGATACCGTAACGTCATTATCCAGATAGACTAAAGATAACAAAGTTAATTTCCATCGAGTTATAACAAATTTAAATGCAGGCGCTGATTGAGGAAACTCATCATTTAAAAATTACGTTTATTATTATGATCAGCCTACAAACAGTCGATACAATTATTAGTCGATTTTGTCCAAACAAGTCTTTCTGGGCTTTTATAAAAAAATAACCTCGAAGATTAAGACGGGAGCTTCGCTTCGCTTCAGCTCCCGTCTTAATCTTCTAACCTATCCGCATTAGAGTCGATTTTGTCCCAACAAGTCATTCTGGGTTTTTATAAAAAAAATAATCTCGAAGATTAAGACGGGAGCTTCGCTCCCGCTTAGTCTTATATAACGAAATTATGGAAAATGTCACGCCGACTTTCCGTATCATTGAAATTATGAAAATGTGGCTAACGTATAAGTTGTCAAATGTAAAAATTGGGAACTGTAAAGCGGGCTTTTGAATTGCGGACAAATGACATTGTGGTAAAATGAATCCGTGGTATTTCAAACAGTTGCGAAAGAAAGTATTTGGATTGTAAAGAATCGGTGAACCGTTTTCGGACAAGTGAAATTCGGTAAACAGATTTTCGAAAGATCGATAGGTTACCGGATTTAAGTTTTTATTTTTTTCTAAACACATTTTGTTGCCCTCACGGGTTACGGGTATGTTCGCCTGGCGACAGGTCCCTTTATCAATAAAAAATACGAACGTAAATAAATATGAACCCGTTAGCACGTTTAGCATAAAGAACCTTAAAAAGCATTGTTTGGTTTGTGGTCCTGGTGGCGGGTAAGCTCATCAGAGCTCCTGAGGATGGGATGTGTTGTTGAGAGTAAGCATCTGTATAATTTAAGTCTCTAGCTGTCAAAGCAATGGATCCGTAAGGCAATAAAAGGTCTGGTCTAATCAATGTGAATGGTGAATTAATTCTTGATTCTCCTGGAGTAGCATGCGTTCATAGGCTGTAGTGTCTGCTTACATCAGCCAGGCCATAACCTAGTTTTCCAACGTCGTTATATATTAAAAAAAAACTTATTTACTAATTGTCTTGATTACCCATGGTACCTATTGACAACTTTCTATTGTATTGTAATGAACATGATTTTTTAAGTTACTCATGTATTTCGATGGTTTTACCTTTGGCACGTTCGCAAGGAATGATTTACATATACTGCACCAAATTATTATATCACTCGTGTAATTGCATTTATGACATATTTATGTGTCAACAGAGTTGAAGTTCTTCGAATATCGATCGCCAGTGACACACCTGTTATTATGTGCAAATAATACCTACAACAATACAATACAATACAAATACTCTTTATTGCACACCTCAATCAAAGGATACAGTACAGTACAAAAAACACAATGAGAAGAGGCAAACAACAGGCGGTCTTATCGCTAAAGAGCGATTTCTTCCAGACAACCTTAGGGTAGCGGAAATCTAAACAGAACGATTCATAGCAGGTGGTGCAGAGTTAATACATATGAAGCCTACTAATAATTACAACAATAACATTTAATTAAGGATAAATAAACATACATAAATATAGTATAAAAATATACGTACATAAACATATACAAATATATAGTCAGCCACATAGTCTAAAGGAGCTAAGTCTTAAGTGTGTCATGAGAGAGACAAATAGTGATCTTTAAGCTGTTTTTTGAAGACAGCAAGAGATTCAGTACGCCTCAAATCAGGAGATAAAGAATTCCAAAGCCGAATAGCTCGAAAAGTGAAAGAAGAATTATAAAATTTTGATGAGGAAGATGGAACAGTGAGAAGCCAGTTTCGGGAGGACCTAACGGAACGAAGATAAGTAAAACGCTCTTTGAGATAGCGTGGAGTTGCAGGGTTGAAGAGAGTACAATACAAAAGAGATAGGGTGTGAGAATCTCGGCGAAAACGGATAGGGAGCCACTTGAGCTGGGAGCGGAAGAAGGATACATGGTCATATTTACCTACTTATTTTGTATTTAAGTACCTACTTAAAAGCTTAAAAAAACGATGAGTAACATAAGTTGTAAATATATGTTCTAGATATGGCCCATTACAGAGGTAATGGCCAATATCTACAACTATCGAATATCATAGTTTGGATAATTCCAATACAAACTCATTCCGCAAAAGGAAAACTTCCGAACCAGCAAAGACTAGTAAAGTTATACGTAGCTGCGATGTAGTTTATCGTGGCATATAAATTCATTTTCACTTCTCATGCTCGAAAAGTGTGCCATATTAGACTTGTCAAGCGGGGCTAAAGTAGTACATTTAACCCCTAGGGAAAATATGAATACATATTTATGATTTACAAAACATTTGAATTTGACCAATCAAAATACTTCACCTATTAAATCCACCAATCACAGAACACTCATTTAACTCTTAAAAAAATATTTGGTATTGGGTATTAACCAACCAGAATACAGCTTTACTAAAATCGACCAATCAGGAAACATAATTATTTTTTCTAAAGAGTCTAAAGATTAAGTTTGTAGTAGTCCCTATTTCACAATAATTAAAAAAGTGGTTAAATCGTTCGAGCAACACTTTGAAGCGCTCAATAGAAGGTCAGTTAGGTTTTTTTCGCGCATGAATGTTGCGCGCGAACCGCAGTGTCTATGTTTTTGTGTCAAAGGAGTATAGAAAAAAAAATCATGCTGCAAAAGTATGTATCTTCGCCGTGGAATTTAGTGTTAATTTTGGGTGGGTTAACCTTTGTTTATTTATTTTCTCGCAATCGAAGTGAAAAGTAGAGTGTATAACTCTGGTCTAAAAGCCATATTACCCCTCGAACTATTTTCCCTCACTTCGTTCGGGAAAATAACTATCTCGTGGTAATATGGCTCATTTTAGACCCTTGTCATACAATCTACTATTGTTTGGCCGTTGGCAAACATTTATGATGTAAACTGCACATAAGAACGTGGCGAGGCTAAAGCCCTGTGACCAGTGTTGCCAGGGCCCTTGGGACGAAAATTACGTTTCTTTTCTTGAAAAGTTACATTTTTGATGCAAAAGTTACATTTTTTATATTTCTCATAATTACTTATCAAAACGTTCGATTCTAAGAAATGAGTAGCCACGTACAGCTACAATTCGGCGAGTTGAGTGACAGAATAACGTCAGGTTGATGGGTGGTATATCTCAAATGTCATACATAGTTACAGAGTCGTACCATGTAGGTTCTTTTGTCACATTTTCTGTATCTATAAGTCTATAAATTGTTTCGCTTGGTCCCGGTTAGATACAAGTGACCTTTCTTTTTAAATACAGTTTCATTATTCTCAAAAGTTACGAAAATTTCCTTTACAACAGAAGTTACTTACATGTTACGCGAGCCGGTAAAAAGTTACGAAAAATGTAAGAAATGTAACGATCTGGCAACACTGCCTGTGACTCTCTTTACGACGGAGCCACTTGTTGTCGGTCTTACTCAAAAGCAGGCATGTTGAATAAGAGCGTATACGGTAGCTATATCGTAGCTACAATCATCACAAGCTAGGATTTAAATTGGAAAAAGAAGAAGCTTAGCATAAGGTACAATATTTAATTAGGTATAAGCAATCATTATATTGAAGCACGTGACCAACCTAAATAAATATTTATAGATCTATTAATTAAAAAAAAAACACTTTTATAATGTCAGAGGTTCAGGATATGTAGTTTGGGGGGTTTGGGCGCAGCGGCAGGTACTTAATGGATGCAATTTTCAATCTGAACGGCTGGGGTTCGAAGTTCCAACCCACGCTCGTATTTTTTTAATTATCAGGGTCATAACTTCTAAAAATTATCCCCACTTTTATCATTAGGAGAAGATACCAAAGAATAGTTTTAGAATTCTTGTCAAAAATCAACAATTTTCAACGTAGAATTGGACAACCGTGAGTGGACTCAAGCCTCCCTCAGAGCCAGGGATGACGACAAAAGGCCTGATGGCATGACCCTCGTTCCGTGGAAGTTGGGACGGCCCCTACTATGGGATGCCACTTGTGTGGATACCCTCGCGCCGTCCCATCTTCCAGGGACTTCGATTAGGGCTGGGGCTGCCGCTAATACAGCCGAAAACCTCAAAGGACGCAAATATGGAGCCATTGATACTGGGTATATGTTTGTGCCGTTTGAGGTTGAAATGCTTGGGCCGTGGGGGGCCGATGCTCATGAATTCTATAGGGAGCTGGCGAAGCGGCTCGTGGAGGCAACTCCCCAGTTGGACGGCGCCTATCTCGCACAGCGGATTGCAATTGCAATCCAGCGAGGCAATGCCGCCAGCATTTTGGGCACCTTGCCCCACGGCACAAACCTAGGCCCAGTTTTTTATTTATAAATAATTACTTGGTTTTATTTTATTTTAGTTTATAGTTAGTCAACTTTTAGATTTTATTATTTCAAATTCAACTAATATTCACATTTCTAGTTAGATATGTAGTTTATTGATAGGAGAGACACAAAAACCCTGCATGCCCTGTTACACAGGTACGGTATTTATGACATTATAGTGTCACTCCCAATGTCTCGCATCACATCAGCCATTCAAGCTATTGTATACTCCTCATGTATTGATCAGTTCCATCTTTTCCAACTAAATGCGTTTTCCAGTCTACCAAGTCTGTAATTGTGAAACGGTGGCACATTAATTATATAGGTATGTATTCGTAGGCAGATATATTGCGAGGCTTGAAAGGAAGAATGTCACAAGTGATTTAATCTCCAACTTTACATGGAGCCTAGCATGCCAATCCATCTATACAATATGGTTCGAATTGGGAAAGTGGTGTCTTATGACTTTTTGCTCGCGAGCACTCGACGGGCGTCGCGTATGTGTGGGTGCTCCACGTGTAACGCAGGCTCCTCTCGCCCGCTGCACTCCTGGTGCCTCGCGCTTGACGCTGTAAACGATCTAGTTTGCGGGAACTTTGAAGCGGAAAATGTATCTAGCACAGTCAAGTCACTGAAGTGAACGCAAATACACAATTATCTCGTTGAAAGTTATGCTTTAACTGCGATAAGTTGGGTGAGATACACTTACACAACTTTATTTCTACAATCTGTTGAATTTAAAATATGGTTAGGTCGTCATTAGTTAGGTTAGACAACTTGAGACTTTTGCTGAGTTAAATAGGAAAATAATTAAACATTCAAGGGATTTAATACTGGCCCCTTATTTATACATTACGAGTACAAAACATTACAATTCACTACCACATTGCCACTTTGCAAATCCTAGGTAAATATTATGAGTTCACGTAAAATTCGTAATAGCATCACGCAAGTTCACGACCTCTTCAGCATGACCATGAACGCTACCAGGGTTGCACAATTAAACGGAGTAGGTCAAACTACCAACATGCCCTGAATTTCATGAAAGGTTTGTTCACAGCACATGTTACATTAACGTTATTAAGTAATTGATGATTGCAGAGTAAATACTTAAATGCGATTTTATTTTGGGAATACCAAAAATCAATACAGTAGTCCGATTCGTGATGCAGTCAATACTCCAGGGAACCGTGTTTTAAAATAGTTCTTTAATTAAAATAAGAGTGATAAGGAATCAGCGCAGACAGAAAAAAACCGGCCAAGTGCGAGTCGGACTCGCGCACGGTTCCGTATACAGATGTATAAGTACCGGTCCAACCCTATTAAATCAGGAAAATCTCAACAACATGGTGTGGAAATTGGACGCCATGGTTACAGCTCCATCTATAGGCGACTTTTGTTACAAATTTGAGCAACTGGATAACTTTGTATGTATGGTAGTTTTTCAAGGATAATTCTCTATCACATAAACCGATTTCAATTTTTTTTCTTTATTTGAAAGAAAGTACTTTCAGCATAATCTCATAGTAATTTATAAAACAAAAATACATGCAAAGGTGATTAAATTACAAACTTTGTACAGAAATGTTTTTTGACGATTAAAAATAAAACTAGATAGAGCTACAGTTATATTTTTCCTGTAAAATATACATTGATATTAATTTTATGTAATAATTTTATATTTTTTCCTTGGTAAAATTCGAAGGTAAGGGGGGAACGGTATTTTTTTTAACATTTTCCCTCATAAAACAAAAATGAATGTAAAAAAAAATGTTTCAGAATGTGCAACTCAAGCCCTTTCATATGACACCCCACTCGATATATTAACTAGACTTTCAAATTTTGAACCACCTATTATCTGTCATTTTTCACAGAAAATAAAAAAAATATTTAAAAAACTCATGTCCTACGTATGTAGGTAAGCCTTCTTTATAACTATTCCAAATTTCAAATCGATAGCATAAGTAGTTCTTGAGATATTTAGCGATGTGACAGACAGACAGACAGACAAAGTGAAACCATAAGGGTTCCTTTTTTACCATTTTGGTACGGAACCCTAAAAAGAGGAATACATTTCATGCGCGATACAAGCTTTCGAAATTATTTTATGTATAAAGAATATAATATAGTTTTATGCAAGATTTCTGAATAAACATTTATTCATATATATGAATAAACATTGATGTATACGTATACCCTCAAATAACATTTATCAGCATGACCCTTGCATACAATTATTTTTTTCGTTTTAGTACAAAACTGCATTTTAGAATAAAGCTTGTTTTAACAATTTTTTTTTTATAATATTTATTTTTTAAACTAACGTTCATAATCGGACGTCAAGAAAACTGTTCATATACCTAATTTAGAATGTGTACTTAATGACTAAACATAATGCTTATGATCTCCTATTTTTAATTGTTGCATAGTTTGCACAACGGTCATTATTTATACCTGAGTACTAAGTAGTTTTGTCGATTCGAGATTTGGGGTCATCCATAAACTACGTCACAGTAACTTCGTGATTTTGACTCCTTCCCGTCCTTGTTACATTTGTGAAACCTTCCCCCACCCCTGCCTATACAGATAGAGTTGGAAATATTTTTATGTTTTGTGTTAATAGATCAAACTCTACATTTTAACGTCACGAAACTTAGGACCCCTACCACCCCTTGGCACACTTCGTCGACCCCCTCCCTCCCTCGTAACGTGTGACATACTTTATGGATTGCCCCTTTCGAATAATTGAACAACTTGACGAAGCTTGGCGGCAAACGCACATTATACGCACATGGAACGAGTATTGATGTCAAAGGACAGAAAGTTTAGCTATATTCACAACTCTTCGCGCCACTCGTGTCAAGTAGAACTTGACCCCAACATTCGTAACTACATGCGTAATGGGAGTCCAATCAGACGTAGACAGGACCGCCCGGCGTGCGTCGATGCGCATTGTGAACAGTTACCCAGTTACATTACAGCGTCGCGCCGCGCCGCCACTCAACGGTCTAGCCGCGCCGCTGTATATTTTATCACTACTGGGCTACTGGCGACCCCCGCGGCACGGGCCTGTACGATAACCACAAAGTGCCTTTGGAACTTGATATCTAACCAAAATAAAAGCTAACGTAATCATCTTACTAGTGACCCCATAACACCAAATAAGAATAATAACTTACAACTTGTGAAGAATGGGGAAAATAGGTAATTAATAACGAATCACTTCCTTACCATAAACTTAAAATAAATATCACATAGATTCAAAGATATTCTTTTAATTTTACATTTTTTTCTAAATATAATCACGTAATCAGGGACATTAGGGCCTTTCCTATGCCATTTTAGAAAGTTTTATTGTACCTAACACAGTTAAAGCAACCCCATCGTAAGTCCATAATTGCCCTCGCCCAGCATCGACGCGACTAATTGCCGCTTCGGTCGTAGTCGTAGCTGAGACAGTGAACAACACTGTAATTTATAAATAATATAATATGAGTCCAATACTTGCATAAATGCAAAAAAAAATTAATATACTTTTCCAGCGAGGTGACTATTTGAACGCGCATTAGGCCATATAGCAAGGGGAAAAGTAAGTTACCTACCTCGCAGGTCTTTGTAGATGTAGGTATGTATACATACTTACCAAAAAATAAAGTGTAAGTGACATAAGTCGCACGTAGCTGTGCATATATATATACGAGTACATAGTACGCAGCCCTAAACCGACTATAGACTGATGAAGATGACTAGACCTCTTCTTCTCGGGTAGACAAAAATCGAACGCGATCTGTATTCCACCCAATATTAGGAGAACAATTTGGTTAATGACTTCGCGTAGCATAGCAATCTGATTTCATTGTGAAACGCAACGTTACCTTGACACAAATTTCGAAATGAAGGGACGAACAAAGCTCACTTACGGCTCGATAACACTTTTGCTGGCAAGAACCCGCTCATCGGGTTTTGTTTTGGAACATTTTTAGAAACAGTTTTCATTACAAAAAGGAAAAAACAAGTGCATGCTACGAAAAAATCGATTGACCGTTTTCTCGCCATGTTCCTGATACTAGATCTAGGGCCAGATAATATTCAGACCAGACTGTGTTCAAATGTGTATTGAACGCCCTAAAAGTATTTAGGTGTGATAATAATAATACCTAGTTATAATAATACTTATAGGTAATCTTACATTGGTATTCCTAGATTTAACACAGTAGTGAGCGGACCTCTAGCTGATTTCCTTGACTCCGCGCCAACTGACTTGATGCCAAACTACTACTTTACAACATATATTTTGAATGAAACTTCGTAGCTATGTTTTTACATGGAGATATGCTCGAAATAAAGTTTATTATTTAATGAGAATTTAGAAAAGTATTGCGGTCTGATTTAATTATATACAAACAAGGATGAGACTCGCCGTTTGCTACATAGATTAATATTTTATTTTATCAGTAAAACATGATATTCCCGAAAAGGATTTTTATTCGAGTAAATATGAATGTCAATGGTATATTCATATTTACACATTTTCGTATTTATACGTAGTATCAAATTATTCAACGAAAGTAACTAGTTTATGTTGGTATTTTAGAAAAAGTTAAATGTTAAATTCCATTCCATATAGCTTTGTTGGTGCGAACAGTTTGTAGCACATCGAGTCTTGAAAAATTTAAATAAATTTTAACCTAATAGTAATAAAAAGAAAGTCAGGGTACAACAACTCCACACATACATACACTTACAAACAAAAATAACGGGTACACTTTGTTCAATACAAATCAAAATTTCCATAGAAAGTGTACCCGTTATTTTTTCTCTTGAGTATCGCAGATGGACGTGAGAACTAACACGGTATATCAATTTATATGTAGGTATAAACGTAACCACACACCTGCATTGCCACAAACATCTCAAGATGCCCGAGCCCAGGCGTAACCTGTAATGCTCAAGACAATACTATCTGCTCTACGATTACACAAGAACACTTTCAGGTGCAATCGGAAGCACCCGACAAACACCACAGTGAGGGAACAGTGCACTTAGTATCGTCCGGGTAGTGTCTTACGGTGTTCGATAGCCGATTGAGCACATTAACGTATCGATGTCGAGTACACTGTTTTCATGTATGATTTTCCGATAGTCATGAGTCGCGTAGGTAGGTACATTATTATATCGTTGTATGTAAAATACTGTCATTTCGATAAACTTCAAGGAGATGTTTATGTCTAGCATGGTGCAAACTATTTATATATGCGAACGGACTTAAGTAACAAGTTTTAAAAACACTGTACTAAGTTTTAAAAACACTGTCCTTTATGTCAAATATGATGTCATAACTCATTTTGTCATTTTCTCCTGCGAAGAGAATAGGGCCGATCGTATGTAAATGGAAAAAACCGGCCAAGTGCGTGTCGGGCCACGCGCAATCCGTAAGGTCCATCACCCGATTCATTATGCGGATTTAAAAGTGCCCAGTAACCACCGTTTAGCCGGCGGGGGGGTGGGGGACGACATTTGACCATAACAAAAGTTATCACTTTCAAGCTTAATATCACGCAAACGGATTTATGAATCAAAAAAATGGTTTTATAAATCCCACAATATTTTTAAACGATCTATCTAATGATTACCGTGGTAATAGACAGGTTGTGATTCTATTACCGCGAATTTGACTTCTATTACCAAGGATATAAAAAGCAGCAAATTTTTACCATCGGTAATAGAAACCCGACTCACGATTTGGAACTTAATACCGAGAGTTTAAAAAATAATGATGGCTTTAATTCTGTATATTATTTTAATACATCAAGTTTTTTAAGGAATTCTCCATTTCATAAAAGAAATCTTTACTTGCGGTACCCTATATGTGATTTATTTTGATATAGAAGATTAAAATGTCACTCGGTAATAGATACTTCTTTAAGAACCTATCACCGACCCAAACAAATATTGAATGATTACCTGATCATACCATAGGTAATAGGCTGAATTTGGAGTGTTGCAAAACCTATTAGCGAGCCATAAAAACAAATGGATACAGTTGCATCTTTACTACAAATCAAAAAAGATATTATGACTGCTATAAAACCTAAATTACATATCTGCTAAGTAAATATATGATTTTATTTCGATTTTTAAACAGCTTGACAACATAAGGGTTTCTATAGAAACTACAAATACGCTACTAAAGTTTTTGTTAAAAATTAAACGTTTGTTCAAAACTTTCCGTACCACGGAAATAGTTCTTTAATGGCGTAAATATACCAAGATTGGAATAACCGCAAGAAAGTATATAACCGATTAGCTATACAAAAAATAAAGCATAAAGAACCAAACTCACCAATTTAACTATTACCGCGGTATACAACGGTAATACAATCCTCAGCAAAACATGCCGCCTATCACCGCTGTATTTTATTTTCCACTTTAAACGTACTTCCAGGTCAAAAAATACATAAAGAGTACTCAGAAGTAGTGCAGAAAACCATAAACAACCATTTAAAAGCCATAATATTGGTTCAATTGCCATAGTATGGCACGACCGCTCCGTGCACTGACGTCACGGAAACTGCCGAATGGTAATAGGTCCCTTAGTCAACTAAATAAGCTTTGTTCGTGTTACATATATTTTTTAGAAAATCGATCGGTGTGCTTATAGAATGTACAGGTATATGAAAATGCCGCGGTGATGGGCGCCGATTTTGATACCCCCGGTAATAGGCGCCGTTACCTTACGCTCGAAGTGATACGATTACGGTGTTTTGCTACTAAGCCACGAAAACAACCGCCCACATATCATAAATATTCTGAAAGCCCGGCTATTTATTGTCAACTTTTAAGGGATAAATCTAGTTGTGGAGTGGATAATAAAATAACAGGAACATTCAAATTACAATTTGTGACATCAAAAGTCGCCAAGTGAAATTTGGCGTTCCCTTAGAGTGGGTTGCCCCAAACCATCTGTAATCGTAAACGGCATTGATTAAAATCTGACTGTATGGAAAGTTTTAATTAACATGACGGCGCCATAATAACATTGGTCGGTCTAAGTTGATGCAATCCACCCTTATTATTATTATATACTTAATAAGGTATTTTTTTATTTCTTTGGGCAGTCGTGTAAAAAGGCTAACCGTATTGCTGCCAAGCAGCGATACCAACGCGCCTACTTATTTGCATTTGGCCCTTGCAAATGATATCATTGTCAGCAAAATATTGCCGGGAACTTGACCTTCTTTTTGGTAACAATTAATTGTATGCTTACCATAGCTGGGCACCGTTAACCAAATAGTTAACTTCGTTAATCGTTAATCCATTAAAAAAAGTTAATTTCGTTAAACGTTCGTTAATCGTTAACGACTCCTGACGCGCCTCACTTGCATCATCTGTCTCACTCAGCGCCTATAGCTCGCGCCTACGCCGCCCCGATCGAAAGGACTTGTCAGAACCTGTATTTCGCGGCGCGGCGGCGCGGTGTTCCTTTGACTCGCGGCGCGGGGTTCCTTTGATAAAATAGGTACTTAGTTAACGGAATAACGGAACTTTGGACAGTTAGCGGAAGTTAATGAGTCCGTTAACAATTTTTCAAGTGAATCCGATACACGGATGGATAACTTCGTTAATTAACGATTTACGGATTAAAGAGTTAATGCCCGGCTCAGATGCTTACTCTTCACCTAAAAATTTTGTAAAAAAAAAGCATATGTAATATTTTGCATAACACAGTAACTTGTTTTATGATTTCAGGCAATTTACAAAAATTACATCCACATAGATTATTAAGAAAAATAAATGGCCGCCATCTTGTATTTGAAAATAATAATAAATAAATATCAGAGGACAATCTTACACAAATCGAACTAGCCCCACAGTAAGCTCAAGAAGGCTTGTGTTATGGGTACTAGACGACGATATATTTAATAGATATAAATACTTAAATACACAGAAAACATCCAAGACTCAGAAACAAATATTCATGCTCATCACACAAATATTTGCCCTGACCGGGATTCGAACCCAGGACCGTCAGCTTCACAGGCAGGTGCACTACCCCCTAGGCTAAACCGGTCGTCATAAAATGCATGTCATTTTCGTAATCGGCACCCCAAGAAACCTCGAATATGACACCCATATCGATCTTAAGGAAAAATAAATGTTCGCCATCTTGGATTTGAAAATGCATGTCATTTTCGTAATCGGCACCCAGAGGAACCTCGAAAATGTCAGTCCATTTGTTATAACCGATTTGCTTCGAAACTACTGTTAACTACTCGATTGAATTGCAAAACCATAAAAACAACACATATTTTTTTATCGGAAAAATAGGTATGAAAGTTCTATCTTTATTTCAAATTTACAACAACTTAGTTTTCCTACTTTTTTGAAATATTATTTATTGATCTGTTTTGACTAAATACTAGTGTCCTACCGAAACACATTTTTTTGCCGAAACTGAAACCGAAACCGAAGGTTCGGCTTTGGCTCTAGTTTCGACCGAAACCGGAACCGAAACTTTTATAGACGTGTGAAAATCGTCAAATAAAGTGTCAGTGGGCCATTTTTTCTAGACATATAAACAATGTAACTAGGGATTGCAATCAGGTATGATTCTCAATCCCGCTGGATTTCACTATCCTGGTGGATCGATCCGGTTCAGCCAAATTGGAGTTGAACGATTGCCTCTTTTAAACAATGTCAACTTTGGTGGCATAAAAGGGTTTTTTCTGTCCCATTCGAGTCATATCACCAGATCTGTTAGGCCAGGGTACTGACCTCTGCCCAACAGATCTGGTGATATGACTCACTGGAGTATGCTGATAAACTGAAGTACAAGTATGACAAGTTCCCTGCCTTGGAACCAAAGTACGAATTTGTCCCTGTTGTGTTAGACTGCAGGATCCTGGGGTTTGGAAGCCAAGGACTTTGTTATAGATTTGGGTCGACGACTGAAAGATAGACGGGATGGTATATAGTGCAGCAGATTTCGCTGGCTATCGTGGTGACTGCAGGTGTCATGGAGACATTTGAGCTACTTAGCCGCGATCCAATATGGGCCATTTAACTTGGTAGGCATAATTAGTGTTTAAGGCTAACGAAGGACTACTACTACGCAAGCGAAAACCACTCATGGCCATGCCATAATTTTTTTGAATTATTGATTGAAGCGTCTTATTGATTTGCATTAGTGTCGATTACCTGACGAAGAATTGTAGGTTGTAATTGGCGGTTTACTATTGCTGCCTTTTTGTGACTTAAATGTTATTTATATATTCGTTTAATGTTAACAATGCCACGTTGTAACGATCGCTCGTCGGCGCACAAATTTTGAAAATACGCCGGAACATTTATCTACATTTTTTTAAAAAGCAAATCAATTTTCGTTATGTGTTTTAGCGCTCTTTTTCATCCCTACCGGAGTTATCTATCTATATCGGAATATTGCCGGATCCGGTGCCTATCGAGATACTGGATTCAGCCGGATTACCGTACCTATCTGACGGACCAAATTGCAATCCCTAAATGTAACACAGGATAGAACGTGTAGTGTGGTATAAAATAAAACAATTTTAGTACTTAACAAGATATAAAATAACTAAAGTAAAATGTATTCTGCTGGCAGAGTCGGGCCAAGTTATCCAAAGGTACCAGAAATTAGACGAACGCGATCCGAAAGTACAATGTTGTCAAAGTTTCGGCTCGGCCGTTATTTGGCCGAAACCGAACTTTCGGCCGAAATATGATGTTTAGGCCGAAACCGAAACTTCGGTCGGACACTACTAAATACCTGTTTCATGATGATTTTCACAATTTTCCGCATGCCGGTGACGTGATCATCATAGAATATACATAACACTAACGTCGGAGCAAGAACGTGGGCTGAGCCGCGGTCATTGGATGGGTGACCGTTTTGACTCGTTCCT
This sequence comes from Epiblema foenella, assembly GCA_963556455.1. Taxonomy (NCBI): domain Eukaryota; kingdom Metazoa; phylum Arthropoda; class Insecta; order Lepidoptera; family Tortricidae; genus Epiblema; species Epiblema foenella. The sequence goes on along the minus strand of OY747098.1, from coordinate 24,017,639 downwards.
TGCGTTTGATCTCGATTATCGTCAATGGCAACAACCTAAGCCGCCCTTGAGGCTTTTGAGTTCTAACCTTCAAGATGACTTACTTGACAAGAGCCTAATACTAATAAGACCTTCTTCCAAAATTCGGATTCTTTTGGGATATAACCGAGATAAAGCTTGGAGAAGAAACGCAGTAAAACATGCATCAGATTGGTGCAAATGCGATTGGTCCGATCCCACTACAACTAGTCACTTAAGTCACTTAAGTACGAAGCCCGATATGTACATCTCACTTAGCCTCTTTTGTTGGAAGCAGATGAGATTGATAGTTTTAGGGTACGTCTTATTTAAACCTGAAAGAGAGCTTTATGCAACAGTGGTATAACAGAGGTCAAAAAAGGCGAGTGGCGTGGGTGAGTCGAAGGCGAACATCGTAAATAAAGACGCCACGAGCGTTTTTAGGGTTCCGTACCAAAATGGTAAAGAAGGAACCCTACCGCACGCGGTATGCGGGCGCCACTGGGCCACGATATAAAAAAATCAATACAAAAATAATAGTAATCATTAATAGTAATCATTAATAAGTGTAAAAAATAACAATACAAGAAATGAAAATTCATGTCAATTAGAGTACTTTATATTCAATTCAATTAATATCAATTAGAGTACATAGATAGGGAAGGCTTAGAATAGAGGATAAGTAGTATTAAATCTTTCTGTATAAAGTCTTGTTTCAGACGCGAGTGAATCCTTTTGTTTGTTGTACCTATGTGTGTCTGTGGACAGCCGCAAATCGCTTTCGAATATCATATTTAAATTCATAATTCATATAATATCAAACTATTCCAACGATTACTTTTAATAGACTCAATTCATAGCCAGAAAAAATGAGTAGAAATCGGTAGGTTGTATATTTTTAAATCCACTCAAACTAAAAAATTACCTACATCGAAAAATTTGTCTATTAGCTATGGAAGATAAAATTGCAGCGATTAAAATCCCACTTGTAAAATTTGGCAGATAAAAGTGGCTCCCTAAGTACCTAGGTAGGCTTCGGCTGAATGACGGTAGCTCTTAATTTAAATTTGTTGCCAAATTTCTATGCTACTTACACATTTTAGACTCGATTACAAACTGTAAATGCAACTAACTCGAAACAGAAAACGAGCAAAGAGAGATTTTCCGTCAGGAGTAAGTAGGTACTTATCTATTAAATATTCGTATTTAATAGATAAGTAAGTGTAACGAACGAAATTGTGTGCAATTGTTGGCAATTTGCACACAATTTCGCCCAGTACGTAAGCGTTACCTTGCCTAAAACCATGCTTCTTTTTATCAAACGTCACGTTAGATTTTTTTAGCATTTTGTTCGAACAACTGATATTTTAACACTAAGTATTTTTCGTTGTGAAAGTGCAGTAAAATTTTATGTAAATGAATGGTGAAAAGATTGTGTACCCATCTTCTTATTAAGGGGCTCCACGCTCTATTCATCGATTTTTAACGATTTTTGAGTTGATATAGCTCCGTCAAAACTATAGATATATTTATGGCACAAACGGCTATCAGTCCTTCAATCCTTTATCTACATTTGCAAGAGCCATATTTTCGATATTAGTATGTTGTTTATGCACTTATACATGAAATGTATATATAACTGTTCCTTATTGATCTCTAACAACACAAGAGAGATTAATTTTTTTAACTCATCTTCACAAAAATGACGTCCACAAAACTGGTTTTTTGGCCTAAATTGCCAAATATCTAGAAGACAGTGAGTTTTAAACTAAATATGGTATAGTATTTCAGTAAATCTCTTTGATCTTAATAAAATAAGCCATAAAAAACACGAGAAAACGGCGAGTTATAGATCGAAGGTTATTGGGAGCTAGGAGCCCCATAAGAAGCCTACTCTGCAGGGCGGAAGTCAACTGTCGGTATTTTTTGACGTTTTCCGCGACACACAAACAAACACTGTACGCGGTGTAGTCGCATGTGTTCGTAAACAACACGACGTATAAAAATATTCATTTAAATTTGAACCTTGATGCGGTGCGATAAAGTCTACAAATGATATCTGCCATATATGGCTTCATATGAGGTAAGTAATCGCATAGCGCGAGTACCCAATCTTGATACTTTTGCAGCGAAAATAATGTTTACCTACGGCATGCTCCATATGGAACAGTGGTATTGACAACACTGTCCATTCATAAACCCTATTGCCACGAGATAAGGTCCATTTGTGTATGTGGTAGCGTGTCTCTTCTATAGATGGGATTCCGATTCACACACCGCGTTGGATTTACGTGACAGCAATAACAATTTGACTAACGTAAAATTGTTATTATTGTGGGGACGTGTTTGTCCGCGGTTTATAATTAACAGTATTAAAACCCCGGTGGACCGCGGCCATAAATTTAAAACATTGTAATTTAAGTGTTTAATAAGACAATATGCCAGTAAAGTTAAATAATAATTATAATTGCATTATCTAGTTAACATGCATATTTTGTTATACTCAGCAATACATATATCTATACTATTATTTACACAGTGTTGTAGTTTCTAAAGGGTGTGGGGCAATAAGAATGGAAGTTTGTTGGGCATATCAGTGATTTTGAAGTGTTACATGGGTGTGTATCGAATCGGAAACATTTTTACAGACTGAAAGTTATGTCAGCATAATGTAACGCCCTAATTTATATAATTTTAAAAAAATCAGTTGGAGTTCTTCTGGAATAAGTCTAATCTAACTAATCCTACTATCCTACTAATATTATAAATGCAAAAGTCCAAATGTTTGGATGTTTAGATGTTTGTTACTCAATCAAGTAAAAACGGCTGAACCAATTATGATGAAACTTGGTATACAACGAGTTTACAGCCTGGATTAACATATTATCAAAAATCATACCTCGAAGTGTGTATAAGTTGACGCGGACGAAGTCGAAAAGCTAGTGTAGAAATAACGTCCTTATTTTATTAATTCTTGAAGAAAAAGTGTTCAAAACGTGCCAAAATGCCCTAATAGTATTATATAATGTACACGGATTATTGTGTACGAGGCGCAATACTAAACTCTACTTACCTCCCATCAACGACCGTTTGGTGGTAAATTAGCTTAACAAAATGTCATTTAGCTAGTCAGGTATGTACCTACAGCTAATATATCTTAACACAAGACTAGTTTGCGTGTCCATTGTATGTCTTTGTTAGGTATGCTAATACAACGTATGTCCATCGGTTGATGACGAGCTCAGAGCGCTGAAGGCTATGTCCAGGTTACCTGTAACCCGCTACAAGCTAACTCCCCAATTATACGGTTAAACCTGTCATGCTCGTGCGGGCCGATCTAGGTGCAACCTAGATTCGGATTGTGATTGAATTGACTAAAGTAAATTGATCAGTGTGGAGGACTATTCAAGAAACTGGATTGTAAATATTGTAGTACTTTAAGATGCCTGATTAATTTGTGATTAGTCTAATAACATACACATCGAATGTTTTTTTCCGATCGCAGCTTTAGCTTTTGCTGTGTTAAGAGGTGATATAAAATTAAATACAAAACTAATCAAAAGATTTTTTCAAGATTTTATTTAGTTCAACATTTGTTTCGACGTGGCATGGTGAAAGCATAATGCATTCATTACTTGGGAATCCTAGAAAGTGACAGGATACGGGTTGTTTTTGCCAAAAAAACAAGATTAGTCTCAAACCTACATTGGGCTTAATTATAAAGTACTAGCGGCTTCGCACGGGTGCACTATTTAATGGATGTTATTATACATATAAACCTTCCTCTTCAATCACTCTATCTATTAAAAAAAACCGCATCAAAATCCGTTGCGTAGTTTTAAAGATTTAAGCATACATAGGGATATAGGGACAGAGAAAGCGACTTTGTTTTATATTATGTAGTGAAGTTCAAAATAAATTTATCCCTACCTACCTGTATACGGTGTTTAATTAATCGCCCAGGCAAGCGGACTGAACAGATATTTATAAAAACCGGCCTAGTGCGTGTCGGATCATGCACAAGGGTTTCGTAGCAACACCTACTTTTCCACATTTAAAACCACTATCCAATACATTGAATCTAAAAAGGTCGTAACTTCATAGGAAACTCACGGCACTTACGTTTAGTCCATTTGTTTGGGCCAGAAAGTTTTTCAGCGAAAACTCAAAATCCGTAAAACCTATCTTGTTCAAGCCAAAAATCGTTCAAATTATTTATTATTGCACACTAAATATTAGAATTTTCAGAATTTTAAACTTCATAGTTTGGCAATTAGACGGGGAGAGGACACTTTTTATGACTTTGACAGCTAATATCTCACCAACATTTGACTTTAGTTTCCAATAGTCCACATCATTTTAAAGGCCTACTCGCCACGAGTTGAATTGTTTTTTTTTTCGTCCACCGGTTAGGTACATGTATGGAGTGCTCCCCATATTTTTTTTTTTGTAATTCTCGTCACTCTTATGTAGCGGTTCATAAAATACACCTTCCTACCAAATTTCATAATTCTAATTCTTTTAGTCTCCGAATAATTCGGCTGTGACATATCGACAGACGGACGGACGGACAGACATGAGGAACTTATAAGGGTTCCGTTTTCGCCATTTTTGGTACGGAACCTTAAAATTTCGTCTCAGCATTTTATGATTTCATTGGGTTAGTATGTTAATTTCATAATATTTTACTTATAGAATGGAAAATTCACACGTGACGTTCCACATAGGTAACTAACCTAAACTAAACTGTAATCGTACCGTAAGTTGATGTAGTTACAAAACTTATAGAAATGTAATCAGATAATCAGGGGCGGATTGATTTTTAAGTAAATAGGTTTTAGTCTGATCTCGGGTACATACTAATTAATAATCGGCCCGGGGCCACGTGCTACGTGCAAGCAAATTAATTTATCGAAGTATCACTCCAGTGCACAATACAGTCCTCACATGTATGCATAACGATATTTGCCTGCGGTCCGTATTCCCGTGTCCTGTGACATGCAAATCTTGGTGATAGTATTAAATCGGATGACGGGAGTGTGTGGGTGTCCGAAGCTGGTGAATCGTTGTAACGAGTGGCTAGCACCGGTACTTTCTGGGGATGCCTGCTTGTTAATTGTACTGACGATTCCTTTATTGGTTCGCAATCGCATCGATTGCGACCGACGGACCAAAAGCTGTAAAAGTGGACAACGTGCGCTTTTGAATCCACATTATTTGGTTAAACACCTATGTACAGAAATTGCGTTTTGCTTTCGCTAAATAATTTAATAGATAAATAGTATTTTTGGTAGAAGCGTGTATTATCGAGGTACTGTTTAGGGTTCCATACCTCCAAAGGAAAAAAAGACGGAACCTGTATAGTATCACTATATTGACCCTCTGTCTGTCTGTCTGTCTGTCTGTCAGTCAGTCTGTCAAGACCCTTTATCTCGAGAACGCGTGGAGGTATCGAGTTGAAAATAAAACCATATACTCAGGTCTACAGGCCCTTGAAGCTGTGAAGAAACCAAACTTCTAAGTTAACGGAAAACCGTTTATACCGCAAAAAACATATATTTTGAGCTAGAACTATGAAATCTGGCAAGTAAATTCGTTTAATAAATCATTTACGTCAGTAATAGGTAATTCGATTCAAGCAAACCACGTTTCCAAAACAGATACTCGGTATAGCTGAGACAACTTTACCATTATATTCCTGTATTGTTAGTACCTACCTACCATACCTGCCTTAGTTTTTAAAGTGCGTTATGTTTTATTCCATTTTTTGCTTACCTATGTTGCCTTAACAATATATCTCTTAGTGAGAACGTTTAAGGAAGTAGGTACACACCTTACGTCCTACATACTTACTTACATTATAATACTTTATTATGTGCTTACTTCTTTTAAATCTCGAATAAATAAATAAAAGTACAGGGAGAAATAGGATAACTAACACATTTGTAGTAAAATCATATAAAATACTTATAGTAATTTACTTAAAGTACGTAATCAATACGTATAGGTACAAATTTGTATGGAACCCTCTTGGACGAGTCTGATTCGTACTTATCCGGTTTTTTTCATAGCCATGTATATTGTGTAAAAGTTTATAAGTTGTATTATATAATAAACGGGTCACTCACGTCTTTAAGGTCGAATATCGCTCGACATGTTTCGGACCAATAATATTACGCGGTTGGTTCTCATGATTAAGGGCCACGTATTGGCCCGAAACATATTACCGAGCGATATTTGAGTTTATTATATTATTTCAATATGTCTGAAGCTCACGGCAGTTTTATATTTAAAGTTTATAAGTTGCTGTACCTATTCACTTTCTGTCTCCATCCATAATCAAGCTATTGTTTAATGTTTGCACCTTTTATCACAATTATGGGCTGGGGCCATCAAGAATTACCCGTGGTTGTAGTAAACAATCCTAGGTATTCTTGAAACGTAGATAGGTATTTACTTTATAAATTAGTGGCTCTGTGAGCTGTAGACCTCGTGAGTGAGTTCTTTTATCATTTCCAAAATCTGACATTATAAAAAAGATCAACAATGAATATCGAACCTGCTAACAAAATTTCACGAGAAGCGGTTGAAAAATGCAACCTGTAGAGGACAACAAACCGAAATTCGGACGCAGAAACTTACAAAATCTTTCAAATAAAAATTGTTTTTGAAAATTTCCAAAAATTTACTCGACAAAAAAATTCTAATTACCGGACCTGCTCACAAAATTTCACGAGAATCATTTGCGAAATGCGACCAGACCAGTAGAGGAGAATAAACCGTTGAAAAAATATATTATTTTTTTTTTTTCCAAAAACATATTTGACAAAAAAATCTGTATATTTATCCAACCTGCTCACAAAATTTCACTAGAATCTGTTGAGAAATGCGACCTGCAGAGGAGAACAAACCGAAATTCGCCCGCAGAAACGAACAAAATCATTTATAAAAAAAATATTTTTGGATATTTCCAAAAACCGTCTCGACAAAAAAATTCTATATAACTATTGAACCTGCTCACGAAATTTCACGGGAACCGGTTAAAAATTCCGACCTGTAGACGAGAACAAACGGAAATCCGGACATACGAAAGCATTTTTGTTGAAGCTGAATCAGAGACCTTCGTTTCACTCGGTCAATAAATAAGCGAGTTATTATGTTCTATTTTTGTACAATCCTTTGTCCCATCCCATTGTTATAGAAGTGTCATCCTTGTCAAGTTCGTACCTTTAGTAATAATACCTATAGGTACTTACTTCTTAGTAAATCTACTAAAAGGTTTCAGCTTCGTTATTGTCGCAAAGAAAAGGAGCTAATGTTACCTTACTCTCGTCACATCATACCTAACAAGTTACTTGGGTACCGTACCTAGTACCTACATCTTGTATGGTATAGTGCAAAAGTTCGAGAGGTCCAATCAATCAATCAAGCTTTTTATTTAGATAAGGGTTTTTTTTAACAACATGCAACTGTTTTTTTTATTTTTTTATACAACGCCGGTGGCAAACAAGCGTACGGTCCACCTGATAGTAAGCGGACACCGCAGCCTATAGACGCCCGCAACCCCAAAGGAGTCACGTGCGCGTTTCCGACCCTTTATAAGATGTGAGGATGCACTGTGTTGACAGCAGAAGGAACACATTTAGGTCCCTCGCTCTCAACACAGTGCATCCTCGGAAGCTCTGGCAACCTTGTTCACCTCCAGGAACACAACACTACATACTTGTATAGTAAATAATGTTATTATGGCTGTGGTCTTCTGCAAGGCGGAGGTACTTCCCCAGTTGGGCTGCTCCAAATTCGAGCAAGATGACATTTTGCTGTGCCCTGCCTCTCTCAAAACTGACTGACTGTGGCTTTATAAAGCGATGGAGTGCGCGGTCCAGTCTAAAATCCAGGAGAAACCTCCGACATGACCAAGCGGGCGCTTTAAACACTGGAATACTCTAAGAGTTTGCGCTCCAGTGAGATTGATTGAGCGGCTTCAACCAATTCTGAGGTGTGAGTGGAATCGAAGTACTAGGAATTTTGTCGCTGGTTCACTAAACCTAGCCTAGCTGAGAAGAGTCCAGCAAGAAACTCAGCTAAGCCTGACCTGTGTCGGACTGACTCTATCCGATATGCGGCAGTACCAGGACGAATAGGGACTATATGTGTCTGTGTTGTCGCGATCGCGCGTTAGCCATCCCCATCGGTGTGAATGGCTAAGTACTCTTCGTGTCTGAGTTGGACGCCGTGAGCGCAGCGTTCCATCTTTCGATGGACGCTGTGATTACGTCGTCCGGATCCGTGAGTGTGTGCCTAGGACGCCGGACAGTGCGGCCCCTAATCAACATCGATTTAAAATACCCTAGATACACTATCACCTACAAATTCAAGACGAAAAAGTGTCCGAGCCGGCCGAGCTGATATTGTGAGTGTGTGCGTGTTAGACACACGCTAAACGAGCGTAAGTCAATTGGGATCAATTTATTTTTTTTCAATTGTCAGCCTTATATCACCAGCGTAACGTTTTATTTTAAATGAGAGCGTTTGGCGGTTACAGCATTACAAATTGTACGAATCAAGTCGGGACTGATTGTGTTGGCAGCATTGGACATACATTGGAACAGAGTCGGTATCGTGTACCGTGGAGTCGAAAATGATTTGTTTAAAATAGGTAAGTGGTAAACAAGTATACGACGTCAGGTGTTAACGTCAATTTATTATAAATAGTAATGATAAATCGATTTATTATGTTGTATGTTCTTTTTTAATTTTTATTATTTTAATGTGTGTTACTTTAGAACTTCGTAGTTTATGAACCGATTCGGAAAATTCTTTCTTTGTTTGGAATCATATGCTCGAAGCATGTTGGTCCCGTTGTTGCCGTAAACTAGTTGTGATGATGGTATCTATGAGGAATTGAGGGAAATCCTCAAAAAACCAGGGGAAACATATAGCGATTTTAGTTTTTCGGTAACAAATCGAGCATTTGCATTCAGAAAGTAGCATTTGGAGAACAGAAGCTGATGACGAAGACCATGGATGGGACCATCCAAAACACCTAGTGTTTGTGTGTGGCGCTAAGATATTTCGATCAAGATACTCAAGCGACTATGACAAAGCCACTTTAAATGGTTCTACTGTAATTTCATGTTATGTTACCATTAAATTAAAGCAGTTCTAAATTTAAAGCAGTTAATCGAATAAGTTATACTTGAAAGAAGAAATAGAATATTATTATCCGTAACACAATATTTTTAAAAACAAGGTTTAATTTACAAAAAATATAATCAGAGTAACTTATATATATGATAGTGTCTCAAGCTTTGAAATCTTTATTTTACATTTTGAAATTACATATAGGTAACATACCCCTCAAAATTACCAGAACTTATCTTTCTACAAACAGCCATAAATCATTTAATACTTTTTATTCACTTTCTTTTAGATAAACGCTAATATTTTAATTTATAGTTTTTACGATCTTACATATCTACATACATACTCCATAGGTGTGTACTAATAACAAACAATACTTGAAAGCTTTCATAAAAAAATTAGTCAGTCTGCGACTCCATTCCTTCGAAATTTTACTATAGTCCGATTCATAGGTCTCCCGTTTCGTTTCGATATACGTGATACTCAACGTGAGGGAAAGAGATAGTAGCCTAGCTGGTCGTGTGTCTGATATTTTGATAAAATATTTGTTATAAGCGCGTTGAAGCTTAATATAACTACAAATCAATTAAATAATGAAACTTTAAATAAATACTCACCGAAAATACGAAATTCCATCCTTTTTTAACGTCGTTAACGTGTTGTTTATGCATTTTTTTACGGAGCACTCGGGCATGTTGACTCGCCGATGGCTAGCGCGCGACTATGAGCGCAAGAGTGCTTAAAAGGCATTTAAGCACTCTTGAGCGCGGACGCTTTTGACAGGCGGATGGTGCATCTAGGGTATTTTAAATCGATGCTAATCAATGATCGCCGAGTTACGACAGAGGGGGGAGGGATGGGAACGTAGTTGACAGCCTTTCTAACTAACGGATTCCTATGACCCATCATAGAGCGTTGTCAAAAACACGTCTGGCAGTCTGCTTAAAGAAATGATAGGTACATGAAGGATTATTTAGATAACCATCTAATCAAAGGGAACATAAATATACACATACTGAGAAAATTATTGAAATTAGAGTACATTCTAATTGTTATTTTTCTTAATTTCAGATTGTCTGCGAAGTAATCGTCGCCACAAATGTAAGTACCAAAGCCCAGCTCACATTTGTATACCTACTATTGAAACAGTATAAATAGGTACTAACTAGTAATAAACAGACTACAGATATGACACCTTTATACAGTTTCGTTAAATTAACGAAATTGTACGCAAACAACAGCATAAACCCATAATAATATGCGAATACTTCAGATTTCAGATTCATAAACGAACGTTATGACATAAACGGGCATTTAACTCACACACACACTTTCAGAAAGACACTTCAGAGGGCTACGTTCACACGCGGTCATTTTTCCCGTATACGAGATTTTATCGAATCGTAGTAGTGACAAAATAATTTGCATGGAAAATCTCGTATGCGAGGTAAAATAATTACCGTATAGGTACCGCATGGTTTTGTCACCCGGAATGCGGGAATCTCAAAACTATTCTATAGAATGCGATGGTCACTGGCAGTTGTGATTACGTTGTTTCGTTCACATAAACATGGTTTCTTTCTCGTATAAGCACTTTATAAAATTAAAGCAAATAGTGTCAATAAAATACTTAAATCGTGTTTACTGAATATTACTTTGGAAAATAATTGAAGAATACCTACTAGTATTACAGAAGCGATTGGCGACTTTATTATCGATTGGGGACTGGCGGTTTGATTCGGCAAGATCGAATCGAATACACGCCGTGTTCGGTTTTCACGCATACGGTACGGTAAGACACATACGTGAAAAAACCGACTGGAATAAACACCGTGTGAACAGCCGCTCGTATACGGTGGAATCGCATACGAGAAAATATCGAATCGAATGGGCGCCGTGTGAGCGTAGCCTATCGCGAACCGTAAACGAAGTTTTCCCTCTCTGTCGCCCTTAAGTACAGACTTGCAAGTGCGGCAGAGAGGGAAAATTTCGTTTGTGGTTCGCGGTAGCCACTCAGTTACTCGTGGTGTGCAAACGTGTATCTACACTTACACCTCACACATCAAAATTGAGCTTCACACTAAAATGCAACCGCGTACGGTCTCCTCTTGAAGCATGCCCTCCTGGTACTGATTGTAACGAAGCGGCCGCTCAACAGCGCCGAGTAGCTCTCGTATACGTTACCTAGGCGCATTACCTAGTTGTATGCGTATCTATAGCCTAATTCATGACACTTGATTGAGTACTTCGGAAATTCGCAGGGTAATTAGCCGGCATACCGACCATTATTAATAAGCCTGCATAAATCGGCGCTGATTGGTTTCAAGCGCTGAAGAGGTCCGGATGAATTTAACTACTAAGGGTAAGTTAAATATGTTACGATTTTCTAGGCTGAGCGAAATGTACGCTTTGCCGAAAGATATCAAGTCATTTATGATTCATATGGCAATGTCTTGCAAGAAGACCAGCATACCTACTACTATTATTTTCTTTTTTATCTGTTGCGAAATAATAGAAGCCAAAATCATACCATTTAATTGAATATTGTATATCGGCAAAATCATTGCTGAAACTAGATTATTATGTATGAGAGAGAGTAAGGTCAACATTCCAGTGCTGAACGCTGAATAAAATGCCTACTAGAGACACTTTTGGGGTCTTGGGTTCAAAAGCTAGTTTTCTTAAAAAAAGTTGACACTGTGAATTTCAGCAAATAGATAGGTTATAAGGAAGTAAGTTGCGATTAGTTTTTTTTTTTAATTAATAAACCAATATGAGAACCCGATAAAATATTATGTATTATCTCTTTCTCAAGTCTTTACTTAGATCTATACAGAGATATACGCTGTGATCTGGAGGTACCTACTACTACTCGCACTGAATAAACTTCAACCTACCTTCGATTGTAGGTGGTCAAATAGACATAGCTGGGCACCCTTAACCATATAGTTAACTCCGTTACCGTATAGTAAAAAAAAGTTAAAGTCGTTAAACGTTAAATCGTTACATTTCGGGCCATTTAACGGAAGTTAACGTTAATCTTTAACTCCTGGTAAAATCAGCACCTGTGTATGCGAGTATGCGCTATGGAAAGTAGGCAGGGAATGAAAAAATAAGAAAAGCAAGATGGCTTTACGGAACAAAGCAAATCTATATAAAATGATTAATATAATTATTAAAATTAAAATAAACAGCACTTCACCGAGCAGACAACACAATATGGTTCATTTCACACGCGCACGAGCCTGACGCGTAGGGATGTCACTTCCGTCTTGAAAAATCGATTATTAAATAATCGATTATTGTTCTTCAAATTAAAAGAGATTAAAAAACAATCGATTTCTGAAGAAATAATAATCGATTTTTTCAATAATCGATTTTTATTTGCTTTTCCTATGGATCGGTTCCACGATGATTATTATCATACGATACACTCAAATCATGATCAGTATCAAGAATATTAAAGTGTATTGTCAATATTATCACGATACTGCAATACTGTATTGTATAATATCTGAGCAGATCTGGATATTTTGAAATCCGCGATACCTAAGGAGCGTGGCTTCAATATTAGCTTCATTATTAGAAATGTTCTCACAATGCCAGGGTCTTTACTAGGACTTCGTAGATGTCTAATATTGTCATGTCCAAGTAGCTTACAATGTTCATTGATAAATTATGTTACTATTAATCGGCTGTGAAAATATTAATCGATTTTTTAACAATTTAATGGATGATTAACGGTTTAATTTTAATACTCAGCTCTGCAAATAAAATAGGACTATTTTCTAATTACTTAATTCAAAATTTCAACAAAATTATCTCTACCATTCAGGAAATAATGACACCTAACAATTACTATCTTGGACACGGATCGACCGACTGATTCACTCATGCATGATAACTTACCTTATAAAGTTTAGATCATTTTAATCTTCATATTTGGTGTGGTTATAAGATATAACCATTTCAACTTATTAGGTACCAACCTATATCCTTACCGAAAAATCTGTTGGTACCTAATCGTATTCGTATAATGTTCTTGCACATGAATTAATAGAATAATGACAGACCTAATCGCGATTATCGCGAAGACAAAGCGAGTGGATAAGCGTCCAAGTCTCTGCTCCATAAATCATCACTCTGTAGTGTGTAAAACCGATTGCAATAAAGGTTATAAACTATTTTTGTTTTTGAATATGTAGGGAATCTTTATAAATTGTGCGTCTCGATCTCGATACAATCCAAAATCTACATTTAATGAAAGTCTTTGTTTTTAATTTTAATGGCCCCTAGGTACAACTCAGTGCAAAGTGCCTTTGAAATTAATGATAGCAAACGTCATATCAGACAAACAAGAAAGTCATTCTTTAAAACATTCATTTGATTAGGATCATCAAAGACACAGTCTTAGCTAAAATCGTTAATTTTTAATTGTTATATTTTATTGTATCTATATATATCATTAGTATTCCAGGAACTTTATACATTCAGAGCTTGCGTCAAATCCGGTCGTTTAGATTTGTTTATCATGTTGACCCAATGAATAATCCAAGTCTGTGACTTCGAGCGCCGAAGGCAACTTTGTCAAAGAATGAAAAATCAATTATCATCCTAAAGGACTAGTTGCCCCAATAGTTTCCTCGATAAAACCTTTCAAAGTGTACGAAATTCGAAAAAATGATTTCGAACTTTGAAAGGCTTTATCTCGGTAAAACGTCCTGAAAAGGTATTATCAGCAAGACAGCAACGAGTCCTTTAGGGTGATAATTGATTTTAAAATTTTTGGCAAGTGTAGCGTTTACTTTAGAAGGTAGTATGATGATGATGGTGATGATCATGTCCTCTCAGACGCTTCCGTCGACGGCGACATCCTGACATATTAATTTTATGGGGATGTTAGGTATTTTCTTATGATTACGAGCATGTGCGCGAGAGTGACTTGCAAAGCCAAACTTAGTTTTGAAGCTCCGGCAACATGGGAAACAGTGGAGCTCTCTACTAGAGTTATAAGTGTATAGATAGGAGGCTTGGGCCGAGTTTTACGAATCTGGCATTTAGCATCCAGAGCTTCGAGACGAGTGCGTTCAAAGTCACTGAGGCCCGTATTAACAGCACTTCGCCAGTCCGACCTCCGAGTAGCAAGCTCCTCCCATGTCTCGCAGGAAATGCCGGTTGCAGAAAGGTGGCGTTTCAGGATATCTCTGTACCGCAGGTATTGTCCGCCAACTTTGCGTTTGTCTGAGGCTAGCTCGGAGTAAAATACTGCTTTAGGCAGTCTTGATGACGGCATTCGCACGAGGTGTCCACACCAACGCAATTGGCCCTTCATGTGCCAACCAAGCCCGTTCGACACAGGACCTCCGTGTTTGGAACACGATCTTGACACCTCAGCCGAAGAATTGCTCGGAGGTAGTATTAATAGGTGCTATCAGCATCTAGTCCTATAGGGTTAAAATCGATTGTTTGTTTTTTGACAACGTTGCGTTCGGCGCTCGAGGTCACAAACTTGGATTATTCATTGGGCCAACATCATAAACAAATCTGCAAAAGGATTCCGAATTTGTAGCACAGTACTCCATGCTTTCAGTCGACAAGGTTACTGGATTATAGGACATGAAACTAAAATATTAAATGCCACGTTGGTTATAATATAATATACAAAATATATATAAAAAATATTGTTAAATATTAATAGAGTTACAAAAGTAAATAACAATAATTTATTTTTAAATTAAACAAAGAAATACATTCATGCAGGAAGTATCCACAACGCAAGTTTCGTCCAAATATAACAAACTTCCTTCGTCCAAATTTCCAAGCAACAGCATGCTTCGTAAACTATAATAAGCAATAAACAAATCAATAAAAAACCAGTCAAGTGCGAGTCCTACTCGTCCACTGAGGTTCCGTACACAGGCCGTGTATCCGTCCCGACCCCATTAATTAAGAAAAATTCTTAATTAACATCACGATGCCGAAATTGAATGCCTCATACATACAGCGAAATCTATCAGCGCATTTTGTTACTGACTGGCGCTACTAAATAACG